>CM070603.1:11976188-12576188 GCA_036346395.1 Hsuehochloa calcarea
CAGGCCTAAGCGTGGCTAAGCATAATTTTTGTTTCCAAAATGTTCTAGTTCATACTATTGCATAAACCGATTTTTGTCTATGGTGTCAAGGCATGTTTGATTCAATAGCAAAGTGGGCTATACAATGGTAATGGGAATAACTATAATTGAAAAACAGGTAATTAAATTACTTGAATAGAAATAAGCATGCAATAATAGTTTAAAACAGAATTTAAATAAATTTTAAATAATGGGATCAAATATGATCAAAGGTATAACTTGCCATGCTTGGTTATGTGTTGTTCTCAAGCAATGACAATCGACTCTCAAAATCGTCAAATCTATACGCATACATAAGCCAAATTCAAACAAAATCCAAATAAAATCCAAAAATTATAAAATAAATACTATAAGGAATATATCTAATTTATATGAATAAAGGAATTTGAATCGATGGAATCGGAGTTCGTATGAAGAAGAACAATTTAGGAAGGTTGAAAGTCCATGAAAGATTAAATTCGAATTTGAATTTAAGATATTGATTTTCCAAAGATAAAGAGGAAATATACACATGGTATGGCGTAGCTATTGATTTGGAGAGATAAAGTGAGGTGGCACTTGGGTGTGACAAATGTATGTAGTATATGGTGATGTGGCGGTTACATGGCGATGATTTGGCGCTACATAGTGCGACATAAGCGGTCTTTGAATTATTCGAAATTCAAAATTTTGTTTGAATAGAAAGGTAGATAATATTGAAAGGAACATGTAGGTAAAAGGGCTCACGCAATTACCCAATGATGAAGAGATCGGGCTCGACGGAGTTCTCACCTGACTTGGGAAAAGATGTGGCCGGTGGTGAAAAAGTTAGTGAATAAAAATTCCACTTGAATCGAAATATGGAGAATCTCAACAGAACTCATCAATAAATTTTGGTACACAGTGGATCAACGGATGAGGAGATCGGGCTCACGGAGTTCTCATGGAGTTGGAGAAGAAGGCCGTCGGTGCTTTTGTGGCGAGGTGAAACAATATGTATATCAAAATTTGGCTTGAATAGAAATGTATAGAATCTCTATAGGAACGCACCGTAAATTTTGGTGCACAACGAGCTACAAATGGAGAGATCGGGCTCATGGAGTTGTCACCATGATTAGAGAAGAAAGGCGAAGTCGGTCTTTTGTGGTGATGTGAAACAATAGGTAAATAAAAATTCGGCTTGAATAGAAATGTAGAGAATCTCGAGATGAACTCACCTGGTAAATTTGACGACAACGAGCACCGGATGGGAGATCGGGCTCACGGAGTTGTCGCCGGAGTTGGAGAAGAAGAGCTAGCAGAGGAGCTGCAGGAGGCTTTTCGAATCTGGCGAGTGGGATGTGGGGAATGAGGAGGTGCTACTACGGTTCAATTTATAAGCACAAAGCGAATAGAATTTTGGCGGGAATTCTTCACGGAGTTATAACCGGATTTTGATTGAATTTTTGGCGCGTCTGTAGCAGCCGGAATATTCCGAGGAATATTCTTTTTTCAAAATTCGAAAAGTATTAATTAATTCCGTAAAAATAGCAAATAGATTCCGAAAAATCCGAAACAAATCACAGATATTAAACACCAGATTCTGAACGCAAATAAAATAATAAAAGTAAAAATAATAATTTTATTATTATACAGTAATTATTTTTATATTGCTGAAAATTATTTTTAATATTGAAAAATAGTAATATAGGTTTAAAAATTCTATTACTTTTTAGAGTAGTTAAATAGGGTATTTTTATCTGAAATGAAATATTTTTAACAAAACTTTAACTTTTCCTTGCGAACAGAAATTCATTTTTAATTGCTAGATAATACAAAAATCAAATAGGGATTTTTAGAAAATAACAAACATTGTTCAAAAATTCTATAAAAATTTAGATAAATTCCTTTATTTATTTTGAACTTAATAAAAAAACTAATTAAAAATTAAATTTATATTTATTTTTGTACAGTAATTAAATTTATTTTCTGAAATATAGGAAAAACATTTTTAAATATCAGGAAATTCCAGAAATTAATTAAAAGTTTATTTTTCAATTTAAATCCAATTAAATAGCAGAAAACTCAATAAATTTTATTTTTAACTTTTAGAATTTAGGAAATTCAAGAAAAGCGATATATCTCTTTTAAATTTCACAAAATCAAATAAAATAATAACTTTATTAATTTTATTTTGGTAACAGAACTTTGGGATGTTACAAACACCATTCTTTTTAGTTTATGAGGCCGAAGCCATGCTTCCTCCAGAATTAAAAATTGGTTCTGCTCGCACTGATCGTTTTAATGAAAATGATCAGGAAGAAAGACGACTCGATGATGTCAATTTCCTTAGCTTAGCGAAGGTACCACAGTCGTAAGGTGCAACCTCGCAGCTTAGCTGTAGGTGATTTGGTTCTTAGAAAAATTCAGAACCAAGCAAATCGCAACAAACTTTCTCCCAAGTGGGAAGGTCCTTACACTGTGGTCGAAGTCACCCAACCAGGTTCGGTACGATTAGCCATGTCAGACGGCAGAGTTTTGTCTAATTCTTGAAATATTGACCAATTGCGTAAGCTTTTCGTTTAATTTTCATTTCATTTCCATTCAGTTTAATAAATAACGAATCAATTCAAAAAGAAAGTGATGTTATTTATATGACAGAACTTAGCTCTAGTCAACTGCGGTTCATATGCTTAGGACAATGGAGATTATATGTTTTATTTTCAAAATTTTGTTCTAGTCTTGTTTGGCTACTGGTCGGGACACGGAAAACCTCCTAGTCGAAGTCTCTCCTTTTTCGCATGTAGTTCCGCCCACTGGAAGGAGCTTTGTAGCGACGGCCCTTGTCTTACGATCCTCGCTGCCAGTCGGACTAGGGCACGAACACGTATTGCGAAATACAATCTATATCTTCATTTCTCAGCAAGTTCATTCCGACCAGCGTTGAGCACTACATAGAAATAAAACAACTTCTCGTTTATTATATCTGTCTTTGCATGTAACTTCCTCTTATCAAGAAAAATCATTTTTTCTTCCGACCATATATTGTCTTAGTAAGTACTTTGATTACGAAAAATAGATTTACAACTAGTCGAAACCTAACACTGGTTCTGACCAAAAAGGTTTCCTAGTATTATCACGATCAGTTTTTTCAACAATCAGTACATACTTTCAAACAATGGTCGAGACTTAAGTTCATATTCTTGGCCTACTGCTTTTATAGTAAAGTTCTTCTACTATAAAATAGTCGGGGGCTGGGTAATATATGATAAGTCGACCGGATAAACAATAATTCTTTTTTCATTGATAGGAGAAAGGTAAGTTTTTACAAATTTTTGCATACTCTCTTTTTGCGAGATTTAAACTACTAGAGATTGCCTGCATTAGTCAACTCTTTGGATGGAGATCAGACTTCCATTTCTTCTCGCAACCTTCTCTCCAAGAGTTTTAACTTCCCGAGAAACTTGGTCGCCTCCTCGCAAGCAGCGGTTAAAATTCTCTTCAATAGCTTGAAGATTGATAGAGGGTTTGACGCCTTGGTTTACCAAAGCAAGACTAACTCCACTAGCAATAGATTCCTTTACTGATCGGGCGTAATTATCTCTTGTAGTTTTGAGCAAGCCCTTAAGGTCCTCCAAAAGGTGACCAAGGTAATTTACCTTTCCATTGGATCACTTGAGGAAGGCAACGTTGATCCCGATCCCATATCAAAGATCATTTTGTTGAGTGCGATAATTTGTTCATCAAGGTTAAACATAAGCTTTTTGCCGCTTGTCTTGCTCAAATTCCAAAGCTTTATTTTCTTTGGTTAAAGCTTGATTTTATTCTCGCATAAGCAAAACAAATATTAGGCTAAAAGGATCGAAGAGATACTAAGTCAAGTATGCGACTAAGTTACCTTGACCTTCTTCTGGATTTTTCTGGTATTTTTCATATCACAGTCGTCAAGTTTTCGATCGATAGGTTTTAACTTGAATTTCCTCTTCAAGCTTTATTCTTTTGGCTTTTTCAGCCAAAGCTTCTTCTTTTATTTTCTCCAAATCTATCAAATTTGATAAAGGAGGATAGTTAAAAGAAGAAAGGAAAGTCTTATCAAAAGACAAATTAAGAAGAAAGTTTTTACTTTCTAGTTCGGAGTATTTTTGCTCTAGATTCTTAATCCGATCGGTTAGCCCTCCGATCGCAGCAAAATTTTCAACCATATGCTGCATGAATAGCATTTTTTCTTTAAAGTTTCTTGTGAACTTCAAGTAAAAAATATAAGAATGGTTGAGGACACTTACTTGAATTGCCACATCTTTATAATCGGGAAAAATCTTATCAGGATTCGCCTTTGCAAGACGATCTGATACTCTCCTCCAAGCATCATCAAGCTCCTTATCCTCGGTAAATCGAGGAGAGAAAGGGAACTTGTTGGAATCTCTTGTGGATCTGCAGAGATGCCTACCTCTGCTGACGGAGTAACAATCACCACAGGATTCAAATCAGATTCCAACACTGAAGTAGGCTCGGGGGCTTCCCCAACCATTTCCTCCTCAGGATTGCTTGCCTGAGGAAAGCCCTGATCGGAGGTGCCCTCGATCACCTGACCTGCTGGAATAACCTGATCGGGAATGACTGGAACTCCAACAGGTCTGCGTAAAGAAAAGGAAGTTCAGAGTTCAAGATTCGTCAAGAATATAAAAGGTATGTGTTTATGTGATAATTTTATTTACAACATACCCGGTTATCCTTTTTATCTTGACTCTGAAGCGCTGGCTTAAATTATGTAGCGCTAGCTTTTCTTTTCTTTTCGACCAATTTTTCCAGTCTTGAACTGGAAGGGTTGGTTGTACCATCTGCATCCTTCAATGAACGATCAGATGTAATACTTTCAACCAGCTGGTCGAGAGTAGAATGCCTGGTCATTGGATCGGAAGGTGTAGGTTCATCGGTCACCAAAGCAGTTGCTTCAACGGCCCTTGGCAAATCTTGAACAACTGTATGGGACTCAATGACTACCGCCTGATTCAACAAACTAAGTTAGTCGGGTGATGAACATATCTTTTTTATCTAAGCAAAAAGTATTTCCTTCGGTTACCTACCCCTACACGATCACTAGTGATCGTAAGGTTGGTCGGTTCGTCAATTGGCTCACAGGTCTCCGTGGCCTCATCAATTCTTAGACCAACCGACTACATATCAACGAGGATTTTTATGTAAACACCGATCAGAAAAGATTGTAAAGATGGAAAATAATTATCATGCTTACCTGAAGTCTCCCAGCCCTCTCTTCAGCAGTAGTCACTGCTAAGATCAAAGGGAAACCAGCCTTCTCATTAGGCTCTCCAGCACATATCATTCTGATCCGGCTTCTGATTTCATCAAAAGACAAAAGCTGTAACAAAAAGAGAGGTCTTAGGGTTATAAGAGCATTTGACCAGAAAGATAGACTGGTCGGATTCTTACTGGAACTTACCTTCCCTATAATCCTTGGTCGTATCGTCACAACAAATATACCAGAGCATCGAATGAGCTCTGGCCTTCAAAGGACTGATTCTCCGCATGGAGAAGCCCCTCACCACATGCCAGGATGTCAAACCCCTAACACCCAGGAGATGGATGGCTTCAACCCATCTCCCAATTTTCCCCTCCTTCTTGAGAAGGAGCATGCATTCTGGGATCTCGATAGCCTTTTGTAACATCCCAAAATTTGGCTTTTCAAAAATCTTTTGAGTAGTTTAGGTCACTAGAAAATTTCACCAATTTTATTTGAATTAATAAAGCTTAATTGGAATTTTTCTAAATTAAAAATATTTAATTTGACTAATATAAACATCAATTTAATCAAAATCTATTTTATTTGGCTTCCTGGTGTTTCCAGAAATTTTCTGGTATTTTTGGGGATTTTTCTGGATTTGTTTGCTAGTTATTCTATCTTATCGATTTGTTGCCTTTTAATTAAAATCTGAAAATCAGGTTTGCTTTCTCTCTCCTCCCATGTGAACAGTACCATGTGGTACTGTTTATCCGAAATTCCAGCCGAGTGTCGGGTTCCAGCCGAACTGCCGAAGTCGGTTTCGTTCAGTTTTTTATTCAAAATTCAAACCTTCATATCTTTTCGCTCGGTGCATATAAATACGAGCCGTCTACGCCCACGCATCCATCTCGACGTCCTCTTCCAATTCCATGATTTGCTTTCATCCGAATCGATCTGTATTCAACGCAGTTCGCGGAATACGTAGTTCGTCCAACCGGCCTTCTCCAGCGAGTTTCTCCTCCGTCCGACGTCCGCCGGCCGAACCGTCTGCGGCGTTGGGTTCACGTCGTCGTGCTCTACGTCATGGTGCCAGCCTCTTCGTTCGAAGTTCGCCGGAGTTCCGCCGTCCGTCGTATCCCAACCGTATTCTTCGCGTATTCTACTTCCTCGGTGAGTATTTCCAAAATCCGACCGCACCATCGTGTCCGGCTCGTCGTTTCCTTTCCGTTTTGCCCCTTCGCCGCCACCGCGCCGCCGCCGGTCGCCGGCCATCCCTTGCGCCATGTCTTTGCTTTCTTGTTCTTGTATGAGTGCAACCGCAGTGTGCGTTTACATCTCTGGTTTTCCTTCCTCGATGGAAGTCGCTAAATCTTGTCGGCCATAATGCTCGTCATGAACGATCTGTACTAGGTATATATACGCATTGTACATGGTTCCTTCCTCTGTGCGTCGGCCGGCCGAAGCAACATTACCTTGCCTCTATTGTTTCAGTTTTTCTCTGGATATCTCCGTGCACAGGATAGGCCGAGAGTCCTTTGTGCTATTCACATCAGTAGCTTTCGGTTCGATCCATTGATTTGCTTTGGTGGTACATTAGATTTTCTTTCCATCTGTTAATCTAATCCTTGCTTTATCATCTGGTGCTAATTCTTGCCATATCAGTTGCAGTCTCAGACCACCATGCGCCAGGAGGAGCCGCACCCCTTCTCTGTTCGTTGTCTATTGATTTTCGGTTGCCCACGCCGTGCGCACGAAGCCGGCCAGCAAGCTCCTGCTCGCGGCCCTGCCCTCTGAACCAGCCGCATGCACTCTGTCCTCCCTATTAATTTTCCTTCTTTATTCTGTCTCTCTGCTGCTACATTGGCTTTCTTTCCACCTCTCTATCATGCTTGTCCCAATTGATCTATGGCACTTTTGCCATGCTAGTGCTAACTCCTTGCCATCACTTTGCACCAAGATCGGCAGACAGCAGCTCTTTGCGCTTTGTCCTCTGTAGCTTTCTCTCTGTCGTTTCTTTTGGTTCTTTTCTTTCCCTTCTATGTGACCCACATGTCATCCACACCACCCAAGCCCATATATATATATATATATATACGTATATATGTATGTATATATATGTATGCACGTACAGATGCATGTATGCATGTATGTATGTACGTACGTACATTTGTATGTATGTATGTATACATAAATATATATCTCCTCTCACTTCCATGTTGACCCCTCCTGTCATCCACTCCATTAAAAAAACCCTAATTATTTATCTCTTGTACATGTAGGTCCCGTATGTCAGTCAACTCTTGGTCAACCCTCCTCCATGAGCTTGGTCCACCGTGGACTAGCACATCTCCGTGGACCTGGTCCCTAGACCAGTGGCCCACATGTCATCCCCTAATCCTATTTTTGAGAATTAATTTAATTCTTGAAAATTCTTTTATCTCATTGGTCCCACATGTCGTTCTCTCTACCTTATTTCTGGAATTATTTTTAATTCTAGAAATCCATAAATATCAGTCGGTCCCACATGTCATACACTCATCCATTCTCTAATATTTTCGGAATGGAATATTCTGATAATATTCCACTTGTCTGCTTGTCTCTCTTTTTATTTTCATCATTCCAAAAGCCATATCTTATTCATCCAAATTCCGCTTGAACCCATTCAAATTCCTACATTCATCTAAATTCAATATCTATCTTCCAGTACCATTCAATTTCAATTTGGAGTTTATTTTATTAGTCTTTTGAATTGTGTTTGTTTTGCGCTATGTTTATCGTTAGACGTTGAAGCCCGGAATCGTCTGAAGGAGCTGAAGATCAAGGAAGTAGAAGGTTGAAGATAAATAAAGACCATCATTACTATAGCAAGGCAAGTTATACCTTTGATCATATTGAACCCAGTTTTCAAAATACTTTGTTTCAATGTATTGCATTCTATTTCAAGTATTTTTTTAAATGCTTTTGGGATAGTTATTAATCCAATTTGTTATATCCACCTTGTCTATTGTATGCCATGATCTTTTGTCACCCTAGGTTGGTTCATTATTAGTTGGTATTATCGTAGCACCAACGTGGTTTGGTTAGACACGATTAGACTGCTTAGCCATACCACGAGTCATCATTTTATCTGAGTCGCAATTATAAACTTGACTAAGTGATTATGGAACTGTGTGATGAAACTGTGTGTGCTGTGTGCTGTTACACGTTGATGGCATGTGTTGCACTTAATCAACAGGGTGGGAAAAGATTTAGACTGAGGCAAGTGGTAGATCTGTGTGAATGGTGGAGCTGTGTGCTTTAAACTTTGTGATTTGGGAAAAACTGGAAGTCTTGCCTTGGTCAATTAAGGACTTAACTTTGTGCGCCATTGAACTGGGCCTTACTGTACGACCACATGTCTAGTATGGGCTGAGCCTAACTTAGTAAGTTATGGAGTCTTGACATTGACAACTCAGGTTGTATTTAAGCTGTGTGATGGGCTGGAGGTGTGATATGTCACATCGCGGGACGGTTCGCTGCATCCCTGTCCAACGATGTGTGTCGTAACCAAACGCTGTGTGTATCGGTTGGCCGGTAGGAAAGCACATCGGGAGTGTCATTGTTTGAGATGAAGTTTCTGAAAGGTTTTGTTGTGATCAACTCTGATCCGGTTGGTTTCATCGTGTGGGTAAAGTGTACAAACTCTGCAGAGTGTTTAAACCAATCTATTCGAATAGCCGCGTCCTCGGATATGGACATGCTCGGGAATTTCACACGAGGGGTAGATTTTCATAAAACAAATGGGAAGGGTCAGCTGTGTGAGGTAACTTGTGCAGCTGTGTGAATAACTTGATTAGACTGTGTGTCTTTGTGAAATCAAATGATAAATTATTATTGGTTATTTGTTTTCAATTATGTTTTCAATCTATTATTCGTATTCAATTGCAAATGTTGCATTTCTGCAAAATAACCACATAAGCCATCCCTTTGGAATAAGCCATCATCTATAAATTGCATTCTGTGGTATGACTTACGAGTACGGTGTGTACTCATACTTGCTATAAACAATCAACAGAAGTGGAAGAATCATCAGTCAAGAAGGTCTACCTCAAGGATCGTGGAGAACTAGGTCGCTCTACCCCAGTCGATTGCCTGTGGGCATATGGATGGGCTTCACCGAGTTATGATACATTACGTTCATTGCAGCTTTATTGAGCTATTTGTCTTACGAGACATTAATTGTAAGCTTTGACCTTAAGGTCTTTACTCTGATAACTATTGTTATTTGTCTATTTATTAGTCATCTTTGTATATGGAATTGATATTTCATCGATGTTGCCACTGTGTGCACTAGCGTGATCCTGGACTAGTGCAGTATACACAGAGGGTCCAGATTTGCATATTTGGGTCCCGACACCTTTTTACAGCTGTAATAAAGGCCATCGCCTTGTGTGATCTTCATGTAAAACCAACTATTCTTCCATAACGACCACGAAGACTTGGAGTACATCGGAATGTACTCATCAGCATTCCCGTCATGGAGACGCAAGGTACACTCTCCGGGTGTACCGGTTGTTTTCTTCGCATTCACCAATTTGTAGCAGTACCTGAAGAGGTCCAGGCTTGCTAGAATCCCCAGGTACGCTTCGCAGAGGTCAACAAAGATGCTGAGGTTGGCTATGGCGTTAGGGGCCAGATTAATCAGTTCAACTCCATAATACTCCAAAACTTGAGAAAAAAAGGAGTGAACTGGAAGTCTGAAGTCGCATTCGATATATGCGAGAAAAACAGGAATTTCTCCATCCTCACCACTTGGATAATGTTCCCCAAACGCTGATCTCCACGCGATCAGATTTCTGTCGGGTAATAGCCCGACCTTTTCCAGACCTTCAAGTTTCTTCTCGCTCAGATCGGAGATTGACCAGTTGGTAATAAGATCCGACATGGTGATTCCTTTCGGGTGAAGAATTCAAAGGTGATCGGAGATGGTTTCTTGGAAGATGAAGAGGAAAGCAAAAGGCGTAGAAACCCTAACACCTAGTGCTAAGGGGCCTTTTATAGCGATAACACTGTAACCTTTTTGGGGAAAATACAACGGACAGAAATACCTTTTTGACCCACGGACCAAGAGTTCCTTCAACTTCCAAGGCAATTTTTGAACTTTAAAAATGAATACGGACCGCCTCGACTACCACGACATTTAATGAGGGGTCCGCCCGATACGATTGCATTGGGAGTAAGCGTCTATATGACCAATTCATTTAAAGTTTGGGGGCTAGCTGACGAGGATTAAAACCTCTATTTATTATTTAGTATATAGAGACCATACGTCTTCATGGTCGCAAACCCATAAGGCTAACGACTTCACTGGTCGTAAGTATTCCAGAGGTTACATAGTACCCGATCTGGTCGAACATGGTTCCAAACCTAGTCTCCGACCAGTCAAATGCTCACAAGGTTTTGAACTAACGTCTGGATCTACGACCAGACATATGCTTTACCGTGTGACGAATGGAACATGTGCTATATATTCCATACCATGCGGCGCTACGATATCGAGTGCGGTTACATGACTCATCGACATATAACGCTGTGGTTGATACATTATCAATCGACACCTCTCTTGACGACAGCGTTGCTTCCCGAGCAGGCGTCACCTCTAGAGACAACTGCCAACCCTTCATCAACTACATAAGGAGGAATGCAGACTGAAGTTAGAGAGGCCGGAACAGTGAAGATCATTTGGGAGACACCCTCAAGAGCCTTGTACTCCCGAATTAGTCTTTAGTCTAAGTCATATACACCCTTTGTAATAGCCAGTTCAAAGCAATAAATAGCAGTATCACTACTTTCTAGAAGATACGCTCCATTTTCCTCTTTTCATTTGTAATAGCCAGTTCAAAGCAATAAAGAGCAGTGTCTTAGGTCAAAAAGATGCGCCTCATCATTATCTTTCCAACGAGTTTAAGAACGTCCAAATCGGACACCACATGCAAAAGTTATGCCCGTTTTACTGAAGGTCTCTCGGAAACGGAATCGTACTCGGATTGGAAACCGAGTCGGGTTCAATCTTGAAACTGCTGTATCTTTTGATTCCTGGGCCAAACTTGCTGAAATTTTTTGTGCAAGCTTGTGGATATATGTAGAAGGACTCCACCAATTTTTACTAGATTTGGCAAAATTTTGAATACTTTTCAATTTTTGAAAAGGTGGACACTCTTTTTTTTTCTCTCTCTCTTTTTGTATTTTTTTCTCTACCGCGGCTTTTGTTCTTGCGGTTGCCTCTTTCTCCTTCTACTATTTGCCAGCCCTAGGGTTTTCCAGAAGTCGTAAATAAGAGCAAAGTGTTCTCTCTTTTTTTTTGGTGCAAATTAGAGGAGTTCTAATCCACGAATTTTTCTGTTTTAGATGCAAAAAACTAAGAACCCTAAACGAACGATTAAGCGACGCGAAGGAAGACACAAGAAGCAATCTAGAAAACGACCAACTAGACAATAACTAGAACTAAAGATCAGCAACTAGACACGACAATACAACCAAAGATTCAACAAGCAAACTGAACAGAAAAAATTGGGATGGCTCAGCGGGCTCGGTTTGGATGATGCGAAAAAATAGGCAATTTTCTGGACTCTAGGTATGAAAAACGAATCTACTACTAGAAAACTAGAAACTCTCACCGATGAACTGTAGCTCTGATACCACCTGATGAAGACGGGGTGCCCGATCTTTTGATGAGATTGATAAATATCGATTTTGGTGGAGGCGACTCCCGCGATCCGACTACAACCGTACGACGACGCTTGCGCCTTAGCAATCGTTGAACCAACTCCGAGATGTTATTGACCTGTTGTAAGCACGATCAACCTAACCACGAAGGTCTACTCCTGCATGCAATCGAAGAACACACGAGAACAAGATAAAACACAATCTGATGTATTGCAAATTTTTATAAAATTTGATAAGGTGGGATTTCGAATTATCTTAACAGGTGGTCGTTCGACACAACTGAAGAACAATAGTTTGCACAAGGTCTAAACATTAACTCAACGAAATCCGAGAAGACTAGAGCGGTGCGACCTCCTTATATAGGGAAGGGGAAGCCACAAATCTAAAAGAAATAGTGGGTTGGGACTAAACCCATAGAATTATTGTTCATGTCAATAGTACCACGCCACTAGGTGGGCCGCTAGCATATGGGCCAAGTTGAGTATGGTTACAAAGCCCAATTTGGCCTAAATAGGTGATGTAGCATCTTTTGACGATTCTGAAGTCTACAGAAAGAATTTGAAGGTGAGGCTGGATCCATTGGAAAGCTCTCGGAATAATCTTTCCAACAAGCCTAAGAACACCCGAATCGGACTCCGTTTGTAAAAGTTATGATCGTTTGAAGTTAGTACTAGCGCAGTAGTCCAAATCCGACTCTAGAACGATCCCAAGTCGAACTCTTGCTTGCTTGGACCAAAAGTGACGTGGTGATCTCTGTTGTACCTTCCATGCATGTCCATAACACCATATTCCTCTCCTTGGTCCTTTCCCCTATTCTTAAGCACAATTAAATCACTTGCATTAGGTAGCGGTCTATTCTCAGTAATATATAAACATAGGGATGAATTCACCTGATAGTTAGGTTGGCAAGCACGAGCTCGAGTAAGAGGTCCTTGTACTGGTTATGCAGGTGCGGTTGTATCCATGGTGGGGATGTCCTCATCAGGACTGGTCCTGGAGTGGTCTTGAGGAGTCCATGCTATCTCTGGTCGTAAATTGTGTCCAACGAGTACTTTGCTCGCTTCTGCAGTCGTA
Organism: Hsuehochloa calcarea; assembly: GCA_036346395.1. NCBI lineage: Eukaryota > Viridiplantae > Streptophyta > Magnoliopsida > Poales > Poaceae > Hsuehochloa > Hsuehochloa calcarea. Next base: position 11,989,204 of record CM070603.1, read on the forward strand.
GATTGCTCCCAGCGAGTCTGGGCTCGTGAGTATTAGTGAGGCGGCGTGAGGCCTTCTTGAAGTGGTCGTAGACCTGCGGATCTGGTCGTAGACCTTCTTGAGCTAGTCGTAATCCTAGATTCCTAAGTACAAGTAAATCATCTCCGTTAGGTAGCATCATAGAGTTCTCAAATAATACACTCAGCCCTAGAAATGAATTTACCTGATAAATTAAATGACATGCTCGAGCTCTTGTCATAGGACCTTATAGTTCAGCAACCGGATCTGGAGGATTTTGTGTAGTGCGTGTATCCGAAGGAGTGATGTCCTCATCATCCTCCCCCTCTTGAATTGGAGTCCTCCTCGACTCAAGCTCAACTTCTTCTCCCACGTATGGTTTCAAATATAAAATGTTAAATGTGGGGCTAACCACAAAATCTGCAGGTAACTCCTATTGATATGCATTATCATTTATCTTCTTAATTATCTTAAATGGTCCATCAGCTCTAGGCATCAACTTTGAGTTTCTTAATTCTGGAAATCTATCCTTTCTCAAATGAACCCAAACTAAATCACCCGGTTCAAATTTGATAGCTTTCCTACCTTTACTTCCAGCAACCCTATACTTTTCAGTCATACGCTCTATATTCTCTTTAGTTGTTTCATGTAACTTAAGAATATATTCAACACACTTCTTAGCATCTAAATTAATTTTTTAGATGTAAGCAAAGGTAGTAAATCAATAGAACACGGGGTTAGAACCATACACCGCTCAAACAGACTTACCTTGGTGGTGGATATCTTGGCCTATTGTAAGCAAACTTAATATCTGGTAAACACTCTTCCCACATCTTCAAATTCTTCTTTAAAACAGCCCGCAACATGGTGGATAACGTGCGGTTGATAACCTCTGTTTATCCATCGGTTTGGGGATGGCGTAGTAGAAAACAGCGACTTTGTCCCCAATTTATTCAAGTGATCTCCAAAAGTGGCTCAAAAACTTACATCGCGATCCGAGACAATAGTATTGGGCACTCCATGTAGCGAATGATTTCCCTGAAAAACAAATCAGCTATGTTTGTAGCATCATCGCTCTTGTGATAAGATATAAAATATGCTATTTTAGAAAATCTATCCACTTCTACAAATATACTATCCCTCCCCCTCTTTTTCTTAGAAATCCTATAACAAAATCCATAGAAATATCCTCCCAAGGGGCGCTAGGAATAGGAAGAGGCATATAAAGTCCATGTGGATTGAGACGGGACTTAGCTTTGTTGCATGTAGTGCAGCGAGCCACGTAGCGCTCGACATCGCGCCTCATGTTTGGCCAAAAGAAGTGGGTAGGCAGCACATCTTACTCTTCTTTGCTCAAAATCGCCATCAAACCTCCTCCGTGCGCCTCCTGCAACAACAAAAGACGAACGGAGCTAGCTGGAACGCATAGCTTGTTAGCACAATAGACCAAACCATCATTTAGCACATATTTATTCCATATTTTCCCTCCTTTACAATGTTCAAGCACTTCCTTACACAGCTAGAATCAGATAAAGCATGTGATATATCGCGTGGTTCAAAAGAAGCAACAAAAGCAGAATGAGAGTAGAGATTTGGATCAGTATACCTGGAGCGAGTGACTCGCTCATGTAGATTACCTATTATCTGATCCGGAGGATGCTGTCTCTGAATGTGAAGTGGAGAGCCCGGGGGAGATAGCGTTTCTTCGACCTCCGCAGGTACTACTGATGATGATGATGCAGCAGGAGCCTCAACAGAAGGTAAAGTAGACGCGTGCGATTCTTGTACCATAATGGGCGCCTCAGCAGCAGCAGATGAAGGACAAATATCTGCTTCGTCCTCATCTTCCTCCACAAAAATGCTCTCTGTCACCTGTGAATCATCTGTAACATCGGATCTAGCTCCAGGGCTAGTCTCATCAAAAGTGACATTACAAGTCTCCTGAATAAGGTTAGTTTCAGCATTAAGAACCTAAAAACCCCTCGAATGTGCAGGATAACCCAGAAATATCCCATCAAAAGTCCTTGACTCAAATTTATCTAGGTTTCCTGTCTTAAGAATAAAGCAGTTTGATCCAAAGACTCGAAAGTGCGAAGCAGAGGGTTTTCTACCAAAGCGAAGCTCATAAGGAGTCTTGCCTAAAGATGGTCTTAAAAGACACGATTTGCAATATGGCAAGTCAGAGCAATAGCTTGACCCAAAACCTCCTCGATGTGCTATACTCATCTAGCATCGTCCTAGCCATTTCGACTAAGGTCCTATTCTTCCTTTCCACCACGCCATTTTGTTGAGGGCGTGGAGAAGAGAACTGATGCTCAATACCGCGCTCAGCACAAAAAGAGGCAAAAGAAGCATTTTTGAACTCCGTGCCATTGTCACTGCGGATCGCTCTCAAGGCACCAGGAAGCTCAGAAGCCAATCGAAGAACAAGGTCATGAAAATAACCAAAAGCTTCATCTTTTGAAGCAAGAAAGAACACCCAAGAATATCTTGAAAAATCATCGACTATGTTAAGAATATACCATTTTCCACCGACTGACCGGACTCTAGTAGGACCAACAGTATCCATATGAAGCAACTGTCCTGGTCCGTCAGTCATAACCATAGTCATATAAGGGTGTGAGGCGGCAACTTGTTTGCTATGCCTACAGGGCGCACATACAACATCCTTGACAGCTTTGAGTTTGGGCAAACCTCTCATGAGATCAAGGTTGCTAACTCGCGTCAGATGATCAAAACCAATGTGCCCCAAACGTCGGTGCCAAAGCCAGAAATCAGAAGAAGATGTAAGCAAACATTTAAGGGATCCAGCAAGAGATTCTGAAAAATCAGCTCCAAAAATTCTACCAATTCTAGATATTCCAAACACAAGCTCACCAGTAGAATCAAGCACACGACAAGCATTTTTCTTAAATATAGTCTCATAGCCATCATCAAGAAGCTGGGAGACACAAAGGAGATTATACCTAAGCTTGTCCACAAGAGCGACATCCTTTAGGATGAATTTGTTGTTCACCCTAATTGATCATGTTCCTTCAATTCGCCCTTGTGTATCATCTCCAAAGGTGATGAAGTCATCACTGCTGCCGCGTGAAAGAGGTGAACCATCTTGAGTTTCCGATCATGTGGCGTGAACACGGTCGACAAACCACATGTTCTTCCCCTTTCCACGGTAATCCTGAAAATCATGGAACAGAAGAACAATGTGTCTCAATACTGGGGTTAGATAAACAAGATTTAGGAACCCAGTACTGAGACACACGTCTGCGAGGAGTATGCAAACCAGAAGTACTATCTTTGATTTTATCTAAAATTTTGTTATGAGCAATGTTTAAATTAACATGGGAATTAACCTGTCTAGGGACGGTCAGACCGGCGTTGTTACAGCGGTCGGGCCGTGACCCGATCGGTCGAGCCGGTGACCACCAAATGATCGGACCGCTAGCTTGAAGAACATGAGAATTATGATATTTAGAAACATAATGATTAGCATGTGAGGAAAATCCTAACCCAGGTTTATTCTTTTCAGTGTTACCATGCTCATAAAAGCTCTAGGTTGAATGAATGAAATTCTATCAAGATTTTTCCTATCATTTTTCAACCTACGCCAACAGAACTCAATCAAATGCCCACTTTTCTTGCAATAAGTGCAATAGTACTTGGTACCACTAGAAGAAGCACCCTTTGAATTAACACAAGGTTGGGCAAAATCTGCAGATTTAGAAGATATTTTTGCAGGTTGGGTTTTGAATTCAGTTAAACCTTTTTCCAAGACTTGAATGGCTTTTGGCTTTGAATTATCTTGAAAAGAATTGAATCCTGAACCTTCCTTCTTATAAGGAGTTTTAGACTTGTCAAGAATCATGTTTAACTGTTTCTTACCTTTAGAAAATTTTTCTAATGTATCATGAAGGTAAGCATTTTCTTTTATCAAATTAACACAAGCATCACAAGTTTTATCCATAGATTTCTCCTTATATAAAGCAATTTCAAGCTTAAGAGCGGAACAAGAAGCACAAATAGTAGTTTTAATATTGTCCTTAAGCTTAGCATATTTGACTCTAGCAGCTTCTAAGATATCTTTGATTTCACGTTCTTTTTTCTAAGCATGAAGTGCAAGGGCTAGAATCAATCACATTAGAAGTAATCAATTTGCTAGATTCTAAACATTTTTCACAAGGAGCAGTTTTAATTTCATTTAGCTCAGATCTAGCATTCTCAAGTTGTTGCATAGAAATATTATGAAGCGGATTGCAATTTGGCAATTTAAGAATGCATAGCATGACAAGATAAACATTCATCGAGTTCAAGAGTCTTAGCATTTTTAAGTTCTACTTTCGGTTTGCCAATCTTGACTCTAATTTCTTATTTTTTGTCATGACAAATTCTAGCGCTTCATCTTGACTAAGCAATTGCTCAACTATAGAATCATATTTAGCAGAAAGCTCATCATAAGAGGGAGGTACCTCATCGTCGTCAATGTCATCAGTGTCGACCATGAAGCACATGCCAGTGAAGTCCTTGGCCTTCCCTTTCTTTTTGTCTTAAGGGATCTCCTCCTCCTTGTCCTCCTCGCTCCCGGAGTCCACATCGCTCGAGGATTGATCCTCAAAAGCGGCAAGAACCGGTGGCGACCTTCACAAGCTTATTAGCCTCATACCTTGATTTGTTGAATAGAGGCTTCTTCCAAGCTGGCTTTTCCTCCTTATGATTTGGGAGACCATGTGAGAGGTCCTCCATTGTGAGTGATGAGTATTTGACAACTTGTTGAATAGGTTGAGAGCTGTGTCTCTCGGTTTTATCTTGTTCTTCTTTGAAGCAGGGTAATCGGAACTACCGCATGTGTATGGGCGGAAGTTTCGATGTCGAACTCTGGCTTTGGAAATAGGAACTTCCGATTAATGCAGGGAATTGTGTTCGGTTGAAGTAATCGGAACTTCCGCACTGGGTCGCGGTTTGTCCGATATCTTGGCGTGAGTGTTCCTCCGAGGCGAAAATCGGAATTGAAAATGCAGGAGTGCAGACGTTAGATAATCGGAAGTTCCGCAATGGTAAGCGCGGAACTTCCGATAATCGATAAGTCTTGGACGTTAGAATCGGAACTTCCGCAAGGTAAAATCTTGAACTTCCGATTGTGTCGAGCTCGTGCGTATAAGGATAGTTTGTGATTTTGAGTTTGTATGAATTTGAGTCTTGTACAAATGTTGATGCTATAATATTGTGCAATGTTATGTGATGTGTTTTTATGCATGTTGACTGCGGGACATCGAGGCGAAGTCGTGGCGAGACACAAGGTGATCGGACTAAGCGCGGCGGCGTTTAGGTCGAAGCGGTCGGATGTGTCGAAGGCGGCGTGAATCTTGAGGTGGTTGCGAGTCAAGGACAGCAAGGTGTACGGAGGCTTCGGAAGGTGCGCAAGGCGAAAGCGGTCTTTTCGCAAAGCGGCACAAGTGGAGGCGGTTCCGTTCGGTGTAGCGGGCTTAATGGGTTGGAGGCCCATTAGCCAAGGGCTATAAATAGAGGTGAACCCCTGGTGTTAGGGTTAGACTTTTGAGAGAAAACTAGGGTTAGCTTTAGCAAAAGGGTTTGTTTTGCTTTTTGAGAGTTTGTTGAGTTGGAGTGGATGAACTGAAAACCTTTGTAATCATTCCTCTGTGTTTCCTCTGTAATCTCTTGATTTCTATCAATGAAACTCTGAGGTTTTGATTACTTGTTTATGCCTCTCTTTATTCCCTCTCTGTTCATGTTGAATATCTAGGGTTTTGGTGTATCTTTTGATTCGTCTTATGAAATAGCATGAAACTTGATATCTAGAGTCGTTTTGATATTGCTAATATATCCTCAAAGTTTCATGAGCTAAGAATCTGAGAATCTTGTATATTGTGGTTTTTGGTCTTTCTTGCCCCTTCTTCAAGAAATCCGTTTTTGCTTTGATTAATGAATCTTTGTTTGCGATTCTTCTCCATGAGGTCAAGATGTTGTTTAGGATGATGTCCTGTGAAACTTGATCTGAGAAGAGCATTCAAAATTTAGTATTTCGGATTTTTGGGAAAAACCGAGCGCCTTGTTCTTGGTCGGGACAATCGAACTTCCGATTGTCGGTATGAACTCACCGCTAGCGGAACTTCCGCACAAAACCGGAACTCATCAGAGCGGAACTATCACGGGTAGAATCGAGCTTCGATTTTTGGATGAAACGATCTGAAGTTTGTTTTCGTTCTCTGATTTTGCTTCACTCTTCTTGAGATATCCAGAGGGCTTTGTAGGTTTGTTTTAAATACATTAAAGGGGAGTTCTTAATTTTTAAGGCACCATTCACCCCCCTCTGTTGCCATTTCGGTCCTTCAATTGGTATCAGAGCCAGTTAGCTCTTCTTTATAGATCTTAACCGGTCAGTTGAGCCATGGCAACGGACAAGTATTCCACCAAGCCTCCGTCTTTGATGGCTGGATTACCCTTCCGAAGAGCCGAATGGAAACATACATCCAGGCTCAAGGGTATGCCATCTGGAGAAAGGTGAAGGTTAGATTCTCTGTTCCTGCCGATGAAAACATCAATGTGGGAAACATGCCCGATGTTGAGGCCAATGCTAAGGCAAGGAACATTATCATTTAGGGTTTGAGCAGAAGTGAGTTCGATCGCATTTCTCATTTGCCTTTTGCTTACGACATCTGGGTGACCCTCGATGCATACCATGAGGGCACCACCCAGATTAAGACAGTTCGACAAGACCAGTTCAAGCGAGAATACAGTAAATTTGAGATGCTTGCTGGTGAATCTCTTGACGAGTGCTTTTCGCGTTTTCATAAGATTTTGAGCAACCTCTGAGCGGTCGATCTTACATACCCCGACTCGGATAACGCTCGACAGATGCTTTCTACACTCGATCTTCGTGTTTGGGAGATGAAAGTGACTACCATCAAGGATAGCACGGACCTCTCGACCCTGACTCTTGATGCCCTTTACTCGCGTCTCAAGACTCACGAGATTGACATTGTCTCTCGAAGGTCGAAGTCACAGTCGATGGCTTTAGTCACTGATCCCACCTCTGGATCTTCTTCTGAGTCGATACACGGTTCTCCTTGCTGCTCTCGTGACATAGCGATGATCGCTTAGAGCAGCTTGAGGATGAACATCTAGCCCTCCTAGCTCGGAAGTTTTCCCATGCTTACAAGAGGAGGAGGGATGGAAGAAGAGGAGGTCCTGTGATTTGCTTCGAGTGTGGTGGCCCCAACCACATCCGAGCAAACTGCCCCAAGCTGGGGATAGCGGTTCGGGCAAGAACGACTACATCGACAAGAACCGCAACACGAAGCCCTCAGCACCTGATCAAGGCAAGAATAAGTTCCGCAACTTTGGGAAGGCAACGAAGCTGTTCCATCGCGTCCTCACCGCCCTCGATGAACTTCACACCAGCGAGGTGGAGGGGTGGAGTGACGATGATGGAAAGGACGATCAAGATCCCAAGGACGACGGCAACTTCTCCGGCATGTGCTTCATGGCCCTCGGGGCGAATCGAGCGACAAAATGAGTGTACTCCGACTCCGATGAGGTTAGTCCCACTTACGACCAACAATGATGCTTTTCTTAAGCTAGGTAGATTTCATGCTAAGTCTAGGGCTAAGTGTACTGAGTTGGAGAAGGAAGTAGCTAGACTATCACGAGAGCTTACTTTACTTACATCTGCTCCCTCCCGTGATGATTGTGACACATGCTGTGCTTTGCTTGATGACATGGAAAAACTAAGGACCTTGCATGATAGTGTGTCCTCTGAATTAGACATGATTAAGGTGGAGACCATTAGCCTTCTTCTTGAACTAGAGATAAGTAGGGTAGCACCTCCTTCATCTACTCTTTATTGAGGCTCTTGCTTGCACCTCTTGTGAGGTTAAGGTCAACTCGTTTAGAGGTCTATATACCATGCTGCTCGATCTGCCCGAGACTTGTGAAAACTGTAATAATATCAAGATGAACCTAAAACAGGCAGCTCACAAAATTGTTGAATTCCAAGTTGCTTTACTTGAGCCCATTGTTTCTTGTTTAAACTGTCCTAAGTTAACTGCTGAACTAGAATCAGTATCAAGCAGTTTCAAGAAATGATTGATCACAATAACAAACTGGCTCAGTATGCTTCTAAGGACCTTGTTAGCTCACCATGCAATCATTGTAATAAACTAAAATGTGATTTGGTTGCTTTGGATGAAAAATGTGTGAAGCTAACTAAGGACCTTCTAGAGACACAATCATCCGCTTGTATTGTGTGTCTTTGGGAAGAAGTTTAAGGTTTTGGTAGAGGCGCCTAGCAACGTGAACCAATCTGCTAGCGATGGGGTATGCCCCCAAAGTCGGTACCGTGCTTGCACAAGCAAATCTTTCCTCTCTTTGTTGGTTCTTCTTACGCTCCCTTACCTTCTCATTGTTCCTTCTTCCCCTGCTCTTCTTGCACCTCTCTTTTTCAGGAGTGTCAGTATCTTATGAACACTCTTGAGAAATTTGTAGGAGGCAAGAAGAAGCTCAATCTCATTCTAGACAAATCCAAGATTTATAAATTTAATCAGGGTCTAGGATATGATTTCCATGAGGATATGAGGAAGCATCCACCGTCGTGCTCGAACCATAGCACTGGTGTGATCAAAACTAAGCCCGGGAGAGAAAGTCAATTTTAAGTCGGCGGGTTTTGTTCAAAGGATCTCGACAACAAGGTGATTCCACTGCAGCCTTCGCCTCTCGTATATGGAAGTATCATTGCACCTTCATCGCCGAAGGATGGACATTTGGTTGATCATTGCTTGGCGCGCCAAGATCGCGTAGAGATCATGTTGAGTCTTTTAGGCGCATTCGTGGTCAGCCCTGGACCATGAGTGCACCTAAGACCAACATGAGGTCTAGGTTTGATCTGTTGGTGATTTAGGGCGACATCGAGGACTTGGTTTTTACGAGTTTTCGATTTTCGTTCTCATGCTCCTTTGATCATGACTTCCGTCGCTTTGAGGTAGATCTCGGTTTCCCTTTCGAGATAGCTACCATGGCGTGATCGATATGTTGCGAATTTCGACTCATTGTTCCATAGCGATCGGATTCAAGAACGACTTGGTCGTCGTCTGCACGCGACCTTACGGCTTGTTGAGTGACGATACGGCGTAGGGTAGATAGAGTCGATCGTGCTTGACTACTTCATCTGTTCGACGTGTTACTCAGTATTGGGTGCCAAAATCACTGTTGATTCACCCCAGTACTGAGACTTTACTCTCTGTTTGACTCAGGGTCGCCGAGCTGGGAAGGGAAAGTCTGGATTGTAGACTCCGGGTACTCTCGTCATATGACCGGAGACTCTCGTTGGTTTTCTTCCCTAGCCCGTGCTCGAGGTGATGACACGATCACCTTCGGAGATGCTTCATTTGGGCGCGTCATCGCTAAAGGTACTGTGAGCATTAATGATTCTTTTATTTTGAAAGATGTTGCCTTAGTAAGTAAGCTGTAGTATAATCTGGTTTCAGTCTCTTAGCTTACCGATGACGGTTACGAGGTGAGCTTTAAGAAAAACAATTGCAAAATTCTTGATTCTTCGTGTAGCCTAGTTTATGGATTTCGATATGGGAGGATCTTTTGGGCTGATTTTTCTGAGTCTTCTGGTGATCCTCTCCGTTGTTTAATTGCTTCTGAATCCCGTGATTTGACATTCTTGCATAGGAGACTAGGTCATATAGGCTTTGATCATTTGACACGAGTTAGCGGCCACGATCTCATTCGTGGTTTGCCAAAACTCAAGATGGTCAAGGATCTAGTTTGCTCTCCATGCCGCACCGCGGCAAGATGGTTGCCGCTTCTCACTCTCGATCCAGGGACAATGATCGATGCACGGTGACAAGCTCGCTCCATATGGATCTGATTGGTCGGCTCGAAAAGCATCGGCAGGAGGGAAGTGGTATGTTCTTGTTGTGGTCGATGACTTCTCGAGGTACTCTTGGGTGTTTTTTTAGCCTCGAAGGATGAGACGTTTACTCATTTTCGTGGTCTTTTTAGTAGGCTTTCTGTTGAGCTCCTGGTGCATTACGAGCAATTCGCGGTGATAATTCAAGAATTCCTACTTTGAGAGTTTACGTGGTGAGGCAGTGTAGAGCACCGTTCTGCTCTCCATCGTCCCCCAACAGAATGGCGTTGTGGAGAGGAAGAACCGTACCTTAGTCGAGATGGCGGGACGATGCTTGATGAGTACTCTACACCTAGGAAGTTTTGGGTGAGGCCATTGCTCTCGCTTGTCATGTTTCTAATGAGTCTTTCTTGGTCACTCTTGCATCGCACTTCTTATGAGTTGAGATATGGCGAAAACCCGCGTCTCGCATTTTCGTGTGTTTGGTTGCAAGTATTTTATTTTGAAGTGCAGGAACCTAGATAAGTTCGAATCACGATCTTGTGATGGGATCTTTACAGGTTACTCGACTTCTTCTCGCGCCTATAGAGTGCAGGCTGAGTCTAGCAAAATGATAGAGACACGTGAGGTGACCTTCTATGAGGCGGTCAGGGACTAGGCACGATATCTCGTGTTCTCTAGAGCGATGCGAGTCCATCTTTGTGGACGATGAGGAAGACGGAGATGAGGGTTGTCTACCCGATCCAGTTCTTCCTCCTCCTCTTGAGGTGCCTTCTTCCACTGCACCTCGAGGAGATCAGCCCTTACCTTCTGCTTCTTCTGAAGCTAGTGGCTCTGTTCCTATCTCATCTGCTAATGAGGTAGATGCCACTTCTTCATCTCACCCTGGACCTCCTAGACACATTCAAAAGGACCATCCTTCCGAGCAGATCATTGGAGACCTCTTTGAGCGTGTCACACGTTCCAAAGCTGGTTTGTCTCTCTTTTGTCTCCATTCTACTTTCGTCACCTCATTTGAGCCCAAAGACGTTTGTCATGCTCTATCTGACGAGTCTTGGACAAACGCCATGCATGAGGAGTTGGAAAACTTTGAAAGAAACAAGGTCTGGTCCCTTGTTGAGCCCCCTCAAGGTCACAATATCATTGGGACCAAATGGGTGTTCAAGAACAAGCAAAGTGAAGATGGGTTAGTCATTCGAAACAAGGCTAGGCTGGTAGCTCGTGGGTACTCCCAAGTTGAGGGTCTAGATTTCAAGAGACCTTTGCCCTCAGAGCTAGACTTGAAGCCATTAGAATCCTGCTTGCCTTTGCAGCTTCTAAGGGTTTCAAGCTTTACGAGATGGATGTCAAGAGTGCCTTCATCAATGGCCTTATTGAGGAAGAAGTCTATGTCAGACAGCCTGCAGGTTTCGAGAACCCCAAATACCCTAACCATGTCTACAGGCTTTCCAAAGCTTTGTATGGACTCAAGCAGGCTCCCAAAGCTTGGTATGAAAGGCTTAAGTCCTATCTACTGAGTCATGGTTTTGAAATGGGTAAAATCGACAAGACCTTGTTCATCCGCCGTCTTGGCACTGATCTTTTGCTCGTCCAGATCTATGTGGACGACATCATCTTTGGCGGCTCCTCACATACTCTCGTTTCCCAGTTTTCCGATGTTATGAGCTCGGAATTTGAGATGAGTATGATGGGCGAGTTGAGTTTCTTCCTTGGCTTCCAAATCAAACAGACTCGGGAAGGTACGTTTCTTCACCAAGGAAGTACACTCGAGACCTCTGAAGCGCTTGACATGAATGATGGAAAGCCAAGATCAACTCCGATGGCATCTACAAGCGCTCTTGATCCAGATGAAGACGGCGAACCTGTTGACCAAAAGTAGTTCAGGAGCATTATTGGCTCTCTCTTGTACCTCACAGCCTCGAGACCATACATACACTTCTATGTGTGTCTTTGCGCTCGGTTTCAGGCTTCTCCTCGCGTATCTCACCGCCAAAGCGGTGAAGCGCATCTTCGGTACCTTCGAGCTACCATTGACTATGGTATCGGTACTCTTCCTCCTCTTGTCTATCTCTTAGAGCCTTCTCTTATCACGATTTACCGGTCAGAGGATAGATAGGAAGAGCACCTCGGCACTTGCCAATTCATTGGCACTTCACTTGTCTCCCGGTCGTCAAGGAAGCAATCCGGTGTTGCGTGATCCACCGCAGAGGTCGAGATGCGTTGCTCTGACCGATTCTCGTAGTCAAGTGCTTTGGATGGTCTCGACCTGCAGACTTTGGGTTAGTAATCGACCGTGTTCCACTCTTTTGTGATAACACGCCTGCGATTTGCATTGCCAAGAACCCAAAGCAACATTCTCGGACCAAGCATATTGATATCAGATATCACTTTCTTCGAGACCATGTAGAGAAGGGTGACATTGTGCTCCAGTTTGTGGAGAGTGAGCACCAGTTGGCTGATATCTTCACCAAGCCTCTGGACAGCTCTCGGTTTTCAGCTCTGCGGGGAGAGCTTGGGGTGGTTTGTCCTTATGGACTACTGTGAGGGGGAGCATATGTGCTACTACTGTATTATATTTTATTTATGCTATGTCTCCTTTCTAGTTACATTTCATTTAAATGTTTTGGGTCTAAGTCCTTCCAAAGATAGGTTAGAGTGGTTCTCCGCCGAGTTGCTCTGTCTGCTAATTCTTATCTTGTGCTTCTAGGATGCTGCTTATTAGCTGTCTCTTCTCTCTCTAAGTAGAGCTTACTCACTTCTTATAGGTTCTAGCAAGGGTCGGGCCACCCTTGGGTAGACAGGGACAGTGTTTGCTCCTTAGTGTGTTAGTTGATCAGCTGATAGTCCTGGAATCATATGGGGTAGATAAGAACCTGTCTGAGCGATAGTATTCTCTATATCTTTTCTATGCTCTAAGGACTGCCTTTTCTGTTTTTCTTATCAGATTCTCGTTTTTGTTCCTTTGGTTCAGGGGGAGTTTATCTTAGTTATTCCAGTTCTTAACTTGTCATAACTCAACCTGAATTAAAAGATGCATTTCATTCTGAAGGGGATCTGGATTTTTGTGCATTTCATCCTGCATTGCATTATAATCAAATGGAGCCTTGTTTATTATCCCTTATGATCTGTTTTCACTGTTTTACATCTTGCCATGATTTATGCTTAACTGCTAGATTTATCATGACTTTTTATGTGTAGTTTAGTCTTTGCCTTGCTAAGGTTATTAAAAATGCTAAACTTGAATTAAAATCTTGTCTTAATAGCTCTTGAGACTAGTCTAGTTGAAGCTATCCTTTTATGATTCTCGCCATGTCAAGTAGGCTGAGTTGAGTCTTGAATCTCTTTTGAACTGTTGAGTAAGCTATGTCAGTTTGTTAAGAAACTTGACATATCTTTAATCGTTGGTATAAAACTTCAAAAGCAAAAATGATCTCTTTTGTGCGAAAAAACTGATCTCACCAAATCTTTCTCATGAGACTGCTTGCCATTGCACTAGGCATGAACTCAGGGGGAGCCTTGGATGACCTAACATCACCTCCTTAAGTCTGCTGCTTGGTGTGGTCGCATAAGGCTTGGGATCTAGCACATGGTTACAATTTGAAAAATGGTTGAAGCTTAGGAGGCAGTTGTGGATGGCACCTAGTCCAGAGCTTGCTTTACTGAGATAAAACCATAAAGAGCTTTCAGAAAAAGAAACTTGTGCTAAAATTGCTTATCATAAAAAAGACCAAGTATTGGATAGAATTGAGTCTTTCTTCAACTGGTAGCACTCTAAACTGTTCAATATTATGCTTCTTGGTTCCACTTAGAGTATTTGACATGGCTTGTATCATCCTTGGATATCTTTAGCTAGACTTCAATCTTGGTTTATTTGACTTGCTAAAGAATTGGATCATTAATCGATTATTGGATTTACTGTCTTAGCTATTCTCTACATCAATTGTCATGATCTTGATAGCATTCTTATGTATTATGGCTTGGTGTAATCCTCTAATAGTCATTTTGGATAATCTACATGGCTCCTAATGCTTAAAATGAACATCATATAGTCAATTCCTCTCTTTAATACATCTTGATGATTTTATTGCCAAAGGGGGAGAATTTTGGAGATAAAAAGTCTTCTGGAGAAAAGCCTTGAGTTTTGCTTTGCGAAAATTGCACTTTCATCTCGTCTCAAGTCTTTCTCTTGTGTCAACTTGGTCTTGATCTTCTGTTCTACTTGTTTAGACCTTGGTTGACTTTAAACTCAAACTCATCTTATGCTTTTTCGGAGATTGTCAATATACTCATCAAGGGGGAGATTGAGAGACCTTGTGAGAGGTCCTCCATTGTGAGTGATGAGTATTTGACAACTTGTTGAATAGCTTGAGAGTTGTGTCTCTCGGTTTTATCTTGTTTACGTCTTTGAACAGGGTAATCGGAACTACCGCTGTGTATGGAGCGGAAGTTCCGATAATCGGAACTACCGGCTTTGGAAATAGGAACTTCCGATTAATCTGGGAATTGTGTTCGGTTGAAGTAATCGGAACTTCCGACCTGGGGTCGCGGTTTGTCCGATAATACTGACGTGAGTGTTCCTCTGAGACGAAAATCGGAATTGAAAATCTGGGAGTGCGGACGTTCTGATAATCGGAAGTTCCACAATGGTAAGATCGGAACTTCCGATAATTCTGACAAGTGCGAACGTTCCGGAAATCGGAACTTCCGCAAGGTAAAGTGCGGAACTTTCGATTGTGTCCAGAACTGTGCAGATAAGGATAGTTTGTGATTTTGAGTTTGTATGAATTTGAGTCTTGTACAAATGTTGATGCTATAATATTGTGCAATGTTATGTGATGTGTTTTATGCATGTTGATGCGGGACATCGAGGCGAAGTCGTGGCGAGACACAAGGTGATCGGACTAGGCGCAGGTGGCGTTGAGCTCAGAACGGTCTGGATGTGTTGAAGACGGCGTGAATCTTGAGGTGGTTGCGAGTCAAGGACAGCAAGGTGTACGGGAGGCTTCGGAAGGTGCGCAAGGCGAAGCGGTCTTTTCGCAAGCGGCACAAGTGGAGGCGGTTCCGTTCGGTGTAGCGGGCTTAATGGGTTGAGGCCCATTAGCCAAGGGCTATAAATAGAGGTGAACCCACGGTGTTAGGGTTAGACTTTTGAGAGAAAACTAGGGTTAGCTTTAGCAAAAGGGTTTGTTTTGCTTTTTGAGAGTTTGTTGAGTTGGAGAGGATGAACCGAAAACCTTTGTAATCATTCCTCTGTGTTTCCTCTGTAATCTCTTGATTTCTATCAATGAAACTCGAGGTTTTGATTACTTGTTTATGCCTCTCTTTATTCCTCTCTGCTCATGTTGAATATCTAGGGTTTTGGTGTATCTTTTGATTCGTCTTATGAAATAGCATGAAACTTGATATCTAGAGTCGTTTTGATATTGCTAATATATCCTCAAAGTTTCATGAGCTAAGAATCGAGAATCTTGTATATTGTGGTTTTGGTCTTTCTTGCCCTTCTTCAAGAAATCCGTTTTTGCTTTGATTAATGAATCTTTGTTTGCGATTCTTCTCCATGAGGTCAAGATGTTGTTTAGGATGATGTCCTGTGAAACTTGACCTGAGAAGAGCATTCAAGATTTAGTATTTTGGATTTTTGGGAAAAACCCGAGCGCCTTGTTCTTGATCGGGACAATCGAACTTCCGATTGTCCAGTATGGACTATCTACAGCGGAACTTCCGCACAAAACCCGGAACTACCGTAGTGCGGAACTACCGCTGGGTAGAATCGGAGCTTCCGATTTTTGACAGAACAGTCTGAAGTTTGTTTTCGTTCTCTGATTTTGCTTCACTCTTCTTGAGATATCCAGAGGGCTTTGTAGGTTTGTTTTAAATACAGTAAAGGGGAGTTCTTAATTTTTAAGGCACCATTCACCCCCCTCTGTTGCCATTTCGGTCCTTCATGATTGCTCTTACCTTTCAGCTTGGGGTAATTTGCCCGGATATGATTGAGCTCACCACACTCGTAGCAGGTCACAGGGCCGCCTCTCTTTTTGTTTCTTACATTGTTGTAGGCCCTTGTAAATTTTTTAGCTATGAGAGCTAACTCTGTCTCAGGAATATTTTCAAGCTCCTCCTCATGAATCGTAGATAAACAAGTAAATGAAAAACCAGAAAACGATTCAAGAGTACCATCAGAGGACCTTTTGAGAGGATCAGCTATCAATGCCATGTTGTCTTTTTTGGGATGATCAACTCTTTTAATTTCATGAGTCTTGAGTTTACTATAAAGCAATTCCAAAGTAAGACTCGAAAGATCAACATTTTTCTCTATAGCAGTAGCCTTCATCTCCCACTCCTTGGTGTTGATTGCAGCCAAGAGATGGGTGGCATTTTCAGATTGAGAGTATTCAATATCAACAGCTTTCATCTGATTAATCACTTTATTAAAGCGACTGAAAATGTCATCGATACTCTCTTTAGGACGCATCTCGAATTTGTTGTATTCATGCTTGTAAACTGTTTGGCGCACTTTCTTGATTTGGGACGAACCCTCATGATATGTTTCGAGGGTGTTCCAAATCTCGTGCGCAGTTGCAAGATTACAAATGTGATCATATTCTTGTCTACCAAGCGCACCATATAAAATATTCTTGGCCTTGTTGTTGTTTACCACAAGAACCGCTGAAGCCAGCGTAGCAATTTCAGGAATAACAAGTGGGGCTCGAACAACATCCCAAATAGCTTGTCCCTCGCTCTCAAGACAGACTCGCATACGATTCTTCCAATAGGCATAGTCGTGCCCATCGAAGATATGTGGTTTAGTAGAAAACTTATCCATCGCCTAAAGTTCAGTGACCGGTTAAGATCAAGAGTGAACTAACCGGGCTCTGATACCACTTGTTGGACCGAAAAGGCAACTGGAGGGGGGGTGAATAGGAGCACGCTCACTTTTTCACAAATTATGAATTCAACACAATCTCACTCCAATAGCTGTGATGAAGCTATGAAGATCAATATACCAGTGCAGCGGAAGACTAGTTTTGAATTCAATTGAACCCCCAAAGTAAAGCAACAAAATCAACTAAGATTAAAACAGCACAGTGTACTGGCGGTCTGACCTCTGGACTTGACCGGTCGGACCGATTGCCGGGCAGTCGAACCGCTGTTATACCGGCGGTCAGACCGCTACCAAATCGGTCGGACCGGTGGTGAGGGGCGGTCGGACCGGCAGACTCTAGAACAGATCTGAAACAGTAAAAATAGCCCAATGACGAAGTTGCAATTAGGTCTAACTTTTGATTCTCAACTCCAAACTTCACGAAACTTTGCACACACCTTCTCTATGCTATTGAGGACCTATTCCAAATGAATATTATGATAATTCTTGGCTAGATGCTGAACAGTTGTCAATTGAGTAAGAGAGGGTCTAAAACCGGGCAAGAACGAAAACTTGATCCTAATGCTCGTTCGTGAGTGATTGATGATCAAGATTATCCTAGATAGGTTCACATATATCACAGCAAGCCAATTCACGTGAAGAAATCAATCAAAACTTCACGGATCAAAGAAAGCCCTAAAATCACAAAATTGAAAGCAAGAACGAAAAGAGAATTATCTCAAGCAAACCTTGCATAGATTAAATTCGTGATTGATGCTGGATTACACCCACTCCACCAAGGAACAGTGGTCAATCTAAGATCATGAAAATCACCTCAAACCATCAAGAGCCCTAGCCTCCACCTCAACTCCCCCTAAGCCAATTAGGGTTTTGAAACATAAAAGAGACGACAGAAACAGTGCAGCCACCACCTCCTCCTATTTATAGTGGAGGCCTAGAACTCCTAGAGTTTGACTCTATTGGGCTCCCGTTAAGGCCCACTAACAAACGGGACACACACGCACGCTTCACAAAGCGCCGTCTTTAACCTTTTGACCTAAACAGCTTCACCTAGCGCCATCTTGCGCCTCAGATTTGCTAATAGGTCACCCTTGTCCATCTTGCGTCACGCTTGAGTCATTGACCTCACCCAGTATCGTCGATCGTTCTGGACCTCAACTCTCCAAGTCTAGTCCCGATCATCCTCGCCGTTGACCGTCGTTGACCACCAAGCAACCTGCACAACCATAGACAAGTAAACACGAATTCGGGAACAAGTTCTTCACAACTTGACCCATGTTAGTCAAAACATGCATCATGCAATACATATGCCATGATACCAATGAACTTGACCTAACAAAATAACATCACCACGAAGTTGGCTGACGTTCATAAGTGGAAATCGGTCCGACCGCTCACTGTGAGCCGGTCGGACTGCCCTCTGGCCGGTCGGACCGCTCCCTGTGAGCCGGTCGGACCGCCACAAGGGACTTAGTCGAATTGCAAGCCCTGAAATTCCGAAACCTTCTGGAATTTTAAAACGAATAGAACTTTTGCTTGGGAACTCAAAACATTATGAGACCAAGTGCATTGGGATCCCCTCACTTGCCTACACCCTCTATTTTTGGCCCAGCACATTCTGACACTCTTTGTTCACGGCCGGTCCGACCGCCGCACATGGCCGGTCCGACCGATTTGGGACCGGTCGGACCGCCATGCTATGGCCGGTCGGACCGCCCCTGTCCAGAACGCCTGAACTTTGTCGAAAACCCTGTGAAACGACAAACCAAAAATACCATTGCCAATTGTCACATCATCCTAAGATCTGGAGCATATCCCCATGATATCCACACTTTTTGTTTTAGATTGAGTCGGAATTGGAGTAGGAGTTCTAATTCCGAATTAGAATAGGAGTAGGGCCTCTTGGCCAGCCATGAGGAGGAGAAGGGGCACTATATATTGAGGGGTAGACCCCCATTGTAACCTCAGACCACGTTTAATATATTTTCAAAGCTTTTGCTTGATACTCCTGTTGTGCTTATAGTCAAAACAGAGGGAATTGAGCGTTGAGAACAAGGGGTCGTTCTTGCTTTTCCGTTGGGAATTAAGGGTTCGACGATCTTCGCTTGTGGTCAGCGAGGATCCAATCAAGTGTGTGTTCGGGTGAATTTTCCACATAGTTGCAAGTCCGCGCATTGGCGCGGGGGATCAGCTGGTGGTTCGTCAGGGTACACAAGTTATCGAGAGGTTCTACGTCGAGAAGATCGGGCACCCCGCATCAGGTGGTATCAGAGCTCCGTTGACTCGGTAGGATCTTTATCCAGTTATCTAAAATTTTTTCCTATACACAAAAAAGCCATTAAAAAAATTCTTTCCGCCGTAGTATTTAATTTGTTATTCTAGTGAGTTTTGTTAAGTTTTTGTCCATTAGAATCAAGTTTAGTTTGCTGATCTTGAATTCTTTTGCGTTGCTTTTTATTTGAGCCTAGTTTGATTTTTTAGTCGTGTTTATAAAAAATAATAACAAAAAAAAGAAGTGAGACATCAATTTATCCTTTGTGAAACTTTCAATCCTTTGCGAACACTTTGAACCTATTTAAGACTAGCTAAATCGTTGCTTAGGGCTCCATACTAATATTTGTGTTCTTACAATTGTTCAAAGATCAAAAGGTGGAAAAGAATTTTTGCTCATTTTTGGTAGAACAAGAATTTTGGCAATTGTTCAAAAACAAGGAAGGAAAAAGAGGAGAAAAAAAAGAAGGAAGAGCAAAAGAAAAGAGAAAAGGAAAAAGAAAGCGCATAGTTGAACCATAAACTTGAGCGAAAATACCCACTCATTCTTGATTCAATTGTTAGAATATCAATATTTTATGCAATCTTGTGCCCTAGTTTCATTATTTGCAACTAGCTAGCGTCTTTCTATAACTTGTGCAATACGAGCTATTTTGTTCTTCACTTATATCTTACATAGCTCATTCCTTGATTGCACTAAGTTCCAATATCTTTGCGTGTGAGTTGCTTTGATTTTCACTTATATCTTTGTGATCCGCAACTAGGCATTGAATTCTAGTTTGGATATTTACTTAGCCTTACAATACCTAGAATTTTCAAATTAAGTAGGTATCCATACCAAGCTCCACAAAACACCTGTTGTCGTGCTTTGACTTGCTCTTGAAATTCGCTTATTTCTCACGTTGTTTTAACCTGTAATATCAAGTGTTAGTTTATCACGTCAATTCACTTCGGAAACGTAAGAATGTAATTCGGTAAGACAAGTGAGTTTGAGAGATACACATACACCTACATACATATTCTTTGCTTTGCTACTAAAAATAGCAGATCGCGAGTATACATATCTTCCCTTCTATGGTAGTAATGATCCAGAGGAGTATCTTGAGTGGGTACAAAACATGGAGTTCGAGCTTGAATCCCATAAGTTTGAATCAGAAGCCAAGGAAGTGAGAGTGGCCACTTTGTTTTTTACGGACTGTGCCTCTAGTTGGTGGCAACAACTAAGTGGAAAATGATTCATTACATCTTGGGTCTATTTAAAAAGGGTCATAAGAAGAGAATTTATTCCATCCTATTATGAGCGGGAACTATTACGCCACCTGAAGAGCATTACACAAGGATGCAAAATTATCCAAGATTACTATATTGAGTTGAATCATGCAATGCGCCGTGCCAATATCACTAGTGCATATCAAGAAAAGGCATACTTCAAAGCAAGCTTGAATTATCAGATCGTTGCTACACTTCAAGATGAATATTTTTGTAGTCTGCAAGATCTTGTGAAATATGCTATGAATGCAGAAAAGAGACTTAAACACATGCAATCACATCAATTAAATCTGCGTCAGCTCTTTAGTTCTTATTCATCCACTGGTGTGTCACTTGAGAAGAAGATCGAGCATGAGAATTTTTCTTCGAACGAGGTGATGAGTAGTGCTGCTCCGTCACAACCCGCAACACGTGAGGAGGGCGTGGTTGGTGGTAGTTGTGCCCTTGCTAGCCCACGGTATTACAAGGATGAGACTGTAATACCCCGGATTCGGATCGGGTAATTAGAAAAGCAGCCGGGGAGGGAAAATGCAAACAGAACTGAAATTTCCTGAATCGGCGGGGGGTTTTCAGCGATCTTCCGACAACCTGGGCCTGGGCCGCAGCCCAGGAGGGGCCCATGAGAGGGGCCAGCCAAGGGGGGGTTTTTTCCTCATCCCCAAACCCTAGCCTATCCTCTCTCTCTCCCCACTCCCCTCCCCAAGCCGCCACCCCCTCCTCCCCCTCTCCAACCGGCCGCCACCCTCCTCCCTGTCCCACCTCTTAGAAAGTTTTAGCCCTTGATCTTAGCTTTCTTTAGGCACCGAGATCATATGATTTGGAGTTACGGTTTAGGAGATATGGTAGTTTTACATGATTGTCGGAGACGGTGGCGTGTTTTGGCAGATTTTCTTGTCGGGCCATTATGAATTATTAGAGGCCGAATCTCGGGTTTTCATCTCCTAGAGTTATGTTACTGGTTTCCTTAGCTTTCTGTTGGCACTGAGATCATGAGATTCAACCCTGTGGTTTAGGAGATATGAATTTTTAACCGCACACTACTCTCTCTGTCAGAGATTTTGGAGACTGTCGGTTGCTCCTCGGTTTTGATCTAGTTACAGTCAGATTCAGAACTCCCACCCAAATAGGTTATTGTAGCCCTTTAAATTATCTTTCCAAGTTGATAAAGATCACCTCTATTGGATCAGTAGAATAAACGTTCCATCATTTTCTTTACCACTGCTTACGAAATGCAGGCAGATATCCGTTAGTGTTTTCAAGCATTGTTTAGGCCACTGTTTTGGCCGAATCAAAGGATTCCACCAGCTAGAGTTTTGTAGCCTAGTGCGTTAAGATTTTTTGAGCACTAGTTTCAATTAATTATGAGTTACGGATATTTAATTATGAATTTTCTCGTATCGCTGATCAGAAGGGCTGAAATCTGGCTGAATAGTTTGTTTTCAAGTCGAGTCTGTGCGGTATATTGGGTAGTTAGAAGATATTGTAGAACACCGGTAGCAATGTATTTCCACATTGTTCTTATTTCGGGAACACTTGTGTATGCGGTGAGGCATCGCGTGTGGGAACACCTTCATTGCTTGCTAGCGCGTCGCAACGCGAAAGGCAAGTACATTGAATCCTTTACATTGATGAATGATGTGTTTGTGTTCATGCTAATGTTTCTATGATTCATGTTTTCAATTAACGGTTACTCAACATTCATATTCGGTGCATAACAAATCGCATATTAACTTGTGGTGTTTTCAATTGAATGCATGATAATGTGATGTATACGTGTATGTTCTTGCACTTGTTCATGATGTTGATATGTTTCAAATTGATAATTGAGAAAAGATGATGACATTCATATTACTTGCTTCATTCCATTCATACATGCTTTAATTTCCGTCCACGGGGTGGAATTTTGAAAGACCCATCAATTCCAAGATGGGCATTTGAAAGACTCATCAATTCCAAGTATGGGCATTTGAAAACCCATCAATTCCGAATGGGTACGTGTGATCCACCATTCCAATGTGGGCCACGTTGGACACCGTGATGAAACGTTCTTCATACGGTAACTTTAAGTGAACACCGACGGGTGTTACACTCGCTATACCCCAGTATAAGTCGTGATTAGTCCATTCCTTGATTGCATTCTTTCATTCCATCCATTCATGTATTCATTCCATTCAATCATGTATGTGGTGCAAGATTTGTTCATAATTCAATTGAATTGATTTGTCCACTATTTGATTGATTATTCTAATATGGTACTTGCTGAGTTTCGACTCACCCTTGCTTTCAATGTTATTTAGGTGATCCACCCTGATGTTGATGATTTTGGGAAGGGAGTAGACCAACACGTTGCACACAGAACATTACTCGATAATTTCATTAATGGTTTCAACTTTGATATTCCTTGATGAGAGATGGACTGTATTAAGTAATGTTTAAACTTCATGTCATGTCGTTCCATGATTAGTTTCTTGATTATTCGCCACTGATGTATTGGCTGCTTTCACCTCGTTATCCTGTTATTGATATTTGGATAGATGCATATTGAATCTTATTCCGTAAATTGTTCATAGTTGTATACTTAGGTGGCATCTTGGCTTCCGAATAGCCAGGGTGTTACAGAGACGTATCAAAACCCATGTGAAAATGAGAGCCACATAGCCATATTGAGTGAGAGTGATAAAAAGAGTGAGCTGTGTGATTCCACCATATGCGAGGTTGAGAGCATCCCAATTGAGAGTTTGAGAGATACACCAAAAGAAAAGAAAGAGATAGATGATAGGACAAGTAAGATTATTTTTGAACCTAACAACTTACCCTCTATTTCTAGTGTTGTATCACACATTGTGCAAGTGGACCAAGCAAATAAGGAGTTGGACATTGAAGAGCCCTCACCATTGGAAGAGAAAGATGCAGATATAACCATGGTTAGAGAGGGAATTGTGAGACCCCGGTTTATCGGGCTTGTAATGCTTAACCATCCACTTGGTCCTAGCATCACAAATCAGATAATCCGAGACTCGAGACATGCATACTTCCCAGAAATGCAGTATACACACCTCTTTACAAAGTTCATGCATTAATTCCATTCATTCACATAGAACCGAAGCAAAATACCAAACAGAAGATAACATAATTAAGGATAGTTATTACAAAAGAGAGAGACCGACTGTAACATCCCAAAATTGGTTTGTGTTTCAAATGTAATAAAAATGAGGAGAAATTAAAACTTTTTCTCTGATCTTGATTTTTGTAATCAGTTCCATAATTGTTGTAAAGGAATTATGGGAAATCAAAAATCAAATTACCATTTGGACACCAACACAAATCTCCTTCATAAAAATCTTGTGCCCAACCCCTGAAAATAATTTTCTTTGAACCTAGGAGTGATGTTAACACCTCAGAATTATTTCATAATTTTCAGAAATTATTTGATAAATTTTGAGACAAGTCAAACATTAGTCAAACTCCTAAAATAGCCTTCTGGAATTTTTAGAGAAAAATGCAGTGCATAAATGTCTCTGAAAATTTTATACAAGGTTCCTCCTGTTGCCCACAACCTCCATTTAAAATTTCATAATTTTTGGAGCTTGTTTGATATCTCAATTAATTATCCTTAGTCAGCTCAGCAAATAACTCAAAATCAGCTTTTACTATTCCTTGGACTCAAGTCACACTCGGGTCCAAGCCATTCGGTTCGATCGGATCAACTAAGCGCACCGACCCGGCCACATCGGTAGCGTTCAATTTCGACCGTTAGATCTCGATCGTGCGATTCGCGCCGAGTGACGTTCGACCGCCGATCCTCCCCTCTGCTCTGAACCGTTCATCTGAAGATCAGCGGCTCTGAAAAGAGGCAACGTTCGGACCGCCCGAACGCCTCGCGCAACGTGGACCGTAGGATCCAAATCAACGGCCCAGGATCAAGTTAGCGTTCAAACCGTTCTAATCGCCGTGTTTCTTTTGAACCGTCGATTGAAATCCAACGGTAGGCGGCTATCGTCTTCCTCGCTCGCCAGCAGCATCGGTAAACCAAGTCAACGATGGCGGTGAAAATTGCGGGCGTAGCGGCGTCGGGTCACCTCGGCTTTTGGCCAACGACTCTCGGCATTTATTGCTCCGTCCCCACCGCCTCCGAAGTCGTCGTCCTCCTCGAGTTCACGTGCTCCGTCGCCTCGACGACCTCAACACGAGTTCGCCATTTTCTTCCCGTTGCTTCTTCCTTGCCCTTGGCTATAAAACTCCTCCGAGGCTTCCTTAGCATCCTTTGAACACCCTTGAGCTCCGGAACCCTTTGTTAGTGCATTGCTCGAGCTCCATTTCAAAAATTGCTCTCGGCCGCCATTGTTGAAGCTCCAACCTCTTCGGTGAAAGTGGTGCTCCGGGCCTTCTCTTTCTAAACCCTTGCTTCCTCAGTTACTTACCATCTCTAAGAGTATTAACCCTCACTCAATTTGGGTTTTTCCCGCAGGGAGCAGCTTAATTTTGAATTTCCCCCTTTTCGGCCGAAAGCCCTATTTTTCTTCATCAGAGCAGCTCCAGTCCCCTCTGTGCTTTCTCCGTGCTCAGGTAACGCCTCTTTAGTCCCTAGTTGCTTGGCACCCGCTCAGTTGGACCGCAGCAGAGCTCATTTGCTATTTTCGTTTTTGACCGTTTTCGGTCATCTCTGTCATCTCTGGCTTGCCGGCGTTCTAGAACGCCGCAGCTAAAATTATTGGTTCCATTGGGTGCGCAAGTTTGTTAGCAACCCATTTTGGGCACTTGCTCGCACCGCCGCGGCCAGAGTCGCCGGCGATGATCCTCTCTTCCCCGTCGTTTTGTCGGATGAAAGCAGGCGCGAGTTTTGAACGTGAATTGATGTGGACCGTCGATCCTTTGATCAACGGTCCAGATCTGAGTGAACGTTCGGACCGTCCGAAAGGTTCGATCCGTGTGGACCGTTGGATCCAAGATCAACGGCTCCTATGCGTGTGAACGTTCGGACCGCCGAACGTCCCGATCCACGTGAACCGTTGGATCCAGATCCAAAGGTTGCGTTTAGGATTTGTGAATCCGCAGCAGCGCTAAGCGCTGGGACGCGGACCGTCGGATCTTTGATCGACGCTCCTCGTTCGGCCACGTCGTTTTAATTCCTGATTTCCCGAAAGGATTTATTTGTCAACTGAAAAATATGATAACTTGTAAAATGCATAACTAATTCATTCCAAATCCTTTTCGGTTGATTCAAATTTTGTTGGTTATGTTTTTAACTAGACTTTAAGTTAAAAATGTTTTCAGACTCAGTATAGCTCCATAAAATTTTGCTAATGAATAGTAGCATTTTGATTTATGAAAGTGAGCAAAATTGTTTTGGCCATATCTTTTGCATCAAGAATCCAAATCAATTGGTTCTTGTTGCATTAGTTCATAAAAATCATGCTCTTTCTACTGTAAAAATTTGAGAGCTTTTTGTTGAAGTTGGCTGTTGGATCTTTTCGGTTTCTTTTGCCTTATTGGTTCTTTTTGGTTCTTTCGATAGGATCCGAAGAGCACATTGATACCGAGAGTGATCCCCAGCAACATCTTGACCCGCAACAAGCAGGCAAGCAGTTTGATCATGTTAATCCTATTATTTTGCAAGTTTAATATTTTGAATTCAACTGTATGTATGCATTGCTACTTTGTGTTAAATTATGGTTAGTTGATCCTATAGTTGCATAATCCGTAGGATATTGTTTATTCTCTACTACTTGAGCCTAGATTATTTCTTTGTGATTAGAGTTAGTTGGATGAGCTCTTGTCACTTAGTAGCATCTGAGTCTTTATGCTTAGCCATGCTTAGTTCGGTAGCTTTGGGCGATCATCGACTTAGTCGATGGTCTTGATCACACAAAAATTATTATTCTTTCATTATGTCCAGCACTTTGTGCTTTGTTAATTTTGCAAATCAGAAACTGAAAATGAAAACTGATTTGGACTTGGGCATAATGGTATGTTGGTGTGGTGTTTTGGGTGTGATCGGAATGGTGCCCAAGTCATCAAGGACCGAACATCTTGTTACACTAAACCAAGCACTATTAGCGTACTAACCACATGAGGGATACATGGGACCCCTCTTGACTTAGTACTTTGGCGTGTGTTATCTCCAGTCGCAGGAGGAAAAGTTTTGTGTGTGTCTTTGTGTGAAGCAGTGTGTGTTCTTGTGTTTGTCTTGGGTGTGCGGTGGTGGGGATTGGGAAGGTTCTCCACCTCGGCGGCCGTGATTGTCAAGGCTTTACCGTGACGGGTAGTTGTCCGAGGTCGGGCCACGACCCGACACAACGTATGGGTTTCTATCCATACAGGCGACTCGAAGTTAATACATAATATTGGAAGCGTCTCGTAGGACTTAGCCTTGCTTGCATACCAAAGGCGGTGTGCTTAATCATGTGGCAAAAAGGCGGTCTGACATGTGGGTAAGTTGGTACACCCTGCAGGGATAAAACTATTCGAATAGCCTCGTCCTAGGTTATGGACACGCTTGGGGAGGTCTTCCAAGAGTTAGACTACAATATTTGTTTTAAAATTTAAAACTTGACATGGTTGGTATGAATGGGTAATTCATACTCTTGTTGTAGTGACTATTGGGTTAGTCACTTCCAGGATCGTTGTTGTCTATTTACCGTTATTAATATTGTTCTTTCGGTTATTTGAACATTAAAAACAGATTTGTTAAATTGCTTTCAATCTATTATATTATTGCAAATGAAAACTTGCTTTATGCTAAAATGAAACCTCTGACCTCATCGTTGATTAAGCTTGCATGTAGTATATGTACAGTTTGTTATTCCACATGTAAGTCTTGCAGTACATTCAAAGTACTCACCGGCTTTTGCTTGTGCTTTTGTTCTGAGGAAGAAGGTGAGCCCAAGGGCCTCACTTTTGTGAGATGTGCTTGGGTTTGGCGACTAGCTTGGCGGTCCTGGTCGGTTGCCTTGTGGGTTAAAGGCACACTGATTGGCTCTTTGTTGTAGCCATCTTATGGCACTTTTTGCTTCATTGTTTAACTATTGTTGTCTCTTTTATTGTTGGCGGTTGGCCTCTCTTTTATAATGCCTCGGTTTAATGTTATTAATACTTACATTCTACTCGGTGTTTGGGTTCTATGTGGATGAATGGAATTGATACATAAATTTTGTGATGAGGTGTGTATACTGCACTCTGGGAAGTATACATGTCTCGAGTCTCGGATTATCTGCTTTGTGATGCTAGGACCGAAAGGATGGTTAAGCATTACAAGCCGGATAAACCGGGGTCTCACACCGACCGGCCAAATGACATATACATAAAGAAATTTAACAGCGGAAGCAAAAGTGCCATAAGATGGCCATAAACAAAAGAGCCAATCAGTGTGCCTTTAACCCACAAGGCAACCGACCGGACCGCCAAGCTAGTCGTCGAACCCGAAGCACATCTCACAAAAGTGAGGCCCTTGGGGCTCACCTTCTTCCCCTGCAAACAAAAGCAGCCGGCAAAAGCCGGTGAGTACTTTGAATGTACTCGCAAGACTTACACGTGGAATAACAAACCTGTACATAACTATATGCAAGCTTTTTGAGTGGAGGCTATATGTTTTACTTTTAGCATAAAGCAAGTTTTCATTTGCAATAATATAGTACATTTAAAAGCAAGTTGACAAATCTATTTTTAATGTTCAAATAACCATAAATGACAACATAATAACAGTAGATAGAAGATAACAACAATCCTGGAAGTGACTAAACCATTAGCCACCACAACAATAGCATGAATTACCCATTCATGCCAACCATGTCAAAAATTTAATTTAAAAGGTTGTAGTCTAGTTCTTGCACGACCTTACCAAGCATGTCCATAACCTAGGACGAGGCTATTCGAATAGTTTTATACCTGCAGGGTGTACCAATGTACCCACACGCCGATCGCCTTTTGCCAAGCTATTAAGCACACTTCCTTAGGTATGCCGGCACGGCTAAGTCCTACGAGACATTTCCAATATTGTGCATTAACTGCGAGCCGCCCGTATGGATAGAAACCCATACGTTGTGTCGGAGTCATTGTAAAGCCTCGGTCAACTACCCGTCTCAGGTAAAGCCTTGGACAACTACAATGCTCCTCGAGGTGGAGAGCCTACTCGGAATCTCCACCACCGCACACCCAACACAAGAACACCGAGAACACATATCATGTTTCACACAACACACACAACCCCCTCCTGCGACTCGGAGATAACCCACGCCAAAGTACTAAGTCAAGAGAGGTCCCATATCCCTCTCGCGTGGTTAGCACGCATAAGCGCTTGGCTTAGTGACACAAGTAACTCGGTCCTTGATGACCTAGGAACCATTCCATTCACACCAACAGATCACACCAACATACCATTGTGCCCAAGTCGAAAACAATTTTATTTTCAATTTTTGACTTTACAAAGTAACATAGCACAAGGTGCTGGACATAATGGAGTAATAATTATATTTGTGTGATCAAGGTCATCGACTAAGTCGATGACTGCCCAATACTACCGACATCTAAGCATTTCTAAGCATGACACCGAAAAGGTAATAAAAGAGCATAATTAAATCACCGGGCTCTAATTCACCAGCGATATTAATAACTTATGTTTGTGGCAGGGGATAACAATTTGAGGGCAACAATGCAATAGGAATAACTACCTCTAACAATTTGACACAAAAGCATGCATACATATGAGTTGTAAACAAAGTATTAGACTTGAAAGTAATAGGTCATTTATGATCAACTGCTTGCCTGCTTGCTGTGGGTCAAGATGTTACTGAGGATCAACAATATCGACAATGTGCTCTTCGGATCCTAACGAAAAAGCGAGAAACAAACGATAAGAGCGAATAAAACGCAAAGACTCAACAGTAAACTTTCTCCAAAAATTCTGAAAATTTTACAGCAGCAAGTTCATGATTTGTAATGAATTTAGCAACAAGAACCAATTGATTTGGATTCTCAATGCAAAAGATATGGCCAAAACAATTTTGCTCAGCTTTTATAAATCAAAAATGCTACTATTCATTAGCAAAAATTTCTGGAGCTATACTGGGGTTGGAAACATTTTTAGATTAAAGTTCAGTTGAAAACATAACCCACAAATTTTGAATCAACCGAAAAGGATTTAAAATGAATTAGTTATGCATTTTACAAGTTATCACATTTTTCAGTTGATAAATAAACCCTTTCGGGAAAAACAGAAATTAGAATCGACGTGGACGAACGAGGAGCGTCGATCTTGGATCCAATGGTCCGCGTCCCAGCGCTGACACGCGCGCGCGCGCGGCCGCGAAACTCTGGTCGTTAACCGTTGGATCTGGATCCAACGGTCCACGACCACTCTGGTCGGAGCGCGCGGGCGATCCGGGACCCTGGTCGTCCGCCGTTGGATCTGGATCCAACGGTTCACGAGGATCCCAGCGCTGAGCGGTTTGAACGCTCTCACGCACACGAGCCGTGGATCCGAGATCCAACGGTCCACGCTATCTCGAATCGGGACCGTTGATCTTGGATCCAACGGGTCACAAACCGAGATGCGCGACGAATTCAAATCTCCGCGCGAACGTGGGCCGTAGATCTATGGATCGACGGTCCACGACGACTCACGTTCAAACATCCGTCCTGTTTTCGTCCGGCAAAACGACGGGGAAGAACGGCTTCATGCCGGCGGGCTCGCCGCAGCGGTGCGAGCAAGTGCCCAAAATGGGTCCCAAACATCATTGCGCACCTAATGGTACCAATGAATTAGGCCATGGTGGTCGAACAGCCGCAAGTCAAGAAAACCGAGGAGACCAAAATGACCGAAAACGAAAAACGCAAACGAGCTCAGCTGCGGTTCAAGGGAGTAGGTGCCAGGCCACTAGGGACTAACGAGGAGCTACCAGAGCACAATGAATGCACCGAGGAGAGTCGGTGGCTCGGCGCGAGAACGCCGGTTCGGCGAAAAGGGAAATCCAGATTCACTCGTCCTGGACAAATTGAACCGAATTGAGTGAGGTTAAGCTTGATGAGTAGAGGGGAGCGGAGGAGTGAAGGCTTGAAGAAGAAAAACCCCCGCTGCACCGACTTCACCGAAACCCCAAAACCGACAATGGCGGCCGAAGTCTTCCCGATGGTCTGCGGCTCCAGCGGCCTTGTGAGTGCTGGCTAGAGTTGCGGAGGTGCTAAAGGAAGCTAAGGGAGAAACAATGGAGCTTAAATAGCTAAGGATAGCCGAGAGCAACGGCGATAACCCGCTCGGGTCAACACGGCCGTTTGAGCGCGAGAGAGCGACGGGAGCAGTTGGAAAGGGGACGCCTGAGGGAGGAGCACGACGTGCATTAAATGCGCACAGATATAGCCGTTTAAAGGCGACCGTGGAGTGGACAGGACTCTACGGCTTTTCTCCTCTGCACGCCATGGCCGACGCTGACGCGCGAGCTGACCGGAGGAAGGAGACAACTCGACGACCGTCGGATTGAAATCGAACGGCTGAGCTAGATCGAGTGGATTACAACGGTTCCGTCATTCCACTGGTCGAAGACCGTTCGATGCTGATCCAATGGCTGAGTTAGATCGGGTGGATTAGAACGATTCCATCGTTTGGCTGGTCGAAGACCGTTCGATGTCGATCCAACGGCTCACGACCTGCACACCCGATCGACCGCGCCGGTGCGATTAGTTGACTGGACCGAGTCCAGTGGCTCAGCCCGAGTCTGGTCCGAACCCGCGGAACAGTGCAAACCAATTATAAATTGAATTTTAAACATCTAATTTTTGAGGAATTATTTGAGGTAGCAAACAAACTCCAAAATTTATGAAATTTTAACTGGAGCTTGCTGGCAGAAGGCAGAACCTCCCATAAAATTTTCAGAGATTTTCATGAACTGAATTTTTCTCCAAAAATTCCAGAAGAGGGGAAAATAGGGTTTGACCAGTTTGACTTGCCTCCAAAAATTATCAAATAATTTCTAAAAATCATGAGATAATTCAGAGGTGTTGCCAAGCCTCCCTAGAACTCAGGAAAAATATTTCCAAGGGTTTGGCACTAAAACTATGCCAAGGAGGTTTTTGATTAGCGTCAATTTGAGGATTCGAATTTGATTTTCCATAATTCTTTTTAAAAAAATTACAAAAATGACCAAGGCTTCAAGATGCAAGAAAAGTTTTAATTTCTTCTGATTTTCTTACATTTGAAACACAAATCCATGTTTGGGATGTTACAGGAATACATGATATCCCGTGGTTACATGATGACATTACGATACCCGTGGCACCTACATCAACTGAGGAGGACGATCAAGGTAACTCTATTGGTACTAAATCGATAGATCATCAAGATATGGTGCATAAAACTGAGAACTCCATTATTCCTTTGATGATTCCAAGTTCTAAATTTGATATGCCTAATTTGCATAATATGGAATTGATTACTCATACAGAAGTCCTTACTAGAATATCCCTTAATGATTCTTTGTGTTATATCATGCTCGATAGTCCTAAAGAGCTATCTAGTGTGATTAAGAAGGTTCTTGAAATTTCACACTTAAGATCACTAGTAAATAGCTACATACACACATATAAATTAAATTTGATTGGTGATGTTCGTGTAGACAACATGTTTCAAGTTTATCAAATATGCATTACCTATGATAATCTTGTTGATTTACAATTACATATTTTGCGCAAACAATCTATTAAGCAATGTCATGATATCTTTAAGATGGGTTTAAATACAGGTGTCTATTATTTAGAACGCAATATGATGCCTACTTATTTATCTCTTAAATGTATAACTAATCAGAGTAGCACAGTTAAAGCATGGAATGGTATCAATTTATTTTCACCCACTTTAGTTGACTTTGATGTTGGGAAGGTTAAATTTTATCATATGATTCAGTTCGGCAATTTGAAATATGATTTTGAGCTATCGATTGTGCAAAACAATAAGAAGAACACAATAATTGATTCATACATAAACAATGCATATACGTTGTTTTCTTCGTCTAGCACATTTTCAGGCTATCAAAAGCCGATGATGACTTTTTTTGAAGAAAGGGAGGATGATGCGAACATCCTTAGCTATGTTGTTTCATATAGTGTTTTCAACATGAGCTTACTAAGAGAGTTGAAAAATAAGAGAAGTTTATCCAACAGGTGAATCTGTTCCCTGAATTTCTTTTTAAATTAGTTGAGAATATTATACTACCTAATAGCGGGTCATCGCTTGTTTTCAGGTTTGAAGAAGAAGGTTTATTGGAAGACAAAGAACACGATACTTCTCAAGTTCAAGATGATCTTCGAAGAAACTCGGATCGATCTAGCATACACAATATATATATTTGGAAAGCTTATCAAGTCTACTTTCCAATGGATCAAACGGCATGTGATTTGGAGCTTTCTACCACAAGTTATGGCTATTCTAGTACATGCTGCATATTCGGACCGACAAACGCGCGAGAGTTGACAAAGTTGATGATTCCGTGGTTTGTACAACATCTTGGGAGGATATCAAGCTATGTCATGACTTTTCAAAGCTTCACAATAGTCTCTTTCTCAAGTTTCACACCAATTCAAATCATTTCAATTAATCAAATTGAAGATAGGAAGGATTGGATTCAATTCGGATTCGGAATCAGCAGGATAGTCCGGAGTAAAACGGTCATAACTTTCACAAACGGAGTTCGATTAGGGTGTTCTTAGGCTTGTTGGAAATATAACTTCAAGACCGATCCAATGGATCCTCCCTCACTCCGAAATTCATCCTGTATCAAAAGATATGACCGAAACAATATAACAGTTGTAAAATTAGAGTTTCCTTTTTGTTTTAGATTGAGTCGGAATTGGAGTAGGAGTTCTAATTCCGATATAGAATAGGAGTAGGGCCTCTTGGCCAGCCATGAGGAGGAGAAGGGACACTATATATTGAGGGGTAGACCCCCATTGTAACCTCAGACCACGTTTAATATATTTTCAAAGCTTTTGCTTGATTCTCTGGTTGTGCTTGTAACACCTCAGCCCAACATGAACCTGGAATGCTACTAAAATAACAATATAACAAATACAAATCTAAGACACTAAAATAAATTTTGGCAGAAACTCCTTTGTATAACTAAGTTTACCGGAGATTCCAACATATGCATATAAAATTACCACTATTGCAACATCCAAAGTTCATCGAAGCATTCACAAATAATCTACTCAGCTAAAGCATAAGCAAGCATAATTAAAATTTACCACTCTCATTATTACAAATAAACCAATGCATTCAAGTATAGCCAAAGTTAATCCTTAACTGTTTGCTTGTTATTAAGGTACGGTCTAAATGATAATTATCTTTTAAAGAATGTATGGTAGTGAGTGCAACCAAAGCAACCCTACTCCCTCCCATGCATGCCGTCCGCAAACGAGGTACCTAAAAACACAACATCAGCAAGAGTGAGTTCAAGACTCAGCAAAGTACAAATAGTAAGACAATTGCCAACGCAACTGTAATTAACAACATCCATCCACAAAAACCCAATAAGAAATATGTCTCATGCTTATGCGATGCAAACTGTTCAAATGCACTTTTCTTTCTCTCTTTTGCATATACCGGTAATGCAGAGTGTGCATCCGTCGATGCACACCCATGCATGTGCCTTCTAGCACAGGGACCTTAACCCATACTCCACAAGTATGGGGACCCAAAGCCCTATTCATGACGGGGACCTCAATTAATGCTTGGTCATCACGTGACCATGCCTCCAATATGATATCATGATGCACATGGTCAATTCTTTAAATCATCATGCATACATGAAACTTACGCATACTTCTAGCATTTACGGGCATTAATGTCCATAACATTCGAGCATCCATGATTAACATAATATACTCATAACATAGTACACATGAACAAATGATCACACACAATTTACCACTACTGTACTTGCCTTAACCACGAGAGAACGAGGGATGTACAGAATGAGCGGCTCCCTGCACCGGTCCACCACCTGAATAACAGTTATAACACATGCTAAGACACAGCAACGGATCAAAACAACCTATATAACAACAACCATAGAATTGCAAAACTCCTAACTCTATCCCGACCCCAAACTCCTAAACGTCGATCTGTCCCCTCGGTGGATAGTCAACTTCAAAAATCAATATCTTTTAGTACAGGGGTCCAAATAATATGTTCTTAGACTTTCTGGAAATATAATTCAATTCTCCAACTAAGTCTAGTTGGTGAGCCTTGCTGAATCGGCGAAGTAATATCCCTACCAGGCCAATAAAAAAATATCAACTTCACGTTGGGTTTTCTGGACTGAGTACTAAAACCACCATAACGTTTTCTACACAACTCGGAATGGGGTGATCTTAGACTCTCTGGAATCATGAAAAAACCAGCTACAATAGTCTAGTTGGACAAGTCTCCTGATTCAGCCTCCTACTAATTCTTATATTCAGGTAAATTGTTTCTACGTTTTCTGTCTCTGCAATCTGACAGTTAGCAAAACAACGCTGGTAAAAAATTCATAACTTTTGATTGCCAACTCTAAAAAATATGTTCTTTATCAATCCTGAAATCTTACTGGAATGGCTACATCTTTCGTGTCGGGTGACCCTTCAGATTCGGCCTCAAACAAATACAAATTGGCTATACATGCAGACTGTCAAATCTCGTCAGCTTTCCTGTACAGTTGTAGAAAAACAGTCGTAACTCCTAAACTATTACTCCAAATCAAGTGATCTTGGTGCCAAAAGAAAGATAAAACCGAGATCTACAACTTTCTAAGAGGTGATCAGGTCAGAAAATGAACATAACGTACCCAAATATGACGAGGCGGCGCACAAGGGAGAGGTGGGGACAGGCGGCGGCTCAAAGTGGGGAGGAGGAGGGAGAGTGGGGAGTTTACGGTTTGGGGGGTGGGAACCCCCCCTTTTGGCCGGCCACCACATGGGCCCCTCCTGGGCTGCGGCCCAGGCCCAGGTTGTCGAGGATTTACGGAAAACCCCTTATCTTTTCAGGAATTTCTACTCATTTAATTGTCTTTTCTCCTCCCGGCTATTTTCTAATTACCCAATTCAATTCCGGGGTATTACATTCTACCCCCCTTAAACAGAATTTGACCCCGAATTCTTTCTGTCATTCTACTCGAAGGACATTTACACCTAGCATGCATGGCTCCAGCTCCCAGGTCACTCTCCACTCGGTCTGATTTGACCACCGCACCTTGATGGATTCCAACATCCTACACCACAACGCTCGTCTTAATCTTATCTGGTATACTCCACGGACGGGACTCGAACATAAGATTTTACTTGTGGTTCCTCGTCCCAGATGAATCTCATACTCCAGACTCTCAAGTACTCTCTCGACATCGGGTCAGACGAAACGTTGTGTACCCCGCGCATGGACCCGAGATGGTTCTAGTGAAATGCTAGCAACCAAAAATCAAACCGATGTACCTTGGGCCAACCTTCCCTGTGGTATCAAACCAGACACTCTACACATGACGCATGGAATTCTGGTTCCAACTCTCGATCGACCTTTTCATCTTAACAATGAGCACATCCCAAACCGAAAGAGAAACCACTTGAATACCCAAACCAGTTACTTTCTTTATTCTTTCTGAACTAGTAAGATCCACCACGCATGCCAATCATAAGGTCAAACTCCATTTGCGAAAAACATCCGTCATAAACACATAGCTCAAACAAGAATCAAAGAGCGTTTCACTACTCGAGGAAATATTTTTTTTTCAATTTCTCGGTTAGAAATAGAATTTCTCTGAAATCATGGAACCCCATTTCATCCATATCACATTAACTCATTTCTCTTAAATAGGCAATCTCATCACTATGCTCAAACCGAATTCACCATTCACACCTTTGTAGAAAGACCCTAATGACTTCCACCCAAAAACATACCCTAGCCAACCTCTGAACTGACGGAATTACTTTGATAGATGACTTCCAAATGCACCACATCATGGTTTTCACCCACAATCACTTCACCTCAATCCTTCAAGGATAATCAACCCGAAATTCTTAGCACACACACTCAATTGCTACACCCAAGGGATTCTATCAATGAACATCGTACTATTCGGAATCCACTTTGTTTCACCATCTCAACACAACATCAATAGTCTCCAAGGTTCTAGCATAGAACGCCGGGCCAAATTTTCAATCTTCAAGGACCCTATAGATGTATTCGATGTAACTGATATGGAAACTCTCGAATCTGCTGACTAAAATCCCTATAATATAATCATACTCAATCGTGAACAACCACCTAAAAACATATTCTCAACCAAATTATCTTTAAGGAAATTCTAACTTCTAGAGGGTTACTCACTGAAGCCAAGTCGTACCTGGTGATAATTCAATTGTCCCTACTATCCCATCAATTGACATTACAATCAGATTACTTCGCTAATCCTACTCTCATTGAATTATACCTTCATAAACCACCTACACAACCTCGCAAGGTTAATTCCCCATCTGTGATACTCTAATAAATCGATCAAGATTCCCATACTTCCGATAATCCCAACATTCCAACATGAACAAGGGTTCCTGGATTATATTTCGCTATGAGTTCCACTGGTTGTAACACTAATCAATTTTATTCCAACGATAAATATTCCATGGAATTCTCTCCAAAAGTTATAGGTCAAAACCTACTCATCCTCTACTGTTCTTTACATAGATTGGTTCATAAAATCTCATCACTGCCATATACTTGTCCACCACCAACCAGTCACGAAACGACACTTTATAAAACTTGGCAACATAAGTTTGTTAAATACTTTCTCAAAAGGGAAGACATAATCAGACACAAATTCCAACACACAAGAAAATGTTGCTCCTTGGAGTGAGCACGAGACAAAGAGAAATAGTCAAATAGTAATGATCTCAGAAAACAAAATACGTGCCCACGGTTGAGGGCATAAGTCCCACAAGATTTTCAAAGCTCCATAAATCATAATAGAACAGTGCTATGGAAACTGAAGAAACTCTTAAACTGTAATGATAGAAAAGTTGAAGATTACAATTCTCAACTCCGACCTCAAATACTTATGGTAACCGATTTCTGTTAACACATAAAACATTTGTCTTTGAGTACATCATTACTTGCCAACCCAACCAAGAAGTACATCTAAAACCAAATCACATTACTCACTTAAGAACCGAATAGAGCCTTCCAATAGGTCATTTTGCTCAAACTAATTTTATCTACTACATAGATCATGAACTCCCAAAAGATCATGAATGCCAAACTCCAAACATTTCATTTAGTCGATATAACGGAAGGAAATTAACTTACTTTCTCTCTAGAAGAATCATCACTGCTCCGACGAGTCAGGATCTCTTGCAGACCACCTTACTAACCTCAAGCTTAAAACCCCCTTTTTAATAATCATTAACATCATTTCCTTCATTACAAAGGCCCAAGGGCTCACCAAATCTCTAGCACGAAATGCATAATATTACCCGACCATCTCACCATTACGCAAACATAGGTCACCTCTTAAATTCCAATATAAACCCTTTCAAAATAAACACAGTAGATTATTCCATAATGTTTTTATTATTTCAATAAGATTCCAGCGATCAACTTGTCCTATAGATTGTCTGATACACAAACCTCACTATCAAAGCAAATCACTTTTATCAAGGGCATGCAGCCACAATTCATCCTCATGAAACACACGTGAGTAAATCACTTTCAAGTGTCAACCCTTCACCTATTAGGAATGCTCACACCAATTTAGTACACACTAATTCCAATCTAGAGGTTATCATAAACCATCGACGATTATCCAATCATGGACGAATTCACGGTCCTTTCTCTATTTATATTCCCACGGGCATACATAAGATCATCAAATAGCCAATGAAAGAAAATTCTATTTCATTATCTACTGAGACATCAGTCGAACAAATCTGTATGTTCCTCATTCTACACAGTTAGATTAGCCCATCGAGACCAAATAATCCAATAAGTTTAGCAAACTACACAATTCGAACGATCAACCATATCATCAGTATTACACACTTTTAATAACTCTATTGATTCCAACCAAGTATAGTCATACTCATAATCACAGCTCATCAAGAACTACTAGAGGACAACATCGTCTTTTCCGATTTCACTTCCACGGATACTCGTTAGGATTCATTATGCACCACCCTGCAGACCTAGCTTGATAACCCATATCTTATTCATTAATTTCTTTGATTGTAATCTTTCACTTTACCACGAGAAAACATCGCTAAAGGGTTTAATATTTTCTTTTATAAGAGGGAACTATGCAACTTCAACGCTCAGAATACCCAAAAGAGTTACATTGAGTCAAAGCTTCCACATACTAAAAGACTTGCAAAAGTAAACTTTTATTAACCAAACCATCAAGCGAAGTAGATGGGTCATGATTCCCAATAAGAAAAACATAACCCCAATACAGAGGTGAAGCCTAACAATTAACCAAGTTCACCAGTCGCAAGAATAACTCAACACTTGGGATAACGATTATTGCTATAAGAGACAAGTTAAGCCAACTGAACCACATCAACTTCTCTCCAACCAAAACCATACATCGACCGCAAAGAACTAATAACCCAAGAGAACTTCATCAGCCACAACTGGACAAGAGTTGCCCAAAGCTTTCGCATGCTAAAGAACTCACCGAGATAGTTCACATTATCCAAGGTACTAAGCGATAAAAAAACGAATCATGTTTTCCCAACAGGAAAAGCAAACCTTAACCATAAAAGGTCAACATTGCAAATAAAACATGTTAACAAGCAGTCCAACTCTCGTTGGTCCAAAGAACAAATAATTTCTTTAAGGAACCAATAAAACCAAGGAAAATGTCCAACTGTATTGAAACCATTAACCCAAGAAAATTAAATAGCCACCAGCGGTTGGTCAGAAAATCCTAGTACATCCCAAGGGAGTCAATAACCTTCCCAAAGGAATTCATGCTCGACACCTAAAAGTAGTTTTATGAAGGTAATCACTCCACTACCCCCATAACCTAACTGGCGGTACAACCTGGCCATGCCCATGGCCACAACCACACTCTACCTCTCGACATCGATTATCACCACACATAATAATCATATAACCAAGTAATAAGCAATCATACTCAATTAATATCAGCAACCATCAATACGATATATCGAAAACGTAAATGCAATGCTATGCCCATTCACATCCTACTGTGCACAGTGTGTCAATTTAATTTTCTTTTTCTTTTCTAGCTACCACGGACCTGAAGCCCGCTCTGATACCAATCAGTAACACCCCAATTTCAACATGAGCACGGAATGCTACTAAAAAACAATATAACAAATACAAATCTAAGACACTACAATAAATTTAGTGAACCTCCTTTGTATAACTAAGTTTACCGGAGATTCCAACAGATGCATATAAAATTACCACTATTGCAACATCCAAAGTTCATCGAAGCATTCACAAAAAAACCACTCAGCTAAAGCATAAGAAATAATTAAAATTTACCACTCTCATTATTACAAATAAACCAATGCATTCAAGTATAGCCAAAGTTAATCCTTAAACTGTTTGCTTGTTATTAAGGTACGGTCTAAATGATAATTATCTTTTAAAGAATGTGTGGTAGTGAGTGCAACCAAAGCAACCCTACTCCCTCCCATGCATGCCGTCCGCAAACGAGGTACCTAAAAAGACAACATCAGCAAGAGTGAGTCCAAGACTCAGCAAAGTACAAATAGTAAGACAATAGCCAACGCAACTGTAATTAACAACATCCATCCACAAAACCCAATAAGAAATATGTCTCATGCTTATGCGATGCAAACTGTTCAAATGCACTTTTCTTTATTTCTTTTGCATATACCGGTATTGCGGAGTGTGCATCCATCGATGCACACCCATGCCTGTGCCTTCTAGCACAGGGACCTTAGCCCATACTCCACAAGTATGGGGACCCAAAAGCCCATTATATTCATGACGGAGACCTCAATTAATGCTTGGTCACCACGTGACCATGCCTCCAATATGATATCATGATGCACATGGTCAATTCTTTAAATCATCATGCATACATGAAACTTACGCATACTTCTAGCATTTACGGGCATTAATGTCCATAACATTCGAGCATCCATGATTAACAAAATATACTCATAACATAGTACACATGAACAAATGATCACACACAATTTACCACTCATCAGACTTGCCTTAACCACGAGAGAACGAGGGATGTACGAATGAGTCGCTCCACACCGTCCACCACCTGAATAACAGTTATAACACATGCTAAGACATAGCAACGGATCAAAACAACATATATAACAATAACCATGGACTTGCAAAACTCCTAACTCGATCCCGACCCCAAACTCCTAAACGTCGATCTGTCCCCTCGGTGGACAGTCAACTTCAAAAATCCATATCTATTAGTACAGGGGTCCAAATAAGATATTCTTAGACTTTCTGGAAAGATAATTAAATTCTCCAACTAAGTCTAGTTGGTGAGCCTTGTTGAATCGGCGAAGTAATATCACTACCAGGCCAATTAAAAAAATATCAACTTCACGTTGGGTTTTCTGGACAGAGTACTAAAACAACCATAACTTTTGCTACACAACTCGGAATGGGGTGATCTTGTAACACCCTGACTATAAGGAAGTCAAGATGTCACCTACAATCTCTACTCTTCAAATGAATAACATCAAGTAGCATAACAAAAAGAAGAGGTTATTGTGAATGTATGAAAACAAGCATTCATCCTCCGTCTTACTCAACGAAATGGAAGTAAGCATTCGACAAGATAAGTAAACAAGGCCATGTGGGCTTATTACATTGCAACACAAATCATAATTAATGATAATAAAAGTCCTCAAATTGTTTGATAAATGATAGTGAGTGCATCGTGATGAACTACCCTCCATAAGATCATTCTTCCTCGTCATTTACCTAAATAAGGCAGAAAGCAAGAATGAGCCAATAGACTCGACAAATAGCGTATGTAACAATCAAACATACAATGAGCCATATATCACAAACACAATTTGAACATATCTTTGAAGCGAATGTATGAATGAATGAAGTGGAATGGTGCATTGAAGGAAATGGACATATTGTAGCATATCTGGTATAGCGAGTGAAGCACCGTCGGTGTTCACTTAAAGTATTCGTATGAAGAGCGTTTCATCGATCGTCCAACGTGGCCCACATTGGAATGGTGGACTCACGTAACGTGGCCCACATTGGAATGGTGGACTCACGTACCCATCTTGGAATTGATGGGATTTCAAGTGCCCATCTTGGAATTGATGGGTCTTACCAAAATATTGTATGCATGTCATGATGATCACATGTCAATATGGAATAGTATTCATAAATGAAAAGAACACATGGCATTCATCTACATATACGAACAAATGTAAACATTCATTCACACATCATACGTGACATCAAACATGGAATACAAATTACTTGCCTTGCCACACGCAACAGGGTTGGGAGGTAATTGTGATACCCTCCACTCACCGCTTCACCGCCTACAATAAAATATAATCGAAATAAGGGCAGCGAATATTGCGATGCTACACGTGTCCTCCTCAATCTTCTAGCCAAACTAACCAAATAAAAGTCAATTTGATCAATTTACCCAACCATTTCAATTAACCCTAATCTGGCAGTTTTACTAGAAAATTCACCAATAAAAAACCGTAAGTCCAAAAGACTTGAAACCAGTGCTCAAATATTCTTAACTTAACTGGCTACAAAACTCTAGTTGAGGTAAACTCTAATTCGGCCATTACAGGGTCTAACCATCCATTGAAAAACTACAACTGCAGTCTGCCCAGAAATCTGAACAGCCCTAAAGAAATTGCTCTAACTTTTAAACCACTGATCCAAATAAAGTGATTTTTATCATCCTGGAAACATGGTGAAATTATCTTCAAAAACCTAGTTGGGTGGCCGACCTGATTCTGACTCTAACTAGATCAAAACCTAGGTGCAACTCACTATACCCATCAGTTCTGACAGACAGACCAGCGCGTAGTAAAACAGCCATAACTTTTAATCTACTGGGTCAAAATTCGTGATCCAGGTGCCAAAAGAAAGCTAATGAAATAAGGAACAAAACTCTAGAAGGCGAAATCATCCAATTCTGCCTCTACGGCACCCAAAACCGAGTTGCAACCTACTGTACAGAACCGATCTACTAACAGAAATTACACGATACTACCAAAAACATGGAATCGACAACTCTAACGCAATCAAACAGCGATGGGGTCTCTCGTTACCCTTGTAGACCAAGAACGACGAGGAACAACTTCCCAAAGCCTTCCCTCTCCTCCTTTGGCCAGCTCCAACTCCACGAACCCGATTGAAAGGAAATCGCCTGCGGAGGAAGAACCAAGAAGAACACTTGGAAGGCCGGGGTGCAGCTCGGGGATCTCAATGGCAGCCACCAATGGAGAGGGAGGCGCCTAGGAGGAGGGGAGGAAGAGAGGGGCGGCACAAGGGGAGGAGAGCGGCTTGGGGGAAAAGGGGAGGGAATAGGGTTTGGGGGAAAAGGGTGTTCCCCCTTGGCCGCCCCTAGATGGGCTGGCCGCCCACTAATGGGCCTCTGGTCGCGACTGCGGCCCAGGTTGCTGATATTAACTAATACCCCGACGAAAGGAATTTTCCATTGAAAACACTTTCTTTCGCTCTCTCGACCTCTTTCTTTCTCCGATCCATTTAGAGTATTACATTCTACCCCTTAACGAGTTCGACCTCGAATCTAAACACGAATCTTATTCGAAAGAAAATCGCGATTGGAATTATTAACGAAAAACATGTACCATAAACGAACAGTGCGGATACTTATCGCGCCGAGGTCTCCGGCTCTCAAACAGCCTCTCTTTCGGACTAGAAAACCACCACCCAAAGACCCAAATCGGCGCTGACCTAACATTCAACCTAAACTTTCTAGGTACCCTCATCGAAGAGGAT
This sequence comes from Hsuehochloa calcarea, assembly GCA_036346395.1. Classification (NCBI taxonomy): domain Eukaryota; kingdom Viridiplantae; phylum Streptophyta; class Magnoliopsida; order Poales; family Poaceae; genus Hsuehochloa; species Hsuehochloa calcarea. Next base: position 12,032,485 of record CM070603.1, read on the forward strand.
CGAAGGTAAGACTATACTCAATGGTCAACGTCTTAAACTTTAACTCGAATCTTGAATAGTTCATTGCCCACTCGGCACGAGAACACACACCGACGTTGCGTGCTTGGCGTGTACCGAGACGGTCAAAGCGAAATACCAACTTTCTAATTTACGCAACTTTCAAAACGAAGAGAATCCAATTGAAAATAGAGAGTCCTCATCGCGTCCACTCAATGCTAACTCTCCACCAAAAGGTTAGATTCCAAATTTGACAATCATCTCAAAACAAATCCGTTCTCCAAATAAGCGACTTACAAAGGAACACCACGACCACCAAAGGAGAAATCACTCGAGCGCTCAACCCAAATACTTGCGGTTTATGCGGATTTGGAAAGAATCAACACGCCAACCCAGCGCCAACTCAAAATTGCGGAAGATACAAGTCAACGACACAAAACTCAAACGAGAATCAAGAAAACACCTCATTATCGATGAACATTCCTTTCCACGCTTCTCTCCTCTAGGAATAAAATTTCTCTAATTTGAATTCATCGCATACCACAAGAGATTAAACCTCTTAATTGAACATTATCAAATTATGATCAAACTGAAGGACATCATCCACACAATTGTGGAGAGGCTACTAACCAAAATCGATTTAATAGAAGGCGTTCAAGGCACCACAGAATAGGCTTCAAACCATCACATTACCTCCAATTTCCAAGAACAACAACTCGTAATCCTTAACTCGCACAAACATGTACTACATCAAAGGGTTCTATCAATTATCATTTCTTGATCGAGAAGCTCCATTATTCCACTTTCTCTACACATAATCATTGGATGACCAAAGGTCTAACATAACAATGCAAACCCAAATTTAACTTCCAAAACCTCTACACAGATTGTTCTTATAACTGATAGTGAAATCATCGAATTAAATCTCCAATAGTACCACCATTCTAACATACTCCATCAATGACATCATCATAAATCACCCACACCATCTCGCAATGCTATTCAATTGCGTTACTCTAAAATTCAATGAAGGTTTCCTTACCTCCGATAATCACTAACTTTTCAATCTCGAATTGAAGTTCTAGAATTTCACTATACCGGTGTTATTCAAAGTAACACTATTCGAGCTTACTTGAAGTCAAACATTTCGGTGAATCAATTTCCCTCCAAGGATCAGATCAAAACCATTTCACATTCTACTACTCCTCCGATAACTTGGTAGCAAAATATCATCTCTACGATTACTCATCCACCACCAAACAGTTGCCAAACTTATCCTTTGCAAACACTTTGCAACCCAAAGCTGTGATCCTTTCTCAAATGGAAGAGGCGAACAAAGATAAGTTTATTCACACGAAAAGACGTTGCTCATCACGGCGAGGAAACCAAAAGAAATATTCGATAAAGGTGATCTTGGAAAGCGAAAGTGAGTTCATAATTGAGGCACACATCCTCTAAAGAGAATAGTAAATGACGGTATGACACGAAAGAAAGATATTACGTTTGAAATTCGCCATCTCTTGGCGGAAAGAGCAACAAATTTAGGGGCGCTTCAAAATAACCACAAGTTTTAATTAAGAATCGATAAGATCCTTCAACATGCCAAGCTGCTCAAAGCAGTTCATCTACTTGGGAAACACGAGATCCAAATGTTCTCGACCACAAAACTCAAACATTTCCATTTACGAGATTTCACGGAAAGCAAATGGATTAACCGTCTCGAAGAGATCAACGAAAATTTTCTTTTATTGCAACCTCACTTTGCGAACTCAAACCAAGGAACCTTTCGGACTAAATCACACGAAATCTTTAAAGAACAATAGGTTAATCCAATTCCTCAAGTTACCCAAAATAATCTCGATTACAGTTGATTCACGAGCTCCAAGGTGCAGTGAAAGCTAAACTTGAAATATTCTTATTTGAGCGATGTCACCCAAAGGCGATCAATTTACTACAAGTAATAACATCGAGCTCACCACCACATTTAGAAAACATTTGAAAGACCAGCGAAAAGAATGGGTTGAATATATCTCAAAAGAAGAGGCACGTGAAAACGCTTTTCACCAACTGGGAAATCACTTACCACTGTGCGAACACGTAACCAAGGGGAAAACCAATTAGGCAATGAACTCATTGAACATAGGTGGAGTCCACAATTGAAAACATAAGCCTCGCAAGAAGAGAATGTCGGACCTTTACAGATAAGAACAACGAGCATTCAAGATCAAAACGCTCGCATCACTGAAGAACCATTATAACTTTGCAACAAATCGTTTCTGCGGCAAACTTCGTTTATCAAAATAAACTTGGACCTCCGTGGGTCATGAACACAAAACTCGAAATTGAATCATTTTGGAAACCTCAAGAAAGGTGGTTAAAACTTCTTTCTCTATAAAAGAATCAACCTTATTCTCACATTCTTGATCATATCAATAAATCTTCTAAAGGAAACATGACAAATCGGGTTATAGAAATTTTCAGATCAATTGGAATTGTAATAACAACTTGTTCTCGAAAAGGAACCTAGTACGAATGCCACAAAGCTGAGACAAACCTCTCACACAACACCACAAAACATTAGAAAGAGGTCGCGACACTTTTCCTTTTCAAAGGGAGGTTATAAACTCCAACACTCCAACTACTCCAAAAGAATTGAACTGAGTGAAATTTCTTCAATAAACTTAGTAGAAGATAATTCCGTTATCAAAATACCAAGCAGTTAATCAGGTCCCCTTAAACAACAAGAGAGATAGGACTCTTACAAAAGAATGATCTTGTCAATAATATCGTGTACAAGTAGCAAAGGAAGCTCAAAGAATCGAAAAGACAAGAATTGTTTTGAAAAACATCTAGGGACCAATAGGAACCCGTAGCCAACCAGTTTGTTTGATTACCATCTCAACTTAATCACCACAAGGCACCCCAAAAGGGTTTTAACACTAATCCTCGAAAAGAGAGCGTTAAACTTCAAGGCGCAGAATGATCCAAAAGAAATACATGGAGCCAATGCTTCCTCGTGTTAATGAACTTGCAATGAAAACTCTCATTATACAAACTATCAAGCGAGTAAATGAGTCGCTATTTTCCAATGAGAAGGAAGGAACAAACATAGAAATATCAATATTGCCAACTGTCGAAGATCATTTAAAATAAAAGAAATTCAACACCGAAAAATAATAATATTTTGAGAGAACCATTAAAGACCTATTGGATCTCATCACTACCATGAATCATGAACCTAAGGAAATTCATCAACTACCACCGGACAAGAATTTGTCAAAATCGGAAATCAAAGAAGAGAACATCATCTAAAGCATCCCAAAAGAAATATGCAAGATCATTGTGCACTTGATAAAGAACTTGCAAAAGAAATCGCCATTGCAGAAACCTCAAGCGAACACTCGGGTTGAATTTTCCAACGAGGTAAAACAGAACTTCCGTGAAAAGGTAAATCTTGCAATTTAACTATGCTTACGTGGAGCAGAAATATCACAATAGTAGAAAGAACAATAATTATTTCAAAGAACGATCAGAAATCTACTAGAGATTGCCCACTTCATTATAACCCTCCATTCAAAAGAAATTCACGAACTATCGAAACTACAACGAGAAAACCGGATACAAACTTGAGAAGGACAACAACATCATCAATGAGCTCGGGCTCAACACGAACTTTGGAGCAGGTAAGAACTTCTCTACTATTACAACACGAGCGATGGTGTAGCACAGTAAATCCTGGGCGACAACCACGAACTCAACTGCTCGACGTCCGCTACCGATACGCATAACTAATGCAATCAATTATGAATATATATAGGATCATCTCATGATAATCATAGAATAATTCATAGATATATAGGATATCACATCATATCATAGTTTAACACATCATAGCACAAAACAACTCAACAACGACTCATTAATCGAGTCACAACAATTGGAATCACGGAAGCAACAGTTTTACCAACCCTCCTAATGTGCACGATGTGTCAATTTAATATGTTTGAATGAACCATGGACCTAAAGCCCGCTCTGATACCAACTGTAACACCCTGACTATAAGGAAGTCAAGATGTCACCTACAATCTCTACTCTTCAAATGAATAACATCAAGTAGCATAACAAAAAGAAGAGGTTATTGTGAATGTATGAAAACAAGCATTCGTCCTCCAGTCTTACTCAACGAAATGGAAGTAAACAGTTCAGCAAGATAAGTAAACAAGGCCATGTGGGCTTATTACATTGCAAAACAAATCATAATTAATGATAATAAAAGTCCTCAAATTGTTTGATAAATGATAGTGAGTGCATCGTGATGAACTACCCTCCATAAGATCATTCTTCCTCGTCATTTACCTAAATAAGACAGTAAAGCAAGAATGAGCCAATAGACTCGACAAATCGTATGTAACAATCAAACATACAATGAGCCATATATCACAAACACAATTTGAACATATCTTTGAAGCGAATGTATGAATGAATGAAGTGGAATGGTGCATTGAAGGAAATGGACATATTGTAGCATATACGGTATAGCGAGTGAAGCACCGTCGGTGTTCACTTAAAGTATTCGTATGAAGAGCGTTTCATCTGATCGTCCAACGTGGCCCACATTGGAATGGTGGACTCACGTAACTTGGCCCACATTGGAATGGTGGACTCACGTACCCATCTTGGAATTGATGGGATTTCAAGTGCCCATCTTTGGAATTGATGGGTCTTACCAAAATATTGTATGCATGTCATGATGATCACATGTCAATATGGAATAGTATTCATAAATGAAAAGAACACATGGCATTCATCTACATATACGAACAAATGTAAACATTCATTCACACATCATACGTGACATCAAACATGGAATACAAATTACTTGCTGCTGCTGCAGCAGGTTGGGAGGTAATTGTGATACCCTCCACTCACCGCTTCACCGCCTACAATAAAATATAATCGAAATGAGGGCAGCGAATATTGCGATGCTACACGTGTCCTCCTCAATCTTCTAGCCAAACTAACCAAATAAAAGTCAATTTGATCAATTTACCCAACCATTTCAATTAACCCTAATCTGGCAGTTTTACTAGAAAATTCACCAATAAAAAACCGTAAGTCCAAAAGACTTGAAACCAGTGCTCAAATATTCTTAACTTAACTGGCTACAAAACTCTAGTTGAGGGTAAACTCTAATTCGGCCATTACAGGGGTCTAACCATCCATTGAAAAACTACAACTGCAGTCTGCCCAGAAATCTGAACAGCCCTAAAGAAATTGCTCTAACTTTTAAACCACTGATCCAAATAAAGTGATTTTTATCATCCTGGAAACATGGTGAAATTATCTTCAAAAACCTAGTTGGGTGGCCGACCTGATTCTGACTCTAACTAGATCAAAACCTAGGTGCAACTCACTATACCCATCAGTTCTGACAGACAGACCAGCGCGTAGTAAAACAGCCATAACTTTTAATCTACTGGGTCAAAATTCGTGATCCAGGTGCCAAAAGAAAGCTAATGAAATAAGGAACAAAACTCTAGAAGGCGAAATCATCCAATTCTGCCTCTACGGCACCCAAAACCGAGTTGCAACCTACTGTACAGAACCGATCTACTAACAGAAATTACACGATACTACCAAAAACATGGAATCGACAACTCTAACGCAATCAAACAGCGATGGGGTCTCTCGTTACCCTTGTAGACCCGAAGAACGACGAGGAACAACTTCCCAAAGCCTTCCCCTCTCCTCCTTTGGCCAGCTCCAACTCCACGAACCCGATTGAAAGGAAATCGCCCGGCGGAGGAAGAACCGAAGAAGAACACTTGGAAGGCCGGGGGTGCAGCTCGGGGATCTCAATGGCAGCCACCAATGGAGAGGGAGGCGCCTAGGAGGAGGGAGGAAGAGAGGGGCGGCACAAGGGGAGGAGAGGCGGCTTGGGGGGAAAAGGGGGAGGGAATAGGGTTTGGGGGGAAAGGGTGTTCCCCCCTTGGCCGGCCCCTAGATGGGCTGGCCGGCCCACTAATGGGCCTCCTGGGTCGCGAACTGCGGCCCAGGTTGCCTGATATTAACGAATACCCCCCCGACGAAAGGAATTTTCCGCTGAAAACACTTTCTTTCGCTCTCTCCGACCTCTTTCTTTCTACCGATCCATTTCCGGAGTATTACAGATCTTGGACTCTTTGGAATCATGACAAAACTAGCTACAATAGTCTAGTTGGACAAGTCTCCTGATTCTGTAACACCCTGACTATAAGGAAGTCAAGATGTCACCTACAATCACTAATCCTTAGGAAATTCACCACATTCAGTATTTCTAGAATTGACATACCACAAGGATAAACGTGAACAGGAAATCATCAACAGTTTAATCAACGGATTGGAAATAAAAATTTTAGGGAGATATAGTAAATACGGCCACGTTGGCTTATTACAAATCAACGCAAGTTATCAATAGAAGACAAAAGTAAGTTCTCGAATGTTTAGAATTATGATAGTGAGTGCATCGTGTTGAGCTACCCTCCATGAAACCGATCTTCCTTGTCATTTACCTAAATAAAACAACAAAGCAAGAATGAGCCAAAGACTCAGCAAGTACTTGAAAGTAACAATCACCTCTATTGAACCATATACATTATCACAGATTGAACACTCATTGGAAACAATTCTTTTGAATGGATGAAATGAAATGATGCAATGAAGGAAGTGGACATATTGTAGCTTATACCGGTATAGCGAGTGAAACACCCGTCGGTGTTCACTTAAAGTAATCGTATGAAGAACGTTTCATACGACCGTCCAACGTGGCCCACATTGGAATGGTGGACTCACGTAACATGGCCCACATTGGAATGATGGACTCATGTACCCATTCTGGAATTGATGGGATTTTCAAATGCCCATACTGGAATTGATGGGTCTTACAAAGTAATATATGCATATCATGATGTGATCCCATGGCAATATTGAATAGTACTCATAAATGAAAAGAAACACATGGCATTCATCTACAAATACGAACAAATATAATCATTCATTCACACATCACATATTGCATCAATCATAATATACAAGTTACTTGCCTGCCGCGCTGCGACGGGTTGGGAGGTAAATGAGATACCCCTCCACTCACCGCTTCACCGCCTACAATATAAAATAATCGAAATGAGGACAAACGAGCAAGACATCGCTACATGTGCCCTCCCACAATCTCTAACCAAACCAACCAAACAAAAGGTTCAATTTGATTCATTTGCCCAAACATTCCAAATACCCCTAATCTGGCAGTTTTACTAGAAAATTCACCAATAAATGACCGTAAGTCCAAAAGACCTGAAACTAGTTCTCATCTTCTCTTAACGTAACGGGCTACGAAACTATAGTTGATGGTAAACTCTAATTCGGCCAAAACAGAGGTCTAACTCTCCAATGAAAAACTATAACTGCAGTCTGTCCAGAATTCAGAACAGCCCTAAAGAAAAGACTGTAACTTTTAAACCACTGATCCAAATAAAGTGATCTTTATCAGCCTGGAAACATGGTGAAATTATCTTCATAAACCTAGTTTGGTGGCCGATCTGATTCTGACTCTAACTAGATCAAAACCTAGGTGCAACCGACTATACCCAGAATTTCTGACAGACAGAGCAGTACGTGGTAAAATAGTCATAACTTTTAATCTACTAGGTGAAAATTCGTGATCCAGGTGCCAAAAGAAAGCTATTGAAACCAGGAACAATTCTCCCGAAGACACAGATATCCATTTCGGCCTCTACAACGACCAAAACTGAGGTACAACGTACTGGACAGAATCAATCTATTAACAGAATCAAAACGAAACTACAAATCCAATCGGATTCTCAACTCTAATGGAATCAAACAACGAATCGGAGGTCTAATTACCCTTGTAGACTAGTAGGACGATGAAGATCCGCTACACACGGGTCTTCCTCGCTTCCCCTTGCTTTCCTCTCTTAGGGCCGGCCACCGGGAGACGACGAACGGCGTCGACGGCGGCGGGGAATGGAGATGTTGGAGGGGACCTTGAGGAGGAGCGACGGGGATCACCGGAGATGGCACCACCACAGCGAGGAGGCGCCAAGGAGCAGCAAGGAGGCCGGCTTGGGGGAGGGAGGAGGCGGCCAAGGGGGAGGGGAGGAGGCCTAGGGGCGGCTAGGGTTTTGGGGGTGGCGCCCCCCCTTTTTGGCCGGCCCCTACATGGGCCGGCCGGCCCCTCTTGGGCCTCTGGGTCATGGATCATGCGGCCAGTTGACAAAATAACTTTACCCCGGTGATTGGAAAAATCCAACGAAAGCTATTTCTTTTACTCCCTCCGACTTTGTTCTTTCCACCGATTCGGTTCTGGAAAGTTTTAAATCTCGTTTTCGAATAATATTCCCAGACATTCGAAACGATACAACCTAGCTGGATTTATGAGGTATTACACTCTATCCCCCTTAGAAAAGATTCGACCTCGAATCTACGCACCAATCTACTCGTAAGGAAACTGCGTCTGGAATGAAACAACGATATTTCAAGCTTGGAATTGCTCGGATACTAAGCAACACTCGAGCACACGGACGATCGTGCTTTCGCATAAGGACCCGGGACGATCAACGCAATAAGCCAACGTCCTAATTTCTACAACTTTCAAAAACGAAGAGAATCCAACTAGAAATAGAGAGTCCTCATCGCATCCACGTAATGCTAACTCTCACCAAAAGGGTTAGATTCCAAATTTGACAATTCATCTCGAAAACCAATCCATTTTACAACCAAAGGAGAAGTACTCAAACGCCTTAAAACAAAAACTTGCGATTTGTCTGAATTTGGAAAGATTCAACACGCCAACACAGCACCATCTCAAATTGCAGAAAACACAAGTCAACGACACAAAACTCAAACGAGAATCAAGAAAACGCATCATTATCCCACAAATCATCCTTTGCCACACTTCCTCGCTTCTAGGAATAAAATTTCTCTCGAACCTTGAAATTCGAATTCACTGACTACCACATGAGCTAAAACCTCTTTGTTAAACATCCTCAAATTATACTCAAATTGAAATACATCATCCACACCTCTGTGGAGTGGCTCCATTGAATCCTCCGAATACTCTATGCATCTCATTCTACTTAATCAACCATAATTTGATTGAAGGCACCCAAAGCGCCACAAAAATAGATCCCACTGTAACATCCTGGCTATTCGAAAGCCAAGATGTCACACAATTACATTACCTCTAATTTTTCAAGAACAACTCAGAATCCTCAGTACACACGCTCATGTACTACATCAAAAAGGTTATATCAATGATCATTCCACTGCTCAGGAAACTCCTTTATTCCACTTTCTCTGCACACACTCATTGAGTGACCAAAGGTCTAACATAACAATGCAAACCCAAATTTAACCTCCAAGATCTCTACCACAAATTTCAATTATAACATATAGGGAAATCAACGGATTGACTCTCCAACATTTTCCCCAATTCTAACATACGTACTCATTTGCATACTTAGAAATTTCTCACCTAATCTCGCATCATTATCCAATTGCGTTGCTCTATAGAAGTAATCAAGGTTTCCATACCTTCGATAATCACCGACCATTCAATCATGAATCAAGTTACGAAGTTTCACTATACCATAGGTTCTACTCGGTCGTAACACTTTTCAAACTTACTTGAAACCAGACATTCCATGTGAATTAATTTTCCCCAAGAGATCTGAGATCAAAACCATTCTACATTCTACTACTCCTCCAATAACTTGGTAGCAAAATATCACCGCTTCGATTACTCATCTACCACCAAGCAGGTTGCCAAACTTACCCTTTGCAAACACTTTGCAACCCAAAGCTGTGATCCTTTCTCAAAAGAAGAGGTGAACAAAGATAAGTTTATTCACACGAAAGACGTTGCTCATCACGTGACGAGAAACCAAAAGAAATATTACGATAAAGGTGATCTTGGAAAGCGAAAGTGAGTTCATAATTGGAGCACACATCCCTCAAAGAGAATAGCAAATAACAGTAGACACGAAAGAAAGATATTACGTTTGAAATTCGCCATCTCTTGGCGGAAAGAGCAACAAATTTAGGGACGCTTCAAATAACCACAAGATTTAATTAAGAATCGATAAGATCCTTCAACATGCCAACTTGCTCGAAACAGTTCATCTACTTCGGAAACACGAGATCCAAATGTTCTCAGCCACAAAACTCGAAATATTTCCCTTTACAGGATTTCACGGAAAGCAAACGGATTAACTTCGTCTCGAAGAGATCAACAAAAATATTCTTTTATTGCAACCTCACTTTGCGAACTCAAACCAAGGAGCCTTTCGGACTAAATCACACGAAATCTTTAAGAAACAATAGGTTAATCCAATTCCTCAAGTTACCCAAAATAATTTCAGTTACCAGTTGATTCACGAGCTCCAAGATACCGTGAAAGCTAAACTTGAAATATTCTTATTTGAACGTTGTCACCAAAGGCGATCAATTTAATACAGGTATTAACATCAAGCCCATAACAACACTTAGAAAACATTTCGGAAGACCCACGTGGAATGAATGGGTTGATTCCTTCTCGAAAGAAGAGGCAAATAGAAACGATCTTCACCAACTGAAAAATCATTTACCACTCGCAAGGATCACAGAACTCAGGGGTAAACCAATTAGGCAACGCACTCAGAAAACATATGGGGAGTCCACAGTTGAAAACATAGGCCTCACAAAAATAGAATATCCGACCTTAACCGTTAGGAACAAACGGGTATTCAAGATCAAAACACCCGCATCATGGAAGAACTATTATAATTTTTCAACATATCGCTTTACTCGACAAACTATGTTTACCACAAAGAACTTGAATTCCCCAAAAGAGCATGAACACAAAACTGGAAATTTGATCATTTTAGAAATATTACGAAAGGCGGACAACTTTCTTTCTTTATAAAGGAATCAACATTGCCATCACATTACTGATCATGTCAATAAACCTTCTAAAGGAACATGGCAAATCGTGTTATAGAAATTTTTCAGCATCAAATGGAATTGTAATAACAACTTATTCTAGAAAGGAAACTTAGTACGAAAACCACAAAGCTGAAACAAACCTCTCACACAACACCACCATAACATTAGAAAAGGGTTTCGACATTTTTTTTTTCAAGAGAGGTTCTAAACTCCAACATTCCAACTACTCCGAAAGAAACGAGTAGAGTCAAGACTTTCTTCGACAAACTTTGTAAAAGCTAATTCCCGTTCCCCAAAATACCAAATGGTTAACCAGGTCCCCTTAATCAACAAGTGAGATAGGACCCTTACAAAAAGAATGATCTTGTCAATAATATCGTGTACAAGTAGCAAAGAGAGCTCAGCAATCAGAAAGACAAGAATTGTTTTGAAAAACATCTAGGGACCAATAGGAACCCGTAGCCAACCAATTTGTTTGATTACCATCTCCGACTTAATCACCACAAGGCACCCCAAAAAAGGGTTTTAACACTAATCCTCAGAAAAGAGATGTGTTAAACTTCAAGACGCGGAATGATCCAAAAGAAATACATGGAGCCAATGCTTCCTCGTGTTAACGAACTTGCAACAGAAAACTCTCATTATACAAACTATCAAACGGGTAAACGAGTCGCTATTTTCCAATGAGAAGGAAGGAACAAACATGGAAATATCAATATTGCCAACTGTCGAAGATCATTTAAAATAAAAGAAATTCAACAACTGAAAAACAATAATATTTTCAGAGAACCATTAAAGACCTATTGGATCTCATCAACTACCATGAACCATGAACCCAAAAGAAATTCATCCACCACCACCGGACAAGAATTTGTCAAATTCAGAATTCAAGGAAGAGAACGACTTTCTAAAGTAATCTACAAGAAATATGCAAGGCCAATGCACACTTAATAAAGAACTTTGCAAAAGAAATCTTCCAACGCCCGAAACTCCAAGCGAACAAATAAGTTAAATTTTCCAACAGGGGTAAAGCATAACTTCCGTGAAAGACAAATCTTGCAATTTAACTATGCTCACGCGGAGCAGTAATATCACAATAGTCGAAAGTACAATAACTGTTTCAAAGAACGATCAGAAACTTACTGGAGCTTGCCCTCCTTATTATAACCCTCCTTTCAAAAGAAATTCACGAACTACAAGAAACTACAACCAGAAAACCAGATACAAATTTGAGAAAGACAACAACTTCAACAATGAGCTCAGGCTCAACACAGAACTATGGAACAGAGGTAAGAACTTCTCTACTCTCATACCACGAACAGTGGTGTAGCACAGCAAAACCGGGACAACAACCACGAACTCAACTGCTCAACGTCCGCAACCGATACGCATAGCTAATGCAATCAATTATGAATATATAGGATCATCTCATGACAATCATAAAATAATTCATAGATATAGGATACAACATCATGTTGCAGATTAACAACATGAGAGATAGTACAGAAACAATTCTACACAGTACTACATAATGAACCAAATCACTAGAAATGCGGAAGCAACAGTTTACCAAACCCCTCCTAATGTGCACAGTGTGTCAATTTAATATGTTTGAATGAACCACGGACCTAAAGCCCGCTCTGATACCAACTGTAACACCCTGACTATAAGGAAGTCAAGATGTCACCTACAATCACTAATCCTTAGGAAATTCACCACATTCAGTATTTCTAGAATTGACATACCACAAGGATAAACGTGAACAGGAAATCATCAACAGTTTAATCAACGGATTGGAAATAAACATTTCAGGGAGATATGGTAAATACGGCCACGTTGGCTTATTACAAATCAACGCAAGTTATCAATAGAAGACAAAAGTAAGTTCTCGAATGTTTAGAATTATGATAGTGAGTGCATCGTGTTGAGCTACCCTCCATGAAACCGATCTTCCTTGTCATTTACCTAAATAAAACAACAAAGCAAGAATGAGCCAAAGACTCAGCAAGTACTTGAAAGTAACAATCACCTCTATTGAACCATATACATTATCACAGATTGAACACTCATTGGAAACAATTCTTTTGAATGGATGAAATGAAAGGATGCAATGAAGGAAGTGGACATATTGTAGCTTATACCGGTATAGCGAGTGAAACAACCGTCGGTGTTCACTTAAAGTAATCGTATGAAGAACGTTTCATACGACCGTCCAACGTGGCCCACATTGGAATGGTGGACTCACGTAACATGGCCCACATTGGAATGGTGGACTCATGTACCCATTCTAGAATTGATGGGATTTTCAAGTGCCCATACTGGAATTGATGGGTCTTACAAAGTAATATATGCATGTCATGATGTGATCCCATGGCAATATTGAATAGTACTCATAAATGAAAAGAAACACATGGCATTCATCTACAAATACGAACAAATATAATAATTCATTCACACATCACATATTGCATCAATCATAATATACAAGTTACTTGCCTGCCGCGCTGCGACGGGTTGGGAGGTAAATGAGATACCCCTCCACTCACCGCTTCACCGCCTATAATATAAAATAATCGAAATGAGGACAAACGAGTAAGACATCGCTACATGTGCCCTCCCACAATCTCTAACCAAACCAACCAAACAAAAGGTTCAATTTGATCCATTTGCCCAAACATTCCAAATACCCCTAATCTGGCAGTTTTACTAGAAAATTCACCAATAAATAACCGTAAGTCCAAAAGACCTGAAACCAGTTCTCATCTTCTCTTAACGTAACGGGCTACGAAACTATAGTTGATGGTAAACTCTAATTCGGCCAAAACAGAGGTCTAACCATCCAATGAAAAACTATAACTGCAGTCTGTCCAGAATTCAGAACAGCCCTAAAGAAAAGGCAGTAACTTTTAAACCACTGATCCAAATAAAGTGATCTTTATCATCCTGGAAACATGGTGAAATTATCTTCATAAACCTAGTTGGGTGGCCGATCTGATTCTGACTCTAACTAGATCAAAACCTAGGTGCAACCGACTATACCCAGAATTTCTGACAGACAGAGAAGTACGTGGTAAAACAGTCATAACTTTTAATCTACTGGGTGAAAATTCGTGATCCAGGCGCCAAAAGAAAGCTAATGAAACCAGGAACAATTCTCCAGAAGACACAGATATCCAATTCGGCCTCTACGACAACCAAAACTGAGGTACAACGTACTGGACAGAATCAATCTATTAACAGAATCAAAACGAAACTACAAATCTAATCGGATTCTCAACTCTAATGGAATCAAACAATGAATCGGAGGTCTAATTACCCTTGTAGACTAGTAGGACGATGAAGATCCGCTGCACACGGGTCTTCCTCGCTTCCCCTTGCTTTCCTCTCTTAGGGCCGGCCACCGAGACGCATTTAGCGGTGTCGGCGGGCGGGAATGGAGATGTTGGAGGGGACCTTGAGGAGGAGCAACGGGGATCACCGGAGATGGCACCACCACAGCGAGGCGCCAAGGAGCAGCAAGGAGGCCGGCTTGGGGAGGGAGGAAGCGGCCAAGGGGGAGGGGAGGAGGCCTAGGGGCGGCTAGGGTTTTGGGGGGGAGTGGCGCCCCCCCCCTTTTTGGCCGGCCCCTACATGGGCCGACCGGCCCCCTCTTGGGCCTCCTGGGTCGCGGACTGCGGCCCAGGTTGACAAAAATAACTTTTACCCCCCCCGGCTGATTGGAAAAATCCGACGAAAGCTATTTCTTTTACTCCCTCCGACTTTGTTCTTTCCACCGATTCGGTTCCGGAAAGTTTTAAATCTCGTTTTGGATAATATTCCCAGACATTCGAAACGATACAACCTAGCTGGATTTATGAGGTATTACAGATTCGGCCTCCTACTAATTATTATAGTCAGGTAAAGTTTTTCTACGTTTTCTGTCTCTGCAATTTGATAGTTAGCAAAATAGCGACGGTAAAAAATTCATAACTTTTGATTGCAAACTCTAAAAAATATGTTCTGTATCAATCCTGAAAGCTTACTGGAATGGCTACAACTTTTGGGTTGGGTGACCCTTCAGATTCGGCCTCCAAAAAATACAAATTGGCTAGACATGCAGACTGCCAAATCTCATCAGCTTTCATGTACAGTTGTAGCAAAACGGCCATAACTCCTACACTATGACTCCAAATCAAGTGATCTCGGTGCCAAAAGAAAGATAAAACTGAGATCTACAACTTTCTGAGAGGTGATCCGTCAGAAAATGAAGATAACGTACCCAAATCTGACGAGGCGCGCTGGCGAGGAGAGGTGGGGACGGCGCGCTCAAAGTGGGAGGAGGAGGAGAGTAGGAGTTTAGGGTTTGGGGTGGGAACCCCCTTTGGCCGGCCACCACATGGGCCCTATTTGGTCGCCCCAAGCCCAGGTTGTCGAGGATTTACGGAAAACGCCTTCTCTTTTTAGGAATTTCTACTCATTTAATTATCTTTTCTCCTCCCGGCTATTTTCTAATTACCCGATTCAATTCCGGGGTATTACAGTGCTTATAGCCAAAACAGAGGGAATTGGGCGTTGAGAACAAGGGGTCGTTCTTGCTTTTCGCTAGGAATTGAGGGTTCGACGATCTTCGCTTGTGGTCAGCGAGGATCCAATCAAGTGTGTGTTTGGGCGAATTTTCCATAGAGTTGCAAGTCCGTGCATTGGCGCAGGGGATCAGCTGGTGGTTCATCAGGGTACACAAGTTATCGAGAGGTTCTACGTCGAGAAGATCGGGCACCCCGCATCAGAAGGTCACTCTCGACGATATATTGAGCAAGCAAAGAGGCTTGCAAGATAAGAGTGGCATTAGCTACACTCCCAAGAAAATGGAGAATAGCAAGACAAGGCACAACGCAAGACAAACGAAGAAACATGTCAAGTGCCATGAGCGAAATGGAAAGAGACACTATGCCTCGTTGTGCCCTAATCAAATGGATGTCAAGACAAGACATTCAAAAATGAGGCAAGCCGACAATGGGCAAGAAAAGAAGATAAGTAGGGGAAGCAAAAGCCCAACTTGCTACAATTACCGGGAAAAGAGACATGTTGGTAAACAATGTCCCAAAGGTATCACTCCTAAGCCAATTATTTATAATAATGATTATTTGCTTAGGAAGGATAAATATGGCAATGTGTTTGCTGGGAATGTTAGTTCACATAAAACTATTACTATGGCCATTTGGGTGCCCAAATCTATTTTGACTAACATTCGTGGACCCAACCATATTGGGTACCAAAATACGCTTAAATGCTTAATAGGTACTTAGAGAGGCATTGGAGGCTTGGCTTATTCATATAAGGGTGGATTTCATCATATATCAAATTGGAGCCAAGTTTGAGGACAAGCATGTCATATCAAGAACCAATGTCATCTCGGTAACAAGTATTTACATTGAAGTATCTAGCCTTTTTGTACCTTGTGTAGGTTGTATTTAACGAAAAATATTATTAAAAGGGTGTTCTTGCTCACGCTCATAATGTTCATTATTAATATCTTGAGCAAGATGGCAGTGGCACATTAAGGGGGAGTGCTAAGTCATAATCATGTATACCGCATCCCTAAGTGTGCTCAAATAAATTAAGTGATAGTTGTTTTTCAAAATTGAGCCTTTTAGCCAAAACTCAAAAAATTTATAATTATTAGTAATTACTTGAAAAATTAGTTTCCAAATCTATACAAATAATTTTCAAAAGTTTACCAAATGTTTTGGCTCTAGAAAAACCTATTTTGAGTGAAAATGAGTTTCTAGCCAAAATCCTAGATTATGGTAACTTGTTTTGGACCAAAACTAGATTTTTGTGTAAAATCTATTCTAAAAGGAATTTGAAAATCTTGCCAAAATAAAAATCCTAGAGTTGGTTATTCTAAACCTTTTTTGTATTAAAAATATTTTCAAAAGACCAACCTAGAAAAATTTATTTGATTTCGAAATTCGTCTAAAATACCTTTTTGACCTAAGTGGTCACTTTCTAGCACTTAAGTGAGTTCTTGCCATATGAGCCAAAATTATTCACTTGAATAGGTCCTGTAACACCCCAACCCATCAGGGGGCCCAAAATGCTACTAAACAAACATGACAAACAATAAACATAAGGCATAGTTCTAAATTTCGGCAGAACCTCCTTTGTTTAACTACGCATACAGGAGGTTCCAACATATGCATATATTATCATCAATAACTCAACATCCAAAGTTCATCAAAGAATTCATAAATAATCTATTCAGCTAAAGCATCAGCAAGCATAACTAACACTTACCACTCTCATTATTACAAATAACCCACTGCATTCAGGCATAACCAAAATTAATCCTTAAACAGTTTGCTTATTATTAAGGTACGACCTATATGATAATCATATTTAAAAGGTTGAGTAGTAGTGAATGCATCCAAAACAATTCTACGCCCTCCCATGCATGCCGTCCTTGCAAGTGGTACCTAAAAGCACAACAAAAGCAAGAGGTGAGTACAAAGACTTAGCAAATATAATAAATGGCATCAACAACATACAAGCATGTAACTCCTCAATTATACTTCACAAAAACCACATATCAATCACTTTACACATGTATGCTATGCAATATGCTCAACATGGTCTTTCTCTTTCTCTTCCCTTTTTGCATTTTACCGTTAATGCAAAGTGCGCATCCGTCGATGCAAACCCATGCATGTAACATCTGGTACAGGGACCTTTGCCCATACTTCAAGTGTATGGGGACCTGAGCCCATGCTCTTCAAGCATGGGAACCTTTAGCCCGTCATTAACATGACGGGGACCGCAAGAGTTGCTTGGCCCTCACATTACCAAGACATCAGTAACCCAACATAATGCATATGTATGAATTCTCAAAGTAATACAAATATGCATCCACAACAACACTGCATGTGAATAACCTATTCTTACTCCAAAATCTCATAACCATAAACCATCAACTATGAATAACACGTGATTCATATCTCTAACAACCATGAACAATACCAATTATGTCATCATCATCACAAACATGAACACACAAGTACTCATAATATATACCAAACATTGCCATTCAATAATACATATTATGTTCATCATTATACTTGCCTTAACCACGAGAGAACGAGGCATGTACAGAAGGTGCTGCTCCCGGTACCGGTCCACCACCTGAATAACAGCTATAACACATGCTAAGACACAGCAACGGATCAAAGCAACCTATATAAGAACAACCATGGACTTGCAAAACTACTAACTCGATCCCGACCCCAAACTCCTAAACGTCGATCTGTCCCCTCGGTGGACAGTCAACTTCAAAAATCCATATCTATTAGTACATGGGTCCAAATAAGATGTTCTTAGACTCTCTGGAAAGGTAATTAAATTCTCCAACTAAGTCTGGTTGGTGAGCCTTGCTGAATCAGCCAAGTAATACCCCTACAAGGCCAATTAAAAAAACATCAACTTCACGTCGGGTTCTCTAGATAGAGCACTAAAACCACCATAACTTTTGCTACGCAGCTCGGAACGGGGTGATCTTGGACTCTCTGGAATCACGACAAAACCAGCTACAATAGTATTGTTGGACAAGTCTCCTGATTCGGCCTCCTACTAATTCGTATATTCAGGTAAAAAAATTTCTACATTTTCTTTCTCTGCAATCTGACAGTTAGCAAAACAGCGACGTAAAAATTTTATAACTTTTGATTGCCAACTCTAAAAATTATGTTCTTTATCAGCTTTGAAATATTCCTAACTCCTCTACAATATTCATGTTGGGTGGCTTTTCTAATTCGGCCTCTAAATATTCATAATAGCCATACAATACAATCTGCCACAACTCGTCAGCTCTCCTGGTCAGTCGCGGTAAAACTACCATAACTCCTAAACCGTAGGTCCAAATTAGGTGATCTCAGTGCCCAAAGAAAGCTAAAACCGAGGGCAACAACTTGCTAACAGACGATCAGATCAGAAAACATACGGATCTTAAACAAAACTGACGAGCAACAGCACTGAACAACACCGATCTGCTACTACGTCCTGGCAGGCACTCCAATGGTGGTCTCCTCACCTTTCCTCCAATGAACCGCAGCAATGATCTTCGCCGGGGAGGGAGGTGGTGCTGTTGGGGAGGTGGTGGCGCAGGGGAGAGGCAATGGGAAGAGGGGGTTGCGGCTTGGGGGGAAAAGAGAGAAGAGTGGGGGTGGCTAGGGTTTGGGGCGCCCCCACCTCTCTTGCCCCCCCCCCCCTGGCCGGCCTCCTCTCTTGGGCCTCCTGGGACACGGTCCGCGGCCCAGGTTGGTGAAAATAAGCGATAACCCCCCTTTTTTTAGGAATTTTCCCTTTTTATTGTTCTTTCTTCTCCCGACTAGCTGTCTATTTACCCGACTAAATTCCAGGGTATTACATTCTACCCCCCTTCAACGGAATTCGACCCCGAATTCTAAACAAACTTAACACACCAGAATCAAAACCTCTAGAACTTTATCACGTACCTGCTGTGAATAGCTTAGGATATTGCTCGCGCATGCGAGACTCCAACTCCTAGGTGGCCTCTCTTTCTGACTGATGCGTCCACAGCACCTTGACGTAAACCAATGTCTTGTGTCTCAGTACTCGCTCTGATTTCTCCAGTATACGTACCGGACGTGACTCAACTGTGAGGTCTTGCTCAATAGTCAGCGGCTCCAAGGAAATCTTATGCTCTGGGTCTTTCAAAAACTTTCCCAGCATCGAAATGTGAAACACGTTGTGGACTCCTCGCATGGACTCTGGAAGGTCCAGGCGATAGGCTAGCTTCCCAATCCTAGCCATAATCGGGAACGGTCCGACGTACCTTGGGCTAAGCTTCCCTTTAGTACCGAATCGGATAATGCCTTTGGTGGGGGACACTCTCAAAAGCACCTGGCCTCCCACCTCAAACTCCAAGTCACGTCTCCTCACATCCAGATAACTTTTCTCGCTCATCTGCAAGCAAATTCTGTCTCACCATTGCTACACGCTCAACTGTCTTCTGAATCCATTCTGGTCCCAAAACTGCTTTCTCACCGACTGCATCCCAACAGAGTGGCGATCTGCATTTCCGCCCATACAAAACCTCAAATGGTGCGGCTCTAATGCTAGAGTGGTAACTGTTATTGTAGGCAAACTCTGCAAGTAGCAACTAGTCCTCCCAACTGCCCTTCCATGACAATACACAGGTCCGCAACATATCCTGCAAGGTCTGAATAGTGCGCTCTGACTGCCCATCTGTCTGAGGATGGAATGTTGTGCTAAGTCGAAGCTGTGTGCCCAAGACACTCTGTAGACTCTCCCAGAATTTGGACACAAACTTCGCGTCCCTGTCCGAAATAATAGTTTTGGGCACCCCATGCAGTCTCACTATCTCGCACACATAGATAGGAGCTATATCACTCGCTGAACTGGTTGTGCGAATAGGAATGAAGTGCGATGTGCCTCCCTCAAGATATCATCCTTGACCTCCGCCTTTCGTGGCACACACAGACGGCCTTTAAACAACAAGGCACCCGAAGTATCCATACTGAAATCTCCTTCTCTGCCCTCATCCAATCGCCGTCGGACCCTCTGGAGTAACCGGTCTTCTCGCTGTGCTTCCCGCACACTGTCTGGGATAGCTGACCGAAGTATCAACTGAGTCTCAACTTGCGCTGTGCCCGCATAACAGTAAGATATCCCCATGCGATCAAAATCAGCAATAAGGTACTCCAATGTAGCGGGAGTCGCCTTACGACTGGAAGCATCCGCGACCACGTTAGCCCTACCTAGATGATACTGTATAGTCAGATCATAATCCTTTATCAACTCTATCCACCTTCTTTGCCTCAAATTCAGATCCTTTTGGGTGAAGATGTACTTGAGACTCTTGTGATCTGTGAAGATATCACACGACTCGTTATACATATAATGCCTCCAAATCTTGAGGGCAAAGACAACTGCAGCCAACTCCAAGTTATGAGTGGGATAATTCTGTTCATGCTTCTTAAACTGTCTTGATGCATAGGCAATCACTTTACCGTCTTGCATAAGCACACAGCCCAGTCCCCCTCGAGACGCATCAGAATAGACGGTGAATCGCTTTCCCAGCTCAGGAAGAGTGAGAATAGGAGAGGTCACCAGTTTTTCCTTTAATGTGAGAAAACCACTCACAATCATCAGTCGACTGAAACTTTATCCCTTTCTACGTAAGCTGGGACATCGGCTTGGCAATAATGGAGAAGTCCTGCACAAAACGCTGGTAATACCCCGCCAAGCCCAGAAAACTCCTCACCTCTTTCACATTGGTAGGCCCCTTCCAGTCCACCACTGTCGAGACCTTGCTAGGATCAACGGCAACTCCCTGTGGATTAGTTACATAACCCAGAAAGCTCACCTCTAAAATCCAAAATTCACATTTCTTCAATTTGGCGTAGAACTTGTGTTCTCTCAAGGTTTCTAGGACCAACCTCAACTGATGGTCATGATCCTCAAGAGTCTTGGAATAGATAAGGATATCGTCGATGAACACCACTACGAAATCATCCAAATACTCGTGTAGCATGTTGTTCATGGTCTCCATAAAGATAGCTGATGCATTAGTCAATCCAAACGATATGATTGTATATTCATAATGCCCATACCTGGTGGAGAATGCAGTCTTTTCTATATCCTATTCACGCACTCGGATCTGATTATATCCAGACTGGAGATCAATCTTGGAAAACACCTGGGCTCCCTTCAACCGATCAAACAAATCCTCAATGCAGGGTAGAGGATATTTATTCTTAATCTTAACCGCATTAAGTGCACGGTAATCAATACACATGCGCCAATTCCCATCCTTCTTTTTCGTGAACAGAACAGGAGCTCCCCATGGCGATACACTCCGTCTGATCAAACCCTTAGCCAACAATTCATCCAATTGTTTCTTCAACTCAATCTGAAATGGACGTGCCAGACGATATGGAGACATCGACATGGGCCGAGTACCCGGAACAAGGTCGATGCGAAACTCCACGCCCCCCGCGGGTGGAAAGCCTGGAAGCTCATCTGGGAACACATCCGGGTAGTCCATTATCACCGGAATCTCCTTAATCAGCGAAGCTAAACTCGGTATATCGGCAAGAGATAAAAGAAATTCAGTCTTCACTTCACGCTGACCCGGGAACAATCCGACCAACATCGAAAGAGAGCACCAAAGCGCACTCCCCTGAAAGGTCAAAGTCTCCCCAGACGAGGTCTGCACCGAGACTGTCCCACTGAAACAGGATATCACCGCCCGATAAGCATGCAACCAATCCATACCCAATATAACATCGAACGGCTCCATCTGGATTACTATCAAGTTCGCCGTGAACTTCTCCCCATCAATAACAATAGAACACCCAGAACAAACAGTTGAACTCGCAATCAAACCCCCAGGAGAACTAACCAACACTGACTGAGAAATCCACTGCATACTCAAATTCACTCTTCTAGCAAACGCCGTAGAGACAAACGAGTAGGTAGCCCCGGAATCAAAAAGGATAAATGCCTAAAGAGAATCGACTAGTACGGTACCTGTCACCACGTCGGGTTAGCCTGCAGTAGCAGGGGTGGGCATGGCGTAAACTCCCTGTGGCACCGGTGCAGAAGATACCCCAACACTCGACGAAGGATGAGTAGGAACTGCCGCTGGTGGAGCAAAAGACGGTGTCACCAATGGTGCGGGGTTCCAATAGAACCCTGGTGGTGGCACTGGCGTGAATGCTGCAGGAGAAACCCAACCAGAAGGGTACTAGGGTGTGGGAGCTGCCATCAGTGTCTGGACTGAACCCTGACGAGTAACGGCTGAAGATACTGCAGGAGCAGACTCCCATTTGATGATGCACGCTGGGTTCTTCCTGCACACTATCATCTTGTGGCCTGACTGGCCACAATGGCGATAATCCCCCGTGAAGGAACACTTAGAGGCACAGTGATTGTCACCACACTTGAAGCAAATTATTCCCTGGCCTGGAACTGGGTGCAAAGCTAGCGGAGTAGTATGCTGGGCAGGAGAAGCGACATGCCTCTACTGGCCAGAACGCGCAAGCGGTTGAGGGCGCTGGCCTCCCTGAAATCTCTTGGAAGCGGGTCGCTGAGATGACCCACCTCCACTACTGAAGCTCCTCTTGTGCCCACTGACTGATCCTCCAGTAGAGGTAAAACTGCTAGGAGTCTGCCTCTCCCTAGTAAGCTCTCGCTCCAACTCCATACCCTTGGCTTGATCGACCACACTATTGAAGTTAAGCAAATTGGTCGCTCCCAGGATGTGGCGATACTCGGGATTCAGGCCCCTACGGAACCTCTTTGCCTTTTCTCGGTCATTGCTAGCCACAGCTGGCGCAAAGCGGACTAAGTTGTTGAATCCCGCTTCATAGTCCGCCACGGACAGCTTCCCCTGAATGAAGGTCGTCAGGGAATGTTCCATCCTCTCAAGGAAAGAATCAGGATAAAACTTAGCCCTGAACTGCTCCAAGAAATCCTCCCAAGTAACCAGTCCCTGCAGTGGAGTCCTTGCTGATAGGACTCCCTCCCACCAGATATCCGCTTGACCCTTTAGTTAAAAAGCCACGAAACGCGCCTTCTGTGCTGAAGTCATCTCCAAAGCACCAAACTGCCTCTCCATGTACCGAAGCCAGTCAGCTGCTTGCACCGGAGTACCCACTCCGTCAAAGGTGTCGAGACGAAGGGACATCCACTCCCGGAGGCTCATTCTAATCTCTGGAGGAGTGGTGCGAAATCGGGCAAAGAACAGTGCACCCATAGCGAGGAGCCGCCGCACTGCTGACGGCTGCCGATCCTCCCTCCAAGTTCTGAAGTATGTGATAAGGGCATGACCCCTATGGATACAACCACAATTGCTATGCTTGCTATTCCAATTACAAGAGTCTGTCCAATTACTCGGGAACGTGTTCGTCAACTTACTTATCAGGTAAATTCGTTTCTAGGGCTGAGTGTATTATTTGAGAACTCTATGATGCTTTGCCTAATGGAGATGATTTACTTGTACTTAGGAATCTAGGACTACGACCAATTCAAGAAGGTCTACGACCAGCTCCGCACGGTTTACGACCACTTCAAGAAGGCCTACGACCAGTTGGACTCGTTGGACACAATTTACGACCAAAACATAGCATGGACTCCTCAAGACCACCCTAGGACCAGTCCTACAACCAGATCTTCCATACGCAACACAAGGTGCTGTGTCACCGTTTTGGAAACTAATAAGACTTTGCAAACGTGACGAGGTCGGAGTCCAGGTTGTGTACGCCTCATCCCACAGCCGCACAACCCTAGGTCGACCTCCTCACGTCCCCCTATATATATACAGTAGCCGCCATAGTTTAGAGGCGGGTTTTCTTAGATTATTCTCGCCAATTGCGGTTTCGCGATTATCGGTTTGAGGAACCCCACTTGTAAACTTCATCCATATCCGCAATACAATTGATTGCATCTACCTTGTTCTTGTGAGTTGCTTCGATTGCTTGCGTGAACAATAACCTTCGTGGTAAGGTCGATCACGTGCAAGCGTGGTCGATAACGACAGCGTCGCGGGTGTAGCGAATTGCGAGGTGACGATCCGCTGGTCGAAGCCTCAAAGCGTCAACGTCCTCACGACGAAACAAATCGAACCTATCGGAAGATCGGGCCGCCGTGACTCATCAAGTGGTATCAGAGCTAAGGTTGCCCGTTAGGTAATTTCGTTTATCCCTTTTTTGTGAGTTTTGTTCCATCACCTAGAGTCCAAAAAATTGCCCTAGAAAAAGTTTTAGATCGTAATTATTCCGCTGTCCAAACCACTTTGTGCCTTCGCAATTGTGTTTTCAGTTTCGCGTTGTTGAATTTGAGTCCATCGTCGGTGTCTTTGTTGCTGGTCTAGTCGTCGTAATCTAGTTTCTAGCATCGAGTCTTTACTGTTTCGATCATCTAGACCCCCCCAATACGACCACAACACCACCCCCATACGACCACCTACTCGGATTCGGCTTCTCCACCCTGGTCGGATTCGATCACCGAGACACCACCCCCATACGACCACCTACTCGGATTCGGCTTCTCCACCTGGTCGGAAACGAACGTCTGGTCGGATTCGACCGACCACTCGTGTCCGACAACCCTATTTATTATCTTGTTGCTCTCGGACACCCCACCACCTGGTCGGAAATAATCGACTGGTCGGATTTTTCCCGTAGCTAAAGTTCAGAGAGAGAGAGAGAGAGTATCTTTTAATTACCTTTTTACCCCTGCTCTCTGGAAAAAGTTTGTGACCCATATATAGCCATAGACCCATAAAAGGGTTTTGAAGAGTTTTGAGTCAAGGTCACATTCGCAAAAAAAAAGGAAACCCTAGGTTGGGTTTTTGCAGTCAAAAAAAGAAAGAAAGAAAGAAAAGAGTGCAAAAAAAAAGAGAAAAAAAAGAAAGAAAGCAAAGAGTGAAAAAAAAGAAGGAGAAAAAAAAACAGTTGCTTTGTGATTTTGGATCCGATTGTGTTTGTATCTACCCTATCCTTCCGTTTGCTTGAGCTAGTTCTAGGAACGCGATTGGGCCAGCAACTGTGATGAGTACTGTGGACTTTTATTCAGCTTTGCTAATCTGATTTCATTATTGCTATTCCTTGCTACTAAACATTGCCTATCCGAGCTCCACATACTTTCGGCCCTCAGATTGCATCCTCGCATTCGCCTCCGCCGTGATCGTACATCCCACCTTCGCCGATTAGACCACCTGCTGCAATTTGGTAAGAAACTCATAAGAGCTTGGTAAGACGCTTGAGAGTGTGTGATTCCACCCTCCGACCACCTAATAGTGATAGGGATAATACCTTTGTGTTGTCTTTTGTTTCCTACTAACCATGTCAGGTGAAGGATTGGATGCGCAAGAGTGTGTTTTGAGGGAAGAGCTCATGACGCTATTGGATGAACAGCGCACTACTGTTAATGAGGACATCGACAGGAAGCTTCAAGCTACCACGATCACATTACAACGCTCAATCAACGATAGTATTGCAGCGCTCACTACACGCCTCGAAAGAATGGTGAACCGACAACCAAACACTGGTCGTGTGGAACCTCATGGTGCAGCCCATGACCATGAGTTTGATATTGAGATGCACGACCACGACACCTTTGATGCACGACAATAGAACCGGCCGAACTTCAACCGTCAAGGTATGAGAGGTAACAACTTTCAGCAACATAATGCCCATGATGATCCATATGCTAAAGTCAAGTTCACTATACCATCTTTTGCGGGTGCTTATGATGCAGAAATATATCTAGATTAGGAGATGACGGTAGAACAGAAATTGAATGCTCACTTAGTTCCTGAAGTGCATAGAGTCAGACAAGCTACTAGTGAATTTAAAGATTTTGCTATCCATTGGTGGAATCAAGTAGTTAATTCTGGTTTAGCACTTGATACATGGGATAGCTTGAAGGTAGCTATGCGTGCTAGATTTGTTTCTCTTGCTTTTAAACGTGATATGCGTAAGAAATTACAGTGTTTCAATCAAGGTAGTAGAACTGTAAGGGAATACTATCATGAATTGAAAACTCATTTGTTGCGTTCTGGTTTTGAGGAACATACTGAAGCGACAGAAAATAGATTCTTAAGTGGACTTAATCATGAAATTCGGGACCTTCTTGTTCATAAAGTGTAATACTCCGAAAAATAAATAAGTATTAACAATCGCGTCTTAAGGGTCGGAGAGTAATTAGTTAAATAGTATCAATAATTAATTAATTAAAAACGTCTTTAGGGCTCGTGCGTAATTAAATAAAAGGGATTTGTGAAAATAGAATTTTTGGAATTTTTATGAGCTATATAAATAGATTTGTGGTGTTTCTAGAAACCCTAGTTTTTAGTCTTTTTCCACCGCACCTTCATATTTTCTCCACCGCCTTGACTTTTTTCTTCTGCCACTGCCTCACATGTATGCGCGCTTTCTGCCGCACCGCGCCAATTCTCCCGAAGCGTTTCTTTTCTCTCTGCTGCCGATCATTCTTTGTTCCTGCGCAACAACCAGAACCGGCCCGGCCAGTCTTTGTTGTTATTGCCGTTGTCCTAGCGCGTGGAGGCGTGTCTTTCTTCTTTGCTTTGCTTTTTTTCGGCCATTGCGTTGCGCCGCCAAGCCGAGCCAACACCAAGGCTCTCATGCTTGTTGTTGTTGCAGCGTGAGCCAAAACTTCTTGCAGGTGTGCATGCGTTGATCCTCGCTGCGGTTTTTCGCGGCCAAGTCACCTACCGCCAACACCGGAAGCCATCTTCCTTCCCTCACGTGAGCATTTGCATTAGTTCTATTCCGGTTGCTAGATAACTTGCTTCTTGATTTGTATGTGTGTGTGTAACATGATCAGTAAGGGAATACAAGAAGAAGACTAGGAGAAAAAAAAATAGAAACCCTATTTCTTGTGGATAGCGATATGTGATTTTATTTCCTACTGCTTTGCTAATTTCGTTAGTCATTAGGATCGAGATTAATTAGAGAAGCTGATTTATAGATCTGCTTAGCTGCTGTTATGTTGTACGATTTATTCGGGTATCTTAATGGCAAATTTTGGAAATCGCATCTACTAGTTAATTGTAGATAATTTCGATATCTTTCTATAGCATATTTAAACCTGTCAATCGGATAAGTAGAATTTGAGTTATGATTTTCGGAAGACCGCTGTTTTTACGGTTGTCGTCTTTCGGCGCTGTTTTGGTAGACTGTAGATTAAAAATAGTAAATAGCTTAATTAGAGTTTTTGATCTACATGAAAGTTGTAGATAATTGTCCAATGGTTCTGTAGGATCTGAGAACGCGCATTTTGGTTGAGTAAAACTAAAGTTATGAAATTTGGAAGACTGCTGTTCCGAAGCGGACATATCGGCTTTCGGAGCTAAATACGGAGGGGTAGATGATTTAATTAGAAGTCTTCGTAATCTAAGAAAATGTGGATAATTTTATAAAGGATCCAGAATGGGGTGGTTTGTGGTGATCGGACTTTCGAGTCAAAAGTTACGTTCGTTTTAGTACTAAGACCGCTATGGGTAACTTTTCGATACCGGCGTAATGTGGTATATTTGGGGACGTGTAGGAACGATGTATATTGATTGTTGTTCTTATGATGCTGTAGCTTGTATTGAGATGTGTGTATTTAATGTAGGAGAGGCGTCGTACTTGTTGCCATCTGCTAGTCAAATCGTGCGCCGCAACTAGTAAAGGCAAGTGCATGGTAGACAGCGATCAATGATCGATCACTGTTTTCTTTATCTTCTATTACCATTATTGTTGTGCTTTTATTTGGTTTAATTGCAAACAATGAATTGGTATGTTTATATCTTTGTTGACAAGCATGATGAAAAGTTGGATATGATGTTTATGATGGAGTTTGCATGTTTGCATTCATAAGCATCTTTGCATAAGAGAAGGTGATCAATATGATCACAACTCCACTGAGTGGAGGAGGTCCCGATCCTTTGGAGGAACGGGCTTGAGAGTGAATGTTGTCGCGAGCATTCACTCACGCTATACCGATATACGCGAAAGAAGTGCATGTGGACATGTAGAATAGAGTTGCATTCATAAATGAGATTAATGACCGAGAATATTAATGAAAGTGCCCGTGATGATAATGAAGTTATTGATTGTCGTTGATTTATTATTATCGTTGTATATCGATGTGTTTCTTTGAGTCGTGGACTCACCCTTGCTCTATTGTTGTTTTTAGGTGATCTTCGAGGATGCCGAATCGAGAGCGCGAGTAGAGCACATGGACATCACATGATCATTCGCCATGATAATCCTTTCATTCAATATTGGTTTACACTTGGACATGTTAGTTATTGAATAATGTTTAGGATATCATTTGGACTAGACTATTTGCTTATTTATTGTCGCTTGATCCATAATTATACATGTTCGCTTATGATCCATTGATATGAGTATCATTGTTTCCTTGATGTAATTTTATAGTGTGTCGATAATTATCGCTTGAAAGAGTAGTGTGGTGGCATTCTAGGCTCGGTGTTGGGTCAAAAGTTACAGATTGGTATCGAGCGGCTTTAGGTCCGTGGTGAATAGATTAACAACATAGGCAAACTAAAATTGTTAAAATTTGTTTTAGTTTAGTAAATCAACTAAAATTTGCTAATGGTTAACTAACCTAAAATTTGACACACTAGTGCACGAGGTTAGAGAGAGGTACGAATATAGTTTTTACGCCTGCTATGTTGTTTATTGATGGATGAGTTTATTTTGAGCTTTGAGCTCATTGTGTATTGTTGATTGTGGTTGATAGCTATGCCGAGGGGTAGAGGACGTGGTCGTGGTGGCGCGATCGTGGAGGTCGGGGCCACGGCGAGGGTCCGTGGAGCCACCTCCCCAGCAGATTGAGTCGATGGTCGAGGGGTTGCCGTTGACCCGCCTCGGTTGGGGCCCAAGATGAGACCCCGCTTTCTTGAGAGAGTTGGTGGGAGAGATCCGTGCTCTTCGTCAACAAAGCGGATATTTGGTGGGAGGTCGTGTTGTCTTCGAGGACCGCCACTCAAGGTCCGATCACTTGGGAGGATTTTGTAGATCAGTTCAAGGGAAGTTCTACCCTATTCTTTTGTTGAGAAGATGGAGGTTGCCTTGACGACCTTTGCTCGGGGAAGAGATCTATTGCCGAGTATGAGGTCGAGTTCAACAACTTGGTTCGCTTTGTTCCTTCAAGAGCTAACGATGATCTTCGAAGCCAAGAGGTTCCGTCGGGGTCTCACCCGAGTACCGACATGTGTTGGGAGCTACTCCACTCTGTGACTACAGCTCTGTTGTGGAGCAAACTAGGGGCATGGAGTTGGAGATGCACTACAAAGGGGCGACAAGCCTCGGTGGATCGTAGTTTGGTGGTGACCGGAAGAGGAGCTCTAGTGAGGAAGTGGGTCTGCTCAACACCTTTCAAGAAATTCAAGGAGGACCGCAATCGTTCAGTCTAAGCGATCGAGGCCGCTCTTCTTGGCGCCTCCCCTTTGCGGTACTCCAGCTCTTCGTCCCCGTCCCTGTAGGTATGCTTTGCTTTAAGTGCGGTGATGGACACCGCACGCCGAGTGCACTTGGACGGAGATTGCCGCTGGTGTGGCCGACCGGTCACAAGGAGCGGTGTGTCGCCAGAACCCCGCTAGTGTGATCAAGTGGGAGCCTGTGCCATCTTCTTCTTCTTCAGTGGGTCCTGCTCGAGGATCTTTCCAGATGATGACTGCTCCTCCTGCACCGCCATTTCCTTCAGCTTGGGCGCCTCCAGTAGGGTACTCATCGGCACCGCCACCTTCAACACCGCCAGTTGCACGACCGGCTTTACCTGCACCGCCACAGCAGATTGTCGGGGCTCTCGCCGCCCCGCCGTCGTCTTCTTTCGCCATGGCGCCACCTGGAGTGTACGCCATGCCCACAGCGGAGTCCGTGGGTCGTCCTGACATGGTGACAGGTACTTTGCTTGTAGATTCGTTTGATGCTTTAGTCCTTTTTGATTCGGGGGCTACCTTTTCGTTTGGGTCGTCGGCGTTTGCTAGGAGAGCGAACTTGAGTATGCAGTGGATTTCTCAGTCAGTGTTGGTTAGTTCTCCTGGGGGTATTATTGCTAGCTCTACTGTTTGTCCTGGGTGTTCTATTCTTATTGATGGAGAGAAGTTCACGGCGAATTTGATAGTTATTCAAATGGAGCCGTTCGACGTTATCTTGGGTATGGATTGGTTGCACTCTTATCGAGCCGTGATATCCTCGTTTCAGAGAATGCCTCTCGTGCGCACCTCGCCCGGGAGACTTTGACTTTTCGGGAGTGCGCCCGCGCTCTCTTTCAATGTTGGTTGGATCGTTCCGGTCGTCGTGCGATGGCGGACTTCTTTAGCTCTTGCCGAGAAACCGAGCGTGGCTTCGCAGATTGAGGAGATTCCGGTGGTCGTGATTACCGGATGTATTCCCACCGAAGCTTCGGGTTTGCCACCGCGCGAGATGTGGAGTTTCGCATTGATCTTGTTCCGTACTCGTCCCATCTCGATGTTCCATATCGACTAGCACGTCCGCTTCGTGACGAGTTGAAGAAGCAATTGGATGATTTGTTGGCTAAAGGTTTGATCAGCGAGTGTATCGCCGTGGGGAGCTCTGCTCGCTCACGAGAAGAAGGATGGGAGTTGGCGATGTGTATTGATTATCGTGCGCTTAATGCGGTCACAATCAAGAACAAATATCCATTGCCCGCATTGAGGATTTGTTTGATCGGTTGAATGGAGCTCAAGTATTCTCCAAGATTGATCTCGATCGGTATAATCAAATCCGTAAAGCGTGGCGAGATGTAGAGAAGACCGCTTTCTCCACGGTATGGGCATTATGAGTATAAAGTTATGTCTTTTGGATTGACTAATGCACTGCCATTTTATGGAGACCATGAACAACATGTTGCACGAGTATCTAGATGACTTCGTGGTGGTGTTCATTGATGACATTCTTATCTATTCCAAGACCAATGAGGATCATGAGCGCCATTTGAGGTCGGTTTTAGATACTTTGAGAGAGCACAAATTCTATGCTAAGTTGAAGAAGTGTGAGTTCGGATTTCGAAGTGGGTTTTCGGGTCATGTGATTAACCCTCGTATATTCTTTGTTGATCCTAGTAAGGTCTCTACAAAGGGTGGATTGGAAGAGACCGACTAGTGTGAAAGAGGTGAGGAGTTTCTTGGGTTACCGGTTATTATCGGCGTTTTGTGCAGATTTCTATCATCGCCAAACCGATGTCTCACCTTACCCAAAAGGTGTGAGATTCCAAAGTGGGTGATGAGTGTGGCGCGATTTACGATTTTGAAGGAAAGGTTGGTGACCTCTCCTATTCTCACTCTTCCCGAGCCAGGAAGCGGTTCACGCCTTTTCTGATCGTCTCGAGTGGGTCTTGGCTGTGTTCTCATGCAAGACGGTAAGGTGATTGCTTATGCGCCGAGGCAGTTAAAGAAGCACGGCGAATTATCCCACTCGTGACTTGGAGTTGGATGCGATTGTTTTTGCTCTCAAGATTTGGAGGCATTATCTATCGGTGAGCCTTGTGATATTTTCACAGATCACAAGAGTCTCAAATATATCTTCACTCAGAAGGATCTGAATTTGAGGCAAAGGAGGTGGTTGGAGTTGATCAAGGATTATGATCTTACTATTCAGTATCATCCAGGCAAGGCCAATGTGGTTGCAGATGCTCTTAGTCGTAAGGCGACTCCCGCTACTCTAGATTGCCTTATTGCTGATTTTGATCGCATGGGAATATCCTATTGTTATGCGGGCACATCGCATGTTGAGACACAGTTGATTCTTGAGTCATTTATTCGGGCCGTGTGCGGGAAGCACAACAGAGTGACCGGTTATTACAGGAGGTTAGGAAGCGTCTGGATGAAGGTAAAGAGGGTGATTTTAGTATGGATGATTCTGGTACTTTGAGGTTTAAAGGCCGTCTTTGCGTACCACAAAAGGCGGAGGTCAAAGATGATATCTTAAGGGAGGCACATCGCACTGCACCTTCGCTCATCCCGTGAGACTAAGATGTATCGAGATCTCAAATGTAATTTTTGGTGGAAAAGAATGAAGGTGGATATTGCTAATTATGTGGCTTCTTGTGGTGTTTGTCAGCAAGTGAAAGCTGAGCACAAGCGTCCTGCAGGATTGTTGCAGCCTTTGGAGGTACCCCAGTGGCCTTGGGATGATATCTCTATGGACTTTGTGGTGGCGTTACCTCGTTTGTCGCGAGGAAGGATGCGATTTGGGTAGTGGTGGATCGTTTCACAAAGTCTGCAGACTTCATTCCTATTCGCACGACAAATTCAAATGAGTGATCTAGCTCCTATTTATGTGCGTGAAATAGTAAGACCGCATGGTGTGCCAAAGACCATTGTTTACGACGTGGACGCCAAGTTTGTCTCCAAGTTCGGGAGAGTCTGCGAGTGCATTGGGCACACACCGCCTTAGTACTGCTGCTTCACCCATGCATGATGGGCGATCGAGCGGACTATTCGACTTTGGAGGACATGTTGCGATCTTGTGTTCTATCTTGGAAGGGTAGTTGGGAGGACCATTGCCACTTGCGAGTTTGCTTATAATAATAGTTACCATTCCAAGATTAGAGCCGTGCCATTTGAGGTTCTCTATGGGCGAAATGCGATCGCCACTTTGTTGGGATGCGCTTGGAGAGAAGGCGCTTTGGGTCCGACCGATTCAAGACCGCTGAGCGTGTGGCCATGGTGAGGCGTAATCATTAGCGACTCGAGTAGACGAAAAGTTATGCTGATTTGAGGAGGCGTGACTTGGAGTTTGCAGTGGGTGACCAGGTGCTCTTGAGAGTGTCTCCCACTAAAGGTATTGTCCGATTCGGTACCAAAGGAAAGCTTAGCCCGAGGTACGTTGGACCGTTCCCGATTATTGCAAGAATTGGGAAGTTAGCCTTTCGCCTGGACCTTCCTGAGTCCATGCGTGGGGTTCACAATGTGTTTCACGTCTCGATGCTGAGAAAGTTTTTGAGAGATCCAGAGCATAGGATTGCATTAGAGCCGTTGACTATTGAGCAAGACCTCACAGTTGAGTCGCGTCCGGCGCGCATTCTGGAGAGGTCGGAGCGAGTGCTGAGGCACAAGACGTTGGTATACGTCAAGGTGCTGTGGACGCATCAGTCCGAGAGAGAGGCGACTTGGGAGATGGAGTCTCGCATGCGCGAGCAATACCCGGAGTTGTTCACGTCGGGTACGTGTTGTTTTGTTGTTTAATTTCAGCTATGCAGTTTTTCTTTGAGTAGAACGGCGATTAGAATTCGGGGTCGAATTCCGTTAAGGGGGGTAGAATGTAATACTCCGAAAAATAAATAAGTATTAACAATCGCGTCTTAAGGGTCGGAGAGTAATTAGTTAAATAGTATCAATAATTAATTAATTAAAAACGTCTTTAGGGCTCGTGCGTAATTAAATAAAAGGGATTTGTGAAAATAGAATTTTCGGAATTTTTATGAGCTATATAAATAGATTTGTGGTGTTTCTAGAAACCCTAGTTTTTAGTCTTTTTCCACCGCACCTCCATATTTTCTCCAGCCGCCGCCAGCTTTTTCTTCTGCCAGCCGCTCCTGTGCGCTGCAGTTTTCCAAGCTGCACCGCGCCGCCAATTCTCCTGAGCGGTTTTCTTTTCTCTCGCTTTGCCGATCATTCTTTCCTGCTACCGAACCAGCCGGCCCAGTCTTTCATATTTATTCTTGTGCGTTGTCCTCCAGGCGTGGAGGCTGTGTTTGCTGGCTTTGCGCCATTTTTCGGCCATGCGTTGCGCCGCCAAGCCGAGCCAATGACTAAGGCTCTCTGTCTGCGTTGTTGCCGCGTGAGCCAAGGCTGCTGCCGGCTGTGCATGCGTTGATCCCTGCTGCGGTTTTTCTGCCGGCCGAAGTCACCTACCGCCAACAGCTGGAAGCCATCTTCCTTCCCTCACGTGAGCATTTGCATTAGTTCTATTCCGGTTGCTAGATAACTTGCTTCTTGATTTGTATGTGTGTGTGTAACATGATCAGTAAGGGAATACAAGAAGAAGACTAGGAGAAAAAAAAATAGAAACCCTATTTCTTGTGGATAGCGATATGTGATTTTATTTCCTACCTGTTTTGCTAATTTCGTTAGCTGTTAGGACTGAGATTAATTAGAGAAGCTGATTTATAGATCTGTTTAGCTGCTGTTATGTTGTACGATTTATTCGGGTATCTTAATGGCAAATTTTGGAAATCGCATCTACTAGTTAATTGTAGATAATTTCGATATCTTTCTATAGCATATTTAAACCTGTCAATCGGATAAGTAGAATTTGAGTTATGATTTTCGGAAGACCGCTGTTTTTACGGTTGTCGTCTTTCGGCGCTGTTTTGGTAGACTGTAGATTAAAAATAGTAAATAGCTTAATTAGAGTTTTTGATCTACATGAAAGTTGTAGATAATTGTCCAATGGTTCTGTAGGATCTGAGAACGCGCATTTTGGTTGAGTAAAACTAAAGTTATGAAATTTGGAAGACTGCTGTTCCGAAGCGGACATATCGGCTTTCGGAGCTAAATACGGAGGGGTAGATGATTTAATTAGAAGTCTTCGTAATCTAAGAAAATGTGGATAATTTTATAAAGGATCCAGAATGGGGTGGTTTGTGGTGATCGGACTTTCGAGTCAAAAGTTACGTTCGTTTTAGTACTAAGACCGCTATGGGTAACTTTTCGATACCGGCGTAATGTGGTATATTTGGGGACGTGTAGGAACGATGTATATTGATTGTTGTTCTTATGATGCTGTAGCTTGTATTGAGATGTGTGTATTTAATGTAGGAGAGGCGTCGTACTTGTTGCCATCTGCTAGTCAAATCGTGCGCCGCAACTAGTAAAGGCAAGTGCATGGTAGACAGCGATCAATGATCGATCATCGCTTTCTTTATCTTCTATTACCATTATTGTTGTGCTTTTATTTGGTTTAATTGCAAACAATGAATTGGTATGTTTATATCTTTGTTGACAAGCATGATGAAAAGTTGGATATGATGTTTATGATGGAGTTTGCATGTTTGCATTCATAAGCATCTTTGCATAAGAGAAGGTGATCAATATGATCACAACTCCACGGGAGTGGAGGAGGTCCCGATCCTTTGGAGGAACGGGCTTGAGAGTGAATGTTGTCGCGAGCATTCACTCACGCTATACCGGTATACGCGAAAGAAGTGCATGTGGACATGTAGAATAGAGTTGCATTCATAAATGAGATTAATGACTGAGAATATTAATGAAAGTGCCTGTGATGATAATGAAGTTATTGATTGCTGTTGATTTATTATTATCGTTGTATATCGATGTGTTTGCTGAGTCGTGGACTCACCCTTGCTCTATTGTTGTTTTTAGGTGATCTTCGAGGATGCCGTAACTGAGAGCGAGTAGAGCACATGGACATCACATGATCATTCGCCATGATAATCCTTTCATTCAATATTGGTTTACACTTGGACATGTTAGTTATTGAATAATGTTTAGGATATCATTTGGACTAGACTATTTGCTTATTTATTGTCGCTTGATCCATAATTATACATGTTCGTTTATGATCCATTGATATGAGTATCATTGTTTCCTTGATGTAATTTTATAGTGTGTCGATAATTATCAGTTGAAAGAGTAGTGTGGTGGCATTCTAGGCTCAGTGTTGGGCTGGGGTGTTACAGTTGGTATCAGAGCGGGCTTTAGGTCCGTGGTGAATAGATTAACAACATAGGCAAACTAAAATTGTTAAAATTTGTTTTAGTTTAGTAAATCAACTAAAATTTGCTAATGGTTAACTAACCTAAAATTTGACACACTAGTGCACAGTAGGTTAGAGAGAGGTACGAATATAGTTTTTACGCTTCCGTTATGTTGTTTATTGATGGATGAGTTTATTTTGAGCTTTGAGCTCATTGTGTATTGTTGATTGTGGTTGATAGCTATGCCGAGGGGTAGAGGACGTGGTCGTGGTGGCCGCGGTCGTGGAGGTCGGGGCCGCGGGCGAGGGTCCGTGGAGCCACCTCCCCGTAGTGCTTGCTTGAGTCGATGGTGAGGGGGTTGCTGTTGACCCGCCTCCGGTTGGGGCCCAAGATGAGACCCCCGCTTTGCTGAGAGAGTTGGTGGGAGAGATCCGTGCTCTTCGTCAACAGGCGGATATTTGGTGGGAGGTCGTGTTGTCTTCGAGGACCGCCACTCAAGGTCCAGTCACTTGGGAGGATTTTGTAGATCAGTTCAAGGGGAAGTTCTACCCCTATTCTTTTGTTGAGAAGATGGAGGTTGCCTTGACGACCTTTGCTCAGGGGAAGAGATCTATTGCTGAGTATGAGGCTGAGTTCAACAACTTGGTTCGCTTTGTTCCTTCAGTAGCGAACGATGATCTTCAGAAAGCCAAGAGGTTCCGTCGGGGTCTCAATTCTGAGTACCGACATGTGTTGGGAGCTACTTCACTCTGTGACTACAGCTCTATTGTGGAGCAAACTAGGGGCATGGAGTTGGAGATGCAGCTTACAAAGGCGACAAGCCTCGTGGATCGGGTAGTTTCGGTGGTGACCGAAGAGGAGCTCTAATGAGGAAAGTGGGTCTGCTCAATGATCCGCTTTCAAGAAATTCAAGGAGGACCGCATGCTCAGTCCTAGCGATCGAGGCCGTTCCTTCTTGACGCCGTCCCTTTGCGGTACTCACCTCTTCGTCTGCCCCGTAGGTGGTATGCTTTGCTTTAAGTGCGGTGATGGACACGCACCGCCGAGTGCACTTGGACGGAGATTGCCGCGGTGTGGCCGACGGGTCACAAGGAGCGGTGTGTCGCCGAACCCCGCTAGTGTGATCAAGTGGGAGCTGTGCCATCTTCTTCTTCTTGATGGGTCCCGCCGAGGATCTTTCCAGATGATGATCGCTCCTCCTGCACCGCCATTTCCTTGACTTGGGCGCCCAAGTGGGTACTCACGGCGGCCGCCACCTTCGGCACCGCCAGTGTTGCACGACCGGCTTTACCGCACCGCCACGCAGATTGTCGGGGCTCTCGCCGCCCGCCGTCGTCTTCTTCGCCATGGCGCCACCGAGGTACGCCATGCCCACAATGAGTCCGTGGGTCGCCCCGACATGGTGACAGTACTTTGCTTGTGGATTCGCTTGATGCTTTAGTCCTTTTGATTCGGGGCTACCTTTTCGCTTGGGTCGTCGGCGTTTGCTAGAGAGCGAACTTGAGTATGCAATGGATTTCTCGACCGGTCTTGGTTAGTTCTCCGGGGTATTATTGCTAGCTCTACCGCTTGTCCCGGTGTTCTATTCTTATTGATGGAGAGAAGTTCACGCGAATTTGATAGTTATTCAAATGGAGCCGCTCGACGTTATCTTGGGTATGGATTGGTTGCACTCTTATCGAGCCGTGATATCCTCGTTTCAGAGAATGCCTCTGCATGCGCACCTCGCCCGGGAGACTTTGACTTTTTGGGAGTGCGCCCGCGCTCTCTTTCAATGTTGGTCGGATCGTCCCGGCGTCAAAGGAAAATCGGACTTCTTTTAGCTCTTCCGAAAACCGAGCGTGGCTTCGCAGATTGAGAAGATTCCGTGGTCGCGATTACCTGATGTATTCCCACCGAGCTTCCGGTTTGCCACCGCGAGACGTGGAGTTTCGCATTGATCTTGTTCCGGTACTCGCCCCATCTCGATGTCTCCATATCGACTAGCACGTCCGCTTCGTGACGAGTTGAAGAAGCAGCTGGATGATTTGTTGGCTAAAGGTTTGATCAGCGTAGTGTATCGCCGTGGGGAGCTCTGCTCGCTCACGAGAAGAAGGATGGGAGTTGGCGATGTGTATTGATTATCGTGCGCTTAATGCAGTCACAATCAAGAATAAATATCCATTGCCCCGCATTGAGGATTTGTTTGATCGGTTGAATGGAGCTCAAGTATTCTCCAAGATTGATCTCCAGTCAGGGTATAATCAAATCCGTGTGCGTGAGCAGGATGTAGAGAAGACTGCTTTCTCCACCAGGTATGGGCATTATGAGTATAAAGTTATGTCTTTTGGATTGACTAATGCACCTGCCATTTTTATGGAGACCATGAACAACATGTTGCACGAGTATCTAGATGACTTCGTGGTGGTGTTCATTGATGACATTCTTATCTATTCCAAGACCAATGAGGATCATGAGCGTCATTTGAGGCTGGTTTTAGATACTTTGAGAGAGCACAAATTCTATGCTAAGTTGAAGAAGTGTGAGTTCTGGATTTCAGAAGTGGGTTTTCTGGGTCATGTGATTAACCCTCAGGGTATTGCTGTTGATCCTAGTAAGGTCTCTACAGTGGTGGATTGGAAGAGACCGACTAGTGTGAAAGAGGTGAGGAGTTTCTTGGGGTTGGCTGGTTATTATCGGCGTTTTGTGCAGGATTTCTCTATCATCGCCAAACCGATGTCTCAGCTTACCCAAAAAGGTGTGAGATTCCAGTGGACTGATGAGTGTGAGCGCAGTTTCTGCATTTTGAAGGAAAGGTTGGTGACCTCTCCTATTCTCACTCTTCCCGAGCCGGGGAAGCGGTTCACAGTCTTTTCGGATGCGTCTCGAGTGGGTCTTGGCTGTGTTCTCATGCAAGACGGTAAGGTGATTGCTTATGCGTCGAGACAGTTAAAGAAGCACGAGCAGAATTATCCCACTCATGACTTGGAGTTGGCTGCAGTTTTTTTTGCTCTCAAGATTTGGAGGCATTATCTATACGGTGAGCCTTGTGATATTTTCACAGCTCACAAGAGTCTCAAATATATCTTCACTCAGAAGGATCTGAATTTGAGGCAAAGGAGGTGGTTGGAGTTGATCAAGGATTATGATCTTACTATTCAGTATCATCCAGGCAAGGCCAATGTGGTTGCAGATGCTCTTAGTCGTAAGGCGACTCCCGCTACTCTAGATTGCCTTATTGCTGATTTTGATCGCATGGTAATATCCTATTGTTATGCGGGCACATCGCATGTTGAGACACAGTTGATTCTTGAGTCAGCTATTCCAGACCGTGTGCGGGAAGCACAACAGAGTGACCGGTTATTACAGGAGGTTAGGAAGCGTCTGGATGAAGGTAAAGAGGGTGATTTTAGTATGGATGATTCTGGTACTTTGAGGTTTAAAGGCCGTCTTTGCGTACCACAAAAGGCGGAGGTCAAAGATGATATCTTAAGGGAGGCACATCGCACTGCATAATCGCTCATCCCGTGAGACTAAGATGTATCGAGATCTCAAATGTAATTTTGGTGGAAAAGAATGAAGGTGGATATTGCTAATTATGTGGCTTCTTGTGGTGTTTGTCGCCAGTGAAAGCCGAGCACAAGCGCCCCGCAGGATTGTTGCGCCTTTGGAGGTACCCAGTGGCCTTGGGATGATATCTCTATGGACTTTGTGGTGGCGTTACCTCGCTCGTCGCGAGGAAGGATGCGATTTGGGTAGTGGTGGATCGTTTCAGAAAGTCACAGACTTCATTCCTATTCGCACGACAAATTCAATGAGTGATCTAGCTCCTATTTATGTGCGTGAAATAGTAAGACGCATGGTGTGCCAAAGACCATTGTTTCGACAGGAGGACGCCAAGTTTGTCTCCAAGTTCGGGAGAGTCTACAGAGTGCATTGGGCACACAACCGCCTTAGTACAACGCTTCACCCACAGACATGATGGGCAACATCGAGCGGACTATTCGGACTTTGGAGGACATGTTGCGATCTTGTGTTCTATCTTGGAAGGGTAGTTGGGAGGACCATTGCCACTTGCGAGTTTGCTTATAATAATAGTTACCATTCCAAGATTAGAGCCGCGCCATTTGAGGTTCTCTATGGGCGAAATGCGATCGCCACTTTGTTGGGATGCGCTTGGAGAGAAGGCGCTTTGGGTCCGGACCGATTCAAGACCGTTGAGCGTGTGGCCATGGTGAGGCGTAATCATAGCGGCTCGAGTAGATCGAAAAGTTATGCCGATTTGAGGAGGCGTAACTTGAGTTTGCAATGGTGACCAGTGCTCTTGAGAGTGTCTCCCACTAAAGGTATTGTCCGATTCGGTACCAAAGGAAAGCTTAGCCCGAGGTACGCTGGACCGCTCCCGATTATTGCAAGAATTGGGAAGTTAGCCTATCGCTGGACCTTCCCGAGTCCATGCGTGGGGTTCACAATGTGTTTCACGCCTCGATCCGAAAGTTTTTGAGAGATCCAGAGCATAGGATTGCATTAGAGCCGTTGACTATTGAGCAAGACCTCACGCTTGAGTCGCGTCCGTAGCACAGATTCGAGAGAGGTCGGAGCGAGTGCTGAGGCACAAGACGTTGGTATACGTCAAGGTGCTGTGGACGCATCAGTCCGAGAGAGAGGCGACTTGGGAGTTGGAGTCTCGCATGCGCGAGCAATACCCGAGTTGTTCACGCTGCACGTGTTGTTTTGTTGTTTAATTTCAGCTATGCGCTTTTTCTTGAGTAGAACGCGATTAGAATTCGGGGTCGAATTCCGTTAAGGGGGGTAGAATGTAATACTCAGAAAAATAAATAAGTATTAACAATCGCGTCTTAAGGGTCGGAGAGTAATTAGTTAAATAGTATCAATAATTAATTAATTAAAAACGTCTTTAGGGCTCGTCGTAATTAAATAAAAGGATTTGTGAAAATAGAATTTTGGAATTTTTATGAGCTATATAAATAGATTTGTGGTGTTTCTAGAAACCCTAGTTTTTAGTCTTTTCCACCGCACCTCCATATTTTCTCCACCGCGCCACTTTTTCTTCTTCCGCTACTCTCTGTGGCGCGCTAGCTTTTCCAAGCCGCACTGCTACGCCAATTCTCCCGAAGGTTTTCTTTTCTCTCTGCGCCGATCGTTCTTTGCTCCTCTGCCCGAACCAGCCACCCAGTCTTCTTATTGTTGCGCTGTGTCCTCTCGCTGCGGCTGGAGGCGGTCTTCTGGCTTCTGCTGCTTTTTCCACCGATCGTTGCGCCGCCAAGCCGAGCCGATGACCAAGGCTCACTGCTGCATGCGTTGTTGCCACGTGAGCCAAGGCCGCTTGCCGTGTGCATGCGTTGATCCTCGCGCGTTTTTCTCGCGGCGAAGTCACCTACCGCCAATACCGAAGCCATCTTCCTTCCCTCACGTGAGCATTTGCATTAGTTCTATTCCGGTTGCTAGATAACTTGCTTCTTGATTTGTATGTGTGTGTGTAACATGATCGGTAAGGGAATACAAGAAGAAGACTAGGAGAAAAAAAAATAGAAACCCTATTTCTTGTGGATAGCGATATGTGATTTTATTTCCTACCTGTTTTGCTAATTTCAAGAGTGTTAGGACTGAGATTAATTAGAGAAGCTGATTTATAGATCTGTTTAGCTGCTGTTATGTTGTACGATTTATTCGGGTATCTTAATGGCAAATTTTGGAAATCGCATCTACTAGTTAATTGTAGATAATTTCGATATCTTTCTATAGCATATTTAAACCTGTCAATCGGATAAGTAGAATTTGAGTTATGATTTTCGGAAGACCGCTGTTTTTACGGTTGTCGTCTTTCGGCGCTGTTTTGGTAGACTGTAGATTAAAAATATTAAATAGCTTAATTAGAGTTTTTGATCTACATGAAAGTTGTAGATAATTGTCCAATGGTTCTGTAGGATCTGAGAACGCGCATTTTGGTTGAGTAAAACTAAAGTTATGAAATTTGGAAGACTGCTGTTCCGAAGCGGACAGATCGGCTTTCGGAGCTAAATACGGAGGGGTAGATGATTTAATTAGAAGTCTTCGTAATCTAAGAAAATGTGGATAATTTTATAAAGAATCCGGAATGGGGTGGTTTGTGGTGATCGGACTTTCGAGTCAAAAGTTACGTTCGTTTTAGTACTAAGACCGCTATGGGTAACTTTTCGATACCGGCGTAATGTGGTATATTTGGGGACGTGTAGGAACGATGTATATTGATTGTTGTTCTTATGATGCTGTAGCTTGTATTGAGATGTGTGTATTTAATGTAGGAGAGGCGTCGTACTTGTTGCCATCTGCTAGTCAAATCGTGCGCCACAACTAGTAAAGGCAAGTGCATGGTAGACAGCGATCAATGATCGATCACTGTTTTCTTTATCTTCTATTACCATTATTGTTGTGCTTTTATTTGGTTTAATTGCAAACAATGAATTGGTATGTTTATATCTTTGTTGACAAGCATGATGAAAAGTTGGATATGATGTTTATGATGGAGTTTGCATGTTTGCATTCATAAGCATCTTTGCATAAGAGAAGGTGATCAATATGATCACAACTCCACGGGAGTGGAGGAGGTCCCCGATCCTTTTGGAGGAACGGGCTTGAGAGTGAATGTTGTCGCGAGCATTCACTCACGCTATACCGGTATACGCGAAAGAAGTGCATGTGGACATGTAGAATAGAGTTGCATTCATAAATGAGATTAATGACTGAGAATATTAATGAAAGTGCCTGTGATGATAATGAAGTTATTGATTGCTGTTGATTTATTATTATCGTTGTATATCGATGTGTTTGCTGAGTCGTGGACTCACCCTTGCTCTATTGTTGTTTTTAGGTGATCTTCGAGGATGCCGTAACTGAGAGCGAGTAGAGCACATGGACATCACATGATCATTCGCCATGATAATCCTTTCATTCAATATTGGTTTACACTTGGACATGTTAGTTATTGAATAATGTTTAGGATATCATTTGGACTAGACTATTTGCTTATTTATTGTCGCTTGATCCATAATTATACATGTTCGTTTATGATCCATTGATATGAGTATCATTGTTTCCTTGATGTAATTTTATAGTGTGTCGATAATTATCAGTTGAAAGAGTAGTGTGGTGGCATTCTAGGCTCAGTGTTGGGCTGGGGTGTTACATAAAGAATATAATTCTCTTCCTCATTTATTTATACTTGCTTGTAAGGTTGAAAGTCAGATTAAGTAGGAATTAAGAATACGTGATGACAGAGAACATGAGAACAAGCCTGTGTTTGTGTCTTTTTTCGTGACTAACAACTCGCAGGAAGTTGAGAACCAAGCCGAAGAGGAGAATGAGTCGATTGAACCTTCGACTCCACTGGTAGAGAAGAAAAATGAGGAGATGTTTGCACCTACATCAGTTGAGGAGAGCCAAAAAGGTAAAGATCATGGAACTATCATCACACAAGGTGAGTATGCTTGTGAAGAACTACAATTGTCCCTTGATCATGCTATTTTAGAGCAAAAATTAGTGGAAAACAATTACGATATGCCCATATTTCGTAGAGAATTCAAACTGTATTGATTTTAGTGCACCATGTGATAAACTTGTTGATTTACTGTTGACTTGAGTGCACCATGTGATAACATAATTGAATTGCCTCTTCGTGTTGAGTGATTCATGTGATGAGTTAATCACATATCATGATATCGTGGAATTGGTTAGACATAAAGAAGTTTTGACTAGAATTTATCCTGTGATTCTTTATGTTACATTATGTTAGAGCCACCTATGAAATTGTCACATGCTATGGAGAAAGTTTCTGAAATTGCAAGAACAATCTCCATGTCTAGTGT
This sequence comes from Hsuehochloa calcarea, assembly GCA_036346395.1. Lineage (NCBI taxonomy): Eukaryota > Viridiplantae > Streptophyta > Magnoliopsida > Poales > Poaceae > Hsuehochloa > Hsuehochloa calcarea. The sequence goes on from CM070603.1 coordinate 12,076,545, forward strand.
GTATACCCCTGGATATAAGATTAATTTGATTGGAGATTATGGTGTAAACAATCAATTTCTTGTATATCGAATATGCATAACTTGTGATCACATAGATGAATTGAAGCTTACTGTTTTGAACCACAATTCTTGTGTGCCAGATCTTGTTTATTATGAGAGGAAAATAAACTTTAGTGGTCATCTAATGGCTATATGTTCATCTCTTATTGCACCATCTAGTATTGACAATCTGCATAATGATGTTGAAGTATGGAAAAACTTTCAAATCTTTTCACCCTTACTAGGTGAATTTGCTAACGCTCAATTGAAATATGTTTATATGGATGAGCTTTGTGTAAATCCGAAGGTTGTAGATTTACTCATATATACTACCACTGCAAGTTTACAACTTCAGATATTTGAATTGTATAAATGCTTCACTTACATTTGCAAAACTAGTTGCAATAATTGCTGTGTGATAAATTTTGTTTTGCTCATTAATATATATAATTATCCTTGGCCTAATAATACAATGAGCTCTTATGAATACTACTATTTAAAAACATTAATTGTGCAACAACGAAGAACCGTTAAAACGGATGACGTATACATATACCATGCATACACCTTGTTTTCTTTGTTATCCTATTTTCAGCTTATCAAAAGCCGAGGACGGCTTTGTTTTCAAGAAGGGGAGGATGATAAGGGCATGACCCCTATGGATACAACCACAATTGCTATGCTTGCTATTCCAATTACAAGAGTCTGTCCAATTACTCGGGAACGTGTTCGTCAACTTAGTTATCAGGTAAATTCGTTTCTAGGGCTGAGTGTATTATTTGAGAACTCTATGATGCTGCCTAATGGAGATGATTTACTTGTACTTAGGAATCTAGGACTACGACCAATTCAAGAAGGTCTACGACCAGCTCCGCACTGCCATTTACCACTTCAAGAAGGCCTACGACCGCTGGACTCGTTGGACACAATTTACGACCAAAACATAGCATGGACTCCTCAAGACCACCCTAGGACCACCCCTCGACCAGATCTTCCATACGCAACACAAGGTGTCACGTCACCGCTTTGGAAACTAATAAGACTTTGCAAACGTGATTTGAGGTCGAGTCCGTTGTGTACGCCTCATCCCACGGCCGCACAACCCTAGGTCGACCTCCTCACGTCCCCCTATATATATACAGTAGCCGACATAGTTTAGAGGTGGGTTTTTCTTAGATTATTCTGCCAATTGCGCTTTACGATTATCGGTTTGAGGAACCCCACTTGTAAACTTCATCCATATCCGCAATACAATTGATTGCATCTACCTTGTTCTTGTGAGTTGCTTCGATTGCTTGCGGAACAATAACCTTCGTGGTAAGGTCGATCGCGTGCAAGCGTGGTCGATAACGACAGCGTCGGGTGTAGCGAATGCGAGGTGACGATCCGCTGGTCGGAAGCCTCAAAGCGCCAACGTCCTCACGATTTAAACAAATCGAACCTATCGGAAGATCGGGCGCGTGACTCATCAAGATGGCACCGACGCGGCACGGGCATCAAGAATCGGACGAGCGACAGATGCAACTTCCTCAGCCACCGCCAGCAGCCACTTCGGTCGGGGATGAGGATGCAACTGATCCACGTCCACGACCACGACCACGCCACTACCGCACCACGCCCACGCCTCTACCGCCATTCTGAATTTCAAAGACAAAAAAACTACCCACTTAACATAAGAGCAAACAAACACAATACCATAACAAACCAGTACAATCATCTCAATGAAGCAATTTTATTAGTATCGCAGATGCAATGATTTTTCCCAATCCCACCTACTGTGCACAGTGTGTCAAGTTTTAAGTTAATTTACCACTAACAGATTTTAGCAAATTAAGTTTTTTTTAAGTTACTAACCTATTCACCACGGATCTAAAGCCCGCTCTGATACAAACTGTAACACCCCAACCCATCAGGGGCCCGGAATGCTACTAAACAAACATGACAAACAATAAACATAAGGCATAGTTCTAAATTTCGGCAGAACCTCCTTTGTTTAACTAGGCATACAGGAGGTTCCAACATATGCATATATTATCATCAATAACTCAACATCCAAAGTTCATCAAAGCATTCATAAATAATCTATTCAGCTAAAGCATCAGCAAGCATAACTAACACTTACCACTCTCATTATTACAAATAACCCACTGCATTCAGGCATAACGAAAATTAATCCTTAAACAGTTTGCTTATTATTAAGGTACGACCTATATGAGAATCATATTTAAAAGGTTGCGTAGTAGTGAATGCATCCAAAACAATTCTACGCCCTCCCATGCATGCCGTCCTTGCAAGTGGTACCTAAAAGCACAACAAAAGCAAGAGGTGAGTTCAAAGACTCAGCAAATATAATAAATAGCATCAACATACAAGCATGTAACTCCTCAATTATACTTTACAAAAACCATATATCAATCACTTTACACATGTATGCTATGCAATATGCTCAACATGGCCTTTCTCTTTCTCTTCCCTTTTTGCATTTTACCAGTAATGCAAAGTGCTCATCCATCGATGCACACCCATGCCTATAACATCTGGTACAGGGACCTTTGCCCATACTTCACGTGTCTGGGGACCTGAGCCCATGCTCTTCAAGCATGGGAACCTTTAACCCGTCATTAACATGACGGGGACCGCAAGAGTTGCTTGGCCCTCACATGACCAAGACTTCGGTAACCCAACATAATGCATATGTATGAATTCTCAAAGTAATACAAATATGCATCCACAACAACACTGCATATGAATAACCTATTCTTACTCCAAAATCTCATAACCATAAACCATCAACCATGAATAACACGTGATTCATATCTCTAACAACCATGAACAATACCAATTATGTCATCATCATCACAAACATGAACACACAAGTACTCATAATATATACCAAATATTTCCATTCAATAATACATATTATGTTCATCATTATACTTGCCTTAACCACGAGAGAGAACGAGGATGTATGTAAGGTGCTTGCTCCGGTGCACCGGTCCACCACCTGAATAATAATTATAACACCCGCCAAGACACAGCAGCGGACCAAAACAAACTATATAATTACAACCATGGACTTGCAAAACTTCTAACTCGATCCCGTCCCCAAATTCCTAAACGTTGATATATCCCCTCGGTGGACAGTCAACTTCAAAAATCCATATCTATTAGTACAAGGGTCCAAATAAGATGTTCTTAGACTTTCTGGGAAGGTAATTAAATTCTCCAACTAAGTCTAGTTGGTGAGCCTTGCTGAATCAGTCAATTATTACCCCTACTAGGCCAATTAAAAAAATATCAACTTCAGATCGGGTTCTCTGGACAGAGCACTAAAACCACCATAACTTTTGCTAAACAACTCAGAACGGGGTGAACTTGGACTATCTGGAATCACGACAAAACCACATACAATAGTCTAGTTGGACAAGTCTCCTGATTCGGCTTCCTACTAATTCTTATATTCAGGTAAAAAAATTTCTATGTTTTCTGTCTCTGCAATCTGACAGTTAGCAAAACAGCGACGGTAAAAATTTCATAACTTTTGAATGCCAACTCTAAAAATTATGTTCTTTATCATCTTGGAAATATTACTAACTCCTCTACAATATTAATTTTGGGTGGCTTTTCTAATTCGGCCTCTAAAAATTCATAATAGCCAGACAATACAATATGCCACAACTCGTCAGCTCTCCTGGTCAGTCGTGGGAAAAGTACCATAACTCATAAACCGTAGGTCCAAATCAGGTTATCTCGGTGTCCAAAGAAATATAAAACCGTGGGCTACAAGTTTCTAAGAGATGGTTAGATCAGAAAACGTACGGATCTTACCCAAAACTGACGAGCAACAGCACTGATCAAACATCGATCTGCTACTACGTCTTGGTAGGCACTCCAATGGTGGTCTCCTCGCCTTTCCTCCAATGAACCGCAGCAATGATCTTCGCTGGGGAGGGAGGTGGTGGCGCAGGGGAGAGGCAATGGGAAGAGGGGGTGGCGGCTTGGGGGAAAAGAGAGAAGAGTGGGGGCGGCTAGGGTTTGGGCCCCCCCCCCCTCTCTTGGCCGGCCCCCCAAGGCCGGCCTCCCCTCTTGGGCCTCCTGGGTCGCGGCCCGCGGCCCAGGTTGGCGAAAATAAGCGATAACCCCCCTTTTTTCAAGGAATTTTCCCTTTTTAATTGTTCTTTCTTCTCCCGACTAGCTGTCTATTTACCCGACTAAATTCTGGGGTATTACAGGTCCATAATGGTATTTATGACTCATACATGAAATTGGATGCTTTAAATTCAGTCATTTGCTCATTTTGGCATGTTTTCAAAAAATTCATGAAAATATGTTGTAACACCCTGACCCAAAATCGCTCAATGCCCAAATTTCACCGTGGGGCGAACCCGCCTACACATAGCACCTCACTTACACTTTCGTCCTCGCTCGTAAAAGGGTTAACCCGAGGTGCTACGTTTGGATCCAATAGGCATTATATACTACTACAACTCACTTGAGACAAGCAATGTGGGACTAATCCCACCACACAACTCCTCATGGGACACATGGGCCACACTACGAGCGGTAGGGTATTACATTCACCCCCTCAAGAGCCGACCCCGACAAAGATACCGCATACACAAAGAATGCACGAACCACCCCTCGGTACACGCCCGTGCGTCTAGTGCCGCAGACATATGCCATGCCATGTGTCCACTCCGGCCCACATGTGCCATGCGCCATATGCCCGCCCATGCCCTCAGCACGCGCCGCAAATAAGGTTGATGCTCTGATACCATCTGTAACACCCTGACCCAAAATTGGCTCAATGCCCAGCCCACCGTGGGGCGAACCCGCCTACACATAGCACCTCACTTACACTTTCGCCTCGCTCGTAAAAGGGTTAACCCGGAGGTGCTACGTTTGGATCCAACAGGCATTATATACTACTACAACTCACTTGAGACAAGCAATGTGGGACTAATCCCACCACACAACTCCTCATGGGCCACATAGGCCACACTACGAGCAGGCCGGGGTATTACATATGTTTCATTTACGAAAACAAAAGCTAACTCTATAAAAAACTATTTAAGATTTGGATTTTCAAGGGCCATATAAATTGGAAATGCTCTAAATATGTTTTCTTGATTGATTTTTATGAAAATTTGGAGCAAATTCAACAAATTTCTCTTTTATCTCCTTTTTCCCTAAAACTGTCTGTCAGTTTCAGAGATAAGCGGTCCGACCGGCCAGCCTCAGTGGTCCGGCCACCAGCCCCACTGGTCCGACCGCCATTTGCCTAGCGATCAGACCGGTTTTGCTTGAAAATTCTGTTAATTCAAGCCCGAAGAGGATTCTTCTCCTCACTTCTTCTAAAATCTTTTGTGGCTGCTTCCTATAGTCAAGTTGATTCTTGCTATCCTTGCTAGCTATCCACTACTATTTTTCCTTGATTACAAATGCAATTGCATCTTTCAAGTGGTATTCTTTCCAGAAGTGGTAGCTTCCTTTGATCATCTTGATCTCGGCATGATATTTATCTTTACAAGTAATATCATCTTATTCGTTAAAGTGGTATCTACAATTCTTTCTTGCCGATCAGTATCATCTCTTTTCTAAAAGCTCAAGTACTCTTTGTATATGAGTGGATTGTCTCCTCCTCTCTTCTCTTTGGATGCTTTCCTTGAAAATCTTTTGTGAGAGAAGTTTAAGCACCTTTCAAGCTTTAGTTATGCTTACAAGTGATACCAAGTATTTACAAATGGAATCAATTTTGCTTGATATCAAGTGCTTTTCTCAAAGTGGTATCAAGTTTCTACAAATAGAATCAATTATCATTGATATCATTTACTATTGCTTGGTGTATCAAATGTTATCATGAGTTCTTGGATGGATATATCACAAAGAGATAACAAGATGGAGGATGAACCTTTGTGTGTCAAAGGAGAAATAAGATTTTTTTTTTCAAAAGGAATCTTTGTGTGAGAGGCAATTTTTCTATGTGAAAAACTTATTTAGTATTTTTGGGCTTAATTAAAATTTGGGTAAATTATTAGTACTGAAAAACTATTTTACCTATTTGCCCAAAATGATTTATGGACGATTGTTTTTCATTCTTATTTGCTTCATTTGATATTTGTAGGACCGTAAAGGCGACTAGAGGGGGGGTGAATAGGCACTTTCTCAAATTTCTCGCCTTAATCAAATTCAACACGAACTTTACTCCTTTAGCTATGAAAGCTAAGAAGATCAGTAAGCGCACAGAGGAAGACTTGTGCTGAATTCGATAACCCCCTTAACCACACGACACAAATGTGGAGAATTTATCTCACTGGGTCGGTCTGGGCACTGACGGTCTGACCGATTTAAATCGGTTCGACCGGCCGTTAACGGGTGGTCTGAAAAGCGGGCGGTCTGACTGCCGTTGATAAATCGGTCAGACCGATTTAGTCCAGTACTGAAAAACAATGCCCAAATCCAAAACGAAATTTGGTCCAACTTTTGATCCAACCAATGAAACTTAACCAAATTTGGAGCACACCTCCCTGAGGTTATTAGAGACCTATTTCTACCGACGATCCTCCAGATCCACTTCACAGAATCGATCTCCGATGATTTTACCAAAGAAGTGCACAAACCCTAGAAATATGAAAAACTTGATTCAAGACTTGCTTGTGGGGGTTGATGATCTAGATGATTCTAGAAGTATCCCCACACATCAAAGCAAGATAAAATAGGTCAAGAGACCAAACATAAATACTTGAATCAAGGAAGCACCAAAATCAACAAAAGAGAGATAAACACAAAGGAGAGAATCGATCTCTTAAGCAAGCATCACAAGATTGATTGATCCAACAAGATGCTTACAAAGCCACTCCCTCAAGGAGGACAAGAGCTCAACAAAGAGCACACACACAACCTTCCTCTCCTCTCCTCTCTTCTCCAAACCATAACCCTAGAAAATAACTTGGAGAGACAAAATGAATGCTTGGGGGGTTTTTCCTCTCCCCCCTTTCTATTTATAGGAGAGGCCTAGGGTTTCCAGTAATGGGCTCCCATGAAAGCCCACACACACATGGGACCCACACACACACATAACTGTTGAAGCACTCGCCTGCTTCACCACGTGTAGGTTGATCAGCGGCTCTCATCATGTCGGCAAGTCTCTCCTGTCCGAATCCCATCGGAACCTCCCAGAGACTTGCACCGACTTTCGCACCGCCTGATCCAACCCGCTGTCACGAACTACCCGTTCGATCCATCTTGCCCATTCTGCACCATGCTTGAGTCACACGACCTCACCCGGCATCCATGATCGTTCTGGACCTCAGCTATCCAAGCGTAGTCCCGATCCACCTTACCGTTGACGTCGTTGACCTGCAAGCCACCTGCACAGCAATAGACGAACAAATCGTCTTCGGGAACAAGTTCTTCATAACTTGACCCACGTTAGTTCCACAATGCAATATGCAACAATAAAGCATTGAAATCCATACATAAAACACATTCAAATCTCATCAATGCCAAAATGGCTAACCTTCATGATCGCGGTCCGATCTTCCACACCGCCGGTCCGACCGATTTCAGCCGGTCGACCGATTCTACAACGGTTGGACCGCTCGAAAAGACTTAGCCAAAATTCCATCTCGAAAATCCAAACCTTCGGAATTTGCAAATGAATAGAACTTTTGACCGAGCTCCAAAATTATGTGACCACATCCGTGAGACTCCTCACTTTCCTACATAACCTATTTTGGCTCACCTCAAAACCACTTTGAGGCAATTCGGTCGGACCGCAACCACGGCCGGTCGGATTTTCCACGGGCGGCCGACCGCCACGGCCGATCGAGACCTGTGGTCCGACAGATCAAGCAAAACCGAAAATGCGAGATTTTGCAAACCAACAAAGTCATTGCCAATTGACTCATCATTCTAAGATCGTGCACATATCCTCACGATATCCACAATCTCCCCCTTGATGAACACATTGGCAATTTCCCAGAAAATGTAGTTTCAAGGTTTGAAAAGTAAAAAATTCATCATTTTCGCATAAAGGCACAACTTGGTCCATAAGCAAGAAAAAGCCTAGGAAACGACCAAGCTGGCTTCAGAATAGTATAAGCAAGTGAGATAAGGCAATGAAAGCACAAAAGGATTCAATTTTCAGAAAGTAGCCAAAAATCTCACTTAGGTCCATATGAAAGACAAATATTCTATTTGACCTTTGATCATCGTGAGTCTTCTTCAAATGCAAATATAATCAGAAAAAGGCAATAAAACCCAGAGACTCAACTCACTATGATCATAAATTTTCAAAAGGTTTATTTTTTTTTATATGAGAGTTCTTTATAGGAAACCTTATGTATGAAACCAAAAGCTCCAAAACAACATTTTTCTTCACAATCTTTCTCCCCCTTTGACAATGAATTCATCAAGATGCATGGGAAAAGAAAGAGTATGAGGGAATGACTTTATTTTTGAACTTTAGTAAAAAGGAGCCATGACCACTATCCATGTAGACAGTACAAGTATTATACCAAGCCATATAAAGAGTAGAAGCTATATTCAATCATGGCAAAACATCTACTGCAAAGCTAAACCAATATAGCAGTAATCTGAGATTAAAAGAATTAATACCATGACAAGTTGCTCAATATCAAGTTTCACTAAAAGCAACCACAAATGAGACAAGCCATGTCTATAAGTAAAAGGAGACTCAAAACTGGAACTGAGGCATTTTGAGCATTTAAGAGTTCCAATATGAAGCAAAATTCAAGCACTTAGCAATTTGAGCATTTTCCTAAAAAGGATTTTTTTTCATTGTGCTAGATCTCAAGCCTTGCCGCGACCATCTCAAGCGAGAAGCTTAAAAGAGTGGTCTAGGTCATCCAAAACTCTCCCTGAGTTCATGCCTAGTGCAATGGCAAGCCGTCTCATGAGAAAGGATTGGTGAGATCAGTTTTTTCGCACAGAAAATTTTATTCTTCATTTGCTTGACTTAAGAAGTTAAAAATCTAATTTTTCATCTCAAAATAAGTTCAAGACTCAATTTAACCTATATGACATGGCATGAATCATAAGAGGATCACTAAAGCAACACTAGTCACAAGATCCAACAAGACATGATTTGATTCAATTTGCACACAGATATAAATCTAGCAAGGCAAAAGCTAAGCTAAACAAGAAGAGTCATAAAAGAAATTTAGCAGACTATCACTTGATATGACAAGGTATAGAGTATGAAATCAAGCCATACAAGGATAATAATCAAAGCTTCACAAGTTTTATTATACAATGCAAGACAATTGAAATGAAAAATGCATTATGATACAATGAATGCAAGAAGAGCAAATTCCCCCTCAAAACAGTCCAATAGGACTAATAACCCCTAACTCTCCCCGCAAAGCAGCAAAACGAGAAGAATCAAGAGCTTTAGTGAAAATATCTGTAAGCTGTTGCTCTGACTCTACAAAGTGAAGCACAACATCACCCTTCTCAACATGGTCTCTAAGAAAAGGAAATCGAATATCAATATGTTTAGTCCTGGAGTGTTGCACTGGGTTTTTGGTAATATTAATGGCAGAAGTATTGTCACAGAAAAGAGGAACACTCCTCAAGGATAACCCATAGTCCCGTAGCGTGGATAAAATCCAGAGAACCTGAGAGCAACCACTGGCTGCAGCTACATACTCGGCCTCAGCTGTGGACTGTGCAACCGAAGACTGTTTTCTAGAAGACCAGGAAACAAGAGATGTGCTCAAGAAATAACAAGTTCCAGAAGTACTCTTCCTATCCACTCTACACCCCGCAAAATCAGCATCAGAAAATGCTCAAATTGAGAGAGCATAAGAAGAAGAATACTAGAGTCCAAAGTCAAGAGTATCTTGAAGATACCTGAAGATGCGACGTACTGCTTGACGATGAGAAGCACGAGAGGAAGCCTGAAAGCGAGCGCACAGACATACGGCAAATTGTATGTCCGGCCTTGACGCTGTGAGATAGAGGAGGGAGCCAATCATACTGCGGTATTCTTCCGTCCACGGGCTCTCCATCCTCATCGTGGTCCAAAGACGGTGGTTGTAGCAATGGGAGTAGACATTGGCCTACTGCTTCCCATATTGAAGCGCCGAAGAAGGTCCTTTGTATACTTACTCTGGTGAACGAATGTGCCTTCTTTCAGTTGCTTGATTTGAAGACCAAGGAAAAATGTCAACTCTCCCATCATGCTCATCTCGAACTCACTGCTCATAGAATCTGAAAATCTGGACAACAAAGCATGAGAAGAACCACCGAATATAATATCATCCACATAAATCTGAACCAGCAAAAAATCACTGCCAAGCCTGAGAGTGAACAAGGTTTTATCAACCATTCCCATTTTGAAATCATTTTCAAGCAAGAAACTCTTAAGCCTGTCATACCAAACTCTAGGAGCTTGCTTCAATCCATACAGGGCTTTAGAGAGTTTAAAAACATGGTTTAGGAATTTATGATTTTCAAAGCCACGAGGTTGCTTGACAAAGACCTCTTCTTCTATAAAATCATTCAAGAAAGCACTTTTAACATCCATTTGAAAAAGTTTGAAACCCTTGGATGTTGTAAATGCTAAAAGAATGCGAATGGCTTCCAATCTAGCTACTGGAGCAAAGGTCTCTTCAAAGTATAAGCCTTCTACCTGGGAATAACCTTGAGCAACAAGTCTAGCCTTATTGCGAACAACCAACCCATCCTCACGCTTATTTTTTAAAATCCATTTTGTTCCAATAACATGAGAATCAGAAGGACGCTCAACTAAGTACCAGACTTTGTTTCTTTCAAAATTTTCAAGCTCTTCATGCATGGCATTGAACTAAGAGGCATCAGATAAAGCATGGGTGATATCTCGGGGTTCAAAGGAAGCGACAAAAGCAGAATGTGGATAGAATCAGGAGAAATAAACCTGGAGCGAGTTACTCGCTTTTGAAGATCCCCAATCATCTGCTCAGGTGGATGTTGTCGCTGAATGTGAAGAGGTGCTCCTGGGGCAGAAGTGGCCTCTACCCCATGAGTTGTGGAGGTAGGAACAGAGCCACTCGGATCGCTTCGTGAGGATTGGAGGAGGTCGCCACCAAGCCGAGTAGTAGTAGCAGCTCTCCACCCCTCTCGTAAGTAATCGGAGGATGGATCGGTCCTCATCCTCGAGTCATCATCGACGAAGATGCTTCCTTGAAATTCAGTGAACCTGTACCAGAGCATCGGGTCTAGTACCGTGACTAGCCTCATCAAAAGTGACTTCGCAAGTCTCAACAGTTTTATTAGTGTCAACATTAAAAACACGATAGCCACGAGAATGAGCAGGATATCCAAGAAATATGCCATCGAAACATCTAGACTCAAATTTATCAAGGTTGCCATGTTTAAGAATGAAGCACTTGCAACCAAAAATCTTGAAATGAGAGACTTTGGAAGAATGACCAAATCTAAGCTCATAAGAGGTCTTCCCAACTACAGATCTCAAGAAAACCCTATTGGAGATATAACAAGCAGTAGAGATCGCCTCAGCCCAAAATTTCCTAGGAGTAGAATGCTCATCTATTATGGTTCGAGCCATCTCTACAAGGGTCCTGTTCTTCCTTTCTACAACACTGTTCTGCTGGGGAACTCTAGGAGAATAAAACTGATGCTCAATTCTCTTATCAGTGCAGAAGGTAGAAAAAGAAGAATTCTTGAACTCTGTCCCATTATCACTCCTAATGGCTCTCAAAGCTCCAGAATATCAACAAAGAAGTCTAAGGACCAATTCTCTAAAGAAGCCAAAAGCCTCGTCCTGAGAAACCAGAAAATAAACCCATGAATACCTGGAGAAATCATCCACAACCACTAGAACATACCATTTCCCACCAGCTGACTGAACTCTAGAAGGACCAATAGTGTCTAAGTGAAGAAGCTGTCCTGGTCCATCAGTCATCACCAAGGTAAGAGGTGGGTGGGAAGCAGACACCATCTTACCATGTCTACAGTATGCGAGCACACAAGATCTCTAATGACCTTCACTTAGGCAAACCTCTAATCAAGTCCTTGCAATCGACTCTAGACAAATGATCAAATCCTATATGCCCAAGTCTACGATGCCACAAAACAATATCATGAGAATCAGAGGCTACAAGACACCTAGGACCTGAAGTCAAGAGATACTCAAATTAGCACAAAAGATCTTCTCAACTCTGGAGATCTCAAAAACAAGCTCACCCGACGAATCTAGAACTCTACACTCACCACGTTTAAACCTCACTTCTAGACCCTCATCAAGTAGCTGAGAAACAGATAGAAGATTATACCTCAGCTTACTTACCAAAGCGACGTCTTTAAGCATGAACTTGTTGTTGACGCCATACAAGGCCCTTTGCAGTCACGGTCCCGGTAGAAGTATCCCCAAAAGTAATCAATTCATTGCCGGATGCACGTGTGAGGGAGGAGAACCATCTAGAATCTCCGGTCATATGTCGAGAACACCCTGAGTCAACAAGCCATATGTCCTCCTTCCTTGCACGACAGTCCTAAAAAGCATAATCAAAAACATCCGTGCCTCAAGATCAAGGTTAGTGATAAATGATCTAGGAATCCAGTACTGAGAAGCACGATGCCTGGGAACAGCAGTAGAAGCAGCAGAAAAATGATCAGGAACAAAATCATAAGGATGCACATGAGAACCACTAGACCTCTCCGAAATGATCGACCAAAAGATCGATACTCCCCCTGTCTAGGTGCTACCCGTGGTCTCTCCTCACGATATCCTAAACCAAAATGCTGCCTAGACCCACCAAAAGAGTCTACAAAGTTCTCTACAAATCTAGGCCTATATGTGGTACGATAAACAGGCTGCCTAGCTCTAGTGACTACAGCTGGAGAAGGGACTCTCTAATGGATCTCAAGGCACTCATCCTCTCTTTCTTTCAAGTTTTGCTCTCCGAAGGTAACTCAACAGCAGTGGCCTTCTTTCTTGCGAAGGTGCAATGTACTTGACCTTTGAGGGTCTCAGATCAAGGAGTAAAAGCACATTTCTTACCAGAAAGAGTTTGAGCAAAACCTGCGGATGGCTTAGGAGGTTCTAGCTCAAACAGACCATTTTTCACAACTCTAGCAATCTTAGGTGGGTGTTTCTTGGAATGCTCTAGGGGATTGAAACCTAGGCCACTATTTTTCACACTCACTTTGGATTGGTCAAGAATCATGTTGAGTTTCTTTTTCCCACTGAAAACTTCTCAAGAGTCACTTTGAGGTAATCATTCTCTTTAGTCAGAGCTCACATCTAGTGCACTTTCTAGACTTGATTGCCTCATCACGTTTACTCTTAAGAAGAGCCACTTCCACTTTGAAGGCCTCACAAGACACACAATAAGATTCCTTAATCCTAGTCTACTGCTCCTTAAATTTAACTCTAAATGCCTCTTGAATCAGACCAATCATAGTTTCAACTTCAGAATTCAAAACACAAGAGTTAGAATCAATGACTTTCTTAGAAGCAGTAAGAGACATGGATTTTTCAATTTTAGCTTTTTCTTCAAGAGTCTTGTTTAAAGCATCAATCTCAATTGTAAGCTTGGGACAATTTTCACAAGAGGCAGCTCTAGAGTAAACAACCATTTCAGTCATCTCTTGCATTTTAATCCTATTATTCTTACAATGAGAGCAACTGTGACTAGCATCAAATTTTTGCAATTCTTTCAAGGAGCTATCCAATTTTAATTCAAGCAAAGCACAGTTAGAGCAAGTTAAAGGAATAGCTTCCAAGGCAGTCACATCAAGAGAAATGGCATCCAAGCAAACAGAACTAGACTTGAGAGATTCTAGTTCATCAAGAGCATCTTTTAATTGATTAACAACAGAGGAATGAGCAGATTTCAAGCTTTTCAGTTCTTTAAGCAAGCTAGTGCAGGAATCACAAATATCATCAGGATTAATAGATTTGAGCCTAACAACTTTTAGGTTCAAATTATCAATCATAATGTCCTGTTTCTTAATCATTTTTACTTGCTTATGCAATTTCTGTTCTGCAAGCACCAAAACCCTTTTCATGTCAGCAATTGAAGGGCATACCTCATCATGATCACTAAAAGGATCCTCATCGTTGGAGGAGTCGCTGTCGTGGCTGTTCTTGGCCATGAAACACATGCCCGTGAAGTCATGAACCATCTTCTTGCCACGGGAGTCACTCTTGTCATCCTCCGTTTCCGAGTCCACGTCACTCATGTTTACATTTTCTAGAGCGGCAGGACCCGACCGACAAACTTGCGATAGTTTGTCTTCTTGGGTTTTGCATCCTCTCTTGGGGATGTCTTCGTGTCTCCTTCTCCTCCTTGCCCTTTAGCTTGGGCACTGAACGAATGTGGTTTGGCTCACCACATTCAAGTATGTGATAGGTCCATTTCTCCTCCTATTCCTCACCTTGTTGTAAGCTCTCATGAATTTGGTGGATAGGAGGCTAAATCATCCTCTGCGGTTTCTCAAGTTGCTCATCGCTCAAAGAATTCAAAGTCGATAATGAAAACCGATGAGCTACAATCGAAAGAATCAGAAGAACAACCCTTGGATTTGTCGACCACTAATGCCATCGACTCTGTCTTGGGGAGATGCGAGATAAAATCAATCTCATGCGTCTTCAACCTCGAGTATAGCTTATCCATGGTAAGCTCACTCATGACAGTGTTGTCATTGATGGAAGTGATCTTCATTCCCCAGACCTTCACATCAAGAGCACCCAAAAGCTGGCGTGCATTTTCGCACTTTAAAAGACCGAGTCAACAAATACGAGATCATGAAGAATCTTAGAAAATCTTCCCCACAGCTCGTCCAAAGACTCACCAGGTCTTTGCTCGATCTTAGAGTATACTTTCTTCAGCTGGTTCTGTCTCACTTCCTTGATCGCAGTGGACCCTTCGTGATAGTCACAAAGAGTCCGCCAGATCTCATGAGCAGACCGCAAGTGAGCAACACGCTCAAACTCAGATCGACTAAGGCCTTGGATCAAAAAATTCTAAGCCTTGCTGCTGGCCTCCACATCTAGTGTGATCATATCGTCATCGGTTGGCACGACATAAGGGTGTTTTACCTTAAGCCAAATAGCGTGCCCTTGAGCCTCGATATAGGCCTGCATTCGGGCCTTCCAATATGCAAAATCAACTCCATCAAAAATATGTGGCTTGGTTGAGTACTTATCAGTCGCCATGGCTCCAAAGACCGGTTAAGATATATGAGAAGAGCTAACCGTCTCTGATACCACTTGTAGGACCGTAAAGGCGACTAGAGGGGGGTGAATAGGCGCTTTCTCAAATTTCTCGCCTTAATCAAATTCAACACGAACTTTACTCCTTTAGCTATGAAAGCTAAGAAAATCGAAGAAGCGCCGCAGAGGAAGTCTTGTGCAGAATTCGATAACCCCTTAACCACACGACACAAATGTGGAGAATTTATCTCACTGGGTCGGCTCAGGCACTAGCGGTCCGACCGGCTACCAAAGGGCGGGTCGGCCAGAGTTAAAAGCGGCGGTCGATCGCTGCTGATAATCGGTCGACCGATTTAGTCCAAGATTAAAAACAATGCCCAAATCAAAACGAAATTTGGTCCAACTGTTGATCCAACCAATGAAACTTGACCAAATTTAGAGCACACCTCCCTGAGGTTATTAGAGACCTATTTCTAGCGACGATCCTCCAGATCCACTTCACAGAATCGATCTCTGATGTTTTACCAAGGAAGTCAACAAACCCTAGAAATATGAAAAACTTGATTCAAGACTTGCTTGTGGGGGTTGATGATCTAGATGATTCTAGGAGTATCCCCACACATCAAATCAAGATAAAATAGGTCAAGAGAACAAACATAAATACTTGAATCAAGGAAGCACCAAAATCAACAAAAGAGAGATAAACACAAAGGAGAGAATCGATCTCTTAAGCAAGCATCACAAGATTGATTGATCCAACAAGATGCTTACAAAGCCACTCCCTCAAGGAGGACAAGAGCTCAACAATGAGCACACACACAACCTTCCTCTCCTCTCCTCTCTTCCCCAAACCCTAACCCTAGAAAATGACTTGGAGAGAAAAAATGAATGCTTGGGGGGTTTTTCCTCTCCCCCCCTTTCTATTTATAGGAGAGGCCTAGGATTTCCACTAATGGGCTCCCATGAAAGCCCACACACACATGGGACCCACACACACACATAACTGTTGAAGCACTCACCTGCTTCACCACGTGTAGGTTGATCAGCGGCTCTCATCATGTCGGCAAGTCTCTCCTGTCCGAATCCCATTGGAACCTCCCAGAGACTTGCACCGACTTCCGCACCGCCTGATCCAACCAGCTGTCACGAACTACCTGTTTGATCCATCTTGCCCATTCTGCACCATGCTCGAGTCACACGACCTCACCCGGCATCTATGATCGTTTCGGACCTCAGCTATCCAAGCGTAGTCCCGATCCACCTTACCGTTGACGTCGTTGACCTGCAAGCCACCTGCACAGCAATAAACGAACAAATCGTCTCCGGGAACAAGTTCTTCACAACTTGACCCACGTTAGTTCCACAATGCAATATGCAACAATAAACATTGAAATCCATACATAAAACACATTCAAATCTCATCAATGCCAAAATGGCTAACCTTCAAGTGATCGACGGTCTGACCGCCCCACACTGCCGGTCCGACCGATTTCAGGCCGGTCGGACCGATTCCACAAAGGCGGTCGGACCGCCCGAAAAGACATAGCCAAAATTCCATCTCGAAAATCTGAAACCTTCTGGAATTTTCAAATGTATAGAACTTTTGACTGGGAGCTCCAAAAATTATGTGACCACATCCAGGAGACTCCCCTCACTTGCCTACACAACCTATTTTTGGCTCAGCTCCAAAAAACCACTTTGAGGCAATTCCGGTCGGACCGGCAACCACGGCCGGTCGGACCTCTCCACGGGCGGTCTGACCGCCCCTGCCACCGGTCAGACCGCCTGTGGTCTGACAGACTGAAGCAAAACCAAAAATGCGAGATTTTGCAAACCAACAAAGCCATTGCCAATTGACTCATCATTCTAAGATCATGCACATATCCTCACGATATCCACAATATTCTTGAAGTGGTATTGAAAATCTTATGCAAGATTATCTGTTTAAACGAGTTTTCTATGAATTTTTTTTACAAGTGGTATTCTTTTAAAACAAGCCCTCTAGTCAAATGGATTTTGCAAGTGGTATCTTGTTTTAAAGACTATAGTTTTATAAAAATCAAAATTTTATAAGTGGTATCTTATTTAAAATGTTTTCAAATGCTTTTGATTTAAATTTTCTTTGGAAAACAAATATCAAAATTGGCCTCATTCCAAGTTGTTTTGCTCTTCTCGGCCATACATAGGGAGTTTATGATCTTTTTGGTTGAGCCTCTCAAAATTAAAATGTAACACCCTAACTATTCGGAAGCCAAAATGCTACCTAAAGATACAACATACAATCAATTTGCGGAATAAAATTCAACATGCATCTAACCAAATAACAATAACAGGGTAACGGGATGTAAATAACCAATTCATCAATGGAGAATAATCAAGGAACTAAGCATGGAATGATATGACATGAAGTCTAAATGTTACTTATTATAGTTCATCTCTCATCAAAGAATAACAAAGTTGAACACATTAGTGAAAATATAATGTAATGATCTGCTTGGAGCGTCTTTGGTCTACTCCTCCCATTAACATCATCATCAACAAGGATCACCTAAATGAACACAGAAAAACAAGGGTGAGTCGAAACTCAGCAAGTACCATGATCATCAAAACATGGCATAACGGAACGAGGCAATAATCACCCTAGTTATACACAAATCTCTATAAAGTTGTGAGAATGAATGGAATGAATGCATGCACCGAAAGGAAAAAGGACAACTCAATCGCTTATACGGGATAGCGAGTGATACACCGTCGGTGTTCACTTAAGCCGTATTTAACAAAGTCCGGGGACCCAAATACCGTATGAAGAATGTTTTGTAATACCCTGAATTTAGTCGGGTAAATAGACAACTAGTCGGTTTTAGCTTTCTTTGGGCACCGAGATCACGGATTTGGACCTACGGTTTAGGAGTTATGGTAGTTTTACCGCGATCGACTGTGAGAGTCGACGAGTTGTGGCGTATTGTATTGTCTGCTATTATAAATTTTTAGAGGCCGAATTACAAAAGCCACCCAACATGAATATTGTAGAGGAGTCAGTAATATTTCCAAGCTGATAAAACACAATTTTTAGAGTTGGCAATCAAAAGTTATGAAATTTTTACCGTCATTGTTTTGCTAACTGTCGATTCATGAGATGTAAAACTTAGAAAAAACTTTACCTCAATATAAGAATTAGTAGCATGCCGAATCAGGAGGCTTGTCCAACAAGACTATTTAGCTGGTTTTGTCGTGATTCCAGAGAGTCCAAGAACACCCTGTTCCGAGTTGCGTAGCAAAAGTTATGGTGGTTTTAGTGCTCTGTCTAGAGAACCCGACGTGAAGTTGATGTTTTTTTAATTGGCCTGGTAGGGGTATTACTTGGTTGATTCAGCAAGGCTAACCAACTAGACTTATTTGGAGAATTTAATTACCTTTCCAGAAAGTCTAAGAACATCTTATTTGGACCCATGTACTAATAGATATGGATTTTTGAAGTTGACTGTCCACCGAGGGGACAGATCGACGTTTAGGAATTTGGGGACGGGATCGAGTTAGAAGTTTTGCAAGTCCATGGTTGTTGTTATATAGTTTGTTTTGGTCCGCTTCTGTGTCTTAGCGTGTGTTATAATTATTATTCAGGTGGTGAACCGGTACCAGGAGCAGAACCTTCTGTACATCCCTCGTTCTCTCGTGGTTAAGGCAAGTATAATGATAACATAATATGTATTATTGAATGGCAATGTTTGGTATATATTATGAGTACTTGTGTGTTCATGTTTGTGATGATGATGACATAATTGGTATTGTTCATGGTTGATAGAGATATGAATCACGTGTTATTCATGGTTGATGGTCTATGGTTATGAGATTTTGGAGTAAGAATAGGTTATTCATATGCAGTGTTGCTGTGGATGCATATTTGTATTACTTTGAGAATTCATACCTATGCATTATGTTGGGTTACCGAAGTCTTGATCATGTGAGTACCAAGCAACTCTTGCAGTCCCCGTCATGTTAATGACAGGCTAAAGGTTCACATGCTTGAAGAGCATGGGCTCAGGTCCCCATACACATGAAGTATGGGCAAAGGTCCCTGTACCAAATGTTACAGGCATGGGTGTGCATCGACGAATGCGCACTTTGCATTACCGGTAAAATACAAAAAGGGAAGAGAAAGAGAAAGACCATGTTGAGCATATTGCATAGCATACATGTGTAGAGTGATTGATATGTGGTTTTTGTGAAGAATAATTGAGGAGTTACATGCTTGTACGTTGTTGATGCCATTTATTATATTTCCTGAGTCTTTTGACTCACCTCTTGCTTTTGTTGTGCTTTTAGGTACCAATTGCAAGGACGGCATGCATGGGAGGGCGTAGATTTGTTTTGGATGCATTCACTACTACACAACCCTTTAAATATGATTATCATATAGGTCGTACCTTAATAATAAGCAAACTGTTTAAGGATTAATTTTGGTTATGCCTGAATGCAGTGGGTTATTTGTAATAATGAGAGTGGTAAGTGTTAGTTATGCTTGCTGATGCTTTAGCTGTATAGATTATTTATGAATGCTTTGATGAACTTTGGATGTTGAGTTATTGATGATAATATATGCATATGTTGGAACCTCCTGTATACCTAGTTAAACAAAGGAGGTTCTGCCGAAATTTAGAACTATGCTTTATGTTATTGTTTGTCATGTTTATTTAGTAGCATTCCGGGCCCCTGATGGGTTGGGGTGTTACAGTTGGTATCGGAGCGGGTTTTAGGTCCGTGGTGAATAGGTTAGTAACTTTAAAAAAACTTAATTTGCTAAAATCTGTTAGTGGTAAATTAACTTAAAACTTGACACACTGTGCACCGTAGGTGGGATTGGGAAAAATCATTGCATCTGCGATACTGATAAAATTGCTTCATTGAGATGATTGTACTGGTTTGTTATGATATTGTGTTTATTTGCTCTGATGTTAAGTGGGTAGTTTTTTTGTCTTTGAAATTCAGAATGGCGAGAGGTAGAGGGCGTGGACGTGGTGCGGCCCGTGGCCATGGTCGTGGTCGTGGATGTGGATCAGTTGCATCCTCATCCCGGCCAAGAGCTCACAAGGGGTGGTGAGGAAGTTGCATCTATCGCTCGTCCGCTTCTTGATGCCCGTGCGCGTTAGCCGCCTTTACCGAGAACTTCGAGTGAGGTTCAGCAGCTTCATCAACAGGTGCAGGCAGCTCCCCCTGCTATGGGTGCACCTGTTGCTGCTCTGATGGCTGCACCAGCTCCTCCGGAGGTTAGAATGAGCCTCCGGGAGTGGATGTCCCTTCGTCTCAACACCTTTGACGGAGTGGGTACTCCGGTGCAAGTAGCTGACTGGCCTCGGTACATGGAGAGGCAGTTTGGTGCTTTGGAGATGACTTCAGCACAGAAGGTGCGTTTCGTGTCTTTTCAACTAAAGGGCCAAGCGGATATCTGGTGGGAGGGAGTCCTATCAGCCAGGACACCACTGCAGGTACCGGTTACTTGGGAGGATTTCTTGGAGCAGTTCAGGGCTAAGTTTTATCCTGATTCTTTCCTTGAGAGGATGGAACATTCCCTGACGACTTCGTTCAGGGGAAGTTGTCCGTGGCGGACTATGAAGCGGGATTCAACAACTTAGTCCGCTTTGTGCCAGCTGTGGCTAGCAATGACCGAGAAAAGGCAGAGAGGTTCCGTAGAGGCCTGAATCCTGAGTATCTCCACATCTTGGGAGCGACCAATTTGCTTAACTTCAACAGTGTGGTAGATCAAGCCAAGGGTATGGAGTTGGAGCGAGAGCTTACTAGGGAGAGGCAGACTCCTAGCAGTTTTACCTCTACTGGAGGATCAGTCAGTGGGCACAAGAGGAGCTTTAGTAGTGGGTCATCTCAGCGACCCGCTTCCAAAAGATTTCAGGGAGGCTAGCGCCCTCAACCGCTTGCGCGTTCTGGCCAGCAGAGGCATGTCGCTTCTCCTGCCCAGCATACTACTTCGCCAGCTTTGCGCCCAGTTCCAAGCCAGGGAATGATTTGCTTCAAGTGTGGTGACAATCACCGTGCCTCTAAGTGCTCCTTCACGGGGGATTGTCGCCATTGTGGCCAGTCAGGTCACAAGATGATAGTGTGCAGGAAGAATCCAGCGTGCATCATCAAATGGGAGTCTGTTCTCAAAGATCTTCACCGTTACTCATCGGGTTCATCCGAAATCAAGGCGGCTCCCACACCCCAAGACTTACATTTGGGTTTCTCCTGCAGCATTCACGTCAGTGCCACCACCAGGGTTCTATTGGAACCCCGCACCATCGGCGACACCGTCTTTTGCTCCACCAGCGGCAGTTCCTGCTCATCCTTCGTCGAGTGTTGGGGTATCTTCTGCACCGATGCCACAGGGAGTTTACGCCTTGCCCACCCCTGCTACTGCAGGCCGACCCGACGTGGTGATAGGTACCCTACTAGTCGATTCTCTTGAGACATTTATCCTTTTTGATTCCGGGGCTACCTACTCGTTTGTCTCTACGGCGTTTGCTAGAAGGGTGAATTTGAGTATGCAGTGGATTTCTCAGTCAGTGTTGGTTAGTTCTCCTGGGGGTTTGATTGCGAATTCAACTGTTTATCCTGGGTGTTCTATTGTTATTGATGGGGAGAAGTTCACGGCGAACTTGATAGTAATCCAGATGGAGCCGTTCGATGTTATATTGGGTATGGATTGGTTGCATGCTTATCGAGCGGATATCCTATTTCAGTGGGACAGTCTCGGTGCAGACCTCGTCTGGGGAGACTTTGACCTTTCAGGGGAGCGCACCTCGGTGCCCTCTTTCGTAGTTGGCCGGATTGTTCCCGGGTCAGCGTGCAGTGAAGACTGGATTTCTTTTATCTCTTACCGAGAAACCAAGTTTACACTTTTGTGTATGCACACATTTAGGGGGATCTCACTCTATACTTTGTGGTTTCATTAGTATTGATCCATATTCCGTCTTCCACATATATTTGGGATCTTTACTTTGAAACATATCCGTTTGAGTATACAAAACATGTGTAGTTGTTTGTATACTCATGTTTTGAGTATGTGGAACTTGTGTAGTTCTCGTATACTCATGTTGTGAGTATGTAGAACTTGTGTAGTTCTTACATACTCATGTTGGAGTATATATAACTTGTGTAGTTCATATATACTCATGTTGTGTTTCAATTATCTTTATTCAATTTATATGCAATTGAAGTGGTTATCATTAATTACCAAAAAAAGAAAGATTGAAGTATCTTGTCCCACCATTATGAGTTAATGGTATGGTGTGGCAATTAATGATAATCATATTGTGGAACTAACATTTTCCATGAGTTGTATAAATATGTTATGTTCCAGGGTGATGAATACTTGGGATGATCATGAGTTGATCATCAAGTCAAGATTCAAGTAAAGAATGCATCATGTGTTGTTGCATATGAAGAGTTTGAAGAAATGGGAATCATCGTGTGTCTATGATGTTTAAGGAGAAGACCCATCATATGTTGATGGAGGTCTAATGAAGGATGCATCATGTGTTGATGCATATCAAGACTTGGAGTAAAGGATCCATCATTTGTTGATGCACATCAAGTCAAGAGAAGACCCATCATATGTTGATGGAGGTCAAGTGAAAGAATGCATCATGTATTTGATGCATGTCAAGACTTGGGATGAAGAAATCATCATGTGTTGATGATGTTCAAGATAAGTTCCCGAAGTGAAGAAAATCATCATGTGCTGATGATTATCAAGTCAAGGACCCGAACTTGAAGCGATGATGTGCGTCATCAAGCTTCAAGAAGATACAAGGCAAATGTATGACTAGCTAGGGCTAAGGATGTGTTCCTAGTCTTTTACCGATCTTGGTGTTTAGTTGGAAGACCGGATTGCTAGTATAGGTTACCGTACTATTAAGAGGGGTCTTGACTAGTAGCATGAGTTAGTCATGTGTTGATAGCTCATTGTGTTTGATCTAGCTCATCTATGTATGGAGCTATTATTTGTGAATGTGTTTTGTAAATAGTTGATGCTCATGCATTTAATCTTTGTAGCATGGCACTATAGTTTGCAAATGTATTTTACAAATGGTTGAAGTCCATGCACCTTAGCCTTGTGGCATGATGCTATTATTTGCGAATGTGTTTTGCAAATAGTTGATGCTCATGTTTGATTTCTTGTAGCATGTGACTTAAGTTTGCAAATGTGTCTTGCAAATGGTGTAAGTCCATGTACCTTATTCCTTGTGGTGAGTATTCTAAAAGTTGGCAAATGTGTTTTGGAACTTGTTGAGAATATCACCTTTAAACATTGTTGAACTTGCACTCAAATAGGCGAATGTGTTTTGCCATTTGAGCGAAGTGAAAGTGCGAAGTTTATGTGGTCTGGCGATCAGACCGACGGTGTGGACCGGTCTGACTGGTGCCAAATCGGTCGGACCGCCTTGTATTGGGCAGTCGGACCGGTGGCCTTGTGTGCAAATTCTCTGTGCGGTAGTACCGCTGTTAAACAAATGGTACTACCGAGAGGCGGAAGTACGGTAATACTCCAAAACTTAATCAAGTAATTAGAAAAAAAGCAGGGAGGAGAAAACCAAAGGTAAAAGAGTGGAATTTTCAGAAAAAAGGGGGGAAATCTATAAATTTTGCCAACTTTGGGCATGGGCCTGCGGCCCAGAGGCCCAAGAGGAGGCGGCCTACTTAGGAGAGCGGCCAAGAGGGGGGCGCCCCAAACCCTAGCCGCCCCCACTTTCCCCCCCTCCCCCCTAGCCACCACCACCTCCTCCCTTGCGCCTACCCCTGCACCTCCAAAGATCCCAAAGCGCCTCCATCCTCCCCGTGAAGCCCGTCTGCGCCATTGGAAGGAAGGTGAGCAGGCGACCGTTGAAGAGACGGCCAACGAGAAGGGACAAGAAAAATAGAAGAAGAAGGGGAGAAAGGAGGAAGAGGAGGAGAAGGGCACCTGGACGCAGCGAGGCGTCATTCTCTAGCGGTTCATCAAGGGTAACTTCGATCCCCGATAGATCGGTAGCATTTTTTATTCACGTTGGTGCTGTAAGTGGCAGATCGGATTGGTTCAGTACTGTTGCTCGTCGGTTTTGGGTAGATGTCGTACGTTTTTTGTTGGGACCCAAATATGCAAATCTGAACCCTCTGTGTATTCTGCACTAGTCCAGGATCACGCTAGTGCACACAGTGTCAACCTTGATGAAATATCAACTCCATACAACGAAATATTAAATAAACGAGTAATTCAAATAACAAATAACTGTTATGACCTTAAGGTCGAGTTTTACAATTATTAAGCCATGCAAGGCTGACAATAATGAAATAAACTGCAGCGGAAACAAAGTAACTCCAGTGGACTCCCATCAATACACCATAGGCAACTGACTGGGATCAAGACCCTAACGATCAACCTTTGTAGAATTCCTCTTCAAAAGCTGGTGACGACTCCTCCACTTCTGTTGATTTGTTTAGCAAGAGTGAGTACACACCGTACACGCAAGTCATACCATATAATGCAATTATACATGATGGCTTATTCCGAAGGAATGACTTCTGTGGTTATTTTGCAGAAATACAACATTTGCAATTGAATAGAGATAATAGATTGAAACGAAATTGAAAACAAATAAAGACTATTAATTTAACATTTGATTTCACAAAGGACACACAGTCTAATCAAGTTATTCACACAACTGCACAAGTTACCTCACACAGCTGACCCTTCCCAATTGTTTTATGAAAATCTACCCCTCATGTGAAATTCCTGAGCATGTCCATAACCGAGGACGCAGCTATTCAAATAGATCGATTTAACACTCTGTAGAGATTGTACACTTTACCCACAAGATGTAACCAGCCTGATCAGAGTTGATCACAACAAAACCTTTCAGAAACTTCATCTCAAACAATGACACTCCCGATGTGCTTTCCTGCCGGCCAACCGATACACACAGCGTTTGGTTACGACACGATCGTTGGGCGTGGATGCGTGAATCGTCTGCGATATGACATATCACACCTCCAGCCCATCACACAGCTTAAATACAACCTGAGTTGTCAATGTCAAGACTCCATAACTTACTAAGTCAGGCCCAGCCCATACTAGGCATGTGGTCGTACAATAAGGCACAGTTCAATGGCGCACAAAGTTAAGTACTTAATTGACTAAGGCAAGACTTCCAGTTTTAACCCAAATCACAAAGTTTGTAGCACACAGCTCCACCAATCACACAGATCCACCACTTGCCTAAGTCTAAATCTTTTCCTACCATGTTGATTAAGTGCAACACATGCCATCAACGAGTAATAGCACACAACGCATATTTTTATCACACAGTTCCATATTCCATTAATCAAGTTCATAATTGTGACTCACATGAAATGATCACTCGTGCCATGGCTAAGCAATATACTCGTATCTAACCAACCCACGTTGGTGCTACAATAATACCAACTAGTAATGAACCAATCTAGGGTGACAAAAGATCATGGCATACAATAGACAAGATGGATCTAACAAATTGGATCAATAACTATCCCAAAAGCATTTAAATAAATACTTGAAATAGAATGCAATACATTGAAACAAAGTATTTTGAAAACTGGGTTCAATATGATCAAAGGTATAACTTACCTTGGAATAGGTATAGGTACTGGTCTTGATCTTGAGGTGCTCCTTCTTCTCCAAAATTTCCCGAATATCGACATCTACTCGCAAACGAGACAAAAGAAATAAAAACAAATAAATAACAGAGGCAAAACAAACTCCAAAAATCAAATAAAATTTACTATTAAATAGATCTTGATTTTATATGAATTTACAAATTTCAATGGGCTCAATCGGAGGTTGGATGCAAAAGTTATGGGCTTTAGAAGATTGGAAAATAAGTAAAACCCTAATTTAGATTTTAATAAATTTCCGAATTATTTTTATAAAGGAAAATTGAATTATTGCGCAATGCTTGCGTCACCGAGAATTTTCGAAAAAAAATAGATTTAAAGAAATCGACATGGGGCCCCACATGTCGTCTCTAGCTCACGGTGGACTAAGTGCACCGAGCCTCGGGAGAGTTGACGCGGTGGATCGACACGACGCTGCGTGTCGCGGCCGATTTGGCGCCACACGGCCGCCACACCAAAGACCGGCCGAGCGTTGGCGCCGAGCCGACGACGACGGCGGCGGCGCTTCGCCGGACCCGATGGTCACCGACGCGTTTGGCGCGAAAGGTACCGAGAGCTTCCCCATGTTATTGCGCTTTTCTGGTGCTCTTACCACGGCCGGTAACGACGGCGACGCGGCGGCAGGAAGAAGCGGTGGAGCTTGGTTTTATCGGAAGTGTGCTCGGCGACGAGGAGCGACGAGGTAGCGGGACCTTGCGATCACGGTGGTGCGATCGGTGGGGCAAGGGCGACAACGACAATGCGCAATTCACCGGAGAAGAAGCTCGGCCGAAAACCCTAAATCTTGGATTGCGGCGGCGCTAGAATGATCGGGGAGATGAGGGTGGCGGCTCTGGGTTGCGGAGGACTGGGCGATCCTAAGGGTTGTATTTATAGGCCCGGGGAACGCCAGAATTGGAAACCCCCAATTCGAGTCCGAAACGGTCGAGATTTTGAAATCCCAGATTCTAGGGGATATCTGCTGAATTTGGGTTTGATTCCAACAGAAATAGGTATGGGATAACTCGGGATTTGTTTTGGTAAAGTCGGCGTGAAGAATCCGCAACGGATACACGTTTGTCGTATAAAGCTTGAAGGGCAATGGCGGGCGAAGGCGCGGGCGCTAGGAGGAAGAAAGGCACAGAGACAACGACCCTGTGGCGGTCCCACCTGTCAGTTGCATCGCGAGATTAGCGGGCGAGGCCACGCGGCGAACATCCAACGGAGGAAGGCGGGGTTGAGTGCGAGCGTCCGATCGAAACGAGGGCACGCGTCGCACAACCAAGGGACGAGGGCACGGGTGAGCGCGGGCCGGGCTGAGCCGTGGTGTTGGGCTGCACAGTACGCGGCCAACCACTGTGCACATGAATTTTTAATTGATTTTTCTTTTTAATAAATCCAAAAAATGTAAATAGCAAATAGAAAATAGCAATTGAACTTGGAAAAATTCTATAAAATATATCTAAGTACATAGAATCCAAATAAAATCAGTTTGGCCATTGTTGATGTTGGGATTAAGCATATTAAATCATTTTATCATGAAAGTCTATAATAAGCTTTTAAATTTAAATTCAAATAAAATGCAAATGGTGAGATTTCCCGCTAGCAACTAATTAAAAGATTTTCAAAGGCTCAAAAAGTTGGGATGCTACAAACCTCCCCCTCCCCCCCCCCTTAAACGAATCTCGACCCCGAGATTTTAGCTAGCAAAAGGCTGGGGAACTCGGCTTTCAACTCTTCTTCACGTTCCCACGTTGCTTCTCCTTCTGAGTAGTTGCTCCAATGGACTTTGCAAAAATGAACGGTCTTGCTTCTGGTACGGCGCTCTGCGACATCCAAAATCTTGACAGGTTGCTCTTTATAGGTGAGATCTTCTTTCAGCTCGATTGTTTCCAACAGCGTCTGCTCTTCTGGCACTCGGAGACATTTCTTTAACTGAGAGACATGAAAGACATCATGCACTCCTACTAACGATTACGGTAGCTCCAACTGGTAAGCAACCTTTCCACGGCGTTCCATAATTTTGAACGGTCCCACATATCTGGTGGCAAGCTTCCCTTTAGCATGGAATCTCCTGACACCTCTGAGTGGAGTAACTCGAAGATACACAAAATCTTCTGGTTCAAAGCTGAGGTCACGGCGACGGTTGTCAGCGTAACTCTTCTGCCTGGACTGGGCTATCTTTAACCTCGCTCTGATTATAGCAACTTGTTTTTCTGCCTCTTGAATGATATCTGGCCCAAATACCACACGTTCAGCTGTCTCTGACCAATTCAATGGAGTTCTGCAGGCACGGCCATACAAAGCTTCAAATGGTGACATTTGCAAACTGGCTTGATAACTGTTATTGTACGAGAATTCTGCATACGACAAGCTCTTATCCCAACTGGTAGCATTTGCCAAGGCACAGGCTCTCAACATATCCTCTAATATCTGGTTGACTCTTTCAGTCTGTCCATCTGTCTGGGATGATAAGCAGTACTGAAATTCAGGTGAGTTCCTAGGCTTCATGTAGACTTGCCAGAAACGAGAGGTGAACTGAGATCCCCGATCTGACACTATCTTCTTAGGCACACCGTGCAGACTGACGATTTTTGACATATACAACTCTGCAAGGCAATCCCCTGAGTAACTGGTTTTGACTGGCAAGAAATGTGCAACTTTGGTTAAACGATCCACTATTACCCAAATCGAATCATAACCTGATTGAGTCTTAGGTAAACCAGTAATAAAATCCATACCGATCTCTTCCCACTTCCACTCTGGTATCTTCAGCGGTTGTAACAAACCTGTTGGTCTCTGATGCTCTGCTTTTACTTTCTGACATACGTCACATAGGGCAACGAGCTCTGTGACGTCTCATTTTAAGTTTGACCACCAAAACTTGTTCTTGACATCTTGGTACATCTTGGTACTTTCAGGGTGAATCGAATACTTGGAGTCGTGGGCTTTCTTCAGAATTAGCTATCTCAAACCACCAATATCTGGTACACGAATACGTCCATTAACCCACAGTATGTCTTGCTCATCCATGGTGAATTCTTAAAATTTTCCTTCTGCCATCTTCTTCTTGATATCTGACAACTCAGAATCCTTTGGTTGGGCTTCACGAATCTGTTTCCCAAGAGTAGACTGAACTTCTAAGTTGGCCACAAATCCCTCAGATACGACTTCCAGCTTCAGCTTTTGGAATTCCTCCTAAAGTTCCGAACACAGTTCTTTTGCTTCCAAAATATTGCAGTAGCTTTTACGACTCAATGCATCTGCAACTACGTTGGCTTTACCCGGATGGTAATGGATTCTAAGATTATAATCCTTTATTAATTCCAGCCATCTTCTCTATCTCATGTTCAAATAAGACCGAGTGAAAATGTACTTCAGACTCTTACGATCCGTATAAACTTCACAGTGATTACCGATGAGGTAATGGCACCAAATCTTCAGGGCATGCACTACGGTAGCTAATTCCAAATCACGGGTAGGATAATTCTCCTCGTGAGGCCTTAATTGCCTTGACGCATAGGCGACATCTCTTCCTTCTTGCATAAGGACACATCCTAATCCTTGGCGTGAAGCGTCACAATAGATATCAAAATCCTTGCGAATATCCAGCAGAATTAGCACTGGGGCTGTAGTCGATCGCTTATTTAATTCTTGAAAACACTCTTCACAAGCTGGGGTCCAAGTAAACTTCTTCTCCTTGTTCAACAATTGCGTAAGGGGCTTAGCAATCGTTGAGAATCCTTCAATAAAGCGGCGATAATATCCTGTCATTCCCAAAAAACTACGAATTTGAGTAACAGTCTTGGGCTGCTCCCAATTCATTACAGCTTTAACTTTCTGGAGTCAACTGCTACTCCTTCGACTGTCATCACATGACCGAGGAAATCAACTTTCTTCTTCCAAAAGTCACACTTGCTGAACTTGACATACAACTGATGTTCTATGAGTTTCTCTAGGATTAGCCTTAGATGTTCAGCATGCTCTTCTTCTGACTTGGAGTATACCAAAATGTCATCAATGAACACTACCACAAACTTGTCCAAGTATTCCATGAATACCTTTTTCATCATGATCATGAAATAGGCAGGGGCATTAGTCAGTCCAAAAGACATGACTAGAAACTCATAATGTCCATACCGGGTTGAGAAAGCAGTCTTTGATATATCCTTAGGACAAATCTTCAACTAATGATATCCTGATCGCATATCAATCTTTGAGAAGACCCGGCTCCTTTCATCTGATCGAACAAATCATCGATTCGGGGCAATGGGTACTTGTTCTTGATGGTGACTTCATTGAGTGAACGATAATCAATGCACATCCTCATGCTTCCATCTTTCTTCTTGAAAATAAAACTGGTGCTCCCCATGGTGATGAACTAGGTCTTACAAAACCTTTCTCCAGTAGTTCTTCTATCTGCTTCTTCATTTCCACAAGTTCATCGGCTGGCATCCGATAGGGTCTCTTAGAAATTGGCGCGGTTCCTGGCACTAGATCGATAACAAACTTGATGTCACGGTCCGGTGGTATTCCTGGTAATTCTTCCGGAAATACATCTGGATAATCTCTGATTACAGGTACATCCTCCAAAGAAATTGTCTTCAGACTGTTGACTACCAAATGTCCATAACAAACGGAGGTGGCTAGAAATTCAACTTTCCTTCCGGTGGTATCCTCAATTATTCACGGCTCTTCGCCACAATCTAACACAGCTTTGTGCTTGGATAACCAATCCATGCCAAGGATGACATCTATGGTCTGAGTGTCTAGAACTAGTAGGTTGGCTAAAAACTCAACTCCAGCTATGAGTAACTTAGCTCCTAAATATCCCACTTTAGAACTTAGCTCTGCTACAAGCGACTGGACTAACAAAGTATGCTTAAGATGCATAACTTCTAATGTATTCTTAGTTGCAAAAACTCCAGAAACAAACGAATGCGAAGCTCCAGAATCAAATGAGGCGATGCAGTCTCGAATTTACGAAACTTACCCAGTACAACGTCGGGTGCTTCTTGGGATCCTTCTAGAGTGACGTGGTTGACACGGCCTGTGACCACTGATTGCGGTGCTCCTCCGGATTGACCGACAGCTTGAGGAGCTCCTTGCTGGTTGCCTTGTATTGGGGTCATGGCTGGCGTATTCCCAAGGTTGAAGCGTACTGGAGTGATAGTTCCATTCTGCGGACATCGGTTGGCAAAGTGCCCTGGCTGACGACAGGTAAAACAAACTCTGGGTCCACTCTGTGGGTTGCTTCCTGGATTGGGGTTGACTGGTGCGGGGTTGCGGAAGTTCTGAGCAACGAGACGAGGTGCTGAAGTTGGTGTATGTGGCCTGGTAGAATTCTGTGGTGAAAAACGGCTAAACTGTGATGGAAACATTCTTGCCTTCAGCTGTGGTTGGTGACTTCCTTGTTGAGCCATGCTGCGCTTACGATGATCTTCCAATTCCTTGCGCTTATCTTCGAGAATCAAAGCTTTGTTGATCATCTCTTGGAAATCAGGAAATGTGTGGGCGATCAAGTTGACTTGAAGTCCAGTGTTTAATCCTTTCAGAAAACGACTATGGTAAGCCTTGTTGGTGGCGACATCTTCTGCAGCATACCGAGCAAGTTGTGAGAATTTGTTGAGGTAGTGAGTCGCTGACATTCCTCCTTGCTTGAGAGCACGGAATTCATCCTTCTTCAGATCCATTATTCCTTCTGGCACATGATACTGGCGAAAAGTTGTTGTGAACTCTTCCCATGTAATGTCTTGCGGTGTCTCATGCGCTGCACAGAAGTTTTCCAACCATTCGGCAGCTATGCCTTCCATCTGGTGAGAGGCGTACAGAACTTTCTCATGATCGCTGCATTGGGTGATCAGCAGCTTCCTCTTAATAACACGAAACCAATCATCAGCTTCCACTAGCGAGACATGTCCAGAGAAAGTTGGTGGACAGGTTCTCATAAACTCAGCCAACTTGGATGATCCATTGTGACCATGACCAACTGGGGCTCCATTGTGATGCTGATTGTTGTTGTTCTGGTTGTTCCTAGCTTGCATCGGGTTCATCATGGTATACATTAGCTGAGTCTGAGCTACCATGAATGCTCTAAAATTCTGCAGATCAATTGAAGGTGCTTGTAGTGGAACTGCTTCTGCGGAGGTCTACTCCTGACCTTCTGAAACTAGAGTATCGAAACCACTTGCAGCAGCTTGACGGGTCTGAACCATCTGGTGAATCTCCATAGGTTAGATAAGGTAGCAAGCACACAAGATAAGTTAGGAACTAGGCAGGGGTAGGTAAAACCCAATAACACACTTTAAGAAAGCTCAACTGAAACTCTTATATTAATTAAGATAATGGTATGGCTTGCAACAAATGCCTAAGGACCTCTGCAGCTCATACTTGCAGCCAAGAAAATAAGGACGAACCTAAGCACACAAACTACCACCTAAAGGGCGATCCTCAAATATTTTTGGACCTGACTGTCTCTTAGAAAGTGGTAGGTCTCGTCCTTAGCTTTATTTAGGCACAAAGATCACCTGATTTGAAGTTATGGTTTAGGAGTTATGGTAGTTTTACTACGACTGTCCAGAAGAGCTGACGAGAAGTGGCAGTTCTCTTGTCTAGCCAATATGAATATTTTTTAGGCCGAATATGAAAGGCCACCCAACACGAATTTTGTAGGCAATTCAGGTATATTTCAAAGTTGATAAAGAACACAATTTTTAGATGTGGAAATCAAAAGTTATGGAATTTTTAGCACCCCTATTTCGCTGACTGCCAGATTGCAGAGACAGAAACTTCACCTGAGCATAAGAATTATTAGGAGGCCGAATCAGGGGACCTTCCCAACAAGGTTATCGTAGATGGTGTTGTAGTTTTTCCAGAGAGTCCAAGATCACCCCATTCCAAGTTTCGTAGTGAAAGTTACGACGAATTTAGTACTGTTATCCCGTGTGACTTCTTTGCGATCACGGAAAATTGAGTATACCCTTATTCGAACTCTAGGTTTCGGGAAGTCGGGTTAAGGGGTATGAGTGGATACATTTTCCTCAGCGTTCTTATTGTTAGTAATATTCTTATGTTGGAGGCGGAGTTCCGGAGGGAGGGGCATCATCCTTGCCTCCCCGCACGTCGTAGCGGAAAAAGGCAAGTACAACTGTACGTTTGAAATTGATATGTGTTTTTCCCTGTTTGGTTATTATATGATGAAAAATGGTGATATGTACTTGTTCATAGTAGTATTGGATTACTATGGTTCAGTTGCTATTATTTTATTATTCATCATGTTCATTCATGCATGCAAGTATTGTTCTTGTGACACCCACGGGAGTGGGTAGTGAAGTCCCATCATTCCAACACGGGCACGTAAGACCCACCATTCCAATATGGTCAATTTGGATCCCCGTTTTGAAATGTTCTCAAACGGGCTTTGGATCCCGCGTTTTGTAGAACGCGGGCATAAGTGAACACCGACGGGTGTTCACTAGCTATACTGGTATGAGCAGAAGTGAAGGCATGCATATTCATTCATTCAAGTGTTATTTCTAATTCAGGTGTTGACCCATTATGGTCTTGATGAATTGTATTTGCTTTGTTCAAAATAATCATTTATACTTGCTGAGTCTTGGGCTCACCCTTGTTGTGTTTTCTGTTTTAGGTGAACCATGATGTCGACTTATGTGGGAGGGAATAGTCACACGATTGCACACATTCTTTGAGATAATCATTTATCATTATTATGCATTTACGAATCTGGACTGTAATAATAAGTGATTCATTTGACGGTCGTTGGTGGTTATTGTTATGCTTAAGATTTGCGAGTTATGGTTTCGTATTCTCCTGCTATAATTCTTAATAATGTTATTCTGTATGGAACATCATGTTTGAAATATTTATGGAATGCTGAAATTAGGATATTTATCATGCTAGATCCCTTCTGAGCAGAACTTAGTTGGCCTTTTATTGTAGTATGTTCGAAATTATTCATGTTGTTCAGTTGTAGTAGAAAATTTAGGTAACATCTTGGTTTTCCAATAGCCAGGGTGTTATAAGTACCAGAGTTCTCGCGGTACGGTTTTTCCCAAGAAGCACCATTTTCGGATTGTGCTGATTTTCCTCGGGCGATCTGACTGCCCAGCCTTGGCGGTCTGACCGGTAAGCAGCGGTCCGATCGGCCATTAGTTGGCGGTCCGACCGGCCGTGAGTCCAACGACTAGTTTTATAGCCGTTGGCGCATGGGTGGTCCGACCGGCCGTGAGTTGGCGGTCAGACCGGTCCTGCACTGTTTCGAGGGAATTTCCCCCCAACGGCTAGTTTTTGAGTGTAGGCTATAAATACCCACCTTGGCTGGTTGGAGGGGGGTGCTGAAGGTAGTTGCTGTTATTGTTGAACCTCTATTGAGTTCTTTCAGCTAAGAGCAAGTATCTCATGTCTTATGTGCATGTGTTGCACTTAGTGAGCTTGGAGAGTAAACCCTAAGTGCATGTGTTGCCTTAGGTAGTGGATTGAGTATTCACTTGAGCTTAGACACTTGATTAGTTCAAGTGAGAGTTGAGATTTATTTCTCTTGGTGTTTGCCGACATCTAGACGGTGTGGAGGTGTCGTGACCGGTGATCTTCTCAAGAAGTTTGTGAGAAGGACCAGCGTTGTTGTGAGTGGTTTGGTGCTCACCATCTCCGGAGTGGAGGAAGAGCAACCCGGGTGGAGCGAGGTGTTGGTTCGTATTGGAACTGGTCCAAGTGGTTGGACTTACCTCGGAGGTGTTGGTTTAATTAGTGGAACCGGTCCAATTCGGTTGGGCTTACCTCAACGTGTATTAGGGGAGACCGGCAAGTCTCCGAATACCACGGTAAAATATCATTGTGTCATCTTGGTTTGTCTTGTGCTTTACTTTGAGCAATTTACATGACTAGCTTTAATTGCTTATATATCTTTGTCTGATTTCTATCATTGAATTGTATTCATATTGTTGGTGCACTTAGTTGAGCCTAGTTGATTTAGGTTTTTATTGTGCAAAACCAATTGTTATTAGCTTCCGCATTATATATTTGTTTTATCCGAAAGAATTTTTAAAAACTGCCTATTCACCCCCTCTATTCGGCCTCCTCGTTCTTACACCTTCATTAATGCGTCTGCATTAAACACCCTACATGCTCTGCATTAAACACCCTGCATCATCCAACAGTCAAGATTGACATTAGCACTCAATTACCCATTAGCACTAGATATGTTCTCATATATATATATATATATATATATATATATATATATATATATATATATATATATATATACACACACACACACACACCACTTAAACGAAGATGTTATACTTCTTTATCACTTTCAGTATACTTAAATGTCAATTATAATATACTTCAATGCGACTTGATTGAAAAAAAATTCATCGGAGCCCTTTATTTTTGTTATATACCCTTTTTCATATATAAAAGAAGTATATATAAAAATTTTGTTATAAAAAGTGGATTTTAATAAAAAAAAATTCATGGAACTCACTTTGGGGTATCTTATAATCATTATTGGAGTATGCTCAAATAGATAAAGAGGTATCATCATACGATTTAAGTAGTATATGAGAAGTGGGAGTACGTACTCCCAGGATTATCATTGTAATACCTCATAAATCCAGCTAGTTCGTATAGTTGGAAGTTAGTCGAAAACGAGATTTAAAAGTTCCGGAAATCGCATTCGGTAAAAAGAAAGAAGTCAGAGGGAGAAAAGAAATAGTTTTCGCCTGAAATTCTATTTAGCGGGGGTTATCGTGATTTTCCGCAACTTTGGGCCGCAGATCCGCGACTCAGAGGCCCAAGAGGGGCCGGCCGGCCCATGAAGTGGCCGGCCATAAAGGGGGCGCCACTCCCCAAACCCTAGCCGCCCCCATTCCTCCCCACCTAGCCGCCACCCTCCTCTCCCTGGTTGGGCGCCGCCTCCCATGGTGGCCGGCCTTGGTGCTCCCGGTTGGTCTCAAGATCCCA
This sequence comes from Hsuehochloa calcarea, assembly GCA_036346395.1. Taxonomy (NCBI): domain Eukaryota; kingdom Viridiplantae; phylum Streptophyta; class Magnoliopsida; order Poales; family Poaceae; genus Hsuehochloa; species Hsuehochloa calcarea. The sequence goes on from CM070603.1 coordinate 12,112,414, forward strand.
GGCGCTTCTCCTCCGATCTGTCCTCCGGCGGTCGCTTCTTCGCCGGTTGTTCGCTGTGGTGTGGCGGCCAAGGAAGAAGAAGGGAGACCAGCGGGAGTGGTTCTTCGTCGTGCTACGGGTCTTCAAGGGTAACGAGCACCCCGGTTATTTGTTTGATCAAGTTTTGTTGCGGTAGAGATCATTTGAGTCACGTCGGTTTAGAGTTCCAGAATTTACAGAGTTGATCAGAATGTTGCGCGGCTTGTTACAGTACTTTAGAGGCCGAATTTGGGGTTTTGTCCTTCTAGAGATTTGTTCCTGGTTTCGTTAGCTTTCTTTTGGCACCAAGATGAGCAAAATCCGACCAGTAGTTTGGGAGATATGAAATTTTGAATACGAACTGTCCAATCTGTCTGAAATCTGTGGTCAGTAGGTTTGTCCCTCGTTTTGTTCAAAATAGAGGCCGAATCAGAAGATTCACCCAACTAAGTTATTGTAGATCTCGAAATTATCTTTCCATGTTGATAAAGATCATTCCATTTGGATCAGTAGGCTAAAAGTTACACTATTTTCTTTACTGCTGATCTGTTTTCTGGACAGACGTAGATGGGTTGGGTTTAGCAGTTAATTAGTCATCTGTTTTGGCCGAATCAGGGGATTCCACCAACTATAGTTTTGTAGCCTGATCAGTTAAGAATCAGTGAGCACTGGTTTCAGGTCGTTTAGAGTTACAGATAATTAATGGCGAATTTTCTTGTGCAACTGCCCGTAGAACGATAATCTGGACTTTTAGTGTAGATGTCAAATTGAACCCTTGGGAGGAGTGGGTTGATTAGAGAGCATCGTAGTACACTTGTAGCTGTGCCATATTCGATTATCCGTAATACGTGGTAATACTTCTGTAGGCGGTGAGACGGTGGGTGGAAGGACACCTTCGTTGTTTCACAACACGTCACCACACGGAAGGCAAGTACAAATGTTTAATTTGTGTGAATTCATTGATTACATGTTAACTTGGTAAATTATGAATATTCCTGTGATTGGAGTATGATGTGGTAGAGTTCAACACCTTATTCGATGATACATTGAGTTGAATGCCAAGTTATGTTTTTCATTCCATGCATACATAATTCAGTTGCTGTCCACGGGAGTGGAAACTTGTTTAAGTCCCATTAATTCCAATATGGGCATGTAAGACCTACCATTCCAATGTAGGCGCTTTGGACATTCCGTATGAAACGCTCTTCATACGGATTTGGATCCCGCTCTTGTTAAGAGCGGGCTTAAGTGAACACCGACGGGTGTGTCACTAGTTATACCGGTATAAACATGTGGAAAGTCCATTCTCCTTCAATGCATTCATTCATTCATACCGTGCTTTCTTAAATTCATGAAGTAAATGATGTACTTGGTGGATTGTTTCGATACAGTATTCTATGTGAATGTATATGTTGTGCTTGCTGAGTTTCGACTCACTCTTGCTTTTATTTATTTTTAGGTGAATTCCAGTGAAACGGTTGCTAGCGGGAGGGTGTAGTCCAGCACATTCCATGCACATGGATAAAATAACCATTCGTTAAAGTTCTAGTTACATCTCTTCAGTTTTATTTATAATGTAATGGACTGTAATAATTGTCACTTGGAGGTTCATTATTATCGCTTTGGTTAATTCTCGTTTAAATTTATAGTTGAACTGTTATTAAGTTATAGATTGTTATCATGGTTATTCGCTTCTTTAGCATTGAAAGCGATGTTAATCTTATGAATTGAATAGTAGGTTGTCTTGTTAGGTGACATCTTGTCTTCCGAATAGACAGGGTGTTACAATCATATCATTTTTCTATACACACACACACGATGGATGATGAAGGTAGACAATTTGCATAACCGTAGGACAGGCGTACTACAATGCATAAGCACATCTACAAAAAATAGGAACGGAGGACACAAATTGTATATGAAAAACTTTTTCAAGAATAATCACGGACGCATAAAGTCAATATCACTATATGAGAATATGTTTACAATGAAGCTCTTACTTTTTGAGTATGTGCGATCAATTCTTAAATGATTGTTTAGTTACATTTATTGAGAGATAAATTTTCTTGAAGGTTAGCAAAGATCATCATGAAACATTTTCAAGACATGAAAACACGTAAAGTAGTTTTATAATTTTTTTCATAGTTGTATATTTTGTAATTTTCTATTCATGTCAGACCTTATTTGAACTATTTGCATTGTGCTTTGACAAATTTGGAGCATATGTGTTGGATTTATGATGTTATAAAATCATTGTACAAACTATAGAAATGAGTGTGACGTGTGCACCCCCATTATCTAATTTCTAGCTGAGAGACCATGTGAGTAGGGTCCCTATTTGAGTGATGAGTATTTGACGCTGTGGTGAGAAGTTTGTGATTGAAATCATTGCGTTGCCTTGCTCCGGTTTGTTACAGTAAGTGAACTTCCGGTTCTGGAAAACGGAAGTTCCGATAATCGGAACTTCCGCTTTGGTAAAACGGAACTTCCGATTATCCTGACGTTTGTGTTCTGTTGAGGTAATCGGAACTTCCGCACCTGGGAACGCGGTAAGTCCGATAATACTGACGTGAGTATTCTGCTGTGACGACAATCGGATCTTCCAACATGGGAGTGTGGACGGTCTGATAATCGGAACTTCCGCCGTGGAAGTGCGGACGGTCCGATAATCGGAACTTCCGCAATGGTAAGTGTGGAACTTCCGATTTTGGGCAGAACTGTGCAGAAAGGCATAGTTTTGATTTTGAGTTGTGAATTGTTTTTAGTTAAATGCAAATGATGATTATATTAACTTGAGCAATGCTATGTGATGTGTTTCTTGTTTGTACTGGTTGCATGGCATCGAGGTGGAGTCGTGGCGAGACACGTGGAGACCGGACTAGACGCAGGCGGCGTTGAGGTCAGAACGGTAAAGATGTGTCGAAGACGGCGTGCACTCGAGGCGTTTGCGAGTCATGAACAACACGGAACGCGGGAGCTTCCAGAAGGTGTGCGAGGGGCGAAAGGGTAATTTCGCAAAGCGGCACAAGTGGAAGCGGGCTCCGTTATGGTTTAGCCGGCTTAACGGGTTGGAGACCCGTTAGCCAAGGGCTATAAATAGAGGTGAACCCCTGGTTGTTGTAAAAGACTTTTGGTGAGAGAAAATTAGGGTTAGCTTTAGCTAAAGAACCTTTGGAGAGGTTGTTTTGCTTTTTGGAGAGGTTGTTGAGTTGGAGAGGATGAACTGAAATTCATGTAATCTTTCCTCTGTTTTTGCCTCTGTAATCTTTTGATTCCTATCAATGAAATTCTGAGGTTTTGGTTCTTTGTTTATGCCTCTTTCTTCTCTCTGTTCCTACATTGAATATCTAGGGTTTTGGTGAAACTTTTGATTCGTCTTATGAGATGGCACGAAACTTGATATCTAGAGTCTTATTGATATTGCTAATATATCCTCAAAGTTTCATGAGCTAAGAATCTAAGAATCTTGCCTATTGTGGTTTTTGGTCTTTCTTGCCAAATATTCAAGAAATCCGATTTTGCTTTGACTAATGGATCTTTGTCTGCGATTCTTCACCATGGGGTCAAGATGTTGTTTAGGATGATGTCATGTGAGACTTGACCTGAGAAGAGCAACAATCTTTGAGTATTTTGGATTTTTGGCAAAATCCCGAGCGTACTGTTCTTCGGTCAGGACAATCGGAACTTCCGATTTGTATACGTCGGAACTACCGCAGTCGGAACTTCCGCACTGGAAGAACGGAACTACCGCAGTGCGGAACTACCGCAAGGTAGAATCGGAGCTTCTGATATCTAACAGAACAGCCCTTTTTGTTTAACTCTTTGGATTTGATTCACATCACACCTTTTGTTTAACAGTAAGTTTTTGAATTGCTGTGTGGACACTTAAGAGGGGAGGATCTTAATTTTTAAGGCACCATTCACCCCCCCCTCTGTTGCCATTTCGGTCCTTCAATTGGTATCAGAGCCGGTTAGCTCTTTTTCGATAGATCTTTAACCGGTCTGTGAGTCATGGCAACGGACAAGTATTCCACCAAGCCTCCCATCTTTGATGGTCTGGATTACCCCTTCTGGAAGAGTCGAATGGAAACATACATCCAGACTCAGGGGTATGCCATCTGGCGGAAGGTGAAGGTCAGATTCGATGTTCCTGCCGATGAAAACATCAATATGGGAAACATGCCCGATGTTGAGGCCAATGCTAAGGCAAGGAACATTATAATCCAAGGTTTGAGCCGAAGCGAGTTTGATCGCATATCTCATCTGACGTCGGCTTTCGACATCTGGGTGACCCTCGACGCTTACCATGAGGGCACCACCGAGATCAAGACGATTCGACAGACCGGCCAAGCGAGAATACAACAAGTTTGAAATGCTCACGGGCGAGTCTCTTGATGAGTGCTGCGGCGTTTTCACAAGATCTTGAGTAACCTCCGAGCGGTCGGTCTTACATACCCGACTCGGACAATGCTCGCCGATGCTCGTAGCTCTTGATTTGCGCGCTTGGGAGATGAAGGTGACTACCATCAAGGATACCACGGACCTCTCGACCTTGACTCTTGATGCGCTTTACTCGCCTCAAGACTCACGAGATTGACATAGTCTCTCAAGGTCGAAGTCACGATCGATGGCTCTAGTCACCGATCCCACTTCTGGATCTTCTTCTAATTCTCTTTGCAGTTTCTCCCTGGTGCTCTCGTGACATAACCGATGATCGCTAGAGCAACTTTATGGATGAACAACTAGCCCTCCTAGCTCGGAAGTTTTCCCATGCTTTCAAGAGAAGGAGGGATGGAAGAAGAGGAGGACCCATGATTTGTTTCAAGTGTGGTGGCCCCAACCACATCCGAGCAAACTGCCCCAAGCTGGGGAAGGGCAAAGGTGACTACGGCGGTCCGAGCAAGAACGACTACATCGACAAGAACCGCAACATGAAGCCCTCAGCACCTGCTCCAGACAAGAAGAAGTTTCGCAACTTTGGGAAGGCCAAGAAGCTCTTCCATCGCGTCCTCACCGCCTTCGACGACCTCAACTTCAGCGACGTGGAGGGATGGAGCGACGACGAGGGCAAGGATGATCAAGATCCCAAGGACGGTGACGACTTCATCGGCATGTGCTTCATGGCCAACGGGAGCAACGTCAGCGACAGCGAGCTCTACAGCGACTCTGATGAGGTAGGTCCCTCCTACGACCAGCTCAATGATGCATTCCTTAAGCTAGGAAAGTTTTATGCTAGATCTAGAGCTAGGGTTGGTGATCTTGAGAAGGAAGTAGATAGACAATCACGGGAGCTTACTTCACTTAGATCTGCTTCCTCCCGTGATGATTGTGATACATGCTGTGGTTTGATTGGTGACATGGAGAAACTAAGGACCTCGCATGATAGTCTGACTTCTGAGCTTGATAAGCTTAAGGTGGAGAATGCTAGTATGCTTACTGAACTAGAAATGAGTAGGGTAGCACCTAGTTCATCGACTAGTGTAGAAACTACTTCCTGCACCTCATGTGAGGATAAGGACAATGCTTTTAAAGGTCTTTATACTATGTTGCTTGATCTTCCTGAGATTTATGAAAGCTGTAATAATCTAAAGATGAATCTAAAACGGGCAGACCATAAAATCACTGAACTACAAGCCTTCTTCCTTGAGCCTATTGCTTCATGTGTGAACTGTCCCAAACTTACTGCTGAACTTGAATCTGTCTCCAAACAGTTTCAAGAATTAGTTGATAACAATAACAAATTAGCCAAATTTGCTTCTAAGGAACCTGTTAGCTCATCTTGCAGTAACTGTGAAAAACTCAAATATGAATTGATTGTTCTGAATGAAAAATGTGTGAAGCTAACTAAGGACCTTCTAGAGAAGCAACCATCTGCTTGTAATGTGTGTGCTGGGAAGAATCATGAGGGTTTGGTAGAGACGCCTAGCGACGTAAACCAACTAGCTAGTACTAGGACTGTTCCCCCAGAGTCGGCTGTGCATGCACAAGCCAATCTTTCCTCTGCTGTTGGTTCTTCTTCTGCTCCCTTATCCTCTGCTGTTCTTTCTTCCCCCTGCTCTTCTTGCACCTCTCTCTTTCGGGAGTGTCAGTATCTTATGAACACTCTCGAGAGGTTTGTAGGAGGCAAGAAGAAGCTCAATCTCATTCTAGACCAATCTAATATTTGCAGATTTAATCAGGGTCTAGGATATGATTTCCTTGAGGATATGAGGAAGCATCCACCTGTCGTGCTCAGAACCATAGCACCAGGTGTGATCAAAACTAAGCCCAGGACTGAGAAAGTAAATTTTAAATCAGCGGGTTTTGTTCAAAGGATCTCTGACAGCAAGGTGATTCCACCTGCAGCTTCGGCCTCTCAGAAGGCGATGAATTGATTGTTCTGGATGAAAAATGTGTGAAGCTAACTAAGGACCTTCTAGAGAAGCAAAATTCTGCTTGTAATGTGTGTGCTGGGAAGAATCATGAGGGTTTGGTAGAGACGCCTAGCGACGTAAACCAACTGGCTAGTAGTATGAATGTTCCCCCAGAGTTGGCTGTGCATGCACAAGCCAATCTTTCCTCTGCTGTTGGTTCTTCTTCTGCTCTCTTATCCTCTGCTGTTCCTTCTTCCCCCTGCTCTTCTTGCACCTCTCTCTTTCGAGAGTGTCAGTATCTTATGAACACTCTCGAGAGGTTTGTAAGAGGCAAGAAGAAGCTCAATCTCATTCTAGACCAATCTAAGATTTGCAGATTTAATCAAGGTCTAGTATATGATTTCCATGAGGATATGAGGAAGCATCCACCTGTCGTGCTCAGAAACATAGTACCAAGTGTGATCAAAACTAAGCCCAGGACTGAGAAAGTCAATTTTAAATCAGCGGGTTTTGTTCAAAGGATCTCTGACAGCAAGGTGATTCCACCTGCAGCTTCGGCCTCTCAAAAGGCGAAGTATCATTGCACCTTCTGTCAGAAGGATGGATACTTGTTTGATCATTGCTTTAGGCGCGCCAAGCTCGCGCGTAGAGATCATGTTGAGTCCTTTAGGCGCATTCAGGGTCAGCCCCAGACCATGAGTGCACCTAAGACTAACATGAGGTCTATGTTTCCTACAGCTGATGATTTAGGGCAGCATCGAGGACTTGGTTTTTCTGAGTTTTCTGATTTTCGTCCTCATGCTCCCTTTGGTCGTGACTTCCGTCGTTTTGAGGGTAGATCTTGGTTTTCCTTTCGAGATGGCTACCCGCGGCGAGATCAGCATGTTGCCAGAATTTCGACACGCTCTTCCATAGCAGTCGGATTCAACCAATGACTTGTCCGCATACGCACCTTCTGACTTGTTGAGTGACAGAGAGCGTATGGTAGATAGAGGTCAGTCTTGCTTGACTACTTCATCTGTTCGACGTGTTACTCAGTATTGGGTGCCAAAATCACTGTTGATTCACCCCAGTACTGAGACTTTACTCTCTGTTTGACTCAGGTTCGCCGGGTAGGGAAGGGAAAGGTTTGGCTTGTAGACTCTGGTTGTTCGCGCCATATGACCGGATATTCTCATTGGTTTTCTTCCCTAGCCCGTGCTCCAGGTGATGAGACGATCACCTTTGGAGATGCTTCGTTTGGGTGCGTCTTTGCTAAAGGTACTATGCGCATTAATGATTCATTTATTCTGAAAGATGTTGCCTTAGTAAGTAAGCTGCAGTATAATCTGCTTTCAGTCTCTCAGCTCACCGATGACGATTTTGAGGTGAGTTTTAAGAAAAACAATTGCAAAATTTTTATTCTTCGGGTAGTCTGGTTTGCGGGATTTCACGTTATGGGAGGATCTTTCGTGCTGATTTTTCTCAGTCTTCTGGTGATCCTCTCCGGTGTTTAATTGCTTCTAAATCCCGTGATTTGACCTTCTGGCATAGGAGACTCGGTCATATAGGCTTTGATCATTTGACCCGAGTTAGCGGCCACGATCTCATTCGTGGTTTGCCGAAACTCAAGATGGTCAAGGATCTAGTTTGCTCTCCATGCCGGCACGGCAAGATGGTTGCCGCTTCTCACTCTCCAGTCACAGTGACAATGACCGGTGCACGTGACAAGCGCTCCATATGGATCTGATTGGCCCAAATGAGTGCTTGATCGGTGGAGGGAAGTGGTATGTTCTTGTTGTGGTCGATGACTTCTCGAGGTACTCTTGGGTATTTTTCTTAGCCTCGAAGGATGAGACGTTTACTCATTTTCGTGGTCTTTTTAGTAGGCTTTCTGTTGAGCTCCCAGGTGCATTATGAGCAATTCGCAGTGATAATGGCACCGAGTTCAAGAATTCCTACTTTGAGAGTTTCTGTGGTGAGACAGGTGTAGAGCACCAGTTCTCCTCTCCGCACGTCCCTCAACAGAATGGCATTGTGGAGAGGAAGAACCGTACCTTGGTCGAGATGGCCAAGACAATGCTGAATGAATATTCTACACCTAGGAAGTTTTGGGCTGAGGCAATTGCCACTGCATGCCATGTTTCAAACAGAGTTTTTCTTAGGGCACGCTTGCATCGCACTTCTTATGAGTTGAGATATGGGCGAAAGCCCAGTGTCTCGTATTTTCGTGTGTTTGGTTGCAAGTGTTTTATTCTGAAGTCTGGGAACCTAGATAAGTAAAAGTCACGATCGTGTGATGGGATCTTTCTGGGTTACTCGACTTCTTCTCGTGCCTATAGAGTCTGGAACTGCGAGTCTAGCAAAATGGTAGAAACCTGTGAGGTGACTTTCGATGAGGCCAGTCCAGGGACTAGGCCTGATATCTCAGGTTCTCTAGAGCAGTCTGAGTCCATCTTTGTGGACGATGAGGAAGATGGAGATGAGGGTTGTCTACCCGATCCAGTTCCTTCTCCTCCTCTTGAGGTGCCTTCTTCCACCGCACCTCGAGGAGATCAGCCTTTGCCGTTTACTACTTCCGAAGCTAGTGGCTCTGTCCCTATCTCATCTGCTCATGAGATAGACCACTTCTTCATCTCACCCTGGACCTCCTAGACACATTCAAAAGGACCATCCTTCAGAGCAGATCATTGGAGATCTTTTTGAGCGAGTCACTCGTTCAAAAACAGGCATGTCTCTCTTCTGTCTCCATTCTGCCTTTGTTGCCTCATTTGAGCCTAAAGATATTTGTCATGCTCTTTCTGATGAATCATGGATCAATGCCATGCATGAAGAATTGGAGAACTTTGACAGAAACAAGGTCTGAACACTTGTTGAGCCCTCTCGAGGTCACAATATCATTGGGACCAAGTGGGTTTTCAAGAACAAGCAAAGCGAAGATGAGGTAGTCATTCGAAACAAGGCTAGACTGGTAGCTCAGGGTTACTCCCAGGTTGAGGGTCTCGATTTTGAGGAGACCTTTGCCCCTGTAGCCAGACTTGAAGCTATTAGGATCTTGCTTGCCTTTGCAGCTTCTAAGAGCTTCAAGCTTTACCAGATGGACGTCAAGAGTGCTTTTCTCAATGGACTTATTAAGGAAGAAGTCTGTGTCAGACAGCCCCCAGGTTTTGAAAACCCCAAGTACCCTAATCATGTCTTCAAGCTTTCAAAAGCTCTTTATGGACTTAAGCAAGCTCCTCGAGCCTGGTATGAAAGGCTTAAGTCCTATCTGTTGAGTCATGACTTTGAAATGGGTAAAATTGACAAGACCTTGTTCATCCGCCATCTTGGCACTGATCTTCTGCTCGTTCAGATTTATGTGGATGACATTATCTTTGGCGGCTCCTCGCATGCTCTTGTTTCTCAGTTTTCGGATGTCATGAGCTCAGAATTTGAGATGAGCATGATGGGCGAGTTGAGTTTCTTCCTTGGCTTCCAAATCAAACAGACTCGGGAGGGTACTTTTCTGCACCAAGGCAAGTACACCCGTGATCTCCTGAGACGCTTTGACATGAGTGATGGCAAGCCAGTATCAACTCCGATGGCTTCTACAGCCTCACTTGACCCCGATGAAGACGGCGAGCCAGTTGATCAGAAGGAGTTCAGACGCATGATAGGCTCTCTCTTGTACCTCACAACCTCGAGACCAGACATACATTTCTCCGTGTGTCTTTGTGCTCGGTTTCAGGCTTCTCCTCGCGTATCTCACCGCCAGGCGGTGAAGCGCATCTTTCGGTACCTTCGAGCTACCATTGACTATGGTATCTGGTACTCTTCCTCCTCTTGTCTATCTCTTAGAGCCTTCTCCGATGCAGATTTCACTGGCTGTAGGATAGATAGGAAAAGCACCTCTGGCACTTGCCAATTCATTGGCACTTCTCTTGTCTCCTGGTCTTCAAGGAAGCGATGCGGTGTTGCATACCCACCGCAGAGGCCGAGTACGCTATCGCATTCTTTGTAGCCAAGTGCTTTGGATGGTCTCGACCTTGCGGGACTTTGGGTTAGTAATCGATCGTGTTCCACTCTTTTGTGATAACACGCTTGCAATTTGCATTGCCAAGAACCCAAAGCAACATTCTCGGACCAAGCATATTGATATCGATATCACTTTCTTCGGACCATGTAGAGAAGGGTGACATTGTGCTCCAGCCAGGGAGAGTGAACACCGCTGGTGATATCTTCACCAAGCCTCTGGACGACTCTCGGTTTTATTCTGCGAGGGGAGAGCTTAGTGGTTTGTCCTTACGGATCGTTATGAGGGGAGCTTGGGTTTTACTCTCAGATCATATTTTAATTATGCTATTTCTCTTTTCTGGCTGCATTTCTTTTGGGTGCTTTGGGTCTAAGTCCTTCCAGCATAGGTTAGAGTGGTTCGCTTGCCAAGTTGTTTTGACTGCTAATTCTTATCTTGTGCTTCTAGGATGCTGCTTATTAGCTGTTTCTCCTCTCTCTAAGTTGAGCTTACTCACTTCTTATAGGTTCTAGCGAGGGTCGGGCCACCCTTGGGTAGACAGGGACAGTGTTTGCTCCTTAGTGGGTTAGTTGATCAGCTAATAGTCCTGGAATCATATGGGGTAGATAAGAATCAGTCTGAGTTTTGGTATTCTCCATATCTTATCTATGCTCTAAGGACTACCTTTTCTCTTTCTTGTTCCAGTTTCTCGTTTTTGTTCCTTTGGTTCAGGGGGAGTTCATCTTGGTTCTTCTAGTTCTTAAATTTGTCATAACTCAACCTGAATTAAAAGATGCTTCTCATTCTGAAGGGGATCTGGATTTTCGTGTATTTCATCCTGCATTGCAATATAATCATATGGAGCCTTGTTTATTATCCCTTATGATCTGTTTTCACTGTTTTACATCTTGCCATGATTTATGCTAAACTGCTAGATTTATCATGACTTTTTATGTGTAGTTTAGTCTTAGCCATGCTAAGGTGATTAAAAAATGCTCAACTTGAATTAAAATCTTGTCATGATAGCTCTTGAGACTAGTCTGGTTGAAGTTATCCTTTTATGATTCTCGCCATGTCAAGTAGGCTGAGTTGAGTTTTGAATCTTTATTGAGTTTCAGAGTAAGCTATGTCAATTCGTTAAGAAACATGACTTATCTTTAATCGTTGGTCTAAAAACTTCAAAAGCAAAAATGATGTCTTTTGTGCGAAAAAACTGATCTCACCAACTCTTTCTCATGAGACTGCTTGCCATTGCACTAGGCATGAACTCAAGGGGAGTCTTGGATGATCTAAGATCACCTCCTTAAGTCTGTTGCTTGGAGTGGTCGCATAAGGCTTGGGATCTAGCACATGGTTAAGATTTAAAAAATGGTTGAAGCTTAGGAGGCAGTTGTGGATGGCACCTAGTCAAGGACTTGCTTCACTAAGATAAAGCCATAATTATGTTTCCAGAAAAAAAACAAAACTTGTGCTAAAATTGCTTATCTTCGAACAGACCAAGTACTTGATCAAATGAGTCTTTCTTCAACTGGTAGCATTCTAAACTGTTCAATATAATGCTTCTTGGTTCCACTTAGAGTATTTGACATGGCTTGTATCATCCTTGGATACCTTTAGCTAGACTATAATCTTGGTTTATTTGACTTGCTAAAGAATTGAACCTTTTCTCAGATTATGGATTTCCTGTCTTAGCTATTCTATACATCAATTGTCATGATCTTGATAGCATTCTTATGTGTTATGGCTTGGTGTAATTCTCTAATAGTCATTTTGGATAATCTTCATGGCTCCTAATGCTTAAAATGAATATCATGTCATTTCCTCTCTGTAATACTTCTTGATGTGTTTATTGCTAAAAGGGGGAGAAGTTAGTTTGGAGAGAAAAAGTCCTGAGAAAAAGTCTTCTAGAGCGTTGCAGAAAAATTTGCTCTTTCATTTCAAGCTTCAGTCTTTCTCTTTTGACAAACATGGTCTTAAGCCTTCTTGTTTCCTAGTTTAGACCGTGTTTGGTCTTTATCACAAACTCTTCTATATGCTTTTTCGTGTTTGTCAATATACTCATCAAGGGGGAGATTGAGAGACCATGTGAGTAGGGTCCCCATTTGAGTGATGAGTATTTGACGCTGTGGTGAGAAGTTTGTGATTGAAATTATTGCGTTTGCGCTACTGCTGGTTTGGTTCTGTAAGTGCGGAACTTCCGGTTCTGGAAAACGGAAGTTCCGATAATCGAAACTTCCGCTTTGGTAAAACGGAACTTCCGATTATCCTGACGTTTGTGTTCTGTTGAGGTAATCAAACTTCCGCACCTGGGAACGCGGTATGTCCGATAATACTGACGTGAGTATTCTGCTGTGAGGACAATCGGATTTTCCAACCTGAGAGTGCGGACGGTCCGATAATCGGAACTTCCGCCGTGGAAGTGCGGACGGTCCGATAATCGGAACTTCCGCAATGGTAAGTGTGAAACTTCCAATTATGGGCAGAACTGTGGAGAAAGGCATAGTTTTGATTTTGAGTTGTGAATTGTTTTTAGTTAAATGCAAATGATGATTATATTAACTTGAGCAATGCTATGTGATGTGTTTCTTGTTTGTACTGGTTGCAGGGCATCGAGGTGGAGTCGTGACGAGACACGTGGAGACCGGACTAGACGTAGGCGGCGTTGAGGTCAGAACGGTAAAGATGTGTCGAAGACAGCGTGCACTCGAGGCGTTTGCGAGTCGTGAACAACACGGAACGCGGGAGCTTCCAGAAGGTGTGCGAGGGGCGAAAGGGTAATTTCGCAAAGCGGCACAAGTGGAAGCGGGCTCCGTTAGGGTTTAGCCGGCTTAACGGGTTGGAGACCCGTTAGCCAAGGGCTATAAATAGAGGTGAACCCCTGGTTGTTGTAAAAGACTTTTGGTGAGAGAAAATTAGGGTTAGCTTTAGCTAAAGAACCTTTGGAGAGGTTGTTTTGCTTTTTGGAGAGGTTGTTGAGTTGGAGAGGATGAACTGAAATTCATGTAATTTTTCCTCTGTGTTTGCCTCTGTAATCTTTTGATTCCTATCAATGAAATTCTGAGGTTTTGGTTCTTTGTTTATGCCTCTTTCTTCTCTCTGTTCCTACATTGAATATCTAGGGTTTTGGTGAAACTTTTGATTCGTCTTATGAGATGGCATGAAACTTGATATCTAGAGTCTTATTGATATTGCTAATATATCCTCAAAGTTTCATGAGATAAGAATCTAAGAATCTTGCCTATTGTGGTTTTTTGTCTTTCTTGCCAAATATTTAAGAAATCCGATTTTGCTTTGATTAATGGATCTTTGTCTGCGATTCTTCTCCATGGGGTCAAGATGTTGTTTAGGTTGATGTCCTGTGAGACTTGACCTGAGAAGAGCAACAATCTTTGAGTATTTTGGTTTTTTGGCAAAATCCCGAGCGTACTGTTCTTCGGTTAGGACAATCGGAACTTCCGATTTGTATACGGCGGAACTACCGCAGTCGGAACTTCCACACTGGAAGAACGGAACTACATGATGCGGAACTAATGCAAGGTAGAATCGAGCTTCGATATCCGGATGTAATAGCCCTTTTGTTTAACTCTTTGGATTTGATTCACATCACACCTTTTGTTTAACAGTAAGTTTTTGAATTGCTGTGTGGACACTTGAGAGGGGAGGATATTAATTTTTAAGGCACCATTCACCCCCCCCCCCTCTGTTGTCATTTCGGTCCTTCACTAGCTCCGCCACTGATACAACCCTTTTGCCATGGCAATAAACTAAAAATTTCGTTAAGGGCATCTACAATGATTAGAGATAATCTAACATATGCTACATCATTTTTAGAGATAACATCTCTAATAGATAGTCTCTAACACACTCTTCAACATTTAAATTTTATAATTTTTCTCTGAAACAGGTCTACTTGTCTACTAAAGTAGATTAATGTATCATGTCTTGTTTCGCGAGCACGACAGTCTCTTCAGAAAGAGACGACTTATGCTCTCTCTCTCTCTCCTCCTTCTCCTCATCTCTCCTCCACGTAGAATTTTGTTGACATGTCATAACTAAGAGACGATAATAAAAATACTATTGAAGATACCCTAAGCAAACCACTAACATAGCATCAGACAAATGACAAAATATTGCCTTAAAAGAGCTAGTCTGGAAAGCGGGAATAAAGAAAAGTATGAATAAAAAATGGTCTCTATGATTGCAAATATAAGTCTTTTTTCTACAATTTTAAGGTACATTTATCTCACTACTTCCTACCATATTCTTGTTGAATGAATACTCGTATTCTTATCAATAAACACTACTACAGAACAGACCTTTGGTCCCGGGCCTAAAGGGCCTCTAGTCCCGGTTATAGAGCCGGGACTAGGAAATCGGGACTAAATGTCTCACCTTTAGTCCCGGTCCCAGGCCCGGGACTAAAGGTCGATTTAGTCCCGTTGGTAATACCAACCGGGGCTAAAAGGTCCACTGGTCTACCACGGGTCGCCCTTTTAATCCTTGCTGGTATTACCAACCGGGACTAAAGGTGTTTTTTTTTGTTTTTTTTCCATTTCAATTCATTATTGATTTTGGTTTTAAAATTACATTAGGTTTTCAAATGCGTATTCTTCGCTGCTAATATATGTATACGCCCACATATAATTTAGTTTGGAACATTATTACACACAAATAAAGTATGAAACTATATATATTATGGAGCTATATATATGTATATATATATATATATATATATATATATATATATATATATGCACATAAAATTTACAACATTATTCATGCATCCTTGGTATTTACAACACAAATGTTGTCCTCCACTTAAATGTCATACAAATGTTCGTCTGGTTTGGCTTCAATTGTTCATCTGGTTAAAGTAGAACTCGGTCGGGCTTGAGGACATGCTCATTAAGAAATCCTGCGATTGTCTCTTGAATTCCTTTGAGGCGGTCCATATCCAACACTGCTCCTTCAACCATATCTCCTTCAATTTGCATTAAACGAAAGAAGTATTAATATACATAAGATTTATTTAATAGCAACAAATAAATAAAATGGATTTATTATATATACTTGTTACGCACTTTCGCATCTGTAGATGGGTTCTTTTGCATACACCGTGAGGAACTCGCAAACGTAGTATCCACACAAATTGTTGCCTCGGTGGTCTGTAGAGAACCCATCTGCATTTATATAAAAGATTACTCTCGCTATCCCGCGTGAGTCAAGCATGATAAGGTAAAGATGCGGGAGCTAGTACAACTTACATCCAATCGGTGTGGATCGTGAAGTGGCGCTTTCAGATCCGGACGGTGTAGTTGAACGAACCAAGCCCAAACCCCGCCTAATAATTGATCGTTAATTAACTATTGCAGAGTTAAAGAGCAAGAATAAATATTTAAAGATCGAAGTTACCCCTGGATAATGTCTATCATATCTTGGTAATCTTCCTGCGGTTTTCTCAACGAGTCATAGATTAGCAAATGACCGTCGGAGAGATCAAGACAATCGTTATCCAAAGAAAGTCGCATTTGTTTATAGAGTCAACATATATATCTTTATGTTGGATTGAGTAAGTAAAGTAAAATGTGCACACGATAACAACACTCACCCAAAGTTGTAGGGGAAGAGTATAAATCTTTTGTTCTTTTGGTTGATCAAGAACCTCCGAAATTCCTCTCCGTTTGAGGTCTCCATTGATCGTAGGGAGTGTTTGGGTCCTTGAATACGATATATGGATCAACGAAACCAATGTTCTTGTCGTTTCTACGTGTGAGGTCTCTCATCATGTCTCTGCATATGTATAGACATGCTAGCTAGTGTGAGGATAATTACTTATACATATACATATGCTAGAGTGAGATTATTAAAAGAAAGAATCACGTACAGACAAAAGTAGCTGATGAGAGATTTGTCTAGAGCGTTCATGTGGCATAGCTGGTGTAACTCATTAAACTGAACCATTATAATGTCATCGCCACGGAAGTAATGATGGTTTCTAATTTTGACGCAAATATAGTCATCCGCTTTTCTGCGACACGCCGCCATGTACCACTTGTTTAACAAGTACATTTGTGTACGAAGTTCCATGAGCTTCTCAGGGTTGTATAGACTCTTGCCATATACATATTCCTTCTTCCAATGATCAACTTCCGGAGCACTTTTGATGTGTGCTCACGAGCATTTGGGAAATGCTTAGACCGATTTCATGAAAAATTCATCAAGTTGATCCAAATGCACATTTCCGTATATCTGTTCTAGCACGTTCGTGTTTGAACCATATTCATTCCCAATAACTAGCGGGGGCACTGATTGTTGTGATTGTTCCCCGAGCTGTGCAACACCCTTCCGTGCTCTCTTCTCTTTCTTCTTCGCCTCCTCAATTGACTTGGTGAGAGTGCGGTCATAGTCCGATAGTGGCGAATCCTTACGAGCATGACGTAACTTTTTCTGGTGAGCGTCCACCCTTTGCCTTAGAACTTCTGGACGTACGAAGAAGTACGGCTTCTCAGGGTTTCGCTTCGCTTCACTTTTAGCCTTGACTTTCGTGAAGAAACTGTCCACATCTGTTTTCACTGAAGCATCTATTTCCTCGCAGCCTTCTCATAGGAAAGTTTCGCTGCCTTAGAAATAGTGGTGTTCTCCCGAGGCTTTCTTCTTTGGCGGTGGGGCCGACGCTGCTTGTGGGTGCGCCTCTTCTTTGGCGAGGGCCGGCGGTGTCGGCGTTGGAGCCCGCCGTGGAGGCGATGGGGCGATGGCGGCGTTGGAGCCCGCCGTGGAGGCGATGGAGCGGCGGTGTCGGCGTTGGAGCCCGCCGTGGAGGCGATGGAGCGGCGGTGGCGGCGTTGGAGCCCGCCGTGGAGGCGATGGGGCGATGGCGGCGTTGGAGCCCGCCGTGGAGGCGATGGGGCGGCGGTGTCGGCGTTGGAGCCCGTCGTGGAGGCGATGGGCGGTGGGGATGCGGCTGTCTTCCACTTCATTGTCATCGCCCGCAACACCGTGACTGGTGGTGAATGGATAATTGGACTTAGGTTGGGGAGGTTCTGCTGTGAAAACAACGTGGTATGAGTAAACCGTTATTTAAGCCAATACATAATTAGTGAAAAAATGGTTCGTTCACTTTCATCCGCACCTAGGTTAAGTTGTTGAGGAGGAGGAGGTGACGCCTAGGAATAATGATATAGCGCTTGCGCCAACATATGAATGTCTTCTCCGCTTCTCCTAAAGTCTTCTCCCCATCACCTCCTTCAATGTCAAGAGGCACATTGCTATTACCTTTCACAACTCTATCCACCGAGACGCTAGCATATCCAGAGGTATTAATGCCCCATGGCATCTTGGTGTCTTCGTAGGGTCGATCGAGATACAACACCGATAGCCACCATGATCGTGGCATTCCCTCGAATGTGCACTCACATGTCGTGAGAGGATCGGTGATGTCATCCACGGGAAGCGCAGACCTGCGCCATCTTGAATCACTAGCACCTCCGTGGAAGCGCAATCGCTTTCAACCGATTAGGGGTCGATGTTGACTCCGGCTCGATGCGCTTTGCCTTTGGATGGAACTTATCGCTATCTGCACTTGCCTTTTGATTTCCTCATTCATTTTGGCTTCAAGTGTTTTTTCTCGCTTATCGCTTCACGAGCCACTTCCGTGACTCAAGAACTATTTCTCCATCCTGCGCATCCGCTCTGCCTCCTCGTACTTCTTTCTCTGGCGGCTTCTATAGGTGGCTTTGTCTTTAGGGAAAGCATGCTCCCACGACACCTCCCCATAGCCTCTTGTTCGCCCACCGTGTTCAAGACTCTCCGTATGTATGTCACCATCCTTATCTCTGTTCGGTGCCACCGCCACTCTCACCAAGCCTCGAGCATAAGCAAATCTTTCTCGCGCTCTTTGGAGTTTTGCGCCATACACTATCTTTCCGGTCTCTAGGTCCAGCTTCCCCATGACCGAAAAACCAATACTTGGCACGCCAAAGCGCTTGATTGATTCTGTTCGATCCCTTGGCAAGAATCTCCTGCTCCATTCTTTCCCACTTAGGAATGGCACTCCTGAGCCACCGATCCCAAGTGATGGTGGTATTGCTTTGCTCGGGCATTCTGTTGGTTCCTTCTCACCCGTGCCTCACCCTCTTCCGATGTCTTGAATCTGCATAAACTCATCCCAAAACGGCCTCAACTTGACGTAGGCCTTAGTGTTGAAATCAAGGCGTCGAGTTCTTCCCGATAAATGTCTTGTACAATTTCTTCTTCCAACACCGGAATTGTGTGGCCATCTTCTTCATAGCCAGCTTCCTAACTCTCTCCTTCAAAGCTTCATCTTACAGACGAGCGAAATGTTGAAGGACATCTTGCCAAACTAGTGCCTTGTCACGATCAGAGACAAAACTAATATGAGGAGCAACTTTCTTTTGCTTCCATTCACGAGCATTGATCGGGATCCTGTCCCTTACAAGGTACCCACAGTGGCTGACAAATTTCTGTGCATGTGGTCCAAGTACTTTGCCTGTATCCTCCTCGAATTCCGAGAGAATGAACCGACCCTCCAACGGCTTCTTCGGGCCTCGTACATTTCTACTCTTCCCCGTTGTTGTCGTCGATCCAGAGGGCTACGAATGTAGAAACACAAAGATTTAAATAAATATATTTACACGACAAATGAAATTATTCTGAATTTCATGTATACATAAGAGATTGTAGATAGACCTCGCCAGCATTGTCTTGCTCATCTTCATAATCGGCAAAGTACTGACTCCCGTCATCTACTTCTTGATTGTTGTCATCACCTTCGAATTGGGCACCTTGTAAGGCATCATTGTTGATAATTTCCATCATGGCATCGTCCATGTTGTCATTCGGGTCGGCCATTTCTGCAAATATATGTGTAGGACGTTAGAACGGTTCGTGATCGGGTTATGATTTCGCATCAAGTGGCGTGCGGTTCGTGACATGCATCGACAAAAGAAAAACAACATATACATTCAATTCGCCAGCTCCTGCAAAAATGATTTCTAGGCTCGATGGCCGGTCACAAAAGAGGGCTCGCCACGGGTTAGTGTTTGTGTCGTCGTCTCCTGCAGAGAAATGCACAGATCTATCTACTGAAGGTTACTATATGAAAACATAACCTGGCAATTGAACATCAACAACTTATCTAACCCACTAATGGCCTTGGCTAATTAGGAACATCCAATAGTTACTTCATCCTACTCACTGCCATATGCTCACACACTGAGATGCAACACAGAGAGGGAGCTACTGTCATCTATACCACATTGCCACCGAGGCACCGACAACAGTAGCGGCTAGCTAATCTCGTTTGCCTCCTCTGTGAACCCGTATATTTTCTCTCTCTCGATCTCCTTTTCTGCTACCAGCAAAACGATTGATCTTATTTGCAAAAATTCCTAATTGTTGGATCGATTGCAACCTCAATGCTACCACTATGAATGGGGCATCTGAACCTGCAAAAGAATCAGCCTCATGCTTTGTATTATCTGCAATGGACATTGTCCGAAACTTCTTGTCCACAGATGTGGCATTACTTGTCTGAAGACCTATGGAATGATCCTAACTCGTTAAAGCATCCTTTTTTTTGAGAATATGTGTTTCACCAGTACAATTTGAAGCTACAAAGTGTAAAGTACTCAAGCCAGTCATGTGCTAACCAACAATGAAGCTTCCTGTCAACATGTTCAACTAAGTTCACATGTCACCATGTACAAAGATTCGATAGCTTTGATTGAATGATCGTGAGTCATCAAAGCGTTACTCATGCTTTTGTGTCAACAATCTAGCCATGACAATGATTTCACATTTTAGTTCGTAAATGTTTGAATCACATGGGCTAGCACGTGAGGAGTATCAGTCAATGACACTTCTCAATATCCAAAGAAACATAACACTTCTAAAAACATGAAAATGCCAATCATGGTAATTCGAATCGATCTCTTATTTGCGCAATTCTTCTCGTATTTGAGCAATTATGGACTTTAATCGTTGTCAACACATCCTGCATCGCCCAGACAACATGGCATGCACATATGTTACTTCCACAAACACAAGAGCACTCAACTTAATTTATACAATAATCTCGAAATAGTGCATACAAGATCTATTACATTGCAAGAACATAAAACTACATTCAAGAATGAATTGATCAACTTCTGAAACCATATTTAGTTATGAGCTTTGACTATCTTGATGTATACAATCAGCTCAGCAGCCAGCATGTAATTCAGACATGTGGATGATAGGTGCTACTCTATTTGAACTTCAAACCAAGACCTTACCAGAAAAGAACCAATACATCAACAACAGTTGTGCCAAATAAACCATTTTCCATTCAACAATTCCTTCAGAATTCATATATCCGTAATGTACAATGTAAAGATCCATACATCCGTAATGTATAATGTAGCTAGACAAAACGATAGATTGCTCAATCATGAATTCAACAGAAAGATCCATACATCCATTTCTGAACTACTACATTTCTGAATCAATAATCCAGAATCCAGACATTTATGAATCCATGTACCTACACAAAATCATGCATTGCTCAATCACAAAATTCATACAACACGAAACCGATCCACACGGGGCATCAGGGGGAGGGGGGGAGTGCAGGCGGTGGGCGCGTGGCCGGGAGGAAAAGAGAGGGAGAAAGCTAGGCACGGGAGAAGGGGAGGCTCACCGAGCGGTGGAGGGGGTGCCGAGGAGGCCGGCGATGGAGCCACGGGCGGCGGGAGGAGCTTGGCGGCGGAGCGACTGGAGCGAGGAGACGGCGAGGGAGACGGAAGGGTGGAAGAAGGGAAGAAGCCACCGTTGCTAAGTCTCGAGGGCCTTTAGTCCCGGGCGGTATTACCAACCGGGAATAAAGACCTTTAGTCCCGGGTGGTAATACGGACCGGGACTAAAGGCTGGACCTTTAGTCCCGGGTGGTTCCACGGCCCGGGACTAAAGGTCTTCTTGTGGACATATTTTCCGCCATTAGCCACCTTTAGTCCCAAGCAGTATCTGACCGGGACTAAAGGTCCCACTATTCAGCCTCCCGCCACGCTTTTCACAGCTTTGGGTTTTGTATTAAGTTTATTTGTATAAATATGCTAATTCTTGTTAAATGCATAGTAAATTAAATACTAGGCATAAATTTTTAAAAATAATAGTTGCATTTCCTTTTATCTTATTGACATTTCAAACGACTTTTATAGTGACCACAAGCTGGGAAGTGAAGAGCCAACTATAAACAAAATGAAGGGCTCAAACCACAAGTCGGGAATTTCATTTGAAGGCATAAATACTTGCTAAAAAATTTCAAGTCATTTTTACACCGTGGAGAAGACATGCTTCACAGAGGTACATGTGTCCTTTTATCGAATAGGAATTTCATTTGAAACGATAAAAATAAGAAAAATATGATAGAAACATCCGAAGTTACAATTATTACATAAAATCTCTAATACACACTATTTATTAAACATCACTATATATCAAGCGGCACGATGGTGAACTTCTTCTTGACGTATGACCCTTGGTTATGATCATGCCGAACCATGGAGTATCCTTGGCATTTAGCAGATGCTTGGGTCTTTGGTCACATGAAGGGCGGGATTCGGTCATCCCTTTCATAATCTTCCGACTTGTCCGACTTGTCCTCAATTCCCACGATGTTTCTTTTCCCGAAAGAACTATGTGGCGCTTTTGGCTCATTGGTTGATTTGTCGTAGTTTTCCCTCTCTTGGGTTTTGTAGACATGTCTTTCACATAGAACACCGATTCACATCGCAAGAAGGACTAATGGTTCGCCTTTGTACCCAATATTGTTGAGGTCCACCGTTGTCATTCCATACTCCTTGTCGATTGTTACCCGCCTCGGCCATCTTCACCCATTGGCACTGGAACAAAGGGACTTTAAAATTAGGTGCGTAGTCTAGTTCCCAAATCTCCTCTATGCGGCCATAATATGTTTGCCTCTTTCCATTTGGGTCTGTGGCATCTACGCGGACACCACTGTTTTGGTTCGTGCTCCTTTTATCTTGGGCTACGATGTAAAATGTATTTCCATTTATCTCGTACTTTGTACGTGAGGATGTGCCACGATGGTTGCCTAGCCAACAAATACAGTTGCTCATCAATATTGTCATCACCCTGACATTCTTTTCGCAACCAACCGCTGAAAGTTTCCATGTGATGACGCCTAATCCAAGCTTCATTCTTCCCCGAAATCGATCGTAGGAACTCCTTGTGTACCTCGACATACGGCTCCACCACGGAGGAGTTTTGAAGAACTGTAGTGCGCTTTATTGAAATAATCGTCCCCGTGCATCGATATATGTTTTCTTCCCTAGTGTTCCCTTTCCACTAAGTCTCCCCTCGTGTCGCGATTCAGGAACACCAATCGGGTCAAGGTCGGGAATGAAGTCAACACAGAACTCAATGACCTCCTCTGTCCCGTAGCCCTTGGCGATGCTTCCTTCTGGCCGAGCACGGGTGAACATATTTCTTCAGACTCCATGAACCTCTCAAAGGGGAACATGTTGTGTAGGAACACAGACCGAGAATATTAATCTCCTTGACCAGGTGAACTAGGAGGTGTGTCATGATATTAAAGAAGGATGGAGGAACACCAACTCAAAGTCGACAAGACATTGAACCACATCATTCTCAGAGAGTAGCTAGTTCCATTGGATTGATTGCCTTCGAGAAATTGCATTGAGGAATGCACATAGCTTCACGGTGGCTGACGTACATGTGGAGGTAGAATTCTCTTAAAGCAACCTAAGCAATTGCGCTATAAGCACGTGGCGATCATGGGACTTTAAGTGTAGGAATTTCTTCTCCGCACATTTATTATACGCTTTATATTGGAGGAGAATCCAGATGGGACCTTGATGTCGTTTAGGCATTCAAACATGCTTTCCTTCTCTTCTTTGCTAAGAGTGAAGCTAGCGTGTCTTAAGTAATGGCGCCCATCGTCTGCCTTCTCTGGATGCGAGTTGTCTCGTTCTTTCATGCGCCGCAAGTCCCGCTGTGCTTCGAGTGAATCCTTAGACTTTCCATACACATCCATGAATCCTAGCAGGTTCACACAAAGATTCTTTGTCAGGTGCATCACGTCGATCGCGTTGCGGACCTCTAGGACTTGCCAATAGGGTAGCTCCCAAAATATGGACTTCTTCTTCCACATGGGTGCGTGTCCCTTAGCATCTTTCGGAACAGGTTCGCTGCCTTGTCCCTTTCCAAAGACTACTTGCACATCCTTGACCATATCAAGTACATCCTCCCCAGTTCGGTTGCGAGGCTTTGTTCGGTGTTCTGCCTTACCGTTAAAATGCTTGCCTTTCTTTCTTAGTTGGTGATTCATAGGAAGAAAACGACGATGGCCAAGGTACACGACCTTTCGACATTTTTTCAAATATATACTGTCAATGTCATCAAAACATTGTGTGCATGCATTGTATCCCTTGTTTGTCTGTCCTGAAAGATTACTTAGAGCAGGCCAATCATTGATTGTTACGAACAACAATGCTCGCAGGTCGAAGTGTTCCTGTTTGTACTCATCCCACACACGTACACCTGGTTTGCTCCATAAAAGAAGGAGTTCCTCAACTAATGGCCTCAGGTAGACATCGATGTCGTTGCGAGGTTGCCTCGGGTCTTGGATGAGCACCGGCATCATAATGAACTTCTGCTTCATGCATAACCATGGAGGAAGGTTGTAGATACATAGAGTAATGTGCCAAGTGCTATGACTAGTGCTCTGGTCCCCAAAAGGATTCATACCATCCGTACTTAAAGCGAACCTTAGGTTTCTTGCGTCATCTGCAAACTCCGGGAATTCTCTGTCTATTGCTCTCCACTGGGACCCATCAGCAGGGTGTCTCAACATGTTGTCTACCTTACGGTCTTCTTTGTGCCATCGCGACAACTTTGCATGGTCCTTGTTTATGAACAGACGTTTCAGGCGTGGTATTATAGGAGCATACCACATAACCTTGGCAGGGATTTTCTTCCTGGGACGTTCTTCGCCCTCAACATCGCCAGGGTCATCTCGCCTGATCTTATACCGCGACGCTTTGCATACGGGTATTCATCCAAATTCTCGTAGTCCTTGCCACGATACAGGATGCAGTCATTAGGACATGCATGTATCTTCTGGATTTCTAATCCCAAAGGGCAGACGACCTGTTTTGCTTCGTACGTAGTGGCAGGCAATTCGTTAGGCTTCGGAAGCATCTTTTTTTGGATCTTCAGTAATTGCCCAAATGCCTTGTCGGATACACCATTCTGTGCCTTCCATTGTAGCAACTCCAGTGTTGTACCCAACTTTTTTTGCCCATCTTCGGCGGACGGGTATAGTAATTTCTTGTGATCCTCTAGCATGCGGTCAAACTTAGCCTTCTCCTTTTCACTTTCGCAATCTCTTTGTGCATCACGAATGACATCACCAAGAGCATCATCTTCAGCGAGTGTGTCTTCTGCCCCTGCCTCTTCTTCAGCTTCGCCCATTGCAGTATCATCGAAGTCACCGTATTGAGCAATAATGTCGTTAGGGTCCAATTGTTCTTCTTCACCTTCTTCCATTATAACCCTGGTTTCTCCGTGCTTGGTCCAACAAATATAGTTTGGCATGAAACCCGACTTCAACAAGTGTGAGTGAAGACTCCTTGAGCTAGAATATTCCTTCAAATTCTTACACAGGCACATGGACAAAGACATGAAACTATCCCGCTTGTTTGCCTCGGCCACTCTTAAGAAATAATGCACGCCATCAATGAACTCTTTGGAGCGGCGATCGGCATTGTACATCCAATGGCGTGTCATCGTCTGCATTATATGACATATCACATAATTAAATTTCAAGTTTCAAATTTTTCCGGATATTACACATGATAGAGGCTACCCAAAAATTACTTAATAATTAAATATTAAACTTATTTATTAAAACAAAATTAATATTTATTATTTTTACCCAAGAGGTTGGATCTGATAAGATAAGACTTATCTCATCAAACACCCTCAAAGCTTAACCTAACTAACACATGTAAAAGTCATTTTTCATTTATTTAAATAATTATTAAATAAGGTAAAAATAAAAGTCTTCAGATTGATCCCAAAATTTTTGTACAGATAGTTCATAGCCTAATTAGATGGCAAAACAATTTTCAGAATTTTGGATCATTAATTTAGCCTACAAAATTCATGGAATAATAATTAAATAAATAAGCATAAAATAGGTATAAATTCAACTTTGTCCAAATAGTCTTAAAATTTTATATGGACTGTTCACAGTGTAACTTAGTGGAAAAACAAATTTCATGATTTTTGGAAATTTATTGTGGCCTACAAAAATCATGAAAGTTCCATTTATGAATTAATTGGCAATTTTATAACATATAAAAATTATTCAAATTTCACATTTCATATTTTTCATAATGGACGGCAGGTTAGCATCAGGAGCTTACCGCGAACACGCCGGTGAATACGGTTGAGTGAATGAACGGCTCCGGCGGTGGTGACAACGGCAGCGGCGGCGTGTCTGGCGGCGACAACGGCGTTCCCGGCTCCTGTGACGAACGCCGAAGTGTTCTGTGATTTAACGCCAAACAGAGTTTAAATAGAAGGACATTTAGTCGGTTGGTGTTACCAACGGGACTAAATGCCAACCTTTAGTCGGTTGGTACTAAATCCCTAAAGATTTAGTCCTTGTAGTACCAACCGGGACTAAAGGTTGGTTTAGTCTTGGTAACACCAACCGACTAAATGTCCTCCCGCAAATCCACGAGCCGTTGGGCAGGGGACTTTTAGTCCCGGTTGGTGTTATCAACCGGGACTAAAGATCTTTTTGGTCCCGGATGTAATTTTCTCCGAGACTATTGCCCATTTGGCAGTCCGACCAAAGGTCTGTTCTGTAGTAGTGAAATGAGATCTATCTCACAACCCATCTCTCTTTCCCAACATATTTAAGATTAGTGTGCGAATGAATGAAGGGCACTAAAGTCATTTCCTCTCACTCATTAATCCAGTAATGACCCATACATGTGTAACATTTTGGAGTTTAGTATAATAATATATATTTATAAACACATATATGTTTAATTATATGCATATCAAATTTTACTTGTAATATTATTCTAAATACATAGTAGTAAGATCAAATATAACTTGTAGTTCAATAAGTACAACAGACGGTATTATCGATTCTGTCGGTATGACTTATATTGTCCGGTATTGACCGATATCGAGATCGGTACAAAACATAGGGCTGCTCTGTACCTGGTTAGATGACAAAATGGTACATACTAGCCATACGAGACCTTACCAGAACAATATTAATAAGTTTGGTACATTAAGCAAAAGAAATTTTTGATGAAGTATGAATGCATGTTTTTTTTTATGAGAAGTTCCAAAGGAAGTGCATCATTCCATAAGAATTCTCTACTTTTCCGTTGAACCAAACGTGATGTTTGTCATGCGATTGGATGTAATCCCTCGTGATTCATTTTTCTTTTCCTCACTTCCGAACATCCGATAAAGCCTAAACATCACAAGAGCACTCGGATACTTACTGCTTAAGCTACCATCAGTGGGCAACTGATTCATTTTTCTTTTCCTCACTTCCAACGCATGCCATGAAGCCTAAACATCACAAGAGCACTCGGATGCTTAAGCTACCAACAGTTGGCAACTTTAAAAAAAACGGAAATTATATGTTGGTGCGGTGGTAGAGAGGTAGGTGTACAACTCTACTTATCATAATTTAAATCGTTATGTCCAGATTACGCACAAATGCGTGTGATTTTTGTTGGATTAATTGGGCTTGGATCATTTTAATTTAGCAATTAATCAAATGAAATCTCTAGACCCACATGAAAAAATTGATTAGTCTCATATGAAGAATTGAATGAGAGTTACACCACTTTAAAAGGTGGAAAGTGGTAACCCCCTTGTGCAATTGGAGAGAGCCTGTACACGCGCTCGCTCGCCTCGCCTCGCTATGCCGCGCCGCGCGTGTGTTATCTATTCGAAAATCGGATCGCAGTAAATATCATTAACGAATAGCTAGCAGTAACGGTACAGTTACTAGTGAATTATGGCTGCGGTTACTTTCGAGTAATGGAGGCAGTTGCTAGTGACTAATGTCTGCAGTTACTAGTTTTTTCGTTTTTGCTGTTACTGAGGAGGAGAATACAGAAAGGCTCTCTACTCCATAAAAAGAGGGATACAGAATACTCTGTGAGGTTCGGTTGTTTTGTTGCTGCTCTCTGCAATCTCTGGTTCAGAACCTTGCGCGCAGAAGGCTCTGAGCGAGTAGGCCTCTGAAACTCTGTCCGGTTGAGTACCTGCTCGGGTAGACGGGCGATCAAGTTTTTGGGGAGGCCATCATGTCGACTGATGGTAACGGCGCATCCGGTGTCACAGACACTGGCCCCGCCCGAGGGTATACCCTGATAACTTATCTGATGTTTTTGTTTCTGTGCGCTATGAATATGTTAATAGGATCTGCTGTTATCCTGTTCATTAGCGAATATGAATACATCATTGTTGAATCACTCATGCTCTTGTTTGTCATGTTTTATATGCTTAACTTCTGGATTAAAATATGCCGAAAATTGACTAGATCTTCAACAATCCAAAAACTTGATAGGTCTTTTTCGGTAGTTGGCTTTGCTGCGTCGCTTAAGCCGCACCCTCAGTTTGATGGTTCCAATTTTAAGAGATGGCGTGCACGTGCTATCCTGTGGTTTACTGCCATGGAATGTTTTCATGTTGCACAAGGCAAGCCCGCTGAGCCTCTATCTGCTGAGGACGAACGCAAGTTCAATTTAGCGGATAACTTGTTTCGAGGTGCACTTGTCAACATACTAGCAGATAACATTGTGGATGTGTACATGCATTTGCCTAAGGGCAAAGAGATGTGGGATGCACTTGAGGCCAAGTTCGGAGTTTCCGATCTTTGCAATGGTCAGATGTCATGGAGCGCTTCTATGACTACAAGATGGTCGATGACCGTTCTGTAGTAGAACAAGCTCATGAGATTCAGGCGCTAGCAAAGGAGCTTGAGCATAATAAGTGTGAGTTACCGGACAAGTTTGTGGCTGGCGGTATTATCGCCAAGTTACCACCTTCTTGGTCGGATTTTGCTACCTCTCTAAAACACAAGAGGCAGGAGTTCAGTGTTACTTGATCTCATTGGTACTCTTGGTGTTGAAGAGAAGGCGAGGGCAAAAGATACTGTGGCAAGAAAGTTGTCACGAGGAGGTTCTAGTGCCAATTTGGTGCGTAAGAAGAACCCTCGGGCTATCCACAATAAGAAGAAAAATAAGCCTTTTGTCAAGCCTAAGGCTAATCTGAGTTTAAGAAGAAAGGCAAAGGAAAGGCGGTTGCTTTGTGTGCGGTGATTACGCCATTGGGCTAAGGATTGTCCGGACCGCAAGGATAAGCGAGAAGAAGTCACCAACATGATTATTAGTAATCTTTGGAGGAACATCGAGTGCGGTAATTATTTACCTACAGCTTCTCTCTGCTTGCAAACCACCGGAGTGGTGGGTTGACACGGGTGCTAATATTCATGTGTGTGCTGATATTTTCTTGTTTTCATCTTATCAGGTCTGTCGAGGTTGCTCCTTGTTGATGGGGAACGGATCGCATGCAGCTGTTCATGGAGTTGGTATGGTCGATCTGAAGTTTACTTCGGGAAAGACCGTGCATCTAAAGAACGTGCAGCATGTCCCCTCTATAAAGAAGAATCTCGTCAGCGGATCTCTACTGTGTAGAGATGGTTTTAGGCTTACATTTGAGTCCAATAAATGTGTCGTGTCCAAGTATGGAACATTTGTTGGTAAAGGTTATGAGAGCGGAGGCTTGTTTCGTTTCTCTTTGATGGATTCCTATAATAAAGTTGTGAACCATGTGTGTAACGATGATGATGAATCTAATGTTTGGCATTCACGACTTTGTCATGTTAACTTTGGGTGTATGACGTGCTTAGCCAATATGAGTTTAATCCCGAAATTCACTTTGGTCAAAGGTTCTAAGTGCCATACGTGTGTTCAATCGAAACAACCTCGCAAGCCTCACAAGGCAGCAAAAGAGGCGAGGAATTTGGCACCGTTAGAACTCATTCATTTCGATTTGTGCGACATGAATGGCGTGTTGACTAAAGGTGGAAAGAAATATTTCATGACGCTTATAGATGATTGCACTAGATTTTGCTATGTGTATTTATTGAAAACAAAAGATGAAGCATTTGATTTCTTTAAGATCTATAAAGCTGAGGTAGAAAACCAACTTGAGAGGAAAATCAAGCGGGTAAGGTCTGATCTTGGGGGAGAGTATTTTTCAAATGGGTTTACTTTATTTTGCGAGGAACATGGAATTATTCATGAGAGGACGCCTCCCTATTCTCCCGAATCAAACGGGGTTGCCGAAAGAAAGAATCGCACTCTAACTGATTTGGTTAACGCCATGTTAGACACTGCGGGACTTTCTAAGGAATGGTGGGGTGAGGCTATTTTGACCGCGTGTCATGTCCTAAATAGAGTTCCTACAAAGAATAAAGAAGTAACACTATTCGAGGAATGTGAAAAGAAGAAGTTGACTCTCTCATACTTGTGCACCTGGAGATGTTTGGCCAAAGTTAACGTGCCAATTGTCAAGAAGCGCAAACTTGGACCAAAAACCGTAGATTGTGTATTTCTTGGTTATGCTATGCACAGCGTGGGTTATAGGTTCTTAATTATAAAAACTGGAGTACCTGACGTGCGTGTTGGTACAATCATAGAGTCCAGAGATGCTACATTTTTTGAGAATGAATTTCCTATGAAATGTGATGTACCTAGCTCATCTAGTCAAGAACCTATAATTTCCCTTGATTCTTTTGTGCCGATAGAACATGTTGAACAAACGCCTATGGAAAATCCTGAGGAGGATAACAATGAAGTTACTCGAAAGAGTAAGAGACAGAGGATTGCAAAATCTTTTGGTGATGATTTCATTATATACCTCATGGATGACACTCCAAGAACCATTGAAGAGGCATATTCTTCTCCCGACACGACTCTTTGGAAGGAAGCGAGACGGAGTGAGATGGATTCTATTATGTCTAATGGAACTTGGGAGATCGTTGACCGTCCTTATGGGTGTAAACTCAGAGGATGTAAATGGGTTTTAAGAAAAAGCTTAGGCCTGATGGTACAATTGAAAAGTACAAGGCAAGGCTTGTGGCCAAGGGTTATACTCGTAAAGAAGGCGAGGATTTCTTTGATACTTATTCACCAAGTTGCTGATTGACCACAATTCGAGTACTACTTGCCCTGGTTGCTTCTCATGGTCTTCTCGTTCATCAAATGGACGTTAAGACAGCTTTCCTAAATGGAGAGTTGGAGGAGGAGATTTATATGGATCAGCCAGACGGGTTTGTGGTAGAAGGTCAAGAAGGAAAGGTGTGCAAGTTGTTAAAATCTTTGTATGGCCTAAAGCAAGCACCTAAGTAATGGCATGAGAAGTTCGACAAAACTTTGACATCTCACGGCTTTGTTGTGAATGAAGCCGAAGCGGATGTGTGTACTATCGCTATGGTGGGGAGAAGGAGTGATCTTGTGCTTGTATGTTGATGACATACTGATTTTTGGGACCAACCTCAATGTGATTGAGGAGGTCAAGGACTTTTTGTCCAAGAGTTTTGAAATGAAAGATTTGGGAGTGGCTGATGTAATTCTTAACATTAAGCTACTGAGAGGAGGTGATGGTGGGGTTACACTTGTGCAATCCCATTATGTGGAGAAGGTCTTGAGTCGCTTTGGTTATAGTGACTGCAAGCCTGTTTCTACTCCTTATGATCCTAGTGTGTTATTGAGGAAAAACCAAAGAATAACAAGGGATCAATTGAGATACTCCCAGATTATTAGCTCATTGATGTATTTAGCTAGTGCTACGAAGCCTGACATCTCATTTGCTGTGAGCAAGTTAAGCCGATTTGTTTCGAATCCGGGAGATGATCATTGGCGTGCTCTTGAGAGAGTGATGCGCTATCTAAAGGCAACCATGAGCTATGGCATTCACTATGCTGGGTACCCAAAGGTACTAGAGGGCTATAGTGATTCAAACTGGATCTCTGATACTGATGAGATAAAAGCCACGAGTGGATATGTGTTCACACTTGGAGGTGGTGCTGTTTCCTGGAAGTCTTGCAAGCAGACCATCTTAACGAGGTCAAAAATGGAAGCAGAACTCACAACGTTAGATACCGCCACTGTTGAAGCTGAGTGGCTTCGTGAACT
This sequence comes from Hsuehochloa calcarea, assembly GCA_036346395.1. Taxonomy (NCBI): domain Eukaryota; kingdom Viridiplantae; phylum Streptophyta; class Magnoliopsida; order Poales; family Poaceae; genus Hsuehochloa; species Hsuehochloa calcarea. Next base: position 12,144,039 of record CM070603.1, read on the forward strand.
CCTTATGGATTTACCGGTGGTTGAAAAACCGATACCGGCTATCCTAATGAACTGTGATAATCAAACTGTAATTATCAAGGTGAACAGTTCTAAGGACAACATGAAGTCATCTAGGCATGTTAAGAGGCGGTTGAAGTCTGTCAGAAAGCTGAAAAACTCCGGAGTAATAGCACTAGACTATGTCCAGACAGCTAAGAATCTGGCCGACCAATTTACAAAGAGTTTATCACGTAATGTGATAGATAGTGCATCGAGTGAGATGGGCCTGAGACCCACGTGAGTCATACCACAGTGGTAACCTGTTCTACGTGATCGGAGATCCCGTGAAGTAGGATGATGAAACAAGCTGTTGGTTGACTGGGAGGAGAGACCTTTATAGGGCTCATTTCTTCAATGATGCGCTTCTTTCCTATTCTGTATGGCAGGTTGGTTTTACCTTAATGTGATCCGAGTGGCTTATTTAAAGCGGAGATGTCACCACAGACATCTTAGAAGGAACACACCTATATGAGTTCATTGCTTGGTCACGATCTATGAGATTTGGGTGATCTCTAGATACTCATGAATAGGCACGAGTATGACTTATACGCTCCAACGGAGGGATGCTTTAGGCGACCTAGTACTAGTAAAGGAATTAGGTAAAACTTGTTCACACAAACTGTCAATTCAAGGCATAGTCCATTGTTGATTGTGGATGAGTGTAACTTCTTTCCTAGGTGGATGTTCAACTTAACAGTCTCCATCGAAACACTGGTATATCAAAACAACAGCAGGACTGAGAGTATTTCTTGTGCGCCTTGAAATTTAGTGGGGATTGTTGGATTAATTGGGCTTGGACCATTTTAATTTAGCAATTAATCAAATTAAATCCCTAGGCCCACATGGAAAAATTGATTAGTCCCATATGGAGAATTGAATGAGAGTTACACCACTTTAAAAGGTGGAAAGTGGTAAATCCCTTGTGCAATTGGAGAGAGCCTGTACACGCGTGCGCTAGCTCGCTCGCTCGCCTCGCCGCGCCGCGCCGTGCGTGTGCGTGTGCGTGTGCGTGTGCGTGTCGCGCGCGCACGCAGGCGTGTCGGGTGCGGGCGCGTTTTTCTTTATCTATTCGAAAATCGGATCGCAGTAAATATCATTAACGAATAGCTGACAGTAACGGTGCAGTTACTAGTGAATTATGGCTGCGGTTATTTTCGAGTAATGGAGGCAGTTGCTAGTGACTAATGTCTGCAGTTACTAGTCTTTTCGTTTTTGCTGTTACTGAGGAGGAGAATACAGAAAGGCTCTCTACTCCATAAAAAGAGGGATACAAAATACTCTGTGAGGTTCGGTTGTTTTGTTGCTGCTCTCTGCAATCTCCGGTTCATAACCTTGCGCGCAGAAGGCTCTGAGCGAGTAGGCCTCCGAAACTCCGTCCGGTTGAGTACCTGCTCGGGTAGACGGGCGATCAAGTTTTTGGGGATCGCATTAGCGCGACTGCTCATTCTGGGATTTCGTCTTCATCCTGGTGGTGAACTGCTCGCGATACTGCACGGTGAACATCTTCCTGCATCACGCCTCGATCGACTACATCGAATAGGCCATCATGTCGACTGATGGTAACAGCGCATCCGGTGTTACAGACACTAGCCCCGCCCGAGGGTATACCCTGATAACTTATCTGATATTTTTGTTTCTGTGCGCTATGAATATGTTAATAGGATCTGCTGTTATCCTGTTCATTAGCGAATATGAATACATCATTTTTGAATCACTCATGCTCTTATTTGTTATGTTTTATATGCTTAACTTCTGGATTAAAATATGCCAAAAATTAACTAGATCTTCAACAATTTTATTATTAACTTTACGAGGCTGTGCATTCGTGTTCGTCTCCAAGACGTTTGGACGGGTCACTCGAAAAAAAAAACAATACAAGAAAAACAAACTCGCGAGCTTATATCAGTACACGGTAGGACGATCCTTAAATTGCGATAAAAAATTATGTCAATAATTGAACTTGAGCAACTTTGCCATTTCAGTCCATCGTCTTCCTAGACGTGTGCAGGGGTGCACTGGAAAAAAAACAAAAAACAAAAACTCGTGAGCTTATATCAGTACACAGTAGGACGAGCCTTAAACTGCTATAAACAAAAGTTAGGTCAATAATTTAGCATGAGCAACGTCATTTCAGCCCATCGTTCTTGGCAACGACAATCACGCCACCAAGCAGACTTAATTTAAGATATAAATTGCTACAAAAATAGGTCAATAATTGAACTTAGCAACTTTGCCATTTCAACCTATCGCTCTTCACAATAAATTTTTTATATATATTAATTAATCTATTTTTTTTGTTATTAACACATCATCAACTTTATTTCTAATTATGACCTTTTTTGGTCACATCACCACTCGTAGCATAGCAAAATAGCATTATCACGTTAGCACTATAGCGTGATTAAATCATATCACTCTATCACTAGTGGCGTGACACAAAATCATATTTAGCTAAATTTAACCTATGACGTAACAGTGTTGTGTTGCCATACCACTAGTGGTGGCATGACCAAAAGAACCAGATTTTAAAATAAAATTGATCAAGATTAGTAATAAAAATAAATTAAATAATAGGTTAATTAATTAAAAAATTATCTTGGCAATGACAATCACGCCTCCAATCAGACTTAATTTAAGATTTTAATTGCTATAAAAAATAGCTCAATAATTGAACTTGAGCAACTTTGCCATTTCAGCCATCGTTCTTGGCAAAACTTTTTTTTTGTTATTAATTAATCTATTTTTAAATTTATTTTTAGTATTAACTCTTAGTCAACTTTTATTTTTTATTTTGACTTTTTTTCTACACTACTACTCGTGTAGTGGCAAAACAACATTTTCATACCAACATCATGGCGTAGTTAAATCCTGTTACTCCATCACCAATAGCGCGACAGTGTTATTTAGTCACACCGCCACCAGTTATGTGATAAAAAAATGCTATTTAATTAGACTTATCCAATGATGTGGCATTGTTGTGCTGCCAAAAGGGTCATATTTAGATTTGAAAATAAAATTAATCTGTGGTGTGATAAAAAAGATCATATTTAGATTTAAAAATAAAGTTGACGAGTAGTTAATAATAAAAATAAACTAAACAATGTGTTAATTAATAACAAAAAGTTCTCTTGGCAACGACAATCACGCCTCCACCCAGACTTAATTTAAGATATAAGTTGCTATAAAAAATAGGTCAATAATTGAACTTGAGCAACTTTGCCATTTCAGCCCCCATCATTCTTCGCAACGACGATCACGACACCAACCAAACTTAAAACAGACACACGGACAGAGAGACAGCCAGAGGCAGGGCGCCGTAGGCAGCAGCCATGGCGGACGCGGGGTGACAGGGTGGTGGCCAAGCTGGGTGAGCTGGCGGCGGCGGAGGCGACGGCGCTGCTGCGGGTGGACGCGGAGATCCGGTCCCTACGCCGGAAGCTGGCCTACCTGCAGGCGCTCGTCCGCGGGGCCGACCGCCAGCGCCGCGGCCGCGCCAGCGAACTGCTGCTGCTGTGGCTGCGCGAGACGCGGAGGTCGCCTTCGAGGTCGAGGACGCCGTCGACGAGTTCCACCTCCGCGTCGAGGCCTTCCATCTCCGGGCCAATTGGCGCCGCGGCTGGTGGCACCGCGTTGCCGTCAACCTGGTCCAGGGCCTGGCCACACAGGTATAAATACTTGTAAGCACCGGCCGGCTGTCAAGTATTAGCATTGAATTTTAATCCTCTTAAAATAGTTGTGCATTGGATACATCAAGTGTTCGATATTTTATATTCGCGTCTAGGTGATCATTGATGCCATATTCTTCTAGAAATCCATTATTTTCAAAAATTCCAAATGGAGCTAGGGATATTCTTCTAGACATCCATCATTGACGTCAAAAATTCCAAATGGAGCTAGGGTATCAGGAATTCCGAATCTTTATATCCTGTGTCACCGCCCCCTCTATATATAGACATTCATGATGGGTCTTGAACTTTAAGGTCCATTAGGAACTCGTAGCTCACAAGAATTCAGATCACCATCCAAATTAAATCTTAATCCTTTAATCGTACGACCCTTTAGATTCATATACACCTGGACATGGCCCAAGTATTCCTACTCATTCACTAATCGGTAGCGGCCCCTGGCAAGACGTGCCTGCCGACTCCCAAGTATACGTAAAGATCATATCAAACGAATCTCAACAAAACTTATGTGCATTTCTTTTTACCTCACGATATCGTTCAAGCTCAAGGCGAGAATGTGTCATCCTTGTTGGTCAATTTGACCATTCTTTCTCGACCACGTGACTCAAATTACTAGACTACAGTTAACTCTTTAACCACGAGTAGCATGACCATGCATTTTTGGAATCCAATCACTCGAGAGGCCTAGAGATATCTCTCCCGTTGCATGGAAGGACAAATCCTATCGTAATCGACACACATCATGACAAAACCCGAAAGCTACATTTATAACAACCCAGTTACGGAGTAGCGTTTGGCAACCCCTAAGTGAGCCATTACGCACCTCGAGAACGTGTGACGACCTCAAGTCTAAGGACATAGTATATGCATTGTAAATGAGACCAACTAATGACATGTAAGAAAGTAACGTTCTCGCAGTGTCTTATGGTGGGTCGATCTAACCCCATGTCCGCTAACATGTGTCCATATTATTGGTTTGATATCTTCATATCTACGACCTGTGAAACATGATCATCAACCAATACATATGCTAGTCTATTCAAATGTGTCCTCATATGCTTCCGACTAGAGAACGTTTAAAAATAATCATCACAGAAATATAGAGTTTCACAATCAACTCACGTACTTGATAATAAATATTAACCATATTATTCTTCGAACAAGATAACATATTATCCAATAAATTATGAACATAAAAAATATAATCATCTCTATGATTGCCTCTAGAGCATATCTTCAACAATGATATCATCCAGTCTACGGTCTCATCCAGGGAAGAGATAACCGGCCGGTACCCATTTACCGCCGGCCGGCCGGCCAGGAACAATAACCGGCCTGTTACCGTTCAAACCGGAAAAATTCCGGATAAAAATCGTTTGAATTTGATTTAAAACCAATCGAATTTCAAAATTCAAAATTTAAACTCGTAAAACCCGATAAAACCAGCCAGAATTTTTACCGCCGGGATTTTTCCATGCTTATCATTCTTCTAAGATCCCTCCCCTTTAGCCGTGCCATCCCAGCCCTCGGTACGATTTCCTCCCCTTTAGCTGTCCTAGCCCGGCCTGGCCCCCATCGCTACGGTAGTTACACCGAGAAACTAAAGTTCATTACATTGCAAGATTTTGCGAGTTTCATGGACATTGCAAGATTTTGCGAGTTTCATGGTCTGTGTCCGACCACCATTGTTCATGCAGTTGCTTCGTTCAGGACTTACAGATGCCTTCTGAAATCAACACTGCTGGTCTGAAGACCAAACCATCTTGAGCACCTCACGTCTTGATAACATAAATAGCCTTACGAGGAACATGTTTTTTTTTCTCTTCCAGTTTCCGCAATTAAGCATTCATGTTCTATTATATGAGATTCCAGCTCAATAACATCATTGCACATCAGCTCCTGCTGCGCACAATCAAGCTTAGTTATCCAAAATTCCAAATACTTCACTTCCAACTTTCTTGCTTCAGATTTTGCATTACAATTCAAACGTCGGTGAACAACAAGTTTATTAGATAGTCAACTCTGTTTTTGTCTTGGAAATGCTGTTGGCTCAAACCAAAGACGAACAAACCGATCCGAAGACAAAGTCGGAAGAAGAGTTCGGCAGAACTTGATTGGCGCTGAAACCGATCCGATGATGAAGCCGATGCTCGTATGCTGGGAGGAACACACGTGCTCACGTGGAAGCAATACTCGACTAGAAGTAGACACGCTCGAAGCAATACACACGCACACGAGCTGCGCGCGCTGATGATACTCGGCAGGAAGCAATACTCTGATGGAAGATATTTTGGTACTGTATACAGCGGGTGTTTTCTGTTTTTTTTTTCTTTCTCTATTGCTTCAATCAAAACACTGATTACACATCCTTTTAAAGACTACGTAATCAATTTGCTTACCAAGCCAAAACTAAATATGAAAAGCTAAACATGGAAAGCCTTAACAAAGGAAACAAACTAATTTTGATCTGACAGCATTAGGATTCTAACGCTCTATTACTTGGCAAGTCTACATTAATTCCCAACAAATGCTACACAGAACTTCATCATCAACTAAAATAGAATTACAAAACTGCATGATCATGTTATGCAAACCGCAAAGAATTTAACGATCTAACAATGTATCTTTATTGTTGGAATGAACACTTGATCTATTCCAATGGGCTAAAGGCCAAAATATATAAGTTACAAGTGTATGTAAATATACAAAGAACACCTTATACAAGAGGCATATCTAACACCCCCTCAAACTCATAGTGGGTCAACAACACTGAGTTTGGAGATGTGAAATCCGTGCTGAGCTTAGTCTATGCATTGGTGAAGAAATTTGTTAACAAAAGCTCTGAAGCAATAACTTGGCCCTGCACTTGTGACCGACCTCATGTACAAAGCATCTACTCCAATGTACTTAGTAAGCTCATGCTTCACTGGATCTCGAGCAATGCTGGTCGCACTAGTATTGTTTGATAAGAGAGGAGTCGGTGCAAAAGCTCAAACACCAAATCCTCAAATAACCACCAAAGCCAAGTGATCTCAGTTGTCAATGACGCCATGGTTCGCAACTTAGCCTCAGCACTCGAATGGGAAACGACAGTCTACTTCTTGGTTTTCTAGGCAATCAGAGAGAAACCAATGAAAACACAATAGGTAGAAAGAGATCGGCAATCAAAAGGATCGCTAGCCCAAGTCGCATCATAGTACACTTGAAGCTATAAAGAGCTGGATCATGGAAGGAAAATACGACGACTGATGGTCTCACGAATTTATAACAGAACACGAAGAAGTTGACTGTAGTGGAGCTTAGTGGGAGCAGAAACGAACTGACTCACAATATGAACTATATGAGAAATGTTAGGGTGAGTGATCCCAAGGTAGACGAGGCTCCCGACAAGGTGGCAGTAGCGAGTGAGATCTTCAAGAAGCTCCCCATCAATGAGTCGAAGGTGAACACTAAGCTCCATAGGAGTGTTCACCATGCTAATCAGTGAGACAAGCGTGAGCAAGGATATCGCGAATGTACTTCTCTTAGCAGAGGTAGTAGCCCTCACGCGTAGAAGTGAGCTCAATCCCAAGGAAGTAATGAAGAGGATCCAATTCAGATATCAAGAACTGCTCACTGAGACGCTCCTTCACAAAATCAATGTACAGAGAGTCATCTCCAGTAATGATCATATCATCCACATAGAAAATGGGAAATGTCTGACCTCGAGGAGAGGTGTCTACAAAGAGGGTAGGGTTGTGATCACTGGCGGAGAAGCAGGCAGCAATGACAACAGACGAGAAGTGGTCAAACTAAGGATGAGGGGCTTGCTTGAGCTCATAGAGTGAGCGATGAAGGTGACAAACCATACTATCAGGGACAGAACACCCAAAGGGTGGCTGCACGTGTACCTCCTCACACAGCTCGCCATTCAGAAAGGCATTTTTTATGTCTAGCTGAGAGATGGACCTCTGTCGAATAGAAGCCACTAAGGTTATTAAGTCGGTAAGTCAAGTCGAGTCACCAAGGGATCGACTTGCTGACTAGTCGTCGACTACCTATCGACTTGCCAGCATATCACCCTTGGATGATAGCAAATTAAGCAGAGCATGAAATAAACACGACTTCAATAAATTTAGAGCAGTTACCTCGTTGTTTCCATTGTTGAAGTATGAAGAAGCTTGGCCAAGAGCTAGTTTCCAAACTTGTTGAAGAAGTATCAAATCCTTGTAATATACATGCACATATACATACATCAATACATATACATTAAATCACTATGGATTTAAGAAGTAGCATGTTCATCAACATGTGGTTTTTTGTTCTCAACATGAACCATGTAAATTGTAATATACATATTGGTAGCAATGAAAATGAAGGATAATAGAGCAAAAGTGAATTAAACAATATAACAAGTTAATGGCAATAAAATTGAGTTCCAAACGACAATAGGGTTCCAAATATACATTAAACAACTGATAGAAGTTCAAGTGGAAAAAGCATATAGTAAAGACCCATCAATCATCACAAACCACCACACAAGAGTCACTTAAATGTCGTCCAAGTCAAGGCCCTCCTACCCCAAAGGATACCATTTGAGTTTCCATCATCACCACCCTCATGAGGACTAGTCGGTGGAGAGACATCAAAATCATCCTCCACTTCTTCATCATCAGCCACAAACTCCTCTTCCTCTCCATCTTCACTTTCACTTTCACTTTCACTTTCATCTTCATCTTCTTCTTCACTGTTGTGATCCAGCTCATCCCTTGCACGATGACGGGAATAAGTGATAGGCCCATCATGAGCTTTCCTTGGAAGATTGCGGCCCTCAAGAGCTCTTGAAGCACCAGTGACATCATCAACATGAGTCCATGCAAGATCATCCCTAGCACCACCATGAACATTTTCATTACTATTGTCAACCCATTCATTGTCCCATTGAAACTCTTCCAGGATCAATGGGTTACCGTTGCTACCTTCCTCACGCAGCTTTTGAAACCTAGCTACCATTTTCCGGTTATATTGAATGTACACTAAAGTATTCAACCTTTTGTGCTCTAACCAGTTCCTTTTTTTAGTATGGATCTACAATTGCAAAAGGAAAATTTCATACCTTGCTACAAAATAAAGAGATGATTACATGAAGAACATAGTAGTGATAGTTACTTACAAATTCAAAGGCACTCCAATTGTGCTCACACTAGGAGGCTGAACAACAAAGGCCAATGATACGTTTTGCAAATGATTGGAACTCGTGAGCAAGGACACCATACGCGGACCACCAAAGAACTAAAAATAATATTTATGGTGATCTATGTTAGAACTGAGAGCTTTCAAGTAAGAAAAGGTAGAAAACATGTCTATAAGTTCATTGCACTTACGAGGACTCTTTTTTTGATGTTCTTTGATTGCCATTGGAGCTGAAAAGACACAACTTTACTTACTCATATACTGATCAGCTTGCCTGCTTATCTTGTCTAGAAGATCATCATCAGTGACCATCTTCCATAGCATGTAATTAAACATTGTCCTTAGCCTACCAACCTCTCTCTTATCAGTCTTCTGCAATTCATAAAGCCGATTTGGATTCAAGAATAATGTAGCACCATACAACTTCTAATCCATTTGGTCTTTCCACATCTTGTTAGTAATTTTGTTCTCCTTCTCTAGTAATTTTTCCATATTTTGAAAAGCTGTATTTATCTTATTCCTAGCAGCATCCATGGCCGCAACAACCTCGGCCATTGTTGGCCTCTCATTACCGTCGACGATTCTCAACACAATGAGAGGAGGTTGTGATGCTCTAATGCAATCTGGCACTGAATTCCAAAACTGAGTGGAGAGCATAATTTATGTCACCTTTTTCCCTACCTATGTGCTTGCCAATTTGGACATATTCCAATCATCACTAACAAAGAGACACCTCAAAGCTTGCTTGTGCTTAAACAAACTCTGCAAAGTAAGGTAGAGTAAGGAATGATGTAGCAAATCAAGTAGCCGCTGGTCTCACAAGATCCCCTCCTACCCTCTCCCTCATGGTCTCACGAGATCCCCTCGCGCGCCCTCCTCCCTCTCCGGCAGGCCCTCTCTCTCGCGGGCCCTCCTCCCTCTCCAGCAGGCTCGCTCCCTTGCGTGCCTCCTCCATCTCCATTGCAAAATAAGTTATGTTCTTCACTGAATCTCTAAATGAATATGTCATTCTCATTCACTGACTTCGGTCTTCACCATGAGTCAAATAGTCTGTAGTCAACTAGATGTTTGCAATCTTGATTGCTTCTTATGTTCGTGATTGCTTGTTCTTCATTCTAGAAAAATGGTATTAATGGAATTTTGGTAATTGTATTCATATGAACAATTGAACATATCATGAACTAACTGAAAGAAGAATGAAGAGACAAGTGTCATCTTTGCGAGGTAGTTATCCCAAGTTTACACTTTATATTATTTCAGTTTGACAAGCATGTAGAAAAATGAAAAATAATACATATGTGTAATTTATTCTTATTATTTAAATATATATAGCCGTGTCATCGTATCAGCATTTTTGGGAAAATGGTGAATCCATGTGTCGGTGTCGTGACGTGTTAACGTATCCGTGTCTGTGCATCATAGGTTGTATAGTAAGTTTAGGAACATGAGAGACGACAGGAACATGAAAGGAAGAAGTGGGAAGAATTCCTCGGCCTGGAATAGTAAGAAGTACCATTTGCAATCTGAATAGTGGAAGGAAGAGTTGTGAGACTCACACAAGTGAGGTGAGTACAATTTGATGTCATGTGAAAAGAAGCACCAGAGTCCAAGATCCACAGAGACAAGATACCGGATGAGGGAGGTGGCGGAGGCGAGAAGACTACTGAGAAGCAAGAGCCAGACGAGCAGAGCCCGAGGAGTCTGAGGACGAGCCAACACCGAGTCATTGGGGCAGGGAGAGGAGCAGCTGCGTGGCATCAGGAGAGGGTGCCCGAGGAAGGAGCTCGAGCCAGGGGCGGCTGTTAGGATACACGGCAATGCTACGATAGCACAAAACAAAATTTACCGCGCAACCAAGGAACCACCGCAAGTAATAGATCACGAGATTACCGCTAGACACGCCGACTCGTAGCGGAAGTAGAGTCGTTGTAGCGAGTTGATGCAGTCGTAGTTGTACTCACGACGCGTCTCCTCTTTCGAGTAGTCGTACTCGATACACATCTGCTTCTTCGAGTGGTCGTACCCACCACGCGACTTCTTCTCCGACTCCGGTGATCAACACAAGTCGCGGAACGTCTTAGTCTTGATGCTTCGCAACAACACCTCCGAGGTATCCACACGTACGGGGCAGGATCACCACGCACTGGAGTGCTAGCTCCGGCAGCGTAGTAAAGAAGGCATGGCTATTAGGGTTTCAGGAGTTCTTCCAAAGATCATCCTCTTCTCCTTTACCCGATGCCACCGCCCCTCCTTATATAGGCATCCATGATGGGTCTCGTACCTGAGGCCCATCGGGAACTCGTGGCCTATATGAATTTGGATCACCATCCAAAACAGATCCTTGCCCTTTAAGTGTGCTACCACAGGTTCATGTGTAATCGGTTATGACTCGGAAACTCTTTTCCGATCACTAGTCGTTAGCGGTACCTAGCAGCACATAACGATTCCCAAAGACACATAGAATAAATCGGACGAACCTTGATGTAATATGATCTATGATCAGGTCCTCATCACTTACGACCGCCAGTATCCTATACGACTGGTAGGAATTGGTCACGACGATTCGTAACTCCTTACGACTGTGTTCTTACCATTCAGGATTACGTTTGACGATCTACGACCAAAGACGTATCTCCATACGACTAGTCCGTGGCCGATCAAACTAAGCGACCTACTCATGCATTCTCCCTTTGCCTCACGATGTCCGGTTGAACTCCGGTGAGATGATGTGTCATCCATGGGTGCTTCAATACTTTCTGGTCGAGTGTCGGATAGCATCATGTGGTCGACACTTCGACCACTAGTGGCATGGCCATGCACTTTCTTTATCCGATCACCATGAGAGGCCCAGAGATATCTCTCCTATTATGTTAGGAGGGGCAAATCCCATCTCGACCAGTCACATTCCTCCGCATGTTTCATAGGATACCCGAAAGCTACCTTTATAACTACCCGATTCATTTGAGTAGCGTTTGGCAACCCCTAAGAGTGCTATTACACATGTAGCAAACAATGCTGATCTCAGGTCTAAGCATTATACATCATCATTACTTGAGACCAACTAATGACACAAAGATTCATAACAATCTCAATAGTGTCTCAATGATGGGTCTATCCAACACCATGTTCTCTAACATGTGTTCACATTATTGATTCGATATCTCCATATCTATGACCGGTGAAACCAGGTCATCAATCAATACATGTGCTAGTCACATAGTCACCGGTATTCACCCGGTGACCTCCGACTGAGGATACATTTAGAATGACATCATATAAGTTAAAGAGTTCCACCAACAAGTCACGTACTTATTGATCTATAACAAATGATTCATTCAAGGAACATGATAACATATTATCAAAATCATGAACATAATGAAATATCATCATCTCTATGATTGCCTCTAGGGCATATTTCCAACAGCGGCGGCGGTGCTAGCCAGGAACAGGGGCGACGACGACCCAGAGCAGAGGGGTAGAGCTGGGCAGCTGGTCGGAGGAGGCAGCGTCGGGAGCCCGGAGGTAGAGGCGGCGGCGTCAGGACGCCGCGAGCTCAAGGCGGTGCGGCAACCCAGAGCAGGGGCGGGGCCAGGCAGAGTAGAGGCGGAGTTAGGGGGAGCTCCGGCAGCCAAGCGGTGGAGCTCGGGGTGCCATGAGCTAGTGGGAGCAGAGTAGCACGGGCGGTGGAGAAGAGCCAGAGGCGAGGTAGCTCACGGTGACGACGCTCGGTGGAGGGGAAGAGCTAAAGGCGAGTTCCGAGGCAGGGGAGCGGCTGGATCTGGTCGGGTAGTGACGGCAGCGTCACACCAAGGCAGGGCGACGCGGCGGCACGAGCTCGAGCTCAGGCGCGTCGCTCGGGCGACGGAGAAGAGGGGCGAGCTCGGGGCTATGGCTCGGGCGGAGGCGGCACATGGAGGGCGGCGTTATGTCGGCGAGCAGATGAGTGGTGCACTCGGGCGTGGGCGAAGCTAAGCAAGCGCGGTGTGCTCGAGCAACATGCTCGGCGTGAACGAAAATAGAGGACGCAGCAGGCGAAAAATAGAGGAACTCGCCTCGGGCATAGGGCTCGGGCGGCGCGCGGGGATGGCGGTCACGTGGAAGGAAGAAATAGAGTTAGGGATTCCATGACTCTAATTCCATGTTGGAATGAACTTTTAATCTATTCCAATATGCCAAAGGTCAAAATATACAAGTTACAAGTGTAGATAAATATGCAAAGAACACTCTATGCAAGAGACATATCTAACATTTATCACTATTTTCGTGCACCTGCAGTAATTATCGAATTGCAGTGACTGCAATGTACGGGTACACTGCAGTGATTTTATTTTTAATTTGAACACCAGTTATCTCATGTTCCTTATGTTGATGGGCTACAAATTAACATAGTGTAAGTTATGCAGATTGTTGTACGTCATGGGCTATCAAATCAGATACTGAAGATCAATGAAAGGATCGATGAACTCAATCAGAACAAGGGAACATATAACATTGAGAGTGCTCCTTCTGAAATATGGAGTTCATCATCAATTGAGGCTGATCCTGAGTGGTACGTCAATTTTTAGTTTTTACTTATTTATTAATTTGTACTTGAGTTGGAGGCACTTCTCTTTTGTTCTTATTCTGCTCCTGCTACTCTGTTTCTTCTCATTTCATAGTGGTTCCAATTTCCTTTTGTTTTTCTATTTTCTTTTGCCATGTTTGCACTGCACTGGTACATGTAGAGGAAGCTGCAAAAGATCTGATATTCAATTTTATATGCATGCGAGACATCCTTTGGTCTTCTCACGATCTAATTCTAATTTGTTAATATTTGGTACCTCACTTTTATGACATCAAGTTTAATTTGACAAAAACCTGTGAAAGTAGATGCCCTGAAGTGAACTAGTTTTGCATCTAGGTGTGTTTGACTTTCAAAAATGTTGTGTAGTGAACTCCTACTAGTTTGGTTGATTTGGAAAAATCAATTCATTGTATCTGATTGCTCAAAGCGTTGGGACCAGGGTTACAAAATCCTCTTATTTTTGTGCGAAAATTCCAGACCCTTGCGAGAACCGGATATTGGTGGGTGTCCAGTTTGTCTTGTTTATATTTCTTTCCTCCGGTTTTCTCAAGGTTTTAAGCTTCCATCATCTATATTTAGAGGAAAAACGATAAGATAAAATATGAATAATCATCTAGTTTTTTTTTTCCTTCACTTCTTTGGATTGGGACGTGATCTGAAATCTAAGTACATGCTTGACCTGGCCTGCGATATGTGGGTAGCTGAATTTTTGGATAATGTTCTTGAAAGTAGCAAGTGAGCTAGCAGGCGCAGTTTTCATCAAGGGAAAGGGAAAGAGGACTTTATATGATTCTGTATTTTTTATCTAGTACCATGAGTTCTTGACAGCATCATGTATTTGCATAACCTTTTTTTACTATCAAGTAAAAACTTTTATTGAAAAAAAATTGTTGACCCTATGTATATGCTTCTTTCTTTCTTTTCCAATCAATGTAATAAAGGAGAACATGCTACCCAGGTTTCTCCTAGAATTGCATGTTTTCATCAGTATGATTTAAATATAATTGGCTTCCAAGAGTGAAAGCTATATACATACACAAACCTGCCATCACTATAGGCAAGGTAACCATTGAGAAACATTACCAGCAGTTGATTTCTTCACTAGTCTTGTGCTGGTCCAGATGAAACCAATTAATGTTCAACCAAATTTGGAGTTATTAGATGACCCTGCTATCTTCTGCACTTAAAAACATAAGCTAGCCGCCAGTTGGCCAAAACATTGTTAGATTGGCAAGTCATCACCTCATGCTAAATTTAATGGGCAATAGATTGGCAAGTCATCACCTCGTGCTAAATTTAATGGACAAACATGCATGGCTTTGTTGCTTAACTTGTTTTACACCTGTATTATATATAGAATATCAAGTAGAAAGGGAAACAACACTTACTGCATTATATGTTTAACAAATCAAATGATTGACTATTGTTTGCACAGCTAGAGCCTAGATCACCAAAGTTTTCATATTACATTTTTGGAGTTAAACATGTGAACTCTAATTTATTCTGAAATTTCGTCGAAACCTTGAATATACATTTGATTACAAAGATGTATCTTCATATAGAACGATTACTGTCGTTACTGTTAGAATAGGACTCTAGAATAGATTTTGATTTCCTTATCTGTAATCCCTATATATATTACCCATTGAGCCCTATTGAATATACATACATTATTTATAACATGGTATCAGAGCTTAGGGTTCTAACCTAGCTCTCCTTTCGCTGCCATCCGGCCGCCGCTTCCACCCCCGGCAGTCGCCGTCACATCCGGATTTGTGGCCACTGATCCCCGTCGTCGCATCCAAGCCCGTCGTCACTACTGCCGCCCTCGCCAAGCTGCCCGTCGCCGCTTATCCCCGTTGCAGCCCTCGTCGAGCCGCCCGCCCATCGCCGAAGGTTGCGTCGCCCATCACCGCTCATCCCCGATTGCCGTTGACGCTGCTGTCCGATCCGACGACGCCGGGCGCGCAATCTCATCTCATCCCGGCTGCCGCTACCGAGCCGCGACCTCTACCTCCCCACCAGAGCCGCCTCCGCCGCCTCTCCACTTGAAGCACAAGGCCAAGGACGAGCCGCCCGCTTGTCGCCGAAGGTTCTTTGTCGCCGTCGCCCTCACCGCCGCGCTCTCGCCGGGGCCGCCAGGCTCGCCGCCACCGCCGGGCCGGGCGAGCAGCAGCAGGGGGGAACCCTAGTTCCCCCCGTGCGTGTCATTGCGGTAACAGGCTGGGCGAAACCGCTCGGCCTTTTTAAAGAAATCGGCCCATCTGACGGCCTGTGTAAGTAAAAAAAGTGAAAAAAAAGAAAAGAGAGAGAGAGAGAGAACATCGATCTAACTGCCGCGTCGTCCAACGCCGCCTGTTAGACTTCGTTGCCTTGGTCACCGCGCCGTCCAGCGCCGCCTACCGATGGCTTCCGTTCCATTTGCTGCGATTCCATTCTCAGAAACAAAGCTTAATGGAACAAACTACAGGTTGTGGTCTTCACTCATGGAGATCACGCTAGATGGTCTCCGTCTCTGTGGACATGTTACTTGTACCCAACCTTGTCCGTTGTCGCCGATTCAGCCTCCTCTCAGACAGCCTACTTCTACATCTCCTACAGATGATGAGACCTCCAAGAAGGAGGCAGACACCATTCTTCCGATGTCTGCGATGAGGCTTATCGATGCCATAGATGGTTTTGAGCGATGTCTCGATGAGGTCCGTGTTCGAGCCATCCTGGTGGTCAGCATCGACGACTCCATCCACCTAGATATTGTTTGTCTACGTGCCACTCGTTAGATCTGGGAGTACTTGCGCGAGCGATACCAGCAGAGCAGCGATGCTCAGTTCTTTTCGCTTCAGCATGAGTTGGAGACGTTTCCCTAGGAGGACTCCTCTGTCGATGATTTCTTCTAAGCTCTGGCCAGTCTCTGGCGCCAACTGGATGAGTTGGCTTCTTCACTCTGCTAGACATGTCATAAAGTGCAGAAGGCGGATCGTGATCGCCTTCGTCTTTATGATTTCGTCTGCTGTCTTCACCCAGAGTTTGAGCCTGTCAGGGCTCAACTGCTGAGCCGTTCACCACGACCGACAGTCATCGAGGCTCTTTCGATGCTTCGTGCTGAGGAGATTCGCCGCGGGTTAGCAGCACAGTTTATTCTGGCTGTGCTTGCTACATCTTCTTCTTCGACTACACCAACGGTTTCTGCTTCGACTACAGTTCCTCTGCAGGTATCTGTTTCTGCTCCTATTTTTGCACCAACTGGGGTTTAGTGCAATTATTGCAAGAACTTCGCATGACTATCAGCATTGTGCGGTGCGAAAAAAAACAGAATAAGGCACGTGGAGGTCCACGCACCAAGGGAGGGCAGGGAGGCCCTTCCTCCACTGGAGGACAGACCAGCACGTCAGGACCTTCGCAGCCAGGTGACTCTGTTCAACAGCTTTGTCAGGCTCTACTTCAGCAACTCTCTCATAGCTCAACAGGTTCTGCCAGTCTAACTCAGACGTCTTCTCTAGGTACCTCTTGGGTTCTCGATTCTGGTGCCTCTTTTCACATGGCACCGGATTCCACATCTCTCACTTCAGTAGGACCTCCTGTTTTTCCCATCTCTATTCAGACAGCTGACGGTAATCCTCTGTCTGTCAGCTGTTAGGGCACTCTTTTGTCCACTAATTTTTTTGTTCCAGCTGTTTCCCATGTTCCCCAGCTTACCATGCAGCTTCTCTTGGTGGGTCAGCTCACCGATCTCGACTGTAGGATTGGTTTTGACTCTCACACCTGTTTCATTCAGGATCGACAGACAGGGATGGTACTTGGAACTGGCCGGCGCCGTAGGGATCGTCAGGGTCTCTACATTCTTGATCGCCTCCATCTTCTGTCCACTTCAGTTGCTTCTGTCACCTCTACGTCTACTTCCTCTGCCACTGCTGCCACCACCTCTGGCGTCTTTGCGCAGTGGCATCACCGTTTAGGTCACTTGTGTGGTTCCCGCCTTTCTTCATTAGTTCGTCAGGGTGTTCTTGGACGTGTTACTGTTGACACAACCATGTTTTGTCAGGGTTGTAAGCTGGGCAAGCAGCTACAACTTGCTTATCATTCTAGTGAGTCTTTCTCTTCTCGTCCTTTTGACTTAGTTCATTCTGATGTATGGGGACCTGCACCTATTGTCTCTAAAGGCGGGCATAAATCTTATGTTATCTTTATTGATGATTATTCTCGTTTTACATGGATTTTCCCTATCTATAATCGTAGTCAGTTTCTTGCGATCTATCGTAGTTTTGCAACGATGGTTAGTACTCTGTTTGATTCTTTCATTCGTATTTTTCGCTATGATTCTCTTGGCGAGTCTTGCTCGCGCTTTTAAGCGCTTTCTTTACGAGCGAGGCACTCTTTACCAGTCTTCTTGTCCTGGTACTCATGCTCAGAATGGGGTTGCTGAGCGCAAACATCGTCAGATTGAGACTGCCTGCACTCTTCTTCTTGCCTCTCATGTTCCACCATAGTTCTGGACTGAGGCTATTTTTACGACTGCATATCTCATCAATATGTAACCTTCTACTGCTCTTAAGGGTGTCAGCCCTATAGAGCGTCTCTACTCTTGAGCCCCCAAGACACTCACCTTCGTATTTTTTGTTGTACTTGTTTTGTTCTGCTGCAGCCTCGTGAGCGCACTAAACTATCGGCCCAGTCAGTTGAGTGCGTGTTTCTTGGTTATAATTCTGAGCATAAGGGTTTTCACTCTTGGGATCATACGCTTTCGACGGATCGAGATTTTACGAGACGTTGTCATTGATTTAATCTCGACCTTTCTTCTATCAAGATTTGACATCTTCTCCTGTTTCCACTATTGAGTGAATTTTATGGTTGTCACTTTCAGACTCTTCACCCATTTCTCCACTATCTCAGTCTTCCCCTGGTCTGCCTCCAGTGGTTCCTTCTGTACCTTCGCCTTCGGTGGCGTCTCCTACAGCACCACCTCTGGTTCCTACAGCACCATCGTCTCGTTTCTCTGGTGTTCACTACTCTAGACGTCCTCGTCCTTCACTAGTCTTCTCTTCTGGTATCTTGCCGACACCCACATCTGATCCTCCTGATGATGCTCCTCATTACATCCTTCGTGACCTCCCTTCGACCTCCTGATCATCTTGGATTTGCTCCAATAGCTCATGCCCTCTCTGTCACTGAGCCTAGTTCTTATCGCACAGAGACTTGGGATATTGTACCGACCCCTGTGCATGCTCGTCCGATCACGTGCAAGTGGGTGTACAAGATTAAGACCCAGTCTGATGGTACTATTGAGCGCTACAAGGCTCGCCTTGTGGATCACGGTTTTCAGCACGAGTATGGTCGAGACTACGATAAGACTTTTGCTCCTGATGCCCATATGACCACTGTTCGCACTCTTGTTGCGGTTGTTTCTGTTCGCCGATGGTCTATCTCTCAGCTGGATGTTAAGAATGCTTTTCTTAATGGTGTTTTTCATGAGGAGGTCTACATGCAGCCACCACCTGGGTATTCTGTTCCTGATAGGCATGTCTGTCGTCTTCGTCGTGCTCTTTATGGCCTCAAACAGGCTCCTCGTGTTTGGTTTGCACGTTTTACCTCAGTGGTTACTGCTGTTGGCTTCACTGTCAATTCCCACGATCCTGCTCTTTTTGTCCATGTCTCATCTCGGGGTAGGACACTGCTTCTTCTGTATGTTGATGACATGCTCATCACTGGTGATAATTCCTCCTTCGTCACATATGTGAAGAAGCATCTCAGTGAGAAGTTTTTGATGACTGATCTTGGTTCTCTTACATACTTCCGTGGGATTGAGGTCTCTTCCATGCCTGAGGGCTACTACCTCTCCCAGCAGAAGTATGTCCAAGATCTTCTTGATTGGTTTGGTCTGACTGATACTCGCACTGCTGAGACTCCCATGGAGCTATCCCTCCAGCTTCGTGCCACTGATGAAAATGTTCTTGAGGATCCTACTTGATATTGTCATCTTATTGGGAGTTTGGTGTATCTTGTGAGCACTCGTCCTGACATTGCTTATGCTGTTCATATATTGAGTCAGTTCATGGCCCCATCCTACCCATATTCACTAAAATCACCTTCTTCGTGTTGTTCGCTACTTGCGTGGGACTTTCTCTCGTCGTTTGTTTTTCCCTAGCTCCACCTCACTACAGCTTCAGACGTACTTCGATGCGACTTGGGCTAGTGGTCCTTCTGATCATCGTTATCTTTCTGCTTACTGTGTTTTTTCTTGGCTCCTCCCTGGTTGCCTGAAAGACTAAGAAGTAGACTGCAGTTTCCCGTTCGAGTGCAGAGGCTGAGTTGAGAGCTATGTCAGCAGTGACAGCATAGGTTACTTGGTTGAGGTGGCTACTTGCAGATTTTAGAGTACCTGTGGTGAGACCTACGACTCTTTTATCTGACAGTATATGTCCTATCAGTATTGCCCGGGACCCAGTGAAGCTTGAGCTCACCAAGCATATTGGTGTGGATGCTTCATACACTCGCTCACAGGTGCAGGAGGGAGTACTTGTTTTACAGTTTGTACCATCAGAACTATAAGTTGCTGATTTCTTTACGAAGCCACAGACTAGAGTACAATATTTGTATTTTCTTTCCAAACTCAGTGTGTATGATCCACCATGAGTTTGAAGGGGAGGGGTGTTAGAATAGGACTCTAGAATAGATTTTGGTTTCCTTATCTGTAACCCCTTTGTAATCCCTATATATATTACTCATTGGGCCCTATTGAATATACACACATTATTCATAACAGTTGCAACATCCAAATATTACAATCGTATCACATACCTCAGATGTGCGTTAGTAATATTACTGTACATTAACAAGAAAACTATACGGTGTACATTCATACCGAGGTGATTATTTAATTATGCAGCTCATTAGAGTACGAAAACTATAAGGCTAATCGGCCTGGCTCTCCTTTCTGACTTCTGAGTAATTTAATATTTTGCCCCATGAGAATTGAAAATTTTGCAAGGGAATACAACAAAGCATGTGTATTGATAAAGCGTAGATTACACCGTATAGTGTTCACATTTCAATGTCCTGTGCATTGACAAGCTGGGCTTGAGCGCACATTTCAGTCAGAATCATACAACAAATTTTGATTTTTTTTAATGTCCTGTAGCAACTATTTTTTGAAATAGAAAACATATTACAGAGTTAGTATTAGAGTTTAATAAGAGTCCAAGTCGTGTGCGAGTCAAGAGTTGTGTTAGAGTCGGATTGTAATCTTTGACATTAAAATAAAAGGTGTGAGGATCCCAAGGGACACAATTATTCCCGAAATTCTACATGGTATTAAAGCCATCCTCGAACCCTAACCTTAACCGTCGCCTTACTTTAGTCGTCGCTGCCATTGTCGTTTGTCCTCGTCCTCGTCCTCGTCGCCTCCACTTCCGCCTTCTATAACCGAGCTGCCACTGTGTTGCCTCACGGGTGAGCCTGGGCTGTGGCTGCGCCAGTGGGTGGGGAGGAGGAAGTTGCCATGAGGAGGAAGAGAAGGAGCGGTTGACTAGCCGCTGGCAGTGGAGATCCGGCGCTTGGGAGGAGGGGAGAAAGATCCGGCTGGCGGTGGAGAAGGAGGGAGTAGATCCGGCGCTCGGGAGGAGGTACGGCGCTCAGGACGCACGGGACGCTGTCGCTGACGAGGAAGAAGGGAGGAGGAAGAAAGGAGTGAGAGGAAGAAGAAGGGGATGCTGTGGTTGGCTGGCCACGAAGGAGCGGTTGACTAGCCGCTGGCAGTGGAGATCCGGCGCTTGGGAGGAGGGGAGAAAGATCCGGCTGGCGGTGGAGAAGGAGGGGAGTAGATCCGGCGCTCGGGAGGAGGTACGGCGCTCAGGACGCACGGGACGCTGTCGCTGACGAGGAAGAAGGGAGGAGGAAGAAAGGAGTGAGAGGAAGAAGAAGGGGATGCTGTGGTTGGCTGGCCACTGGCGGTGGAGATCCAGCGCTCGGGAGGAGGAGAACAAGCTCCGGCCAGCGGTGGAGAAGGAGGGGAGCAAATCTAGCACTCGGGAGAAGGAGGGGAACATATCTCTCCGGCGCTTGGGAAGAGGAGCGACGCTCGAGACGCATGAAACGCTGCCGCCAAGGAGGAAGAAGAGCGGAGGAAGAAGGGAGTGAGAGGAAGGAGTTGCTCTGGTGCTGGTTTTGCGGTTGAGGAAGAAGAGAGAGAGAAGGGGTGCTGAGATATGGTGTGGAAGAAGGGGTTGCTGTAGTGCTGGTTTTGCGACTGAGGAAGAAGAGAGAAGGGGGCTGCTCGGATCTAGTGCGGTGTAACATCCCAAAATTTGCTCTCTTGTGAAAATTATTTGAAATTAAGTAATTCAAATTATATGGATTTTATTTTGAGTTCTTGCGCATTTAAAGCCTAAATTCAATTCCATCATCCATCTCAAAATGTCAAGTTCAAAAGTCAAATCGCTCTCTCTTCAAATCAAACATCGACCAAATTTTGAATTCAAATTGTGATTTGAATTTCCCCTCTCGTTCCCCTGGGCCGAAGCCCATCCATCGTTCTCTCTTGGGCCGAAGCCCACTTCTTCCTTTGGGCCACAACCCAACCTCCCTGGCACAACCAACCCATCTCCCTCTCCTCTCTACCTCGCTTCTCTGCTTATGCCGATGAGCCGCGCCCACGCCGTGCATGCGCTAGCCACACCACACCACACTCGCCCTTCCCCCTCGCCGACTCCACTCCGTGCCTGCGCCCAGTAGCACTCGAGCCGCACCATCACCAGGCTGCGCCCGGGCTGCGTTGCGCCGTGCGCACTCACCTGTGCCACGTCGGCTGCACTCGCGTCGTGTTCATGCCATATGCGCCGCCATCACCACCCGTCATCAAGGACATCATTGCCACAAACATTCAAGCACCATCATTGCTCCTTGGCATGTCTACGCAGAATTGACACATTTAGCTTGATTCTACGAGACACACTACCTGTTGTCCCAATAGTAATATGGCTCTAAGTCTATCCTCTAAACCCCAAATCTAGCGAAACATATACTTTCTGGAATCCCCACAAAATTATGTACAACTTCCTAGTTACGACGAACATCTGAATCCACCGTTTACTTCCCCGTTTCCAACCCGAAGGCTACCAAAAATCTATCATGACAGACCACTTCACAATTTCGTATCTTTTTCTATATAGCTTGAAAAGTAATGAACAATAGTAGTTCTAAAATCTACTCGAAATTCCCTAGCTTATTCAAGTTATCACTAAAATTAAATTAGTTCATTTTTCTAGGTGTAAAAATTATATCTTCACGACAGCTGCCAATGACATCTATTTTCTGAACAGCGACCTTCCTGAGGCCGTAACATTTCGTTCACAACTCCAAATATAGATTTCTAGACCTTCCTCAAGAGCTAATGACATTCTCCACATCTTTTCTAATTGGCAAGAACCCTGAATCCGAACTTAAAACACTTCTAATCGCCCCCCGCATAGTTCTATGTCGCAACTCGACGAACTATGGCTTACAGAAAACTACACTTCCCATGGACCAATCGATCTACAAATCGAACAACAATTAATCTATGATAAATCTAGGGATTGTTAGACGTTACCCACAAGAAAAAAAAGTTGTTGATTGCAAATCCTTGATCTGTTCGCCCTTTCTCCCTTTCCTTTCCTTCTCCCCTTGCTGCCCTTTACCAGCCCAGGCCACACCACCACCAACAATGGTAGGGGAGGAGCTGGGGTCACCGGCCTTGGGAGGAGGGCGTCGGCAGGGAGGAGGCTCGGTAGGAGGTGGCGACGCAAGGGCAGGGAGGCGGCGCCAGGGGAAGGAGGCCCACAGGGGGAGGGGTGGCGGCCAGGAGGTGGAGCGGCTATGTTTAGGAGCTGCCGCTCCCCCTAGTCCCCCTTATGGCCGCCCCCCCCTTGGGCCCAAATGTCGTGGGCCAAAGGCCTAAGTCCCCCCCCCCTAAAAATCTGAATTTATCTTTTAATTCCAATTAAATACCTTTCCAATTCAATTAAAATCTCTAAGGTTTAATGGGATATTACAGATATTCAATGATGTAATTGTGTACACTAGCTACTGATCTAGGGACTAGTGCTCGTATACACAGAGTGTTCCAGATTTGGAAATCCAGATCCCCACATGTGGTTGTTGTTTGCTATTTGGTGTTGAGTGGCTGGGATTTTCTGTGATCTATTACTGCTTCTGGTCCTTTATGCTATTGTCGCAGGGCATCACACAGATTGCTTGCATGGTTAGCCAAGGAGGTGTGCGAAGTTGTCCGATCCATTGATGCACAGAAAGGTGATTTATTGTCGTGATCGTCAATACGCGTGGCAATAGGCAAGTGGAGGACGATTTGGGTTCTTCTTCGTCGAATCCGTGTTCAAAGTAGAAGATGAACCTTGAGGAGATCGAAGTTGCGCGAAAAGTTGCGGAGAAGAGTATTGTGACCATAGATAGGGGAAGCTGAGAATCCTCTTTGGTCACAAAAGGTGAGATGAGAGGTATATTGCAGGACCTCATCACGGTATGTTTGATAGGTCCGAGGGCTGGTGCAGGGTCATCTGAATTAAAGATGGTGCTGATGCCAAATGATGGAAATTTGGAAGGGAGCAAGAATTACCTGAGTTGGTCTAGAAGGGCTCAATTAATTCTGAAGAAGAAGGGGGTAGAGCACTATCTGTAGGAGATCTGTGTCGAGCCTGCAGACAAGGGGAGTACGAGCCTGCAGACAGGGGGAGTGCGGATTGGAGGGTGTAGAACACCAACAACTCTGTGGTGGTGGCATGGTTGTTGAATTCGGTGTCCCCGTCCATTTTTAGGATGGTGGAGGCAATCCCAAGTGCAGCGGTGATGTGAAAGACACTGGGGAACATGTACTTCAGGGCTGGCAATGTAATGATGACGGTGGAGGTTCAGGGCAAGGTAGATGCTCTGAAATAGGGGGAGAAGACCGTTCAAGAATATGCCAGTGAACTGCAACAGTTGTGGGTAGATTTGGATCAATATGATCCACTGTAGATGACGTGTGCTGGTGATATTGAGTTTAGTAGGGCGTGACTACAACGTAAGAGGGTCACTCACTTCTTGAAATGTTTGAACCCTGAGTTTGAGAGCAGGAGGGCTTTAATACGTCATCAGGTAGCATTGCCAACTATGGAGGAGGCTATTTCAGCTATGGTTATCGAGGAAACTCGACAGAGAGTGATGGTGGGTAGCAACCCTATAAGATCAGCGTACACTATAGCCGGTGTTGGAGAATTACAACTGTAATCAAACAGAACGCCTAAGTTGGGCATGTCCTCTCTCACGAACTAGAGGTCGCGAGGGTGATTAGGTTTGTCGTGATGCGAGATGTGGCAACTCGAACTTTGCAAAAAAGACCGACTATTACAAGTGTGGGGCATCTCTCTCTAATCAAGGTGGTGGTGGGAATAATAGATCTGCTAAAGGAAGTCAAGGTGGAGATAGAGGAAGAGGAAGAGGTGGCCCCAGGGCCAATGCAGCCATGACAGAGGAGAAGACCACACAGTCGGAAAAGTGGTAGACGAGAAAAGAGAATTGAGAATAGGATTGAGACTGGAGTTGGGCGTAATGGGCTATGGTAGAGGTAGAGGTGGTGGAGACCGGGGGTGGCTGGGGGCATGTGGGTAGAGGAGGAGGAGGTTGAGGTCAGGGCAGCTGGTAGATGGTGGAGATGGATTTGGTGATGTCCCTGGTGGTACTGGTGTTGAGCAATCTTTTGGATATTTATGATGGCATTGATTATGAAGTCGATGATAGGTTTGATAAAGTCTAGTAATGGTAAAGTTTAATAAGAGTTCAAGTCGCGTGCGAGTCAAGAGTTGTGTTAGAGTCGGATTTTAATATTTGGCACTATAAAATATAAAATAAAGGGCGTAGAGGTCCCAATGGACACAGATAATTATTCCCAAAATTCTACAAAACCTATTTGACACGTCATGTTCTAAATCGACTATGTGTTTCTTTGAAAAAAAACAATGGTCATAGTAGTTCAATATTGACAGTTAATGCTGATATATTGGTGCTGCAGGTATGAAGATGGATATGTTGTAGACTCCAGAAAAAATGAATTTGCAACCCTCAAAGACCAAATCATAAACAAAGAGAAAAATGTTTCCCACCGGGCTGTCGTCCCAATTTTGGGAGAGTCTGGCATTGGAAAGACAACGCTTGCAAGGAAGCTGTCCAACGACCCAGATATCTTGAAACATTTTGAGGTGCATGCATGGGTATGTCTTCCACCACATATCAGGTTCACAGACTATGTAGAGATTATGTACTCGCAAGTCAGCTCACAGGTCCCAGAAGCACCTGAAAATGTTTATAATTTATCATTGGCACCTGGTGACGGACAAACCACCAATAATGAGCGCAAACTTCTACAACACATGCAGAACAGGCAATACCTAGTTGTTCTTGATGGTTTGGCCAATATCAGTGACTGGAACTCTTTGTTCGACGTGCTGCCAGATGACAACAATGGCAGCCGGATCTTGCTCACGACACACCTCAATGTGAAGGAAATCAATCATATAGACCCACAGATTGCTCCCCTTGGCCTTGAGCTGCGCTGTCTGGAAACCACACATGGTGAACGGTTGTTTTGTCGACGAGTTTTTGGAGGAAAGGAACCTCCACAAGTTTACAAGAGTAAGGCTTACTATAAAAAAGTTCACAATATATCGACAGGTCTTCCGCTAGCCATCATCGTGCTTGCAGGAGTATTACGATCAAAGGTGATTCCCATGGAGTGGGATGATGTCTTTGAGCAACTTGAGACCAATGGCCAACCCAAACCAGTTCGAAGCATATGGTCTCTGTCTTTTGACGATCTTCCACACTACCTAAAGTCATGCTTCCTCTACTTTGCGTCCATGTCAGAAAATATTATTGTTCACCCAGATCGTTTGGTGCGTCTGTGGATTGCTGAGGGTTTTGTAGCGCCAAAGAAGGGGAAAACTCTGGAGGAAGTTGGGCTTGACTATCTGAAGGAGCTGGTCTCAAGAGGGTTGGTCCAGGTCATGGAGAAAGATGCTGGAGGAGGAATCAAGCTGGTAGCCATCCACGTTCTGCTCCATGACTTCGCGGAGTCTGAAGCACAGGACTCTAGTTTCCTTGAAATACACCACCATGCTAATGTCCTAAATCCAAATGCTGTGCGGCGCCTTGCTGTACACAACTATGTGGATTCATTTGTCCACATACCTAATGCATTCCCTAAGCTGCGGTCTCTTCTCTGCGATTTTGCAGAAGACCAACGCAGCAGCTCAAGCTTTGGAGGGCCACAACCTCAGACATTATGGGGCAACTTTGCGGAGTTGTGCTTGAGAGCCTGTGGCATTTCTGAGAGCACTGATTCAAAGACATTTCACGGACTGCACTTCATACATGGCTCCAGGTTCCTACGAGTCATCGACCTGAATGGTCTAAAGATCCAAAAGCTGCCAAATGAGATTGGAAGCATAATCCACTTGAGGTATCTTGGCATTAGAAACAGCAACTTGGAAGAGCTCCCTTCATCCATATCTAATCTTGGCAATCTCCAGACATTGGACGTAAGGAGAACAAATGTGAGAAGGGCTGTTGATGAATTTTGGGAAATTGAAGCGCTGAGGCACGTGCTTGCTGAGAATATTCTGTTGCCCAGTTGCACAGTCCCCTTGAATAATTTGATGACCCTCAATGGCGTGGAGCCTTCAAATCCATGGCATGAGCAAACCTGTCCCTTGAACTACATGATTTGTCTCCGGTCCCTGTCTTTGTCTGGCATTTCAGAAACCCATACTAAGGCGCTTTCAGCTGCTCTCAAGAAACTGGAATTCCTTGTATACCTCAAGTTATCTGGTGAAGTCCTTCCATCTAACATGTTCACTGACTCAAGCATGCGCTGCCTCCAGGTCCTAATTCTGCATGGCAAGCTAGAAGATCTTCGTGCGTCACTGAGTGACCGATATGTCCTGCCAAACCTCACCATGCTCCATTTGCACCAAGCAGAACTGTCGCAGCCGTTTGTTAACAAGCTTGCAGTGCTGCCATGCATTGCCGAGATGGAGCTCTTGGATGGCTCATATAGTGACACAAAACTGGTTTTCCCCGAGAGGGGATTCCAGAGCCTCAGAAAGCTGAAGCTTAAGAACTTGTATACCTTGGAGGAGTTGGTGGTAGAGCCCGGTGCCATGCCGATGCTTTCCATCTTAGCCATGTATGACTGTAGCGGTTTGAAGATTCTTAATGGCTTGCATGTTTTGGAACACCTCCAAGAAGTGGCGGTCTACAACATGGAAATGGTTGTCAATACTATAAAACATGTGGACAAGAAGCTTTTTGACAAGATCAAATGCCTGACAACCCCCACAAAGGTAACAAGCCGAGTGCTCACCGGTTACTGGGCAAGAGATTTGGATAGACCGGCCGGCACACCGTTCAACGTAGCTCCTACATCACTCTGCAGTGACCTGGAGAGTTCTAGTCCTGTTGTACGGAAAGCAATTGATGACATTCAAGTACATTACAGTCGGGCGAATCCACCAGGAGGCTTCGTTAGGCTTCAACCTACCCTCCATCGGCGACGTAAACCTCCACCCCTCCAGACGGCAGCGGCGGCCAATCGGCCTTGGATGCAAGAGCTGTAGGTTGAGGTAGGAAGAAATTGGACGTCATATGAAGATGGGCTTTTCTCACTAGTTGGCCCACAACCGAACCACCATTGACCACTCCACAAGGCTCAACTAGCGACCAATCCAACCAGATCTGGCCAAACGGGCGGCTCGGCCCGGCACGGGCGCGGCTAGGCACGACCTGTTTAGGAACAACCCATTCCGGTCCGGATACTATTCGTGTCGGGCCGGGCTGGCCCACGGGCTAGGGTGACGGTCCATTCACAGCCCGTTGGGCATTCGTGCTGGGCCGCCCCAAGCCCATTTGGCCCGTTAGAATGAAAGACAAAAAAATCAAAAAAATCAAGAAAAATTAAAAAAAATGTGCAGAATTCAGGAGTAGATATAAAAATTAAAAAAATGAGACAATCATATTGAAAATGTAATAAAGAGCTTTATTAATGCCCAACTGACTAGCTCGTTAAAATATTGAGAAAACTTGGCAAAAGAAAAGGAGTACATCCTATAGCTCTACAATTCTACATACATGATACATACTTGTTCTATGTGCCGGTGTCATTGTCTAAGTATATATTTTCGAACACCTCTGACAATTCTGGATTTTTCACAGAGTGTTGTGTTCGTGAATCAGCTTGTTCCCAGTCCTTCACAGTTAGAAGGATCTCTACCATCTAACTTGTGAGACTTGTTCTTCTCTCCTCCACATATGTCTTCCGACTTGAGGTGGGGGCTACTGGATGTCATTGCGAGCGGACTCCCCGGAACTTATTTTCATACCTTTGGTAAACCTCATATAACCGAGAACGAACTTCTGAAAAATAGTTAGTATAATCTAGCCCTGTAGCATCACTAAGAAGATCAAGTATAGTACCAAATGCATCAATTTTAGCCCTATGATCTAAAAGAAATGCAAATGCATATATGTAAGGGATTTCTCTCTAGTATTTAAGGTATTTAGATTTCATGGAAACAACAGCATCGTGTAAAACTAAGTCATTTTCATACATTTTCAATTGAGTAGCAATCCGTAAAATAGTATGCACAATGATAGAAGATGTTGGATAGTAGACAACGGACAAAGCAACAGTTGCCTCAAAAAATTTCTAAAAATGACAGTTTCTCAGCAACAAACCAATGTTGGTCAGTTAATAGTATAGTACCGTCAGTGCTTGGATAGTGCGTTTGAATAAAAACAAAAAAATGCTCTTGTATGGTAAAATATTCTTAAACATGAGGTAAGTAGAGTTCCACCTTACCTTCATGTTCAAACCGAACTTTCTTGGACGTACAGCCACCGCCCTTTAGAAGTTCTTATATTGTGCTATACTTACGTTAGAATTATTCAAAAAAGATATCGCATCGCAAAAAACTTCAACATACTGATTCAACCTTTTCAAACCACATTTGACTATAAGGTTGATAATATGACAAGCGCATCGTTGATGTAGCAAGAAGGAATCGGCATATGTACTCAACACTGGAGTAAGAATGTCCATAGCTTTAGAGTTTGAAGCGGTATTGTCTAAAGTAATTGCAAATATTTTGTTTGTAAGACCAAAGACCTCCACGGCTTTGATAATACAGTTCACAATATTCTCCCCCGTGTGTGCTACATCAATTAATTTCAAAGCTATAATCCTTTTCTGCATTACTCAGTCGTTATTAACATAATGCGCAACTACACTAAGGTAATCCTCCCTAGTCCGACCACTCCATATGTCCGAGGTCAGGGCCATCGAAAATGTGCACGTACTAAATATTTCCTTTATTTTATTACGATGTTCGTTATAGTATTTCACTAGATCGGTAGTTGTTATCTGTCTAGAAACGAAAGAAAATCTAGGATTATGTGCAGTCCTAACGTAATTTTGGAAAGAAGCAGACTCGCCAAAGCCTAACGGTAAATCCTCAGAAGCAATTAAACGATAAAGAGATTGGCGGGCTACCTGAGGATTGTAGTCTTAGCTAGATACTGTACCGTCGGGGTTGTATTGCAGCTGCGTCTGCCTCATCACCAATCCTTGCTTGGTTCGACATCTTGTAGTATGTCTAAGCAAGTGTCTCGTTCCACCTGTAGACTTTGCAAACAATTCATGGTGACAAGTTTTACAAATAGCATATGGTACCTCATTTCCCGCTGCATCTTACTTGGTTGTCCTGTCGAAATTCTCCCACACTCCCGATGTAGACGGTCTCGACCTCTTTACTCTAGTTTCTGTGGAGCCTGATGCTGCCGTGTAGCCTTGCTCCTCCGGTTGGTTTGTGGCAGCCGCAGCTGCCTCCATGGACGCAATTTCCTCCGGTGAAAGTTTGTAATCACCAAGAGCAAAGCTGTCGTAAGGACTGTCCATAACGAGAACTGTAAAATCGAAACTAACATTATTACTACTTTCATCTTAGCATAACAAGAACTAACAATAAAAGTATTACAAAAATAGCATTGTTCCTCTTTCGCTGACTTGCTGTCGAAAATTGAAATTTCCAAATTTTGACACAATTTTTTTGATTTTTCCCAAATTAGCTCAACACGAATTTGAATTTGCACAATACAATTTCAAAGATAGAATGGAGAATGAAGGGGTGCTGAATGAGGGGGGGGTATGGTGGATATTTATAAAAAACAATTCGGGATTTTTTTTGCTATTTTTAAGACCCCAACAGTCAAAAACGGTAAAAAATGGCTGAAAATCCCTAACAGCCTAATTTTTTGGGCTGTGCTGTGCCTAGGCACGGCACCGTGGGCCCGCACGGCCCGGCTACCCTCCCCTGCCTGGCCTGCCCACGTCCGTGCTTTCTTCCCCCACTTTGTCGCCTCGCTGGCCGTCGCCGTGTGCCTCCTCGCCGCTCTGTCCCACGCCCCGCCGCCTCCTCGCCTCCTCGCCGCCGAGCCGCCCCGTCGCCTCAGAGGCTTCACCGACCGCATCAGCGTCGGTCGTCAGGCTCACTACACCATGGTATATTATTAAGGGCAATAAAGCGCAGAAAAAGTGCTTTGCACGGCAACTTATCTGCCGGCAATACCATTTCCGGCACTTGGTGCTCGTCAAAAGTCTTCACGGGAAAAACATTTCTACAGATATTTGAATTCCGTGATTAATCGCCTAGAAAATTATTTTTGCTTGGCGATTATAGTTTCCCAGCTTAGATTTTTCCGGCAATTGGAGTTTCTCGTGATTATACTTATTCTGATTAACTCCGCCTTAATTGTCGATTTTCGACGATTATGCGCCCTAGATAAGATGGTTTTCCCTGCGATTGGAGTTTCTCGTGATTATACTTATTGCTTGGCGATTAACCCGCCCTTAATTACATTTTCCGACGATTATCGCCTAAATAAGTTGGTTTTTCGTGATTGGAGTTTCTCAGTGATTATACTTATTGCCTTGGCGATTAACCCGCCTTAATTGTCTGCTTTCCCAAACATTTATCGCCCTAGATAAGCCGGTTTTCCCCGGAAGTTGAAGTTTTCTTGGCAGTTAGTGTTTCACCGGCAATTACATGCCCTCGATCGACTATTTTTCCAACAATTTGCACCATTCAATCCGAATTTAGAAAATAGAAAACATACAATTTTGTCAATTGTACCACTTAGAAAATGTCATATCAACAATCTAATAAAAGTACATCACATAGATGAAATTCAAATGATGCAAAATATATAAACACGAAATATGAAATTACCGATAAGCACTATAACCCTTTGTACCACAAAGACTAGTCTATCCTTAGCATATACAAAATATCTACATAAAAGAAGTCGACAATGAAGATGTCCACATAACGAAATCATCACGCTATCATCATTTGCAAAATAAGGACAATCACTCCATCAGCAAACAACAACTTCAACAACCCTTATGTTTTGTACCTGAAAAGAAATTCAAGAAGTCAATAACCATAAACCATATATAAAGTCAAACATGATATGAGCATCAAATAGTGGCCTTTCCTCAAATCTAACTTTCAAATGCAGTATGATTAGGTTCAATTTGATTGCGGTGCTGATTAGCGTTAAGAGGTGTCATTCATTTTCTTGGACCAAGTTTCACAACGAAGTGCAGCATGATTAGGTTCAATCAGTTTGCTACGCAAACACGTATTCTAAAGTCAGATATGCAGCATTACCATTTACCAGTGCAACATCAAATGCTGAAAGTTGGGAGCTAGGATATTGCTATACTTTACAGTGTACAAACAATAACAAAATTATTATGTATTGTCCTTTAAGTTTAACTTAGGTTGCAGGAAAAATAAAGTTAATAATTCAAGTGTCATAAAACAAAGCAGTGATATCTCAACGATTCTTACACACCTAATGCTTGGTTTTCAATATCACTAATTTGGTTCAACTCACTTTGAATGGCATGCCCTTCTTCCTTGAAAAAGTAGCCAGCAGAAGGAGCAAGAACAAAGGAGCAAGAGCCATAAGGAGTCCAAAGCACTGGAAGCGGAAGGAGGCCACCACCAGCGACCCAGAGTCGAGGAGAGCACCAAAGAAACAAGACCGCCATCCTCTCCCAACCCGGTTTTGAAGAAGAGGTAAAACCAACACCCGATAGTATGCACTTGCACTTTATGCACATCATTCATTTGTACCACACAATTTCAGTAGCATCACTAGGTAGCCATCCATGTGCATCACAGAGCATGGGATCAGAGAATAGAGAAGGAAATGGGTATTACCTCCCCACGGCTGAACCACCACCATCACCCCGACCACGGCGAATCACGGATCCCCTTACCTTGACCATGCATCAACTAATATGAACATGAGAATCAACCAAATCTGCTCAAATAAAGCAACCATAATGAAGTCGAGAAGCGGGACCAATCGGGTAGGAGGCCGAGCTGCGAGCGAGCTCGGCGCGCCAGGAGGAGGTGCGGCGTCCGAGCCCAGGCGGCGGCGGCCGTGGCCGGCCGGCGGCCGAGCCGAGCACGCCGGATCGGTGAGTGGAGGAGATCCATCAAGGGCGCGGCGGCGCTAGCCTCGGCCGCCGAGAGCTAAGAGGCAGCCCGAGGCGAGCGGCGCGCGCAGGAACCGGAGTGGGGCGGGCCGATGGAGCCGCAGGAGGCCGGCGAAGAGAGGCGATGGCGCCGGGTGGAGAGGAGGCGACAGAGCGG
Organism: Hsuehochloa calcarea; assembly: GCA_036346395.1. NCBI lineage: Eukaryota > Viridiplantae > Streptophyta > Magnoliopsida > Poales > Poaceae > Hsuehochloa > Hsuehochloa calcarea. Next base: position 12,177,245 of record CM070603.1, read on the forward strand.
CGTAGGGGCCGGCCAGGCGCGTCTCGAGCCGAGAGAGAGCCCGCGGGAGCCAGCAACAAGAAGCGGCCGGGTGAAGCCGCGAGGAGAGAGGAGAAGAAGAGATGGGCGTGAGGAGAAGAAGAGACGGAAGCTATAAAGCGTATATTCTTTGTATCATCACGATTGCATCCAAAATGGTTTCCAAAAATCCAAATCAAATGATTGAGATGATTATGAAAGAGATGAGAAAGATGAAAGGAAAATGTGATAATATTATGATATGGTGGTAAAGGGGCCCAGGCGGGAAGAAAATGAGAGAAAAGATGATAATGATGATGTGGTAAGAGGTGGGACCCCTTTACATATGGTTATAATATAAGGACCAACAAAACTCTTACTCGGTCGGATCTCAGAATCGGTGCCAACCATTTTCCGTTTGTGCGAGAAAATGCTACCTTATTACGTGATTATGCTTTCCACACTGGTATGTTATATGTGTGAGTGTGTTTGAGAAACCCCAGTTAGGCGGCGCTATATGCGCTAAGGGGTGTTAGGTGAAGGTGCGTCCGCCCAACTAACATTACCGAACTTCGGTGTGAAGATTCGTTCGACAATCGGCGGAACGTAATGGGTGGAAAAATTAATCACGTAACTCGAAAACGTTACGTATTACGAACTCGAAGTCGCATCAAAGGAAATCGATGGACTGGTTCATCTTAGGGTTGAGAATAGCCGTGGGTAAAGTGGTACAAGCTGCAAGATGCTATACAAATCATGAATTCATGCGGTCTCTGGATTGGAGTCTCAGGAACCACCGAGGGTCTTTCTTCTTTCTGAGTGACCGGTAGCATTTTTCAAGATATAAAATTTGCCACTATTATTTTAATGATTTATTTGAGAATGAGATGAGATAGAATTTGTGATAACCATCGAGAGATATTGACATGAGATGCATCTTTGCTACTAATGCTTCTTGAGTACTCTGTACTCAACCTTGTTAGTATTCTCCTTTGTAGATCCTAGTCCGGTTGGAAGTATCCCGAATGGACGAAGGACATCAGTACCAAAGACGCCGCAGAAGGCTATAGCGGCATTGCGAGGAACAGGTGAGAGGGCATTTTATCCAGCAGCTTGGGACGACTAGAAGTGGAGGGTGCAAGGAAGGCAAGATAAGGGACTTGGTCCCAATTCTTTTAGCGATTTGTAATTTACCGCTTGTAAATAACCTTAGTCTTGCGTGGTTAATCTTGTCATAATAAAGAACGCTTCCACCTTATTGTTACTGCTGCGTACTCGATAATGGCTTGCTATTCGTCGGAGCGGTGTTCTCACCGAATGCACGAATAGTAATCCGTGTGCCTAAGTGTGATTACCCTAGGGTAATGACACGGGCGTCACACCAGGAGGCGAGGAGGAGCACAAGGCACTGGCGGCGGTCTTGCAGCCGCGGCCGAGCGGTGGGAACCGACGCCAGCCTTGGAGGCCGGAGGCGGAGGAGGCGGCCGTGGAAAGGGGTAAGAGGCCGAGAGCGACGGAAGGGGAAGTGGGGCGGCGGTGTCGGTAGAGGGTGGGCGGAGAGAGAGGTGAGGAAGAGAGTCTACTGGGAGTAGATAGGAAGGGAGGGGTGATTAGAGGTGGTGTTTAGGGGTAGTTGATTAGGGGATTAGGTGATTAGGTGATTAGAGTTAGATATTAGGAGTTAGGGTTAGGAGAGTAATAAAATAGAAATTTAGTAGGAGAGTGCTAGCGGGTTGGAATTTGAAAATATTTGCAAAATAAAATTAGCTAACAAATAGGAGTTGCATTAGTAGTTAGGCGCCTACTATCACACAAACCACCCTATGTATTTGCTTAATTGTTTATTATTCGCGCTGTCGTATAATTGCGGTAAACGAGCGGTCTTGGCGAGAATAGTTCGCCGAGAAATATCCCGAGTGGGACGAAGGACTTGTAGGTACCGAGGCAACCACGGGAGGAGAAGGCATCGACTACGAGGACCAAGGCGGGATGGGCGTCATATTTTGACGCGTGGGACGAGTAGGCGTCCGTATTCGAGCGGCGAGAGGCGGATAAGTTCCTTTTGTATTTGTATAGTATTTGTATTAAGAACCATAGCCTTGCGTGGCTACTCTTGTAATAAAGATGTACGCTTTCTATCTTATTGTTCTACAAGCGCTATGATAAAAGGCTTATTATTCGTCGGAGCGGTGTTTTACCCGTAGACAAATAGTAATACGTATGCCTAAGTGTGATTACCCCGGTAATGATACGGGCGTCACAGGAGGCCAGGAGGAAGCACGGCCGGGGAGGAAGAGGCGGGATTTGGGAATAGGGTTCAAGCAAGGAATCGATCGATCGATTTTTTCGTTGCGCGCCAAAGGATCGATCCCTGCAGATAAGATGACTTGGTTGACTTTTTCTAGGGCGGATACATTGTAGCCAAACTTAAAACAATGCCGACAGATATATTGTTCTAGAAAATCATTATTTCTAGCAGATAATGAGACCTATAATCTCTTAGATATTGCCGGCACATGTTTTGCCACTAATCTAATTTTTCCCCGGCAGATAATTGCCCTTAATACTATGCCATGGAGAGTGTGTTTTTCCCGGCAGTTATGTTGACTTGGTTGACTTTTTCTAGGCGGATGTGTTGTAGCTAATATAAAAATATTGCTTAGAGATAAGTTGTTCTAGACAATAATTATTGCGTGGCGATAACAAGACCCGTAATCTCTTGGACATTGCCGGCACATGTTTTGCCACTCATCCCATTTTTTTTCCGACAGTTAATTGCCCTTAATTCTATGTCATGGTGTAGTGGCTCCTCACCTCCTCGTCCGCGCCGGTCGGTCCCGCGCCCCGCCGCCTCCTCTCCTCCCACCTCGTCACCCCGCCGCCTCGCCTCCCACACTGCGTTCCGCCTCCCACTGATTCTTCACCTCCTCGCCGCCTCACCTCCTCACCCCTCGGCTCCTCGCCTCCTCGCCCGCCTCAGGCGTCGCCAGCAAATGTCGGCCCGTCGGCCCTCGGGCTCCTCGCCTCCTCGTCGTGCCGGTCCCCGCTCTCCGCTCGACCTCCTCTCGCGGCGCCGAGCATTGCCCGTTCTTCCCTCCCGGTCTCGCTACCCCGCGGCCCGCCCTTCTCCTCCACGCCGGTGCGGGCACGTGGCCTCGCGGCTCTTGAGCCACTCGGGCGTTGCGGTGCGTACACAATGCTGACCGATCTTTGTTTCGTCTTGGCCGGCTCACCGTGCCAAGGTGGCAGCCCAGGCACAACCCGGGCTCTTGTGCTGGGCCGTCACGGCCCATGAACGATGGGGCGGGCCGAGCCTCTGATGGCGTTCCTCGTGTCGGCCCGATGGGCCGGCCCATTTGTCTAGCTCTAAATCCAACCAACGAGATCAAATGAGTGTGACGTACACGAGCTTAGCGGCAGGCCGGGCACTCGGGCAGAGATGAAATCCTAGCGGAGTAGCGGCCGCACATGGAACTGGGCAAATCGGGGCGGCGGTGTGAGGAGGCACGGCCCGGCGAACGGTAGGAGGCCACGTGGCGTGCGGGGAAGCTCGAGTGGGAGGAGGACGACGGAGGAGCCGAGGGGACGAGATCTGCCGGGCGGCGGCGCGACGAGCTGGCACCAGGGAGGGGGAGGACGGAGGAGCCGAGGGGACGGGATCTGCGGGGTGGTGGTGCAATGAGCCACTACGGCTATGGCCAGGGAGGCAGGGAGCTACGGCTTACAGATTTGGGGCAAGCGGGCACCGGGCAGCAAGTAGAGGCGCTAGGCAGCTCCAAGGTGAAGTCTTCACTCTTTAGTGAGTTAAGTCTTCAGCAACCGCAAGCCAATTTGCTTAATTGCTTTGGTAATCTATTCTTGTTTGATTGTCTCTTGTTGTATACCAATCAGTATATCTTAACTACTATAATTCTCAATTTACCCCGTTCGTCCCCCTCCCCGCTCACTCACGTGCCCGTCCCCCCACTCGCGCATGTCGCCCCACTCGCCGCGCATCGCCCCCACTCGCCGCACGTCGCCTGCTAGCTCCCTGCTCGCTCCCTTCCTTCCTCCCCCTCCCTCTCCCTATCCCTCTCCCCAAACACCCCCACCCAGCGCACGTCGCCCGCTCGCTCCCTTCCTTCCTTCCTCCCCCCTCCCTCTCCCCACCCACCCACCCCCCCACCTAGTCGCCGCTCGCCCCTCGCCCATCAATCGCTCACACGACGCCTCCCCCACCCTCCTCCTTCGAGCTCGCGACCTTCTCGGAGCGGCGGCGATGAGGAAGGATGTCGTCGGCTCTGACCCGTCTTCCCTAGCGGTGGCAGCCTCGGACCTCTGCTTCCACACCCACCCCTCACGCAGCCGCGCAACGCGTCGGCTTGGAGGCCCTCCTTGGGCAGCCTCCGCGGCGGATTCGGCGGCGCTAATGGCGGGGAGGGGGGAATCGTGGGACGCGGGCTGGTGCGGCCTCCGATTGTCAGGGGACTAGGCGGCCACGACGAGGTCTGAGCAGCCCCATGATGGATTTTCGCTGTTTTGTTGCGATTTTTTTGGTTTGATTCGGTATGCTCGCCACCTCCTCCTTCCTCTCCTCTCCCTCTCAGCTCCAAACGGAAACATTGGAGACCTCCACCGTGCATTCGCGCATCTGCCTGGATGCTCTTCGTGGGCAGCACGGCGGCGCTGGGGGGCTGGGAACCGTAGGGTGGTGGTGCCTGGTGCGGCTTGAGTCGGGAGTTCGGATATCAGGTGAGATATGCGCTCCCACCTTCCCCCTCCTATCTGTTTGCCTCAAGGGCAAGCTCATCCTCCCCGAATCGCATCCAATTCCAACTGATTTAGTAAAAGTCCACCCTAATGGTTGATTGATTCCATCCTGAACTCCAGGTTCGTGTTTTTTTAATGTTGTTCCCTCTTCTGCTTAGTCCATGAGACAACTACAATGGGAATGGATGCTGGTTTGATGATCTTAAACAAAGTTGCAATTCTTTTGGTGATTATGTCTACAAAGGGCTGACTGTACTCGCCATTGTAAAGGAATAGATGCTCTGATGCTTCCATCTATTCCATTTCATGTGGATACTATTTCTGGTGGTACATCAAAAATAATTAACTGCTAAATTCAATGCTTGCAATTTGGTTTTTTCAAAACTCAATTCTGCCCGGGAAGGGTAGTCGTGCCAGGCTCTAGGTTCTGGGAGGTCTACTACTGGGACTCATACTGGGTCGTCAGGTCCGTACACCTCCATATCGTCTATCCGCTGCTACGAAAGTTCATACCTTTATGTGAAGGTCAACAAACCTTGATTAATGAAAACTAATTTGAGTCATATATATACACGGCAACAGGTGATTTGTGCTTTGCGAGGAAAGCATAACCCTCTTTGCTGAAAGAGTATAGCTTCTGGATGTCAGGTAGCAGACGGTAAAGCCATTTTCAGCATTATTTTTTTTACATTTGCACATGATTAAATACAATCTCCCTTTACAATGATTCTGTCACGCAGAGGTTCACAATGTGGCAATAATGGACAATTGTGGACGGGTACATAATTTGAGCCGTTACTAGGCTATGTGGAACAAACCTAGGCCAGAAAACGTTGTTGGGAGAAAAAGCGTAATGATTTCTCAGTTTTGAGTGGGCCTCTGTTCTCCTGTTCCTCATTTCCTTGGTTATGGATAGGCTATTATCACCAATTAGTGCTCTCTTTTGTCTGCAGTTAACAAAGAGGATGGTGTTTACAACTAGGGCATATAAAGGATTGTGTTTGTAAAGGTTCACTTCCCAGATCCATGAAAATAATGGCCCGATCTTTTTTTTTTGGTGCAAATGTAGCTTCCTCTATACCAGTGTTGCTAGGGTCGATTGAAGGTAGCCTGCCGATGGACCTCATGTCACGCCCTCTGTGGCTCCTCCCTGTGTACCTTTGATGCTAGGTAAAAGCCAACAAGTTTTCCAAGTGTTGCTAATTAGGCCTGATGCAAATTCTTTCCTCATTGATGCACCCATGCTTGATGCAAATTTTCCCTCTTTTTATGTGTTTTTTGTACATGCAGTGCATGGTCTTATTTCATTGCAGAGCATCAGGCCGCCCTCTTCAACGGATGTGTCACAGTTGGGAAGATTCGAAATATGCTAATTGTAATGTTCAGCACCTGAATTGTTTCGCGTAGTGTTTTTTTGGACAATAACTTCAGATGATAACATTTGTTCAGCACCTGAGTTGTTTCGTGTAGTGTTTTTTTTACAATAACTTCAGATGATAACATTTGCTTCATATGTAATTTGTGTTGAGAGTTTATACATAGCTCTTGAGGGTGTAAAATATACAGTATTGTTTTAGCCATTGTTAGTCATTAATTCTTCATACAGTGCCACATGCCAATATGAAATTTCTCATTGTAAAATTCTCAGGAGAATATTGATGTGAAGGAAGAACCACGCCTTCTAAAGGAAAAACAACTTTGTAATTCTTAATGTCAGACCAGATGCGGAGTTTAAAGAGGTATCCTGTAGTTGCTGTCTCCACTTGTACCACAGTTCAGCTCTGGGTTTAAGGCTATAACTTGCGTTTATAGTACACTTGCGTTCATAGTACTACATAATTGTTGGAAATATGCCCTAGAGGCAATGACAGAGATGATTATATTTTCTTATATTCATGATATTAGATAATATGTTATCATGTTCCTTGAATGAATCATCAGTTATAGATCAATGAGTATGTGACTTGTTGGTGAAACTCATTAACTTATATGATATCATTCTAAATGTATCCCTGGTCAAATATTACTGGTTGGAACAACCGTGACTCTACGACCAGCACATGTATTGATTGATGGCCATGTTTCACCGGTCACAGATATAGAGATATCGAATCGGTAATGTGAGCACATGTTAGAGAACATGGAGCTAGATAGACCCATCATTAAGATACTATTGAGATTGTTATGAATCTTTGTGTCATTAGTTGGTCTCAAGTAAAGATGATGTATAATCCTTAGACCTGAGATCAGCATGGTTTCCTACATGTGTAAAGCACTCTTAGGGGTTCCCAAACGCTACTCCGTAACTGGGTAGTTATAAAGGTAGCTTTCGGGTATGCTATGAAACATGCGGAGGAATGTGACTGGTCGAGATGGGATTTGCCCCTCCTAACATAACAGGAGAGATGTCTCTGGGCCCCTCGTGGTGATCGGATAAAGAAAGTGCATGGCCATGCCACTAGTGGTCGAAGTGTCGACCGCATGATGTTATCCGACACTCGATCGAGAAAGTATTGAACAGTCCATGGATGACACCATATCTCACCTGGAGTTCAACCAGACATCGTGAGGCAAAGGGAGAATGCATGAGTAGGTCATTTAGTTCGATCATTTACGGACTGGTCGTATGGTGTTGGACTGTAAAGGCGACTAGAGGGGGGGTGAATAGGAGCACGCTCACTTTTTCACAAATTATGAACTCAATACAATTTCACTCCAAAGAGCTATTAGAAAGCTATGAAGATCAATATACCAAGATCAAATGGAAGACTAGTATTAAATCCAATTATACCCTAAGCAATATAACAAAAACAACTAAGATTACCAAGACTCACAAAGACGGGCGGTCGGCGATCGTTGTACTCAACCTGTCGGACCGATTGCTTGGGCGGTCGACCGGCGTTGTCTTTGGCGGTCGGACGCTCAAAATCGATCGACCGGTGATGACGAGCGATACGACCGGCCGACTCCGAACCGATCTGCAGCAATAAAATCACCCCGATGACGAAGTTGCAATTAGGTGAAACTTTTGATTCTTAACTCCAATCTTTATGAAACTTTGCACACACCTTCTATATGCTATTGAGGACCTATTCCAATCGAATATTATGATAATTCTTGGAGCGATCTTGAGCAATTGTCAATTTATTAATGAAAGGTCTAAAATTGGGCAAGAACGAAAACTTGATCCTAAAGCTTGTTCGTGAGAGATTGATGATCAAGATGATGCTAGATAGATTCACACATCGCCACGAAGTTGGCCGACGTTCAAAACAATGACTTTGACCTAACAAAACAACATCGCCACGAAGTTGGCCGACGTTCAAGTAGAAACCGGTCGACCGCTCAGGTGAGCGGTCGGACCGCCATGGCGGTCGGACCGCTCCGTGAGAGCGGTCGGACCGCCTTAGACTTAGCCAAATTCATACCCTCAAAACCAAACCTTCGAAACTTAAATCCAATAGAACTTCTTACTGGAGACTCCAAAAATTATGAGACCAAGTGCATTGGGATCCCCTCACTTGCCTACAACACCTATTTTTGGCCCAGCTTATTTTGACCACTTTTGGTCATCGCCGGTCCGACCGCCCCACCTGGCCGGTCCGACCGATTTGGGACCGTCCGATCATTGCAAGGACCGGTCGGACCTCCCGAGCAAGAAGCTCAGTAACTTTGTCGAAAACGCGTGAAACGACAAACCGTAAACGCCATTGCCAATTGTCACATCATCCTAAGATCTGGAACATATACCCATGAAATCCACAATCTCCCCCTTGATGAACACATTGGCAATTATCCAGAAAATGTAAGTAAGAGGTTTGAAAACGAGTTTACTCGCAGTTTTCGCACAAAGGCACAACTTGGTCCATAAGCAAGAAAAAGCAATATAAATGACCAAGCTGGCATCAGAATAGTATAGGCATGTGAGACAAGGCAAAAGTAAGCATAAAAACTTTGATTTCCAGAAAAGGGTCAAAATTCTCACATGAGGTCCATATGAAAGAACAATTGTTCAATTGACCTATGATCATTGTGAGGATAAAAGAATGCAATTTAAGTACAGAATATTCAATAAGACAATAAGAATGCAACTCAAGAACTCCCCCTCACTATGATCCTCAAATTTCAAATTTTCAGTTTCTCTCATTTGTATAAGCTTCTCCCCCAACAAAGAAATATTTTCTCATTACTCTTCTTATTACTCTTCTCATTTAACACATCTTCTCCCCCTTTGACAATGGATTCATCAAGGAATCACGCCTTCCTCTCATCCAGAGATAACAAATATAGAATAAAGAAAGAAGCAGAAACAAAAGAAGCATAAAGAGAAATATGCATGAAGTGCAATGGAGTGGCTGCATTTTTTTTGTATTTTTCAATTTTTGATTACAAGAAGCTTTGGAGATTACCCAAAAGAACAATCTAGTATCTCTAGTATTGCACAAACAAGATATCAAGCCCGATAAGCTAGCAAGATCATGGTAAGACATATATATCAAAGCTAAGCACAAAGGCTCAAAAGTAAAGCGATAGATTTGATCAATTTAAGCAACGCTTCAAATTCAAAGAAGTTCATCAACAGGATCCTAAAGTGAAATTGGCCATGTCAAATGTCAAAGTGAGATCAAAAATCTAACAAAGACCACATTAAGAGTCAATCAAGTCCCGTATTGAATCATTTTGCTCAATATTTTGTAAACGCCCATTTGTCAATATTTTTCTCATTTGCATTGAATATTGAAGTTGACTAATGATCTAACTTAGTGACAAGATCTGGACTAGGAGCCATCCACAAACTCATCCTAAGCTTCACCAAAAGTTGATTAAAGGTATATCTTAGTAAAGAAGATCCCGTGACTAGGAGCCATCCACAAACTCTTTCTAAGCTTCTACCGGCGACAAATCTTGAGGTTCATGTCATTTCGACAAGCGGTCCCCATGAGATCGTCTGTTCATCAAACTATCTCCAAGTTCATGTCATTTGACAAGCGCCTCGTAAGAATAGTTTGGCACAATTTAAGCATAAGACAATCTTGATTTTCATTTTTCACATGAGCGGTTTTAGAATCTCAAGAACACAAAAGCTCAAGTAATGGTCAATTCTAGATCAAAGAGCTAACAAAGCAATTCTGACAGGGCCAATGTCACAAGAGGAGCACTACTTACGCAACTCGCTAAAACATCCACAAATTGCAATTTCTTAGTTTGAGTTGTTTAAAAGGTTCTAGCACATATAGCAAAGACTTAGCTACACATGTAAAAGCATGATAATTCTAGCAAGTCAAAGAACTAGACATGACATTGAGCAAGAATTGAAATACAACAGCTCCAAAGGGTAATAGGCAAAGCTTCATCAATTTTAAAAGATAAGCAGAAAATCTTATATTACAATGCATCTTTTTGGATTTTTCATACCACTTGTTGTAACCACTTGTTGTATTTTTCATATGAATGCAATATGACACAATGAGATGCAATTAAAAAGCCTAAAAACCTAAAAGGTTCGAAAAGATCACTAAGTTCAGAAAAAGAACAATAAAAGATCAAAAGAACAAGGAAAGATAAGAAAAATCAAACTCCCCTCAAACCAACCCATAAGGATAAATTACCCTAACTCGCTTCTTAAGGAGGAAAATCTGGTTTGATCTAAAGGCTTGGTAAGAATATCTGCCAATTGAGCTTCGGACTCTACGAAGTGCATCACAATATCACCTTTTTCAACATGATCTTTAAGGAAGTGATAGCGAATGTCTATGTGCTTAGTCCTAGAATGTTGCACAGGGTTTTTAGCAATATTAATAGCAGAAGTGTTATCACAGAAAAGAGGAACACTAGCAAAGTTTAACCCATAATCTTTCAAAGTGGGCGTCATCCACAAAATCAGCTCTGACAACTAGCGTGACTACATACTCCGCTTCAAAGAAGTGGATTGTGCAATGTAAGACCGCTTCTAGAGGACCAAGATACAAGAGAAGTGCCTAGGAAGTGACAGTGCACGAGGTACTCTTCCTATCTAACCGACACCCGCAAAATCGAATCAAAAGCCTCTAATGGACAAAGTCAAGAGCAGAATACCAAATGCCATATAAGAGGTAGAGTGTAAATACCGAATATAAACTTAACGGCTTGGCGATGGGAAGTTCTCGAGACGCTGAAATCTTGCACAAAGACATACCGTGAAGTGAATGTCCGGTCTCGAGGCCGTCGACATGAAAGGAGCCGATCATCTTTGCGGTACTCGCGTTGATCCACGACTTCTCCTTCCTCATCTGGATCCAAAACAGTCGAAGTTGCCATGGGAGTGGAAATTGGCTTGCAGTCACCCATGTTGAAGCGTTTGAGTAGATCTTTAGTGTACTTCGTCTGATGGATGAAAGTTCCTTCCTTGCATTGCTTGATTTGAAGTCCCAAAAAGTAATTAAGCTCTCCCATCATACTCATCTCAAATTCCCTGGACATAGTGTCAGAAAAGCTGGAAACAAGAGCATTAGAGGAACCACCAAAGATAATATCATCCACGTAAATTTGAGCAAGCAGGAAGTCATTGTCACGTCTAAGAATAAATAGAGTTTTATCCACTTTACCCATCTCAAAATTATTTTTAAGCAAGAAGGTCTTAAGTCTATCATACCAGGCTCTAGGGGCTTGTTTAAGACTATACAAAGCTTTGGACAATTTGAACACATGATTTGGATACTTGGGATCCTCAAAACCAGGGGGTTGCTTAACATACACTTTCTCATCTATGAAACCATTTAAAAAGGCACTTTTAACATCCATCTGATATAATTTAAAGCCTTTTGATGCAGCAAATGCAAGCAGAATGCGAATGGCTTCTAGTCTAGCAACAGGAGCAAATGTCTCATCAAAATCTAACCCTCAACTTGGTTGAAACCACGAGCTACCAATCGGCCTTGTTTCTAACCACGTAACCATCCTCACCTTGTTTATTCTTAAACACCCAACGGGTTCCTATAACATTATGACCACTAGGAGGTTCTACTAGGTTCCAAACTTTGTTTCTTTCAAAATTCTCTAACTCCTCATGCATGGCATTTACCCGGCTAGAATAAGATAAAGCATGTGATATATCGCGGGGTTCAAAAGAAGCAACAAAAGCCGAATGAGAGTAGAGATTTGGATCATTATACCGAGCGAGTGACTCGCTCATATAGATTACCTATTATCCATTAGGAGGATCTTTGTCTCTGAATGCGAAGTGGGCGCCGGGTGAGATGTCGTTTCTTCGACCTCCGCAGTATCTGCGATGATGAAGATGCAAAGCAGAGCCTCAATCAAGGTGAAGTAGACCTAGCGAGTTCTTGTATCGATATGGGCGCTTGATGCTTGCAGATGAAGGAATGATATTAGCCGTCCTCATCTTCCTCCACAAAAATGCTCTCTGTCACTGTAAATCATCTCAGTAGCAATAGATCTAGCTCTGTGCCTAGTCTCATCAAAAGTGACATTACAAGTCTCTGAATAATGTTAGTCTCGAGATTAAAAACCCGAAAACCCTCGAATGAGCGGGATAACCTGAAATACCCCATCAAAAGTTCTTGATTCAAATTTATCTAAGTTGCTGTCTTAAGGATAAAATATTTTGATCCAAAACTCGAAAATGCGAAATGAGGGTTTTCTACCAAAACGAAGCTCATAAGGAGTCTTGCCTAAAGAAGGTCTCAAAAAGACACGATTGGCAATATGGCAAGCAGTAGCAATAGCTTCGGCCCAAAATCTTCTCGGTGTGCTATACTCATCTAGCATCGTCCTAGCCATTTCGACCAAGGTCCTATTCTTCCTTTCCACCACGCCATTTTGTTGAGGGACGTGTGGAGAGGAGAACTGATGCTCAATACTACGCTCAGCACAAAAAGAAGCAAAAGAAGTATTTTTGAACTCCGTGCCATTATCACTGCGAATCGCTCTCAAAGCACCAGGAAGCTCAGAAGCCAAACGAAGAACAAGATCATGAAAATAACCAAAAGCTTCATCTTTAGAAGTAAGAAAGAACACCCAAGTATATCTAGAAAGATCATCAACTATAACAAGAATATACCATTTTCCACCGATCGATCGGACTCTAGCAGACCAACAAGATCCATATGAAGCAAGCGTCCCGGTCCGTCACCATAACCATAGTCACAGAAGGGTGTGAGGCAACAACTTGTTTGCCATGCCTACAGGGCGCACATACAGCATTCTTGACAGCTTTGAGTTTGGGCAAACCTCTCATGAGATCAAGGTTGCTAACTCGTATCAGATGATCAAAACCAATGTGCCCCAAACGTCGATGCCAAAGCCAGAAATCGAAAGAAGATGTAAGCAAACATTTAAGAGATCCAAAGAAGAGATTACGAAAAATCAGCTCCAAAATTCTACCAACTCTAGATATTCCAAACACGAGCTCACTAGTAGAATCAAGCACCACGACAAGCATTTTTCTTAAAAAGTCTCATAGCCATCATCAAGAAGTCGAGAAATGAAAGGAGATTATACCTAAGCTTGTCCACAAGAGCGACATCCTTTAGAATGAATTTATTGTTTACCCTAATTGATCATGTTCCTTCAATTCGCCTTGTGTATCATCTCCAAAGGTGATGAAGTCATCACCGTTGCTCGCGTGAAAGAGGTGAACCATTTTGAGTTCCGGTCATGTGGCGTGAACATCCGGAGTCAACGAACCACGTGTTCTTCCCCTTTCCGCGATAATCCTGAAAATCAAGGAACAAAAGAACGATGTGTCTCAATACTGGGGTTAGATAAACATGATTTAGGAATCCAGTACTGAGACACACGTCTGCAAGGAGTATACAAACCAGAAGTACTATCCTTGATTTCATCTAACATTCGGTTATGAGCAATGTTTAAATTAAAATGAGACTTGAACTGTCCATGGGCGGTCTGACCGGCGTTGAGCTGGCGGTCAGACCGGCGACCAAAACGGTCAGACCGGTGACCACCAGCGGTCAGACCGCCAGTCTGATAAACATTAGAATTAGGATATTTAGGAACATAATGATTTGCATGAGAGAAAATCCTAATCCGTGTTTATTCTTTTCAATGTTACCATGTCTCATAGAAGCTCTAGGTTGCATGAATGAAATTCTATCAAAATTTTTCCTATCATTTTTCAACCTACGCCAATGAATTCAATCAAATGTCCACCTTTTTGCAATAAGTGCAATGGTACTTGGTACCACTAGAAGAAGCACCATTTGAATTAATACAAGGTTGGGCAAAACCTGCAGATTTAAAAGATGTTTTTGCAGGTTGGGTTTTGAATTCAATTAAACCTTTTTCCAAGACATGAATGACTTTTGGGTTTGAATTGTCTTGAAAAGAGTTGAATCCTAAACCTTGCTTCTTATAAGGAGTTTTAGACTTGTCAAGAATCATGTTTAATTGTTTCTTACCTTTAGAAAATTTCTCTAATGTATCATGAAGGTAAGCATTTTCTTTTCTCAAGTTAACACAAGCATCACAAGTTTTATCCATAGATTTCTCCTTATACAAAGCAATTTCAAGCTTAAGAGCGGAACAAGAAGCACAAGTAGTATTTTCAATATTGTCCTTAAGCTTAGCATATTTTACTCTAGCAGCTTCTAAGATATCTTTGATTTCACGTTCCTTTTCTAAACATGAAGTGCAAGGGCTAGAATCAAACACATCAAAAGCAATCAATTTACTAGATTCTAAACATTTTTCACAAGGAGCACTTTTAATTTCATTTAGTTCAGATCTAGCATTCTCAAGTTGTTGTACGTAAATATTATGAGCGGTTTGTAACTTAGTAATTTACGAGTGCATAGCATGACAAGATAAACATTCATCGAGTTCAAGAGTCTTAGCATTTTTAAGCTCTACTTTCAGTTTGTTAATCTTTGACTCTAATTTCTTATTTTTTGTCATAACAAATTCTAGTGCTTCATCTTGACTAAGCAATTGCTCAACTATAGAATCATATTTAGCAGAAAGCTCATCATAAGAAAAAGATACCTCATCATCATCAATGTCGTCGTTGTCAGCCATGAAGCACATGCTAGTGAAGTCTTTGGCCTTCCTTTCTTTTTGCCTTGAGGATCTCCTCCTCCTTGTCCTCCTCACTCCCAGTATCCACATCGCTCAAGGATTGATCCTCAAAGCGGCAAGGACCGGTGAGCGGCCTTCACAAGCTTATTAGCCTCATACCTTGATTTGTTGAAAGGAGGCTTCTTCCAAGCTGGCTTTCCTTCCTTATGATTGCTCTTACCTTTCAGCTTGGGGCAATTTGCCCGGATATGATTGAGCTCACCACATTCATAGCATGTCACCGGACCACCTCTCTTTTGTTTCTCACATTATTGTAGGCCGTGTGAATTTTTTAGCAAGAAGAGCTAACTCTGTTTGAGAATACTTTCAAGCTCCTCTTCATGAATAGCGGATAAACAAGCAAATGAAAATCCGAAGAAGATTCAAAAGAGTCATCAAAAGCCTTTTTGAGAGGATCGCTACCAAAGCTAAATTATCTTTCTTGGGATGATCAACTCTTTTAATTTCATGAGTCTTGAGTTTACTATAAAGCAATTCTAAAGTAAGACTTGAAAGATCAACATTTTCTTCTATAGCAAGAGCCTTCATCTCCCACTCCTTGGTGTTGATTGCGACCAAGAGATGGGTGGCATTTTCAGATTGAGAATATTCAATATCAACGACTTTCATTTGATTAATTACTTTATTAAAGCGATGAAAATGTCATCGATGCTCTCTCGGGGCGCATCTCGAATTTATTGTATTCACGCTTGTAAACTGCTTGGCGCACCTTTTGATTTGGGACGAACCCTCATGATATGTTTCGAGAGTGTTCTAAATTTCATGCTTGCAGATTGAAAGATTGCAAATTCTATCATATTCTTGTCTACCAAGTGCACCATATAAAAGATTCTTAGCCTTATTGTTGTTAGCCAAAAGAATTGCGAAGCGGTGTAGCAATTTCGGGAATAACCAATGGGCTATAACAACATCCCAAATAGCTTGTCCTCGCTCTCAAGAAAGAGCGCATACGATTCTTCCAATAGGCATAGTCGTGCCCATCGAAGATATGCGGTTTAGTAGAAAACTTATCCATCGCCAAAGTTCGGTGGACGGTTAAGATCAAGATTGAACTAACAGGGCTCGATACCACTTGTTGGACCGTAAAGGCGACTAGAGGGGTGAATAGGAGCACGCTCACTTTTTCACAAATTATGAACTCAATACAATTTCACTCCAAAGTAGCTATTAAAAGCTATGAAGATCAATATACCAAGACTGTGGAAGACTAGTATTAAATCCAATTATACCCTAAGCAATATAACAAAAACAACTAAGATTACCAAGACTCACAAAGACGGGCGGTCGACCGTTGTACTCAACCGGTCGGACCGATTGCGGGCGATCGACCGGCGTTGTCTTTGGCGGTCGGACCGCTCAAAATCGGTCGACCGGTGATGACGGCGATCGACCGGCGACTCGAACCGATCTGCAGCGATAAAATCGGCCGATGACGAAGTTGCAATTAGGTGAAACTTTGATTCTTAACTCCAATCTTTATGAAACTTTGCACACACCTTCTATATGCTATTGAGGACCTATTCCAATCGAATATTATGATAATTCTTGGAGCGATCTTGAGCAATTGTCAATTTATTAATGAAGGTCTAAAACCGGGCAAGAACGAAAACTTGATCCTAAAGCTTGTTCGTGAGAGATTGATGATCAAGATGATGCTAGATAGATTCACACATATCACAGCAAGCTAATTCACGTGAAAGAATCAATCACAAACTTGCGGATCAAAGAAAGCCCTAAAATCACCAAATTGAAAGCAAGAACGAAAAGAGACTTATCTCAAGCAAACCTTGCATAGATTGATTTCGTGATTGATCTTTGGATTACATCCACACCATCATGGATCGATGAGACAATCAAGGATCACGAAATTCTCCTCAAACCATGAAAAGCCCTAGCCTCCACCTCAACTCCCTAAAGACAATTAGGGTTTTGAAACATAAAAGGCGAGAGAGAGAGAGAGCGGCCACCATCTCCTCCTATTTATAGTGGAGGCCTAAAACTCTTAGGGTTTGACTTAATTGGGCTCCGTTAAGGCCCACTAACAAGCGGGTCACACACGCACGCTTCATGAAGCGCCGTCTTTAACTTTTGACCTAAATCGCTTCACCATGTGCCATGGATTCGCCAATAGGTCACCCTTGTCCATCTTGTGTCACGCTTGAGTCGTTGACCTCACCCGCATCGTCGATCGTTCGGACCTCAACTCTTCAAGTCTAGTCCGATTCTCCTCGCCGTTGACCGTCGTTGACCACCAAGCAACTGCACAACCACGAGACAAGAAAACACGTGTTCGGGAACAAGTTCTTCACAACTTGACCCATGTTAGTCAAAACATGCATCATGCAAATCATATGCCATGAAACCAATGACTTTGACCTAACAAAACAACATCGCCACGGTTGGCCGGCGTTCAAGTAAAACCGGTCCGACCGCTCGGGTGAGCGGTCGGACCGCCATGGCGGTCGGACCGCTCCTGTGAGCGGTCGGACCGCCTATAGGACTTAGCCGAAATTCATACCCTCAAAACCAAACCTTCGAAAACTTAAATCCAATAGAACTTCTTCTTGGAGACTCCAAAATTATGAGACCAAGTGCATTGGGATCCCTCACTTGCCTACAACACCTATTTTTGGCCCGACTTATTTTGACCACTTTTGGTCATCGCGGTCCGACCGCCCCACTGGCCGGTCCGACCGATTTGGGACCGGTCGGACCATTGCAAAGGACCGGTCGGACCGCCTGAGCGATAAGCTCAGAACTTTGTCAAAAACGCGTGAAACGACAAACCGTAAACGCCATTGCCAATTGTCACATCATCCTAAGATCTGGAACATATACCCATGAAATCCACATATGGAGATGCGATCTGGTCGTAGACTAGTCGAACGTAATCACAGACTGGTCGTATAGAGATACGAACTGGTCGTAAGTGATGAGGACCTGATCATAGATCATATTACGTTAAGGTTCGTCCGATATATTCTTTGTGTATTTGGGAATCGTTACGTGCTGCTAGATGCCGCTGACGACTAGTGGTCGGAAAAGAGTTTCCGAGTCACAACCAATCGCACAAGAACCTGTAGGGTCGCACACTTAAGGGGTTGTGGATTTGATTTGGATGGTGATCCGAATTTGTATAGGATATAAGTTCCTAATGGGCCTCGAGTAAGAGACCCATCATGGCTGCCTATATAAAGAGAGGCGGTGGCATAGGGTGAAGCACAGTTTTTTAGAAGAACTCCCGAAACTCTAATAGCCACGCTATCCTCAACCACGTTGCCGGTGCTAGCACACCAGCGCGCGGTGTTCCTACCCTGTATGTGTGGATACCTCGGAGGTGTTGTTGCGAAGCATCAGCACTAGGACGATCCGCAACTCGTGATGATCACCGAAGCAGGAGGAGAACTTACGAGGCGAGTTCGACTACTCGGAGGAGCGAGACGCTGGCGAGCACGACTACTCGGAGGAGGCGATCGCGCGGCGAAATCGACTACGACCGCATCTATTCGCTACACCGACTCTACTTCCGCTCGAGTCGGCGTGTCTAGCGGTAATCTCGTGATCTATTACTTACGGAGGTTCCTTGGTTGCGCGGTAAATTTTTGTTTTGTGCTATCGTAGCGCTTACCCGTAACCCTTCAATAATTGCAATTATTTGTGCCATTCATCGATCGAAACACTAGCTTTAGCAAAAAAGCTGAACTTTAGCAAATTTGATGTGTATCGAGATCATATCCTGATTCAATAGTGCTAATTGAATACAATTCTATAATAGCTGAAGATAAGAACATATGTTGCAAATAGACGAACATAAATTATTTTTTCAGTTGGGAGAATCTAACAGCTAAAAGTAATAAAATCCTTTCTAATGATGCCTAAAAATTGTCAAACTTTGTCTTTGGTATACTACGTCTTGCTTCATATCATGGAATTTTGTATTTCACTACTCAAGGTTCGTTAAATTTTGGTGGCAATAGCATCATAGTTATGGAGTTTATTCTTATGCAGCCTCGTGGAATATTGCAAGACGTGCAACATTTGCGTTCTTTGGCATATGTTAGACCGAAAAGGCGACTAGAGGGGGGGGGGTTGAATAGAAGTACACTCACTTTTTCACAAATAATGGATCAATAAAACTTTACTCCAGTAGCTATAGAAGCTATGAAGATCGAGATATCGATCAAATGGAAGACTAATATTGAATCCAATAAAAACCCCAAAGCGATAGGACAAAATCAGCAAAGATTGAAGTGAAACAATCTACTACCGGTCGGACCGATTCCCGACCGGTCTGACCAGTGGCTATGGGCGATCTGACCGTCGGTGTACATAATAGAAGAACAGCCCCAATGACGGAGATGAAAATAGATGAAACTTTTGATTTACTAATCCAAACTTGGTGAAACTTGGAATACACCTTCTTTATGATAACAGGGACCTATTCCAATCGAAAATTATGATAATTCTGGGAGGAATCAAGATCCTTTTCCATTTGATCAAAGAAGGGTTCAAAACCGGGTCAAAACGAAAACTAGGTCAAAGCTCTTGCTCGTGGGTGATTGAAGATCAAGATGATCCTAGATAGATTCCCACACGTCACAGCAAGCTAGATCACGTGAAGAAACCAAGCAAAAACTCACGGATCAAAGAAAGACCTAAAATCATCAAATAGAGAGAAAGAACGCAATGAGATAAAATATTGATCAAACTTTCCTTTGATTGATTGATATGATCAGGGCTTACAGCCACTCCATTAATGGTGGACAGTGCTCAATCCAAGAGCACGAAAATCACATCAAACATCAAGAACCCTAGCCTCCGCAAAAGCTCTCCCTAAGAAAATTAGGGTTTACAAGAATTGCAAAAAAGGCGAAGAAGAGGTGCAGTCATCTCCCTCTCCTATTTATAGTGGAGGCTTAGACCTTCTAAAAGTTTGATCCTATTGGGCTCCCGTTAAGGCCCAAAACAAACGGGACACTTACGCACGTATTTTAATACGCCGTCTTTAACATCCCTTGCCCTAACTAGCTACACTTTGCGCCATCTTGCGCCTCGGTTTAGCTAACAGGTCACCCTTGTCCATCTTGCACCACGCTTGAGTACATTGACCTCACTCGGCATCGTTGATCGTTACGGACCTCGACTTCTCCAAGCCTAGTCCCGATCATCCTCGCCGTTGACCGTCGTTGACCACCAAGCAACCTGCACAACAATAGACATGTAAACCGAATTTGGGAACAAGTTCTTCATAACTTGACCCATGTTAGTCAAAACATGCATCATGAAACATATATACCATGAAACTCATGACTTTGACCTAACAAACAAATATCGCCACCTCGAAGACCGACGATCAAGTGAAAACCGGTCAGACCGCCCCCCAGGGCCAGTCTGACCGCCACCTATGGGCCGGTCTGACCGCCAGCTGGGACTTAGTCCTTTTTCCTCTCTGGAAAACCGAAATCTACTGGAATTTTCAAACCAATAGAACTTTTGACTGGAGACTGTGTTTTGTTGGTATAAAATTTTATTTTTTGTCTTTGTTTTTGCTAAATATCTCAAAGTACATGTCAGATTTTGAATCATGCAATGGAAATATGAGTTATTAAGACTTTTGACAATAATTACAATAGTCAAGAGCAAAAATTACATACATAAATTCTTGTAATTTATGTATAATGAAGTTATAAATGTACTAAAATTTAACAGTTTTGTATTAAAAAAATAGTCGAATGATGTATAAACGCAACGTATGGTTTGGTCAAATTCGGTCCTCGATGTATCGAGGGAGCAAGATAAAGAAGTCTTATACGTTCATCCTTGGTATCGGGTTGTTCATCTTAATTAATACAAATCAGAACATCTTCACGTGAAACAAATCAAATTCTGGCTAACATTCTGCTTCTCTCCACGCACGGTCGAGAAACTCGTGCGTGTGCCGATCCAACTCCCTCCACGTCTCGTCATCGCCAGCCACGGAACAAACCCCACCCCATCTAGAGCGTCGCCTCGAGTCACGCACACGTACTCACTGATGGCCATCCGGTATTACAACGCTACTGCTACCGTGGTCTCGTCGAGAGCACGGGCGCCCGACCTTCCCAACCTCCCGGCCGCTGCTGTCCTTCCGTTCGCGCGTCCCAGGGGGGCGTGGACCTGCGCCAACTACAGGCGAGCAGCCGTTCGCGCCATGGGCGCCGCAGCGTCATCGTCGTCGCCGCAGACGCCGCCGGGGCAAGTCCAAGGTGCCGTGCGGTGCTTTGCCTTCTGATTCCCCCTATTACTAGTAAACAACCCGTCGTTGCTAACTTTGTAGTTTGGAGCGGTTAGGTTTATTTCCCGGGACATGTAAGGAATCTTGATTTCTGTTCTTTTAGTTCGCTTTTTACATGAACTGGTTAGTTTGATGGAAGAAACTGAAGTGGAGAATGCTCTGCTTTTGATGCAGTTTTTATCAGAATTAATCCTGTCAATTGAAACAAGACAGCAGACTAAATTGATTTAGATCAATTTATGCAATTAGCCATATCCTGATTTTAAGTCTGGCAAATTAGACCGTAGAGCTTACTTCTTCATTTCTGAACTAGCATGGGGGGTGTGCAGCTTAATTTAACAAATGATGCCTCTTTCTTGATTTAACCTTGGATGACAACGGGAGAAGATATCACAACAAGAAACAAACTTGCCGAGTGTATGAACTTCCTCAGATCCGATCGCCAGTTTTCCTCCAAGGGGAACAACTAACACGCGCTGCAAAGTTCTTTGTTATCTCCAAACAATATTAGTAATTTTTATTTTTTAAAAATGGCCAGGAGCTCTGGTATGCACTACAGAAGGAGACAGCACCCGAGTCGGTTCTAGGAATCGAACCCAGGTGGGTGGTGATGAGTTTAAACAGCATCCCCACTACCAGGCCACTAGTCTGTTCCGAGATATTAGTAACTTGATAGTGCGAATGTTCTCTTGGTGTGAATTTCAGACTGTATGTTTGTGGCATGGGCAACAATAAGTAGTATGGGTCTTCTGGCTATAATATATCACAAATGCCTATCATGAAGATAGTTGAAAGAATTGTGTATTCTTCTTCAGAACTTCAGACTTCACATATACTAGTACACATGTTTAGCTGAAAAGGAAAAATGATTGCATCCGTATAACATTGTGCACTTTTGTTCAGCCTGTTAGGGGCGAGAGCGAGACAATTGCAATGACCTGTAAGAAATGTATGGACATTCTCTTTTCTTAGTGCGGTTAGAATAATTGATATTCAGATGACACATTGATGCTTCAAGCAAATTTTCTTGTTGATAAAATATCTTTCTTCAATCTTTGGATTCTTTTTCTTATTGAAGGGACGCCCTAAATTACTCCATTCCCTCTGATAGATCATATAAACTTGTTTTATCTTCACCTGATCGTAAAGCTGTTTTTTTAATACGGGTCTCTAACTCTTGGAGAAATATTTCACTTACAGCCCATGTTCTTTTGTACAGAGAGAAAGAAAGCAGACTACACATCTCTGAGTGATCAGGAGTGGAAGAAGCGCCTGACTAAAGAACAGTATTGCATCACTCGGCAGAAGGGTACTGAGAGGGCATTCACCGGGTATGTTGCCAAATGCCAAATACCTATTTATTTAAGGGGCGATTGATTATTTGCCCCACTTTTGGTGTGGTTTCGATCATTTGCCATTAAGTACAAATTAATAGCTCAAATGCCACACATTTCCACTTTTCCACTTGATCATTTGCTTTTTTTAGACAATTTTACTCCTTATCATCTTCTTTCCCTTCTTCCTCTTCTTCCTTGCTCCGTCCATGACCGACCCGGCACCTCTACCCACAGGCGCGGCCTCCGCCAGTCCCTCACCGTCGAGCTCTTCTTGGTGTCCCGCCTCGCCGCGCTCGATGGTCGTGCCCATGTCTTCATCTTCCTCCTCTTCTTCTCTTCTTCCTTGCTCTAGCCATGGCCGTCTCGGAGCTCTAGCCGCCGCCGCCGCCCCTCCTCTTGGCTCTCCTCTCCGTGCACCACCTCTCCCTCCCCGTGCTCACCGCTCCGGGGGCACTCGGACTCGGTCCGGACCAGAGGAGGCGTCCCAGGGTAGCCATGGTATGGCGTCGGGGAGGTCCGAACGGCGGCGGGAGCCCGAGGCTGGCCAGAGGCGGTGGAGGGCAGCCGAAGCCCGGGGTGGTGCGGATCCGAGGCAGTCTGGCACGGATCCAGGCGGCGCAGGCTCGGGGGCGGCGTTGGCTCGATCTCTGTGCAAGCAGTGGAGGCGCGACGGACAGATTCGAGGTAGTTCGGTGCAGATTCGGGCGGCGTGAGCTCGGGGGCGGCGTTGGCTCGTGCTCCGTGCGAACAAAGGCTCTGGGTTTGCGGCAAACGGGGAGAAACGAGGCTTGGTGGTGGGGAAGGGGAGAGGAGGGAGGAGGCCATGGTAGCTGGGGGAGGTGAGGGGTGGAGAAAGGAAGAAGACGTGCAAATTTGGCATTTTTTCTCCAAAAGGGCAAAATGATAAAGTGGTTTATGAAAGATGTGGCTTTTGATCTATTACCGAGAACTTAGTTCCAAATGATCGAAACCACGTGTAAGGTGTGGCAAATGATCAATTGTCCCTTTATTCAAATCTATTTCATAATCTAATCCAATTATTGATCTGATTTGTGCAGCATCTTAGTTCGATATCTATAGTGCTACCACAACATAACATTGTTCTGTTTTTGTTATAATCAGGGAATACTGGAACACTAAAACCCCAGGCATCTATCACTGTGTCTGCTGTGACACCCCTCTGTTTGAGTAAGCACTAACACCTGAGCATCCCAAGAGAAACGGCTTCATTTTTCTTCATTTGAAAAGCAAAAGATAATTGTTTCTTCATTAAAATATCAGATGCTAAGCTCATTATTCTCTGCACTACTGCTCTGGTGTTTTAGGTCATCGACCAAGTTTGACAGTGGTACTGGATGGCCGTCCTATTATCAACCCATTGGCGACAACGTCAAGACCAAGCTTGATATGTCTATCATATTCATGCCCCGGACCGAGGTGCTGTGCGCTGCCTGTGACGCTCATCTGGGGCATGTCTTTGACGACGGGCCACCGCCAACAGGGAAGAGATACTGTATTAACAGGTACGTATATCAGTACATGTGGAACCGTCCATAACTATCTTTGCCACATGTTTTTTCTCTTTTAAGATTACGCTTACCACGGATGAATTCACATGTTTACACGTGGGGATCAATTTTAACTTAAAATAGTATTAGTGGGATCATTTAGTAAAAGCAACATATGGTTTAGATTAAATGTTAAGAAGTAGATCATTTAGTAAAAACTACATATGGTTTTCTGAAAAAAAGCAGTGGGCACGCAGCTTACCGCATCCTCCACTAAGGCATGCTACAGTTTTGTGGTAGCAAAGTCAGCCGCCACAGGCCCAGAGCCACAGTCAAGTTAGGAGCTACTGCATTCGCTATAAATTCCCGCGAACTGCGAACCAGGTTTGTTGAAGTCGAACCCGTTTATGGTACGGGTTCATGTTCGTAGTAAAAATTAAAAGAAAAAGTGACGAATTACGAACCCAAATTTCGTACCGCAACTTGTACGAACCACGTTTCTGGTAATTATGTGATTGACGTTAGTTATGGAAAATTTAGTAGCATCCAACCATAGTTTTTTAAAAAATAAATAACCCACTTTTTTTTTATTAATATGACAAAAAAATAACCTGTAAAATTTTTACAGAAATAATACTCTATCGCCCAATGAATTGACGACATGCTGACAGAGCAGGTTCTGTCGCCAAATGAATAGGCAAAAGGAGCCCTGTCGCCAAGTCATTTGATGACAGATTCTATTGCCAAATGAATCGGCAATAGGAGCTGGCATGTCAGCCTGTCGCCAAATCATTTTATGATAGGAGCCAGTGACCAATTTATTATTATTGTAATTTTTTTCTAGAGTATTTTTTTTTGTCATATCAATAAAAAGTGGGTTATTAAAACAACTAAAACCAAATAGGCTTCCTTGGCCAAGAATTGTTGTGTTAAGAGGTTAAATGGATGAGGTTTTCTGCTCACTCTTTCATCCATTTTTCCTTGCAGTGCATCTCTGAAGCTGAAGCCCTAGTTCTATTGTGGATGATCCGAACCTCTAAATTTTTGGTTTTGGTGTGAACTATTTTCAATGTATTCTATTGTGGATGATCTGAAACTCTAAATTTTTGGTTTTGGTGTGAACTATTTTCAATGCATTCTATTTTGGATGATCTGAACCTTTAAATTGACATTTTCAATTTTGTAAACCCATGCATCTAAAATACGTAGTGTGAATATTAAATGCTACTATTGCACTGTGAATATTAAATTCCGACACCAATCTCACTTCCATTAATCGAACTTCACCCAAGGCTTGATTCTTTATATTTCTCCAATCACCCATATCAGTACAAAAGTGCAACCCAATTTGTACGAATTGAAACACAGTAATAATCTTTTCATAACCAAGGGCAACTTTATTTACAACACAACTAATAGATACAAAGTTATAGACACCCTCGCAATTACACTGCAGCATTTAATACTAATCAGTGTCGTCGAGCAAGCCATACGACCAATCAATCACACAATTAGTCATGCAGGAATTTGGGATGTGCCTACATATAAGAAGAAACCTGGGTGGGGCTCGTAGGGGGCAGTCGTACCCTCCCGTGAGGGGGTGATTTCGTGACAGTCTCCCTTGTCAAATACCACGACATGCATATATTTCGTTAAAAACTCCTTCAAAAATCTAGTAGAAAAAAAAGATAGGAGAAGAGTACATCGCACACGTAAGCTGTATTGCACTAGTTGCCACCTTGACATGAGAAACCTTCTAGTAAAAATCCACTAAGGGAAAATGAGTACAATGCTTGATCTTCTTGATCATATCATATTCCATATTACTATCCTTCCTGCATAGTATTTGACCTTCATGATCAAAGGTATATGAACTACAATTCAGGAATTTGCTCCCTTGAATTCTGCACCTATCTAAGTGGTAAAACCTTCCAGATAACTTTAGGTGGCGATCATCAAATTGATTCCTTCTAGGTAAATCAAATTTAAGGCTTCCATAGTCTAATTATGATGATAAAAAGTTTAGTATGTGTGCTTCCCCTCAGTACGAAATCTGTTGGAGCCTTCCTATTCCAATGTCATAATCACAAAAATAAAAGATACACTACACCATGGCATAGTATTAAGGGCAATAATCTGCCAGGAAAGAATTGGATGAGAGGCAAATTATGTGCCGGCAATGTTGAAAATATTACGGGTCCTATTATCTGCTGGCAATAACTATTATGTAGAACAACTTATCTGTCGGGTATATTTTTATTTTAGCTACAACATATCTGCCCTAGAAAAAGTAAACTAGGTCAACATAACTGCCAAAAAAATATTGAGCAGGAGGTAAAAAAGTAGTTATGTAAACTAGGTCAACATAACTGTTGGAAAAAATATCTGGACAAAATAGTAGCGCCAAATAAAAACGTATCTGATGTTGGCTAAATGAAAAAAGCAGTGCCAAATGAAACATATCTGCCGGCAAACGAAAAAAACAGCGCCAAATGAAAAGTATCTGCCGACAAACAAAAAAAAGAGCGCCAAATGAAAAACCTAGCGCCAATGAAAATGCGAACGCGCGGTCTCTCTCCACCTTATCTCTTCCCTTCCAAACAATTAACCCTCCTCCTCCAGTGACCAGCGCCCCTGCCCGCCCGCCTCCCGCCCGCCTCCTCCCCACGCCTTCCTCCCCCGCCCCGACCCTCCCAGCGCCCCTCCCGGCGGTTGCCTCTCCTCCACGGCAAGCGCCCCAGTTCTTGCCCTCCTCCCGGCCGCCACCCTCCCGCGCCTCCTCCTCCCAACCACGACCCTCCCCATGCCCCCTTCCTCCTGCGCCCTGCCGTCCAGCCACGCCCCTTCCCGTGCCTCCCCTCCTCCTGGCCACGACCCTCTCTGCGCCGCCCCTTCCTCCCGCGCCCCGCTTTGTCCCAGCCCGCCCCTTCCTCCCATTCCTCCCGGCCGCCCTCCTCCGCGCCTCCTCCCTCCTCCCGGTCGCCACCTCCCCGCGCCACTCATGGCCATCTGCGCCTCCTGGTGAGTTTTCTTCCCAAATGCCTTCTTCTCCACCCTCTCTATATCTCTCTCTCTTCAATTTCTTGAAATTTCTCCCCTGGCGAATCCACTCATGGCGCCTCCAGCGCCCACCACCTGGCGCCACCACCCCCCCTTCTTCTGGCGCTGCTGCTCCTCGTGCATGTGCCTCGGCCTCATGATCTACTCGGCCCCACCGGCGCATCTCCCTAGGCCCGCCGTGCACAGCCATCTGCGCCTCCCTATGCCTTTATGGCGGCTCGGCCTCTCTTTGCCCCTACTCGATCCTTCCTATTTTTTTGGTTTCTGATTTTGACTTGGTTCACTTTTGATTTGTGGATTCAGTTTGCTCATGTATGGTGAAGAGGATGGTTGGTTCTTGGCTATGCATGGTGAATCTTTGTGTTGGATCTGGGCTACTACCGCCATGGTTGTTGAGGTTTGCACTGAGGTGAACCCTGCTTTATTCTCTCCACTTCCTCGTGCTCTGTGATGCTTGGATAATGTTACTGGTGCTATGTGTGAATCACTATTTATGATTTTGTGCATGTTTGCATGACGAGTAGGCCCTCCCGCGCCGCCCCCTTCCTCCTAGCGCGACAAGGCCCGTGTTTCAGTGAGTTTTTCTTTGCATTGTTTCTTACCGTTAGTCTCTTGTGCACACATTTTAATTTTTAAGGAGGTGAATGTATACCATTTTTTAGAAATACTTTGGTCCATATGACCATGCATCTTAATTTGAACATGCGATGCAAGAATAACTTATACTGATTAGAACAGCTGTGGATACTTATCTCTTGATGATTTAGTGTCCCAAAGATGCTGTCACAAAAGAACAAGTGAGATGGATCATATGGACATATAGAGAGCGATCTCCTAGAAACAATAACCAATCACGCCAAATATATATATCTATGTACTGGTGGAGACAAGGTTAAATTAACAATCTTATTGGCCTCATGGTGTAGTGTGCAATTTTTACTTGATTCTACTGTTTTCTTGTAGAGCTAGCGAAAATATGATATCCCAATCTCTTTCTGCAAATATCTCCTTGTGATCTGGTCATGAGGGAATAGCATCATTTTTGCTAGAATTCTCATTTTGGGGATAGGTGATACCATGGTAAGTTATATGTCTACATGTTTGGTCTGTTAATATCTCCTACTGTTATGTGGGTTCTCTGATGAATTCTCCTATTTTTACCGAGGAATCAATGATAGGGTACAAATGCGGTGCCCTAAGATGGAGCAAGGCAGAAGTGAGTTCAACTTTCATTATTGTTTGGTCCATGCACACTTGTTGTCCGATCTCTTATGCTTGTATTTTTGAAATGTTAGAAAACAATTGAAGGCACAGTTGCGGGCATAACCGGTCTTTGGCGGCTGTTCAATCTGTGTCACTCTTAGCTTCAAGTGAATCTGCTTCTTTCACAGGTTCTATCCCTTTCTTGCTAAGCTGATGTCGTCGTGCTGGTATTGTCGGTGGATTGTCACACTATCTCTAGAGCGTAGTTGGATTATGTGTTTTTGAAAGATTGGTTTATCCGTTTAACCCATATGCTAGATGGTGACCTCTTGCTGTGTAAAGTTTGCTTAAATATGGAGAAAAACTTGCTAAATGTTCAATGAAGCTAACTCTGAATTGTCTTTATTTTGTTTTAAGTTGAATCAAATACGGTACTAATAAGGCCTTCCTTATACTAGTGGAAAATTACAGAAGAAGGATTCTGCATCTGAATTTTTTTATGTTCTAGTAATTTTGACTGCATTTGAGTATGGTCACGAAATACTTCAATCTTTTCATGTGGTTACTATAATTTTCACCATAGTGTTGCTTTGATCTTTCGCGGTCTGATTTGGTGATACTTTAATGGATCGCATGGCAAAACCTGAATGAATTCTTTTTAGCTTGATCATGTTTTTTTTATGTACCAACCATTTTGTGCAAATGCATGTGGCCACATATGTGAAATATACAGTCGTATTTGTGTAGATTGTATTCATGGATGTAGCATACATTATTAAATTGCTATATCAGCATTAAAAGTTCGGTCAATGTTTCCTCCTTTTCTGTAGTAATAAATTATTTTGATGTTAACCCTACTTAATGCTTTAGGGTAATACAAGATATAAAACCCCGCGCCTCCCCTCCTCCCCGGTCGCCACCCTCCCCGCGCCACTCATGGCCATCTGCGCCTCCCTGGTGAGTTTTTCTTCCCCAAATGCCTTCTTCTCCACCCCTCTCTATATCTCTCTCTCTTCAATTTCTTGAAATTTCTCCCCCTGGCCGAATCCACTCATGGCGCCTCCATGCGCCCACCAAAGACGGCGCCACCGCCGCCCCCTTCTGGCGCGCTGCTTTCCCTCGTGCATGTGCCTCGGCCTCGCATGATCTACTCGGCCCTGCAGGCGCATCTCCCTAGGCCGGCCGTGCACAGCCATCTGCGCCTCCTATGCCGCCTATGGCGGCTCGGCCTCCTTTGCCCTACTCGATCCTTCCTATTTTTTTGGTTTTACGATTTTGACTTGGTTCACTTTTGATTTGTGGATTCAGTTGCTCATGTATGGTGAAGAGGATGGTTGGTTCTTTGGCTATGCATGGTGAATCTTGTGTTGGATCACGGGCTACTACCGCCATGGTTGTTGAGGTTTGCAATCGAGTGAACCACCTTTATTCTCTCCACTTCCTCGTGCTCTGTGATGCTTGGATAATGTTCAATCCTGGTGTCACTCTTAGCTTCAAGTGAATACAGTTCTTTCACAGGTTCTATCCCTTTCTTGCTAAGCTGATGTCGTCGTGCTGGTATTGTCGGTGGATTGTCACACTATCTCTAGAGCGTAGTTGGATTATGTGTTTTTGAAAGATTGGTTTATCCGTTTAACCCATATGCTAGATGGTGACCTCTTCTTTGTGTAAAGTTTGCTTAAATATGGAGAAAAAACTTGCTAAATGTTCAACAGAAGCTAACTCTGAATTGTCTTTATTTTGTTTTAAGTTGAATCAAATACGGTACTAATAAGGCCTTCCTTATACTAGTGGAAAATTACAGAAGAAGGATTCTGCATCTGAATTTTTTTATGTTCTAGTAATTTTGACTGCATTTGAGTATGGTCACGAAATACTTCAATCTTTTCATGTGGTTACTATAATTTTCACCATAGTGTTGCTTTGATCTTTCGCAGGTGCAGATTTCAGTGATACTTTAATGGATCGCATGGCAAAACCTGAATGAATTCTTTTTAGCTTGATCATGTTTTTTTTTATGTACCAACCATTTTGTGCAAATGCATGTGGCCACATATGTGAAATATACAGTCGTATTTGTGTAGATTGTATTCATGGATGTAGCATACATTATTAAATTGCTATATCAGCATTAAAAGTTCGGTCAATGTTTCCTCCTTTTCTGTAGTAATAAATTATTTTGATGTTAACCCTACTTAATGCTTTAGGGTAATACAAGATATAAAAGTAGGAGCCCAAATTGGTGCTCTATTGGCATAGTGTCTCCAGTCTCCACTTTATGGTGCTAATTTCCATATTATTGGCTTCCTCTGTTTGTGTTATCCTTGTATGAAATCTTTTTTTATAGCATAGAAATACCTAATTCTCTGAAAGATCAATTTTAGGGGTTCTAGAATAGGATAGAAGAGTGAAACTAAAGGGGAACTTTAGAATGAAAAACTAAAACTGATTGACTATGTAATTGCTGACTAAGAAAGTCATTGTGATCACATGTCCCCTAATTTAGTATGAGTATTTTCCTTGCTATATCTGTATGAGGGGTTATGGAATATCGTTGTTTAGCCATCTCTTCTTATCTTGAGTCTATTGTGGTTGGATACAACAGTTCTAATGTTTTCATGTGTTGTCTTCTTATATGTGTAAAAACTGCATACCTGCACTGTAACACCCTGGCTATTCGGAAGCCAAAATGTCACGCAAACCTATCAAACTACTAAGCATAGCATTAAAACTAGATTATCCAGATTCAATCAACATAAATTCCTAAGGAAAGACAATGAACGATCACTAGAATCATGGTAAAGAATGGATAAACGGTCATAATACCACGAACAGTCAAACGATACTAACATAGGATTATTACAATCTGGAACTTATTTCAACAATTTGACTTGGTGAATGGCAAGAATAATTATTACGATTGGATAAAAGTGAAGTGTAGTGTGCCGAACTACCCCACCAAATCATCTTGTCGTCTTCCTCAATTACCTAATTAAAACATACAAAGCAAGGGTGAGTCGAAGACTCAGCAAGTACTAAACAAGAATAATCAAGCATGGAGTGGACAACATAATTCGGTTGAATTACGAACAATTATTGGAACACATACATATGCGTATGGAATGAATACATGAATGGATGAAATGTAAGAATGCATTGAAGGTATGGACTTATCATTGCATATCTGGGGTATAGCGAGTGATACACCGTCGGTGTTCACTTAAGCCCGTACTTCACAAAATGCGGGGACCCAATCACCGTATGAAGAGCGTTTCATACGGGTGTCCAAGTTGACACATTGGAATGGTGGTCAACACTACCCACATTGGAATGGTGGGTTTTCAAATGCCCATCTTTGGAATTGATGGGTCTTTCAAATGCCCATCTTGGAATTGATGGGACTTACCAAAGAATCCACTTAGTGGTCATAATGAATTTTATGAATGAACATGATGATTTCTCATGGTATGAATGAATAACACACATTAGTGGAAAAGACACATGTCATTCAACAACATGTGTAAACAAGTATAAGTATGTATTCACACTCAACATAATGTACCAATAAGGCCACACTAGTCACTTGCAGTATATCAACACTATGAACAAAGCACAAGAACATTCATGTAAACAACATATCATTATGCATTCCTTTGAATTCAACACCAGTTAACATACTGATGCTTGCCTTTGGCGTTGTGACTCGTTAGTAGGCAGCGGAGGTGTTCCCACACATGATGCCTCGCCGCCTACACAAGCATGTTCCCAAAATAAGAACAACGATATAACACGCTACGGTGTTCTACAATAACCCCGACTATCAATATACGCATAGACCCAAAATGAAAATAAACTATTCACCAGATTTCAGCCCTTCTGAGCAGCGGTACGAGAAAATTCACCATTAATTATCTGTAACTCTAAAAGACCTGAAACTAGTGCTCACTGAATCTTAACAGATCAGGCTACAAAACATTAGTTGGCGGAATCCCCTAATTCGGCCAAAACAGAGGGCTAATTATCAGCTAAACACAACCCATCTACGTCTGTCCAGAATACAGATCAGAGATAAAGAAAATGGCGTAACTTTCAACCTATTGATCCAATGAGAATGATTATTATCAGCTTGGAAAGATAAGTTTAAGGGCTAAAATAACTTAGTTGGGTGAAGGTTCTGATTCGGCCCCTAATTTGAACAAAACCGAAGGACAAACCTACTGACCTCAGTTTTCAGACAGACCGGACAGTTCGTAATCAAAAATTCATATCTCCCAAACTACAGATCGGATTGTCCTGATTGTGGTCCCAAAAGAAAGCTAACATTCCCAGAAATAAAACTCTAGAAGGGCAAAACCCCAGATTCGGCCTCTACAGTAGTCTAATCAATAGATGAAAACACTAACATTTATCTGCCCAGAATTCAGAACAGTGGTAAAGAAAATATCATAACTTTCATTATACAGATCCAATGGAGATGATCGTTATCAGCTTTGAAAGACAATTTAAAGGGCTACAATAACTTATTTGGGTGGAGGTTCTGTAAATGCCTCTAACTAAATCAAAACCTAGGATCAAGCCGACAGATCCTTCTCGTCAGACAGACAGAGCAGCACGCACTAAAAAAAATCATATCTCCTAAACCGTAAGGCGGAATCACGTGATCGCAGTGGCTATGGAAAGCTAAGAACAATACCTGCAACTTTCTAAGAGATGGATAGGACAGAAAACGAACGCATCTTACCCAAAATCGACGCATAAGGCGGTGCACAGGAAGGGGGAAGGGGGAAGGGGGGGCGGCGGCTCCAAAGGGGGGAGGGGGAGAGAAATGTGGAGTTTAGGGTTTGGGGGGTGGGAACCCCCCCTTATGGCCGGCCACCACATAGGCCCCTCCTGGGCCGTGGCCTAGGCCCAGGTTGTCGAGAGTTTATGGAAAACCCCTTCTATTTTTCAGAAATTTCTACTCCTTTAATTGTCTTTTCTTTCCCCGGCTTCCATTCAAATTACTCGATTCGATTCTTTACTCTTTTCGTTTCCGGGGTATTACATTCTACCCCCCTTAATAGGATTTGACCTCGAATCTACAGGCCAATCCACTCGAACAAAAACTACGCCTGGAAATTATCAAGGATAAACACGTACCAGACATGAACATGTCTGGATACTGCTCGCGCATGCGAGACTCTATCTCCCAAGTGGCCTCTCTCTCGGAATAGAGAAACCACAAAGCAAAGATGTGAAGCGATGTCTGACCTAACAATCAACTTGAACTTTCTAGGTACACTCATCAGAAGAGGATCGAAGGTAAGACCTTACTCGATGGTCAACGTTTTTAACTTAATCTCCAACTTTGAATAGTCCTGCTGCTCACTCAGCACCAGCACGCACCTTACGTTGCGTACTTCGCGTATGTACCCGTGACGGTCAAAGCGATAAGCCAGCTTCCTAATTTCTTCTACTGCCGGAAATGAAGAGAATCCAACTGAAAAAATAGAGAGTTCTCATCGCAACCACGCAATGTTAACTCTTCACCAAAAAGGTTAAATCCCAAATGTGACAATTCATCAGTAAAGCAATTCCACTTCCAATGAATCAATTTGCGAAAGAACACCACGGAAACCAAAGAAATTTGCTTGAATACTCAAATCAAATATTTCTTTTACTCATTGATCGAATGGAAAGATTGATCATGCCAACACTGACCCCAACTCAAAGTCACGAAAACACTTATCAACGACACAAAACCCAAGCGAGAAGTAAGAAACGCATCATTTTCCAAGAAAACATCCTTTCTTCCGCTTCTCTCTTGAGGAGTAAAACTTCTCTCAATATTGGAATTGAATTCATCGCATACCTCAAGAGATTAAACCTCTTAATTGAACATTATCAAATTATGCTCAAACTGAAATACATCATCCACACCATCTCGCAATGCTATCCAATTGCGTTACTCTAAAAATTCAATGAAGGTTTCCATACCTCAGATAATCACCAACCTTTTAAATCACGAATTGAAGTTCTAGAATTTCACTATACCAGTGTTAATCGGTAGTAACACTTTTCGGACTTACTTGAAGTCAAACATCTCGGTGAATCAATTTCCTCCAAGGGATACAGATCAAAACCATTTCACATTCTACTACTCCTCCACTAACTTGGTAGCAAAATATCATTGCTACGATTACTCATCCACCACCAAGCGGTTGCCAAACTTTCACCTTGCAAACACCGCAACACAAAACTTTGATCCTTTCTCAAAAGGAAGAGGCGAACAAAAACAAGTTCATTCATACGAGAAGCGTTGCTCACCACGGCGGCCAAGAAACCAAAAGAAATATTACGCTAAAGGTGATCTTGGAAAGCGAAAACTAAGTTCGCGATTGAGGCACACATCTCTCAAGAGAGAATAGCAAATAACATCCGATCTGAAAGAAAGACATTGCGATTGAAACTCGACATCTCTTGGCGGAAAGAGTAAGAGGTTTAGGAATGATTCAAATAATCACAAGTTACAAAACTTGACTCAAATTATCAAATACTCTACTGCACTCTTTCCTTTAACACAACAATTAGTTCTTGAACTTATAACACCTTGCCACATGAACAAAGTAAGTTCTTGATTCAACCCACGGAACTACTTAAGAACAAATAAAATTTTCAACACGCCAAATTTGTTCTAAGCAGTTCATCTACTCATGAAACATGTAATCCAAATGATCTCGACCACAAAACAAGCATTTTCCTTTACAAGACTTCACGAAAAGCAAGCGGATTCTCAACGAAAGCAACGGAAATTTCTTTTGATTGCAACCTCACTTTGCGAACTCAAACCAAGGAGCCTTTAGGACTAAATCACACGAAACTCTTAAGAAGCAATAGGATATCTCCATGCACCATTTTACTTAAAACAATCTCGATTACGAATATTCACGAACTCCAAAGGTCACGGAAACTAAACTTGAAGTATTCTCATTTAGGCGGTATCACGAGGTGATTATTTTTACTACAAGTTTCAACATCAATCTCACAACGTCAATTAGAAAACACCTCGAAAGACTCATGCGAAAATAATGGGTGAATATTTCTCAAAAGAAGAGGCACATGAAAGCGATTTTCACAAACTAGAAAATCATTTACCACTCTCCACAAACAGGACCAAGGAGAAAACCAATTAAGCAATGAACTCATTGAACATAAGGGAGTCCACGGTTGAAAGCATAAGCCTCAAAAGAAGAGAATGTCGACCTTAGCGAGATAAGAACAACGAGCATTCAATATCAAAGCGCTCGCATCATTGAAGAACTATTATAACTTTACAACAAATTGTTTTACATAGCGGACCGTTTACCAAAATAAACTTGAACCCCAAAGGTCATGAACACAAAACTTAAAATTGGATCATTTTAGAAACAACAAGAAAGGTTGTCAAACTTCTTTCTCTATAACGAGAATCAACCTTACTCTCACATTCTTGATCGTGTCAATAAACCTTCTAAAGGGAACATGACAAATCGGGTCATAAAAATTTTCACATCAAATGGAATTGTAATAACAACTTATTCTAGAAAAAGAATTCGTGCGAAAATCACAAATTTGAACAAGCGTCACACCCAAACTACAAAACTCTAGAAAAGGGATTTGACACTTTTCTTTTCAAAGGAAGGTTCTAAACTCCAACACTCCAAATATTCCAAAGAAATGAACATAGTCGAAATTTTCTTCAATGAACTTTGTGAAAGGAAATTTTCATTCTCAGTATCAAGCGGATAACAGAGCTACCCTTATCAACAAGAGAGATAGGGCTAACATAAAGAGAACGATCTTGTCAAGAATAACGTTCACAAGCAACAATGAGAGCTCATGACGGAAAGGCAAGAAACTATTTTGAAAAAACAAATAGGGTCTAATAGAAACCCGTAGCCCACAATCTTTGTTTGGGTGCAACCCCCAACTTAAGCATAACCAAGCACTCTAAAACGGTTTTAACGCTTTTCTTGAAAAAGAGATGCATCAAATTTCAACAAGCGAGAGGGTTCCAAAGGAATACATTGAGCCAATGCTTTCTCGTGTTAACGATCTTGCAACAAGAATTCTCATTAGGCAAACCATCAAACGAGTAAATGAGTCGCTCTTTTCCAATGAGAAAGAAAGAACAACTATGAAAATATTAATGTTGCCAATTTACAAAGATCATTCGTAGTAAAAACAATTCAACAATCGAAAAACAATAATATTTTCGGAGTACCATTAAAGGCCTATTTAAACTCGTCTACCAACATCATGAACCCAAGAGAAATTCATCAATCGCCACCGAACAAGAATTTGTCAAATTCGAAAATCAAGGAAGAGAACGACGTACTAAAGCAGCCTAAAAGAAATATGCAAGATCAATACACACTTGATAAAGAATTTGCAAAAGAAGTCTTCAATCTGAGATTCCAAGCGAGCGAATGAGGTAAATTTCCCCAACAGGGGTAAAACAAGTCTTTTGTGAAAAGAGGAATCTTGCATTTGAACTATGCTCACGTGGAGCAGAAATATCACAATTGTCGAAAGGGCAATATTTGTTTCAAAGAACGAATAAGAGAACTGCTGGAGCTTGCCTTCTTCATTAAAACCCCAATTTCAAAAGAATTCACGAACTGCCAGGAACCACAACCAGGAAACCGGATATCGGTTCGAGAAAGGCAACAAGTTCATCAATGAGCTCATGCTCAATCTGAGCTTATGGAGCAGAGGTAAGAAGTTCTCTAATATCATACTACAAGCGGTGGTGTAGCTGGCAAAACCAGGACATCAACCACGAACTCAAGCGATCAACGCCGCTAGCGAAACGCATAACTAATGCAATCAATTATGAATATATATATTTATATCGGATCATCTCATGACGATCATAGAATAATTTCATAGATAGAGGTTATCACATCATATCATGGATTAACACATCATAGCACAACACAATTTAACAACGACTCAATACTCGAGTCACCACAATTGAAATCTGAAACAACAGTTTACCCAACCCCTCCTAATGTGCACGATGTGTCAATTTAATATGTTTGAATGAACCACGGACCTAAAGCCGCTCGATACCAAGCTGTAACACCACGCTATTCGGAAGCCAAAATGTCACGCAAACCTATCAAACTACTAAGCATAGCATTAAAACTAGATTATCGATTCAATCAACATAAATTCCTAAGGAAAGACAATGGGCGATCACTAGAATCATGGTAAAGAATGGATAAGCGGTCATAATACCACGAGCAGTCAAGCGATACTAACATAGGATTATTACAATGGAACTTATTTCAACAATTTGACTTGGTGAATGGCAAGAATAATTATTACGATTGGATAAAAGTGAAGTGTAGTGTGCGAACTACCCCACCAAATCATCTTGTCGTCTTCCTCAATTACCTAATTAAAACATACAAAGCAAGGGTGAGTCGAAGACTCGGCAAGTACTAAACAAGAATAATCAAGCATGGAGTGGACAACACAATTCGGTTGAATTACGAACAATTATTGGAACACATACATATGCGTATGGAATGAATACATGAATGGATGAAATGTAAGAATGCATTGAAGGTATGGACTTATCATTTGCATATACGGTATAGCGAGTGATACACCGTCGGTGTTCACTTAAGCCCGTACTTCACAAAGTGCGGGGACCCAATCACCGTATGAAGAACGTTTCATACGGGTGTCCAAGTTGCCACATTGGAATGGTGGTCAACACTACCCACATTGGAATGGTGGGTTTTCAAATACTCATCTTTGGAATTGATGGGTCTTTCAAATGCCCATCTTTGGAATTGATGGGACTTACCAAAAGAATCCACTTAGTGGTCATAATGAATTTTATGAATGAACATGATGATTTCTCATGGTATGAATGAATAACACACATTAGTGGAAAAGACACATGTCATTCAACAACATGTGTAAACAAGTATAAGTATGTATTCACACTCAACATAATGTACCAATAAGGCCACACTAGTCACTTGCGGTATATCAACACCATGAACAAAGCACAAGAACATTCATGTAAACAACATATCATTATGCATTCCTTTGAATTCAACACTAGTTAACATCTGATGCTTGCCTTTCGCGTTGTGACTCGTTAGTAGGCAGCGGAGGTATTCCCACACATGATGCCTCGCCGCCTACACAAGCATGTTCCCAAAATAAGAACAACGATATAACACTGCTACGGTGTTCTACAATAACCCCGACTATCAATATACGCATAGACCAAAAATGAAAATAAACTATTGACCAGATTTCAGCCCTTACGAGCAGCGATGCGAGAAAATTCACCATTAATTATCTGTAACTCTAAAAGACCTAAAACCAGTGCTCACTGAATCTTAACAGATCAGGCTACAAAACATTAGTTGGCGGAATCCCCTTATTCGGCCAAAACAGAGGGCTAATTATCAGCTAAACACAACCCATCTACGTCTGTCCAGAATACAGATCAGAGATAAAGAAAACGGCGTAACTTTCAACCTATTGATCCAATGAGAATGATTCTTATCCGCTTGGAAAGATAAGTTTAAGGGCTAAAATAACTTAGTTGGGTGAAGGTTCTGATTCGGCCCCTAATTTGAACAAAACCGAGGGACAAACCTACTGACCTCAGTTTTCAGACAGACCGGAAAGTTCGTAATCAAAAATTCATATCTCCCAAACTACAGATCGGATGTTCCTGATCTCGGTGCCAAAAGAAAGCTAACGTTCCTAGGAATAAAACTCTAGAAGGGCAAAACCCCAGATTCGGCCTCTACAGTAGTCTAAACAATAGATGAAAACACTAACATTTATCTACCCAGAATTCAGAACAGTGGTAAAGAAAATATCATAACTTTCATTATACAGATCCAATGGAGATGATCTTTATCAGCTTTGAAAGACAATTTAAAGGGCTACAATAACTTATTGGGGTGGAGGTTCTGAAAATGCCTCTAACTAATTCAAAACCTAGGATCAAGCCGACAGATCTTTCTCGTCAGACTGACAGAGCAGCACGCACTAAAAAAAATCATATCTCCTAACCGTAAGGTGGAATCACGTGATCTCGGTGGCTATGGAAAGCTAAGAACAATACCTACAACTTTCTAAGAGATGGACAGGACTGAAAACGAACGCATCTTACCCAAAATCGACGCACAAGGCGGTGCACAGGAAGGGGGAAGGGGGGGCGGCGGCTCCAAAGGGGGGAGGGGGAGAGAAATGTGGAGTTTAGGGTTTGGGGGGTGGGAAACCCCCCCTTATGGCCGGCCACCACATGGGCCCCTCCTGGGCCGTGGCCCAGGCCCAGGTTGTCGAGAGTTTATGAAAAATCCCTTCTATTTTTCAAAAATTTCTACTCCTTTAATTGTCTTTTCTTTCCCCGGCTTCCATTCAAATTACTCGATTCGATTCTTTACTCTTTTCGTTTCTGGGGTATTACATGCACTTCTATAGGAAACGGGTTTTCCTTGTGTGAAAAAATGTCTACTACTAGTAGTTATGATGTTCAAGTTTATACAAGTAACTTGAGATTCTAGTAAACAATAATCACACAGAGTGATACGCATCTTACATTTGCACGTGGATTCATATTGATCTAGAGGCCTTTGGAAAATAAAGAAGGACGAGACCCAATGCATTCATTTGTGCAGATGCATAATTTTGACATTATGATGTCAAAAGAATGTAATGAAGCATAACTCTTGGCCAGAGTAGTCAAAGATTCTTATATTATTGCTGTGTATGCTTGAAAGAGTATGGATGGTTAGGTGCAGCTAGCATTTGATATTGCTATTAAGTGCTTGTAAGCCATGGAGCTGCTTATGGTTAAATGGCACAAAAGACAATTGATGGTAGTTTAATTGCCGACAATGCGTGTAGCTGGGAAAAAGCGATAATCGAGGCGGTTTAATCTGAGAAAAAACTTATCTAGGGCATAGCGTTGGGAAAAAACTTATCTAGGGCACTTAACTACCGGGAAAAACCTTATCTAGGGCACTTAACTGCCGGGAAAACATGCAATCGAGGGCAAGTTAACTGCCGGCAATACATATAACTGCTGGGAAAACTCTAACTGCCGGGGAAACTCTAACTGCCGGGGAAAAACAACTTTTCTAGGGCAGTTAACTATTGAGAATGCACATATCTGCCGGAAAATATTTTTCCAAAGACACTTTACAGGCGAGCAATAAGTGCAGGAATACACATTCGTGAGATAAATTGCTTAGAAAAGCGAGTTTTCCCGTGGTTGAATTGCCCTTAATACTATGCCATGGTGTAGTGATATGTAATGATATTATGAGTAAATTTACTAGATTGTCACAATGTTTAGTCTTCTAGATATTTATCCCAATATTCTTCCTGATATTGAGGATAAAATAATTCAGGAGCAATATGCTTAACACTCTCCAATATCCATTATTTAAATGTGCAACACATGCAAATATTTGTCCTTACAGAGGATTATGGGGGTAAAATTAGTTGCAATGTCTCATACATTCTGAATATAACTTATTGAGCCTCGTTATCTGGGCTAAATACTTTGCAACTTTCACTGAGTGAATTTTCAAATTTACAACTGTCGTAGGGGTGGCCCACCGGCCTCAATGATCTAGCGAAGGTACCAAGAAGGCCGCTGAAGGCACCAAGCGAAGGGTGTACCTCAGCCGAGACAAGGGGTACCACACAACCCTTCGCATGGCTGAGGGGTACAAGAAGGTCGCAGAAGGCACCAAGCCAACAGTGCACCCGACCCAGACGAGACATCGACTGAGGGGTGCAAGAAGGCAACTTAAGACACCAAACCAGTAGTTCACTTCGGCCTAGATGGGGATGCCAGGTACCCCCTCGCACAGCCGAAGGGTGCAGAAAGGTTGTAGAAGGCAGCCCCACCAGGAGAATACCATGCATTCTGGAGTGAAGGGGGCCCTAAGGGCCCTCGCCCCAGACACCCTCACAGAGAGCGAGGGGGTCCCCGGGGACCTTCACTCTAGGGCCTGATACGAGATTGCCTGATCTTCTCGACGTAGAATCAAGATACTCGCGTAGAGCTTGTTGAATTGTAGTGATCCCCCATTGCCAATGCAAAAGTTAGCACTCTTTAATTCGCCAAATCACACACATGCTGATTTCACCGGCCATCAAAGTGAAATCTATCGTGCTCCCAATTTCCAGCGGAAAGGTTGAACGATCTTGATTGGAACTCCTAATTCCCTCTCAAGTTGGTTCGGCCAACATGGAAGAACAAGAGCAAAAGCTTTCAATCTGTTATTTCTGAATATAATGGTCTAAGCCATACAAGGGATGGGTCACAGTGGTATTTATGGCTCCCCTCTAACTCAGGCATCCTAGGGGCAGCTGGGGTGAGAATGTTCATCCAAACAACCGAAGCTTATCCCTATTCGGCCAAGACTTTGAAAGAAATTCCTATTCTGTCTTTAGAAACCGAAATAAACTCCTAAAGCTTTTCTGTTCGGATTTAAGTATAAAAATGGAATTACAAGGCCATAACTAGCTGGTTTTGGCTGAAAAAGATGGCACAGAGGCCGTGGGGATCCTCACATGCATTGCTTTCAGTTTTGTGGCGATACTCTAGAAAACTGGCTTGGTTTTTGAGAGAACTTCCCAAGACTTGTTTCTTTCTTGAAGGCCACAACATGTACTGTTCACAACATCTACTATACACACCTTGGGCCTCCATGTGGCGCCGACTTACGCCATGTGCTATGGGCCTCCTCAACCTCATGGGCTTCTTTCTCCAAGTCTTCGGCCGCTTGAGCTTTCCCCTTTACAACCACATGGGCTTGAAAATCTTGATCACATAAGCTTCCTCCTTCTTGGACCAGTCGCATCACTCCTTCTCCTTGGCCACATGAAGTGTCTTCCCTTGATCTCCCATGGTTCTCCTCCATTGCCTTGGCTCCGAAGTCTTCGCAATGTTTAAACCTGAGAATGCACAAAGTGTTTGCATGAGGTAGTATCCAATTCTCATCAAAAGCAATAGGAAACTCATTAAGAAACAAAAGCACCTGTTGATTTAGAAGTTTGGCTCTTGCCTTAGTCATTGGACCTTTGGGTGCATTATGAACATCCTCATTCACACTTGGAGAGTTGGAAAATATGGTAGTAGTAGAGATGTCCTCATCAGGGCCACCCCGCGTGGACTGAAGGGAGTCAAGGCAATTCCTGGACCAAGAGTACATGCATGATAGACTAGGCCTAGGAGGGTCTAGATTGCATCGGAGCTTGTGCGTAGGGGGCAAAAGGACCCTGCAACCCCTACATGCCCAGGACCTTTCTAGGGGTAGAATTATAATAGCTTGTATCTTGGGTGTAACATTATAAATAAGCCTTTACCTGTGTAATAGGAGAGGCTTTTTGAAGGCAATAAAGACACACCGTTTCCCACCTTTGAGGATCTCCAGTGTTTCCCCTTCGCATCTACAGGAATCCCGAGGCCCCCTTTATCTACTGTCTAGTTTGTTGCTACGACAACAACAAATTAGTATGTTCTGTAGATTGATAATAATTGGCATGTACCAAAGACAAAGTAAAATATAACTAGTATAAATTTTGGTAGTTAGGCGATTAATGATGTTACCATTATCACCAATGTATTCCATACCTTCCTAATACTAGAGGATACTGTCACTAATGATGTTACCATTATCACCAATGTATTCCATACCTTCCTAATACTAGAGGATACTGTCACTTCCACTATCTTCCCGGTGGAGATACACTTTATAAATTCTTATATAGTGCTCCTTTGGTCTTTAAGGTTCCTCATTTCATTCTGTCAAGTCTATATACGTCTTTGTCCACTTCAAGGTAAGTCACTTATCGGCTTATTCCTTCAAGGAGAATGCTCATTCGTCATGCTTAGACTTATTATTATGTATGAGATTATATTGTTGCAATTTTCTTTCCTTTTCATTTGGAATCTCATGTCCTTCAAGGATCTTTTCATACGGATTTTCCTAACTACATTACTTTCATTTGTGCCATTTGCTAGAAATACTATACAACAGAATATGCTTTCATTCATATAGGAGATGTCTTCTATAAGGACCTTTGAACCATCGTCATCGTTGTCCACCACCTCATTGTTTTCATAATGATTCAATAAGTTTGATATTCCTGTTCAAAACATACATTTGGTGATTATGGTTCAACATTAGTTGCTTTCTTTATTGGGAAAATTTTTGGCATGCCATTGCAAAGCTCTCAAATCCCGGATATGTCATCCCTTGTCTCACTAACATGTGGAACCCAGACCCACATGTCATTGAGAGAATGGCATATCAAGGATCAAATTTTTTTTGCAGTGACAAACAAGGATTTGCCCCTTATTTATTTGACCCGATATGAGTGTGCTTCCTGCACTCTTCCATGATCTTTGATTTTCGGATCTAGGTTTTCATTATAGAAACATTAGCGATACAGAGGCAATGTAGCACCCCAGCCCAACACTGAGCCTGGAATGCCACTAAACTACTCTCTAAACTAATAATTATCGACACACTATAAAATTTCATCAAGAAAACATCAATGGACATATCCATGGATCACAAAAGAGCATGAATAAATATGGATCAAGCAAGAGCAAATGAGCAAGGGGAAACATAACTAGGTAACCAATCCAGAATTGCACCAACTAATAAATACAAAGCATTGAACCAAACAGTCTAGTCCAAAATGATGACCTAACTTTTATTCAACCTCTAACATGTCCTAGAGTAACACTACAATGAATAAAAGGTTCTTATGGCAAATGTTCATGTGTTTCAAAGAATGAATCTATTCCATGTGCTCTACTCGCTCTCAGTCGTGGCGTCCTCGAGGTTCACCTAAAAACAACAAAAGAGCAAGGGCGAGTCCACGACTCAGCAAATACATCAATATACAATGAACAATAATAAATCAACAGCATTCAGTAACTTCATTATCATCACAGGTACTTCTATTAATATTATCATGCTGTTATCTTGTGGTTGTTTCACACCCAATCATCTCATATATCAATGCAATTTTAATCTACATGTCCACATGCACTTCTTTCGCGTATACCGGTATAGCATGAGTGAATGCTCGCGACAACATTCACTCTCAAGCCCGTTCCTCCACAAGGATTGGGGACCTTCTCCACTCCCGCGGAGTTGTGATCAATCATGATCACCTTCTCATATGCAAATATGCTTATGTATGAAAAATACAAACTCCATCATATTCATCATATCCAACTTTTCCTCATGATTGTCA
Source organism: Hsuehochloa calcarea (assembly GCA_036346395.1). Classification (NCBI taxonomy): domain Eukaryota; kingdom Viridiplantae; phylum Streptophyta; class Magnoliopsida; order Poales; family Poaceae; genus Hsuehochloa; species Hsuehochloa calcarea. The sequence continues at coordinate 12,221,755 of CM070603.1, forward strand.
ACAAAGATATAACCATACCATTCCATTGTTTGCAATTAAATAAAATAAAAGCACAACAATAATGGTAATAGAAGATAAAGAAAACAGTGATCAATCATTGATCGCTGCTACCCTGCACTTGCCTTCACTAGTTGCGACACACGATTTGGCTAGAAGATGGCAACAAGCACGACGCCTCTCCTACATCAAATATTCAAATTTCAATACAAGCTACAGCATCAAGAATAGCAACCAATCTGTAACACCCCAGCCCAACATGAGCCTGGAATGCTACTAAAATAACAATATAACAAATACAAATCTAAGACACTACAAAAAATTTCGGCAGAACCTCCTTTGTATAACTAAGTTTACCGGAGATTCCAATAGATGCTTATAAAATTATCACTATTTCAACATCCAAAGTTCATCGAAGCATTCATAAATAGTCTACTCAGCTAAAGCATAAGCAAGCATAATTAAAATTTACCACTCTCATTATTACAAATAAACCAATGCATTCAAGTATAGCCAAAGTTAATCCTTAAGCAGTTTGCTTGTTATTAAGGTACGGTCTAAATGATAATTATCTTTTAAAGATTATGTGGTAGTGAGTGCAACCAAAGCAACCCTATTCCCTCCCATGCATGCCGTCCGCAAACGAGGTACCTAAAAACACAACATCAGTAAGAGTGAGTCTAAGACTCAGCAAAGTACAAATAGTAAGACAATAGCCAACACAACTGTAATTAGCAACATCCATCCACATAACCCAATAAGAAATATATCTCATGCTTATGCGATGCAAACTGTTCAAATGCACTTTTCTTTCTCTCTTTTACATATACCGGTATTGCGGAGTGTGCATCCGTCGATGCACACCCATGCATGTGCCTTCTAGCACAGGGACCTTAGCCCATACTCCACGAGTATGGGGACCCAAAAGCCCATCATAATCATGACGGGGACCTCAATCAATGCTTGGTTACCACGTGACCATGCCTCCAATATGATAACATGATGCACATGATCAACACTTAAATCATCATGCATAAATGAAACTTACTCATACTGCTAGCATTCGTGACCATTGACAACCATAACATTCAAGCATCCATGATTAACATAATATACTCATAATATAGTAATCAAGAGCAAATGAACACAAACAATTTACCACTACTGTACTTGCCTTAACCACGAGAGAACGAGGGATGTACAGAATGAGCTGCTCCCTGCACCGGTCCACCACCTGAATAATAGTTATAACACATGCTAAGACACAGCAGCGGATCAAAACAACCTATAAAACAACAACCATGGACTTGCAAAACTCCTAACTCGATCCCGACCCCAAACTCCTAAACGTCAATTTGTCCCCTCCGTGGACAGTCAACTTAAAAAATCCATATCTATTAGTACCGGGGTCCAAATAAGATGTTCTTAGACTTTCTGGAAATATAATTAAATTATCTAACTAAGTCTAGTTGGTGAGCCTTGATGAATCGGTGAATTAATACCCCTACCAGGTCAATTAAAAAAACATCAACTTCACGTCGGGTTTTCTGGACAGAGTACTAAAACCACCATAAGTTTTGCTACGCAACTCGGAATGGGGTGATCTTGGACTCTCTGGAATCATGACAAAACCAGCTACAATAGTCTAGTTGGACAAGTCTCCTGATTCGGCCTCGTACTAATTCTTATATTCAGGTAAAGTTTTTCTAAGTTTTCTGTCTCTGCAATCTGACAGTTAGCAAAATAGCGACGGTAAAAATTTCATAACTTTTGATTTCGAACTCTAAAAATTGTGTTATTTATCAGCTTGGAAAGCTTTCTGAATCCTCTACAATATTCATGTTGGGTGGCTTTTCTAATTCGGCCTATAAAAATTCAGAATAACCAGAAAATGCAATCTGCCACAACTCGTCAGCTCTCCTGGTCAGTCGCGGTAAAACTACCATAACTCCTAAATTGTAGGTCTAAATCAGGTGATCTCAGTGCCAAAAGAAAGGTAAAGACAAGACCTACAACTTTCTAAGAGGTGATCTGGTCAGAAAATGAACGTAACATACCCAAATCCGACGAGGAGGCGCACAGCAGGGAGAGGTGGGGAGAGGCGGCGGCTCAAAGTGGGGAGGAGGAGGGAGAGTGGGGAGTTTAGGGTTTGGGGGGTGAGAACCCCCCCCTTTTTTGGCCGGCCACCACATGGGCCCCTCTTGGGTTGTGGCCCAGGCCCATGTTGTCGAGGATTCTGAAAAACCCTTACATTTTGAGAGACCATGTGAGTAGGGTCCCCTTTTGAGTGATGAGTATTTGACGCTGTGTTGAAAAGTTTATGATTGAATTCATTGCGTTTGCGCTGCTGCCAAGTTGGTTCTGTACTGTGCGGAACTTCCGGTTTTGGAATGCGGAGATAAAACGGAACTTCCGATTATCCTGACGATTGTGGTCTGGTGTGTCAATGTGCGGAACTTCCGCTCCTGGGAACGCGGAACTTCCGATAAACCTGACAATTGTGTTCTGATTTGACGATAATCAGAACTTCCAAACTGGGAGTGCGGACGTTCCGATAATCGGAACTTCCGCCATGGTAAATGCGGAACTTCCGATTGTGGGCAGAACTGTGCAGAAAGGCATAGTTTTGATTTTGAGTTGTGAATTGATTTGAGTTAAATGCAAATGATGATTCTATTATCTTGAGCAATGCTATGTGATGTGTTTCTTATTTGTACTGGTTGCAGGGCATCGAGACGGAGTCGTGGCGAGACACGTGGAGATCGGACTAGACGCAGGCGGCGTTGAGGTCAGAACGGTCAAGGTGTGTCGAAGACGGCGTGCACTCGAGGCGGTTGCGAGTCGTGGACGATAAGGAATGCGGGACCTTCCAGAAGGTGTGCGAGGGGCGAAAGGGTAATTTCGCAAAGCGGCACAAGTGGAAGCGGGCTCCGTTAGAGTTTAGCCAGCATAACGGGTTGGAGACCCGTTAGCCAAGGGCTATAAATAGAGGTGAACCCCTGGTTATTTTGGTTGAACTTTTTGAGAGAGAAAATTAGGGTTAGCTTTAGCTAAAGAGATTTTGGAGAGGTTGTTTTGCTTTATAGCTTTAGTTGTTGAGATTGAGAGGATGAACTGAACTTCTTGTAATCATTCCTCTTTGTTTAGCTCTGTAATCCTTTATTTCGAGCAATGAAATCTTTGTTTGGTTCTTTGAATATGCATCTTTTCTTCTCTCTGTTCTTGGCTTGAATACCTAGGGTTTTGGTGAAACTCTTGATTTCTCTTATGAGATGGCATGAAACTTGATATCTAGAATCTTACTGATATTGCTAACATATCCTCAAAGTTTCATGAGCGAAGAATCTAAGTATCTTGCGAATTGTAGTTTTTGGTCTCTCTTGTCAAATATTCAAGAAATCCGTTTTTGCTTTGATTAATGGATCTTTTTCTGCGATTCTTTCTCAATGAGGTCAAGATATTGTTTAGGATGATTTCCTGTAAGACTTGACCCGAGAAGAGCAACAATCTTTGAGTATTTCGGATTTTTGGAAATTTCCAGTACGTACTGTTCTTCGGTCAGGACAATCGGAACTTTCGCTATCTACAAGGCGGAACTACATGGCGGAACTTCCGCCTTGGCCGGAACTACGCGATCGGAACTACCGCTAGGTAGAATCGAAACTTCCGATATCCGACAGAACAACCCAGTTTTGTTTAAACCTTTTGTATTTGATTCACTTCACGTCTCTTGTTTATCAGAAGGTTTTGGATTGCTGTGTGGACACTTGGTAAGGGAGGATCTTATTTTTAAGGCACCATTCACCCCCCTCTGTTTCCATGTCGGTCCTTCAGTTTTCAGGAATTTCTACTCATTTAATTGTCTTTTCTCCACCCGGCTATTTTCTAATTACCCGATTCAATTTCGGGGTATTACATTCTACCCCCCTTAAACAGAATTCGATCCCGAATTCTTTCTGTCATTCTACTCGAAGGACATTTACACCTAGCATGCATGGCTCCAGCTCCCAGGTCACTCTCCACTCGGTCTGATTCGACCACCGCACCTTGATGGATCCCGACATCCTACACCACAACGCTCGTCTTAATCTTATCTGGTATACTACACGGACGGGACTCGAACATAAGGTTTTACTTGTGGTTCCTCGTCCCAGATGAATCTCATACTCCAGACTCTCAAGTACTCTCTCGACATCGGGTCAGACGAAACGTTGTGTACCCCGCGCATGGACCCAAGATGGTTCTAGTGAAATGCTAGCAACCAAAAATCAAACCGATGTACCTTGGGCCAACCTTCCCTGTGGTACCAAACCAGACACTCTACACATGACGCATGGAATTCTGGTTCCAACTCTCGATCGACCTTTTCATCTTAACAATGAGCACATCCCAAACCGAAAGAGAAACCACTTGAATACCCAAACCGTTACTTTCTTTATTCTTTACGAGGCGATAAGATCACGCATGCCAATCATAAGGTCAAACTCCATTTGTGAAAAACATCCGTCATAAACACATAGCTCAAACAAGAATCAAAGAGCGTTTCACTACTAGAAACATTTTTTTCAATTTCTCTGTTAGAAATAGAATTTCTCTGAAATCATGGAACCCCATTTCATCCATATCACACTAACTCATTTATCTTAAATTGGTAATCTCATCACTATGCTCAAACCGAATTCACCATTCACACCTTTGTAGAAAGACCCTAATGACTTCCACCCAAAAACATACCCTAGCCAACCTCTGAACTGACGGAATTACTTTGATAGATGACTTCCAAATGCACCTCATCATGGTTTTCACCCACAATCACTTCACCTCAATCCTTCAAGGATAATCAACCCGAAATTTTTAGCACACACACTCAATTGCTACACCCAAGGGATTCTATCAATGAACATCGTACTATTCGGAATCCACTTTGTTTCACCATCTCAACACAACATCAATAGTCTCCAAGGTTCTAGCATAGAACGCCGGGCCAAATTTTCAATCTTCAAGGACCCTATAGATGTATTCGATGTAACTGATATGGAAACTCTCGAATCCGCTGACTAAAATCCCCATAATCTAATCATACTCAATCGTTAACAACCACCTAAAAACATATTCTCAACCAAATTATCTTTAAGGAAATTCTAACTTCTAGAGGGTTACTCACTGAAGCCAAGTCGTACCTGGTGATAATTCAATTGTCCCTACTATCCCATCAATTGACATTACAATCAGATTACTTCGCTAATCCTACTCTCATTGAATTATACCTTCATAAACCACCTACACAACCTCGCAAGGTTAATTCCCCATCTGTGATACTCTAATAAATCGATCAAGATTCCCATACTTCTGATAATCCCAACATTCCAGCATGACGAGGGTTCCTGGATTATATTTCGCTATGAGTTCCACTGGTTGTAACACTAATCAATTTTATTCCAACGATAAACATTCCATGGAATTCTCTCCAAAAGTTATAGGTCAAAACCAATTCATCCTCTACTGTTCTTTACATAGATTGGTTCATAAAATCTCATCACTGCCTTATACTTGTCCACCATCAACCAGTCACAAAACGACACTTTATAAAACTTGGCAACATAAGTTTGTTAAATACTTTCTCAAAAGGGAAGAGATAATCAGACATAAATTCCAACACACAAGAAAATGTTGCTCCTTGGAGTGAGCACGAGACAAAGAGAAACAGTCAAATAGTAATGATCTCAGAAAACAAAATACGTGCCCACGGTTGAGGGCATAAGTCCCACAAGATTTTCAAAGCTCCATAAATCATAATAGAAAAGTGCTATGAAAACTGAAGAAACTCTTAAATTGTAATGATAGAAAAGTTGCAGATTACAATTCTCAACTCCGACCTCAAATACTTATGGTAACCGATTTCTATTAACAAATAAAACAATTTTATTTGAGTACATCAGTACCTGCCAACCCAACCAAGAAGTACATCTGAAACCAAATCACATTACTCACTTAAGAACCGAATAGAGCCTTCCAATACGTCATGTTGCTCTGAGAGACCATGTGAGTAGTGTCCCCATGCGAGTGATGAGTATTTGACGCTGTTATTGAAAAGTTTGTGATTGGATTCACTGCCGTTCTGCTGCGTTGTGGTTCTGTACTATGCGGAACTTCCACCCTGGGAATGCGGAAGTACCAATAATCGGAACTTCCACCCTGGGAAAGCGGAACTTCCGATTATCCTGACAAATATGTTCTGTTGTGGCGTTGTGCGGAACTTCCGCCCTGGGAGAGCGGAACTTCCGATTATCCTGAGCATTGTGTTCTGGTTGGTTTGGTGCGGAGCTTCCGGCCTGGGAGTGCGGAAGTTCGATCATCGGAACTTCCGGCTTGGTGAAATCAGAACTTCCGTTTGTACGCAGAACTGTGCAGAGAGTGCATAGTTCTGATTTTGAGTTGTGTTTGAGTTTGAGTTAAGTACAAATGATGATTCTATTATATCGAGCAATGCTATGTGATGTGTTTCTTGTCTGTGCTGGTTGCAGGGCATCGAGGTGGAGTCGTGACGAGACACGTGGAGACCGGACTAGACGCAGGTGGCGTTGAGGTCAGAACGGTTAAGGTGTGTCGAAGACGGCGTGCACTCGAGGCGGTTGCGAGTCGTGGACAACAAGGAATGCGGGACCTTCCAGAAGGTGCGCGAGGGGCGAAAGGGTAATTTCACAAGGCGGCACAAGTGGAAGCAGGATCCGTTAGGGTTTAGCAGGCGTAACGGGTTGGAGACCCGTTAGCCAAGGGCTATAAATAGAGGTGAACCCCTGGTTGTTTTTGTGACTTTTAAGAGAGAGAATTAGGGTTAGCTTTTTCTAAAGAGCCTTTGAAGAGGTTGTTTTGCTTTGTAACTTTAGTTGTTGAGATTGAGAGGATGACTGAATTTCTTGTAATCATTCCTCTATGTTTGCCTCTGTAATATTTGATTCCGTGAAATGAAATCTCTGATGTTTGTTTCTTTGAGTATGCCTCTTTTCTTCTCTCTGTTCTTATGTTGAATATCTAGGGTTTTGGTGAAACTCTTGATTTCTTTTGTGAGATGGCATGAAACTTGATATCTAGAATCTTATGGATATTGCTAACATATCTTCAAAGTTTCATAAGCCAAGAATCTAAGAATCTTGCGAATTTTGGTTTTTTTGTCTTTCTTGCCAAATATTCAAGAAATCCGATTTTGCTTTGATTAATGGATCTTTGTCTGCGATTCTTCTCAATGAGGTCAAGATGTTGTTTAGGATGATGTCCTGTGAGACTTGACCCGAGAAGAGCAGCAACTAGTAAGTATTTCGGATTTTTGACAAATTCCAGTACGTGTTGTTCTTCGGTCAGGACAATCGGAACTTCTGATTTTTACAAGGCGGAACTACCGCTAGGTATAATCGAAACTTCCGATATCTGACAGAACCGCCCAGTTTTTATTTAACTCTTTGGATTTGATTCACTTCACGTCTTTCGTTTGTCAGAAGGTTTTGAATTGCTGTGTGGACACTTGAGAGGGGAGGATCTTATTTTTTAAGGCACCATTCACCCCCCCTGTTGCCATTTCGGTCCTTCAATTGGTATCAGAGCCGGTTAGCTCGTTTCGATAGATCTTTAACCGGTCTGTGAGCCATGGCAACAGACAAGTATTCCACCAAGCCTCCCGTCTTTGTTGGCATGCATTACCCTTTCTGGAAGAGCCGAATGGAAACATACATCCAGGCTCAGGGGTATGCCATTTGGCGGAAGGTGAAGGTCAGATTCGCTGTTCCTGCCGATGAAAACATCAATGTGGGAAACATGCCCGATGTTGAGGCCAATGCAAAGGCAAGGAACATTATAATCCAAGGTTTGAGCCGAAGCGAGTTTGATCGCATCTCGCATCTGACGTCGGCTTTCGACATCTGGGTGACCCTTGACGCTTACCATGAGGGTACCACCCAGATCAAGACAGTTCGACAGGACCAGTTCAAGCGAGAGTACAACAAGTTTGAAATGCTCGCTGGCGAGTCCCTTGATGAGTGCTTTGTGCATTTTCACATGATTTTAAGTAACCTCCGAGCGGTCGGTCTCACATACCCCGACTCGGACAATGCTCGTCAGATGCTCGCAGCTCTTGATTTGCGTGTTTGGGAGATGAAGGTGACTACCATCAAGGATACCACGGACCTCTCGACTTTGACTTTTGATGCACTTTACTCGCGCCTCAAGACTCATGAGATTGACATAGTCTCTCGAAGGTCGAAGTCACCGTTGATGGCTTTAGTCAAAGATCCCACTTCTGGATCTTCTTCTGATTCGCTTTGCGGTTTCTCCCTGGCTGCTCTCTGTGACATAACTGATGATCAGTTAGAGCAGCTTGCGGATGAGCAACCAGCCCTCCTAGCTCGGAAGTTTTCTCATGCTTACAAGAGAAGGAGGGATGGAAAAAGAGGAGGACCCGTGATTTGCTTCGAGTGTGGTGGCCCCAACCACATCCGAGCAAATTGCCCCAAGCTGGGGAAGGGCAAAAGTGACTACGGCGGTCCGAGCAAGAACGACTACATCGACAAGAACCGCAACATGAAGCCCTCAGCACCTGCTCAACGCAAGAAGAAGTTCCGCAACTTTGGGAAGGCCAAGAAGCTCTTCCATCGCGTCCTCACTGCCTTCGACGACCTCAACTTCAGCGATGTGGAGGGATGGAGCGACGACGAGGGCAAGGATGATCAAGATCCCAAGGACGGTGACGACTTCATCGGCATGTGCTTCATGGCCAACGGAGCCGACGTAAGCGACAGCGAGCTCTACAGCGACTCCGATGAGGTAGGTCCCTCTTACGACCAGCTCAATGATGCATTTCTTAAGCTAGGAAAATTTTATGCTAGATCTAGAGCTAGGGTTGGTGATCTTGAGAAGGAAGAAGATAGACTATCACGGGAGCTTACTTCACTTAGATCTGCTCCCTCCCGTGATGATTGTGATACATGCTGTGTCTTGATTGGTGACATGGAGAAATTAAGGACCTCGCATGATAGTCTGATTTCTGAGCTTGATAAACTTAAGGTGGAGAATGCTAGTATGCTTGCTGAACTAGAAATGAGTAGGGTAGCACCTATTTCATCGACTATTGTAGAGACTAATTCTTGCACCTCATGTGAGGATAAGGACAATGCTTTTAAAGGTCTTTATACCATGTTGCTTGATCTGCCCGAGATTTGTGAAAGCTATAATAATCTGAAGATGAATCTAAAACGGGCAGACCATAAAATTACTGAATTACAAGCTTTCCTTCTTGAGCCTATTGCTTCATGTGTGAATTGTCCCAAACTTACTGCTGAACTTGAATCTGTCTCCAAACAGTTTCAAGAACTAGTTGATGACAATAACAAACTGGCCAAATTTGCTTCTAAAGACCCTGTTAGCTCACCATGCAGTAACTGTGAAAAACTCAAATATGAATTGATTGGTCTGGATGAAAAATGTGTGAAGCTAACTAAGGACCTTCTAGAGGAGCAACCATCTGCTTGTAATGTGTGTGTTGGGAAGAAGCATAAGGGTTTGGTAGAGACGCCTAGCGACGTTAACCAACTGGCTAGTAGTAGGATTTGTTCCTCAGTCGGTGTGCATGCACAAGCCAATCTTTCCTCTGCTGTTGGTTCTCCTTCTGCTCCCTTATCCTCTGCTGTTCTTTCTTCCCCCTGCTCTTCTTGCACCTCTCTCTTTCGGGTGTGTCAGTATCTTATGAACACTCTCGAGAGGTTTGTAGGAGGCAAGAAGAAGCTCAACCTCATTCTAGATCAATCTAAGATTTGCAGATTTAATCAGGGTCTAGGATATGATTTCCATTAGGACATGAGAAACCATCCACCTGTCGTGCTCAGAACCATAGCACCAGGTGTGATCAAGACTAAGCCTAGGACTAAGAATTTCAATTTTAAATCAGCAAGCTTTGTTCAAATGATATCTGACAGCAAGGTGATTCCACCTGCAGCTTCGGCCTCTCTAAAGGCGAAGTATCATTGCACCTTCTGTCAGAAGGATGGACACTTGTTTGATAACTACTTCAGGCGCGCCAAGATCGCGTGTAGAGACCGTGTTGAGTCTCTTAGGCACATTCAGGGTCAGCCCTAGACCTTGAGTGCACCTAAGACCAACACGAGGTCTAGGCTTGTTCCAGCTGATGATTTTGGGTAGCATCGAGGACTTGGTTTTTTCGAGTTTTCTGGTTTTCATCCTCATGCTCCCTTTGGTCGTGACTTCCGTCGTTTTGAGGGTAGATCTCGGTTTCCCTTTCGAGATGGCTACCCCGCGACGAGATCAACATGTTGCCAGCATTCCGACTCGCTCTTCCATAGCAGTCGGATTCAGTAACAGCTTCAGGTATGCACACAGACCTTCTGGCTTGTTGAGTGACAGAGAGCGTAGGGTAGATAGAGGTCAGTCTTGTTTGACTACTTCATCTGTTCGATGTGTTACTCAGTATTGGATGCCAAAATCACTTTTGATTCACCCCAGTACTGAGACTTTACTCTCTGTTTGACTCAGGTTCGCCGGGCAGGGAAGGAAAAGGTTTGGCTTGTAGACTCTGGTTATTCTCGCCATATGACCGGAGATTCCCGTTGGTTTTCTTCCCTAGCCCGTGCTCCAGGTGATGAGACGATCACCTTCAGAGATGCTTTGTTTGGGCACGTCATCGCTAAAGGTACTGTGCGCATTAATGATTCATTTATTCTGAAAGATGTTGCCTTAGTAAGTAAGCTGCAGTATAATATGCTTTCAGTCTCTCAGCTCACCGATGACGATTTCGAGGTGAGTTTTAAGAAAAACAATTGCAAAATTTTTGATTCTTCGAGTAGTCTGGTTTGCAGGATTTCTCGTTATGGGAGGATCTTTCGTGCTAATTTTTCTGAGTCTTCTGGTGATCCTCTCCGGTGTTTAATTGCTTCTGAATCCTGTGATTTGACCTTCTGGCATAGGAGACTTGGTCATATAGGATTTGATCATTTGACCCGAGTTAGCGGCCACAATCTCATTCGTGGTTTGCCGAAACTCAAGATGGTCAAGGATCTAGTTTGCTCTCCATCTTGCACGGCAAGATGGTTGCCGCTTCTCACTCTCCAATCCACAAGGACAATTACCAATACACGGGACAAGCTGCTCCATATGGATCTGATTGGCCCGGCTCGATGCGATCGGCGGGAGGAAGTGGTATGTTCTTGTTGTGGTCGATGACTTCTCGAGGTACTCTTGGGTGTTTTTCTTAGCCTCGAAGGATGAGGCGTTTACACATTTTCGTGGTCTTTTAGTAGGCTTTCTGTTGAGCTCCCGGTGCATTACGAGCAATTCGCGATGATAATGGCACGGAGTTCAAGAATTTCTACTTTGAGAGTTTCGTGGTGAGGCAGTGTAGAACACCGTTCTCTTCTCCGCACGTCCCTCGGCAAAATGGCGTTGTGGAGAGGAAGAACCGTACCTTGGTCGAGATGGCCAGGACAATGCTAAATGAATATTCTACACCTAGCAAGTTTTGGTGAGGCTATTGCCCTTGCATGCCATGTTTCAAGCAGAGTTTTTCTTAGGCGGTCTTGCATCGCACTTCTTATGAGTTGAGATATGGGCGAAAGCCCGATGTCTCACATTTTCGTGTGTTTGGTTGCAAGTGTTTTATTCTCAAGTGCAGGAACCTAGATAAGTTCGAGTCACGATCTTGTGATGGGATCTTTCTGGGTTACTCGACTTCTTCTCGTGCCTATAGAGTCTGGCACTGCAAGTCTAGCAAAATGGTAGAAACCTGTGAGGTGACCTTCGATGAGGCCAGTCCGGGGACTAGGCCTGATATCTCAGGTTCTCTAGAACAGTCTGAGTCCATCTTTGTGGATGATGAGGAGGACGGAGATGAGGGTTGTCTACCCGATCCAGTTCTTTCTCCTCCTCTTGAGGTGCCTTCTTCCACCGCACCTCGAGGAGATCAGCCTTTGCCTTCTACTTCTTCTGAAGCTAGTGGCTCTGTCCCTATCTCATCTGCTCATGAGATAGAGGCCACTTCTTCATCTCACCCTGGACCTCCTAGACACATTCAAAAGGACCATCCTTTAGAGCAGATCATTGGAGATCTTTTTGAGCGAGTCACTCGTTCAAAAACTGGCATGTCTCTCTTCTGTTTCCATTCTGTCTTTGTTGCCTCATTTGAGCCCAAAGACGTTTGTCATGCTCTTTCTGATAAGTCATGGATTAATGCCATGCATGAGGAATTGTAAAACTTTGAAAGAAACAAGGTCTGGACGCTTGTTGAGCCCCCTTGAGGTCATAATATCATTGGGACCAAGTGGGTATTCAAGAACAAGCAAAGCGAAGATGGGGTAGTCATTCAAACAAGGCTAGACTGGTAGCTCAGGGTTACTCCCAGGTTGAGGGTCTCGATTTTGAGGAGACTTTTGCCTCAGCTTGCTGACTTGAAGCTATTAGAATCTTGCTTGCCTTTGCGCCTTCTAAGGGCTTCAAGCTTTACAGATGGACGTCAAGAGTGCCTTCCTCAATGGACTTATTGAGGAAGAAGTCTATGTCGACTGACCTCCGTTTGAGAACCCCAAGTACCCTAATCATGTCTTCAAGCTTTCAAAAGCTTTGTATGGACTTAAGCAAGCTCCTAGAGCCTGGTATGAAAGGCTTAAGTCCTATCTGTTGAGTCATGATTTTGAGATGGGTAAAATAGACAAGACCTTGCTCATCCGCCGACTTGGCACTGATCTTTTGCTCGTCCAGATTTATGTGGATGACATCATCTTTGGCGGCTCCTCGCATGCTCTTGTTTCCCAGTTTTCGGATGTCATGAGCTCGGAGTTTGAGATGAGCATGATGGGCGAGTTGAGTTTCTTCCTTGGCTTCCAAATCAAACAGACTCGGGAAGGTACTTTTCTGCACCAAGGCAAGCACACTCGTGATCTCCTGAGACGCTTTGACATGAGTGATGGCAAGCCGTGTCAACTCAATGGCTTCTCTGACCTCACTTGACCCAGATGAAGACGGCGAGCCAGTTGATCAAAAGGAGTTCAAAAGCATGATAGGCTCTCTCTTGTACCTCACAGCCTCGAGACCAGACATACACTTCTCCGTATGTCTTTGTGCTCGGTTTCAGGCTTCTCCTCGCGTATCTCACCGCCAGGCGATGAAGCGCATCTTTCGGTACCTTCGAACTACCATTGACTATGGTATCTGGTACTCTTCCTCTTCTTGTCTATCTCTTAGAGCCTTCTCTGATGCAGATTTTCTTTGTCAGAGGATAGATAGGAAGAGCACTTCAGCACTTGCCAATTCATTGGCACTTCTCTCGCTCTGGTCTTCAAGGAAGCGATCCGGTGTTGCCTGATCCACCGCAGAGGCCGAGTGCGTTCTGTGCGGCCGATTCTTTGTAGCCAAGTACTTTGGATGGTCTCAACCCTGCGGGACTTTGGGTTAGTGATCGACCGTGTTCCACTCTTTTGTGATAACACGTCTGCAATTAGCATTGCTAAGAACCCAGTGCAGCACTCTCGGACCAAGCATATTGATATCAGATACCACTTTCTTCGAGACCATGTAGAGAAGGGTGACATCGTGCTCCAGTTTGTGGAGAGTGACCACCAGTTGGCTGACATCTTCACCAAGCCTTTGGATAGCTCTCGGTTTTCAGCTCTGCGGGGAGAGCTTGGGGTGGTTTGTCCTTATGGACTGTTGTGAGGGGGAGCTTGTGCTTTACTGTTGTATTATATTTTATTATGCTCTTACTCCTTTCTGTCTGCATTGCATTTGGGTGCATTGGGTCTAGTTCTTCCAGCATAGGTTAGAATGGTTCTCTTGCCGAAGTTGCTTAGACTGCTTGTTCTTATCTTATGCTTCTAGGATGCTGCTTATTAGCTGTTTCTCTTCTCACTAGGTTGAGCTTACTCACTTCTTATAGGTTCTAGCGAGGGTCGGGCCACCCTTGGGTAGACAGGGATAGTGTTTGCTCCTCAGTATGTTAGTTGACCAGCTGATAGTCCTGGAATCATATGTGGTAGATGAGAATCAGTCTGAGCCATAGTATCCTCTATATCTTATCTATGCTCTAAGGACTGCCTTTTCTGTTTCTCTTGCCAGTTTCTCGTTTTTGTTCCTTTGGTTCAGGGGGAGTTCATCTTGGTTCCTCTAGTTCTTAAATTTGTCATAACTTAACCTGAATTAAAAAGTGTATCTCATTCTGAAGGGAATTTGGATTTTCTTGCTTTTCATCCTGCATTGTAACATAATTACATGGAGCCCTGTTTATTATTCCTTATGATCTGTTTTCACTATCTTACATCTTGCCATGATTTATGCTAAACTGCTAGACTTATCATGACTTTTTATGTGTAGTTTAGTCTTTGCCATGTTAAGGTAACTAAAATTGCTCAACTTGAACTAAAATCTTGTCATGATAGCTCTTGAGACTAGTCTGTTGAAGTTATCCCTTTATGATTCTCGCCATGTCAAGTAGGCTGAGTTGAGTCTTGAATCTCTATTGGGTTTTAGATTGAGCTATGTCAGTTCATTAAGAAACATGACTTATCTTTAAATCTTTGGTCTAAAACTTCAAAAGCAAAAATGATCTCTTTTGTGCGAAAAAACTGATCTCACCAACTCTTTCTCATGAGACTGCCTGCCATTGCACTAGGCATGAACTCAGGGGGAGTCTTGGATGACCTAAGATCACTTCCTTAAGTCTGTTGCTTGGAGTGGTCGCATAAGGCTTGGGATCTAGCACATGGTTAAGATTTGAAAAATGGTTGAAGCTTAGTAAGCAGTTGTGGATGGCACCTAGTTCAGGACTTTCTTTACTAAGATAAAGCCATAAATAATTTTCAGAAAAAGAAAAATGTGCTAAATTTGCTTATCTTCAAACAGACCAAGTACTTGTTCAATTGAGTCATTCTTAAAACTGGTAGCACTCTAAACTGTTCAATATTATGTTGCTTGGTTCCACTTAGAGTATTTGACATGGCTTGTATCATCCTTGGATACCTTTAGCTAGACTATAATCTTGGTTGATTTGACATGCTAAGAAATTGGACCAATTCTCAGATTATGACTTTCTTCTTTTAGCTACTCTATACATCAATTGTCATGATCTTGATAGCATTCTTATGTGTTATGGCTTGGTGTAATACTCTAATAGTCATTTTGGATAGTCTTCATGGCTCCTAATGCTTAAAATGAATATCATATAGTCATTTCCTCTCTTTAATACATCTTGATGTGTTTATTGCCAAAGGGGAAAATTTTGGAGAGAAAGTCTTCTGGAGTCTTGCAGAAAAATTTACTCTTTCATCTCTAGATCCAGTCTTTCTCTTTGTCAAACATGGTCTTGAGCTTTCTTGATTCCTAATTAGACCGTGTTTGGTCATCATCACAAACTCATCTTTATGCTTTTTCGTGTTTGTCAATATACTCATCAAGGGGGAGATTGAAAAGTTTGTGATTGGATTCACTTGCCGTTCTTATTTCTTTGCGTTGTGGTTACATCTTGTGCGGAACTTCCGCCTCGAATGCGGAAGTACGATAATCGAACTTCCGCAGGAAAGCGGAACTTCCGATTATCGACAAATATGTTCTTGTGGCGTTGTGCGGAACTTCCGCAGGAGAGCGGAACTTCCGATTATCCCGAGCATTGTGTTACGGTTGGTTTGGTGCGAGCTTAGGCACAGGAGTCGGAAGTTCCGATCATCGGAACTTCCGGCTTGGTGAAATCGGAACTTCCGTTTGTACGCAGAACTGCGCAGAGAGTGCATAGTTTTGATTTTGAGTTGTGTTTGAGTTTGAGTTAAGTACAAATGATGATTCTATTTTATCGAGCAATGCTATGTGATGTGTTTCTTGTCTGTGCTGGTTGCAGGGCATCGAGGTGGAGTCGTGACGAGACACGTGGAGACCGGACTAGACGCAGGTGGCGTTGAGGTTAGAACGGTCAAGGTGTGTCGAAGACGGCGTGCACTCGAGGCGGTTGCGAGTCGTGGACAACAAGGAATGCGGGACCTTCCAGAAGGTGCGCGAGGGGCGAAAGGGTAATTTCGCAAGGCGGCACAAGTGGAAGTAGGATCCGTTAGGGTTTAGCCGGCGTAATGGGTTGGAGACCCGTTAGCCAAGGGCAATAAATAGAGGTGAACCCCTGGTTGTTTTGGTGACTTTTAAGAGAGAGAATTAGGGTTAGCTTTTTCTAAAGAGCCTTTGGAGAGGTTGTTTTGCTTTGTAGCTTTAGTTGTTGAGATTGAGAGGATGAACTGAATTTCTTGTAATCATTCCTCTATGTTTGCCTCTGTAATCTTTGATTCCGTGAAATGAAATCTCTGATGTTTATTTCTTTGAGCATGCCTCTTTTCTTCTCTCTGTTCTTATGTTGAATATCTAGGGTTTTGGTGAAACTCTTGATTTCTTTTGTGAGATGGCATGAAACTTGGTATCTAGAATCTTATGGATATTGCTAACATATCTTCAAAGTTTCATAAGCCAAGAATCTAAGAATCTTGCGAATTTTGGTTTTTGGTCTTTCTTGCCAAATATTCAAGAAATCCGATTTTGCTTTGATTAATGGATCTTTGTCTGCGATTCTTCTCAATGAGGTCAAGATGTTGTTTAGGATGATGTCCTGTGAGACTTGACCCGAGAAGAGCAGCAACTAGTAAGTATTTGGATTTTTGACAAATTCCAGTACGTGCTGTTCTTCGGTCAGGACAATCGGAACTTTCGCTTTTTACAAGGCGGAACTACCGCAGTGCGGAACTACCGCTAGGTATAATCGGAACTTTCGATATCTGACAGAACCGCCCAGTTTTTATTTAACTCTTTGGATTTGATTCACTTCATGTCTTTCGTTTATCAGAAGGTTTTGAATTGCTGTGTGGACACTTGAGAGGGGAGGATCTTATTTTTTAAGGCACCATTCACCCCCCCTCTGTTGCCATTTCGGTCCTTCATGCTCAAACTAATTTTATCAACTACATAGATCATGAACTCCCAAAAGACCATGAATGCCAAACTCCAAACATTTCATTTAGTCGATATAACGGAAGGCAATTAACTTATTTTCTCTCTAGAAGAATCATCACTGATCCGACGAGTCAGGCTCTAGTGCAGACCACCTTACTAACCTCAAGGTTAAAACCCCCTTTTCAATAATCATTAACATCATTTCCTTCATTACAAAGGCCCAAGGGCTTACTAAATCTCTATCATCAAACGCATAATATTACCCGACCATCTCACCATTATGCAAACATAGGTCACCTCTTAAATTCCAATATAAACCTTTCCAAAAGAAACACAGTAGATTATTCCATAATGTTTCTATTATCTCAATAAGATTCCAGCGGTCAACTTGTCCTATAGATTGCCTGATACACAAACCTCACTATCAAAGAAAATCACTTCTATCAAGGGCATGCAGCCACAATTCATCCTCATGAAACACACGTGAGTAAATCACTTTCAAGTGTCAACCCTTCATCTATTAGGAATGCTCACACAAATTTAGTACACACTAATTCCAATCTAGAGGTTATCATAAACCATTGACGATTATCCAATCATGGACGAATTCATGGTCCTTTCTCTATTTATATTCCCACGGGCATACATAAAATCATCAAATAGCCAATCAAAGAAAATTGTATTTTATTATCTACTGAGACATCAGTCGAACAAATCCGTATGTTCCTCATTCTACACAGTTAGATTAGCCCATCGAGACCAAATAATCCAACAAGTTTAGCAAACTACACAATTCGAACGATCAACCATCTCATCAGTGTTACACACTTTTAATAACTCTATTGATTCCAACCAAGTATAGTCATACTCATAATCACAGCTCATCAAGAACTACTAGAGGACAACATCGTCTTTTCCGATTTTACTTCCACGGATACTCGTTAGGATTCATTATGCACCACCCTGCAGACCCAGTTTGATAACCCATATCTTATCCATTAATTTTTTTGATTGTAACCTTTCACTTTACCACGAGAAAATATCGCTAAAGGGTTTGACATTTTCTTTTATAAGAGGGAACTATGCAACTTCAACGCTCTGAATACCCAAAAGAATTACATTGAGTCAAAGCTTCCACATACTAAAAGACTTGCAAAAGCAAACTTTCATTAACCAAACCATCAAGCGAAGTAGATGGGTCATGATTCCCAATAAGAAAAAATAGAACCCCAATACAAAAGTGAAGCCTGACAATTAACCAAGTTCACGATGCAAGAATAACTCAACACTTGGGAAGGCGATTATTCTTTGTAAGAGACAAGTTAAGCCAAGCGAACCACCTCAACTTCTCTCCAACCAAAACCATACATCGACCGCAATGAACTAATAACCCAAGAGAAATTCATCGACCACAAGCCGGACAAGAGTTGACCAAAGTTTTCGCATGCTAAAGAACTCACGAGATAGTTCACATTATCCAAGGTACTAAGCGAAAAAAGCGAATCTGTTTTCCCAACAGGAAAAGCAAACCTTCACCATAAAAGGTCAACCTTGCGAATCAAAAATGTTAACAAGCAGTCCAACTATCGTTGGTCCAAAGAACAAATAATTTCTTTAAGGAACCAATAAAACCAAGGAAAATGTCCAAATGTATTGAAACCATTAACCCAAGGAGATTAAATAACCACCAGCGGTTTGGTCATAAAATCCTAGTACATCCCAAGGGAGTCAATAACCTTCCCAAAGGAATTCATGCTCGACACCTGAAAGTAGTTTTACCAAGGTAATCACTCCACTATCCCCATACCCTAACTGGCGGTACAACCTGGCCATGCCCATGGCCACAACCACACTCTACCTCTCGACATCGATTATTCCCACACATAATAATCATATAACCAAGTAATAAGCAATCATAATAATCATATAACCAAGTAATAAGCAATCATACTCAATTAATATCAGCAACGATCAATACGATATATCGGAAACGTAAATGCAATGCTTTGCCCATTCCCATCCTACTGTGCACAATGTTTCAATTTAATTTTCTTTTTCTTTTCTAGCTACCACGGACCTGAAGCCCGCTCTGATACCAACTGTAACACCTCAGCCCAACATGAGCCTGGAATGCTACTAAAATAATAATATAACAAATACAAATCTAAGACACTACAAAAAATTTCGGCAGAACCTCCTTTGTATAACTAAGTTTACGAGAGATTCCAATAGATGCTTATAAAATTATCACTATTTCAACATCCAAAGTTCATCGAAGCATTCATAAATAATCTACTCAGCTAAAGCATAAGCAAGGATAATTAAAATTTACCACTCTCATTATTACAAATAAACCAATGCATTCAAGTATAGCCAAAGTTAATCCTTAAGCAGTTTACTTGTTATTAAGGTACGGTCTAAATGATAATTATCTTTTAAAGATTATGTGGTGGTGAGTACAACCAAAGAAACCCTACTCCCTCCCATGCATGCCGTCTGCAAACGAGGTTCCTAAAAACACAACATCAGCAAGAGTGAGTCCAAGACTCAGCAAAGTACAAATAGTAAGACAATAGCCAACACAACTGTATTAGCAACATCCATCCACATAACCCAATAAGAAATATGTCTCATGCTTATGCAATGCAAACTGTTCAAATGCACTTTTCTTTCTCTCTTTTGCATATACCGGTATTGCGGAGTGTGCATCCGTCGATGCACACCCATGCCTGTGCCTTCTAGCATAGGGACCTTGACGAGGATCTGATAATCCTCATTTTATCTTTTATCTATATTTCTTATTATGGGTAAATATGATGTCACATAGTCCCCAGAAGTACCCCTTATATTTATAAGGGAGTGATCTACCAAGTGATTGTAAGTTCTCCTACAATCACCCCCATAGTCGTAAGTCTTACTACGACTATGTCATTGTCGTAAGTCCTTCTACAACCACTACCTGGTCGTAAGTCCTTCTATGACCATTACCCAGTCGTAAGTCTTTCTACGACTATTGTACAGTCGTAAGTTTTGCTACGACCTGTACCTAGTCGTAAGTCCTTCTACGACTATTATCCAGTCGTAAGTTACGCTCGACTGCACCTAGTCGTGAGTCCTTCTCGACTATTATCCGATCATAAGTTACGCTCGACTTGTACCCGATCGTAAGTCCTCCTCGACCAAGTCAACCACGACCACCTTATAATCAATAAAACCTACAAGCGAGTGGATCCAATTGATTAAGGAATCGGACGGTCCACATGCACTATTATTACGTGCGATAATAGTGCTTAAATACCCCATTACCTCGAAGATAAGCGCCAAGCGGCGTGAAGGAGCCACTACACGGTAATTACGCCATCATGTGCCCATTCGCCTTGATTAGGCGCCTCTTGGCGGGAAAACGGCTACTCCTTCACGACTATATAAAGGCATCAATCAGAAGGACAAGAGGAGGCAAAAAAGAGCCAATCAAGGACAATCAAGGAGAAATACAAGTACTGTTCTTTGTAATAGTCTTATTTTCTGGCTTGATTGTTGAGAATACAGTCAATACCACACACATACAGGAGTAGGGTTATTATTCTCCCTGAGAAGGCTGAACACATATAAAAATCCCATGTCAATCGCTCTGCGTGATTTCATCTCTAGGAGACCCCCCGAATCAAAGAATCTTTACGTAAGATCGGTTCTAAAACACCGACAGTTGACACCGTCTGTGGGAAGCTTCCGGTAATCTCTTGTCAACATACTCTCTTTTTCCAAATCTCATGCACTCATGGCAGGGGAATGGAACGAGGAGAACTGGTTTGACTTGGCAGATTACGCAGACGTCGACATGGATGCCGGTTTCAACTCTTAGCCGAACGATGCATCCTCTGATGGTGATGTTGCCTCCGGAAATCATTTTCCAGGAAACCATCCCATCGATGAAGTTGAGGAGGGATCCTTATCCCCCACAACGATACGTCCAACAGAGGAGCCAATTCCCTCAAAGGACAAGGGTCAATCCGACCAGAACCGTACCCAGAAGGACTTACAACACGACGAGAGTTTTTTTCCTCCAAGTGTCCAAGTCCCCCTAAGACGGTCCGACTTGGTGAGACAAGTTCTGAGAACCACTATTCCAGGACTCCACCAACATCTGGTGATCCTCTCTCTCAGGATAACTCCAGGGGGAGTGGGATCAAGCATGCTTTTCCTGCAAATTCGACCGTCTCTCCGCAGATCTCATTTGCGGATGGAGACAGTTATAACCCAGAGTTCCCCTACCTGGAGGGGGTTACTCCAAGTCGCGGATGGTGTCTCTCGAATACTCCTCAAGCGGGAGGCCTCGGCGCAAGTGAGAATCATCAACGGGAGGTCTTCGTCCTTCCCTCAGATCAGGGTCAGCCTTATGGAGGCCGAGATAAGAACACTCCCCGAAGATCACGCACTGCGTCCCCTTGTGGTAATGGCAAGGGCATCACCGATGACAGGCAGGACCAATACTCTGATGAGCGCGAGGGAAATCCTCGACATTCTCGCACTCCATTGAGAAGGCCTCAAGAATCTGATGAGGAGAATTTTGAGGCCATCCGACGGAGGAAGATTGCGACCAGAAGAACTCGCTGGCGCATCAATATCGATCGAAGGAGGTACAAGAACTCCAGGACATCAAAGACTTGCTCGAAAATCCCACTCAAGAGCTTGCTCGGACGCTAGGATACGATCTCTTCGCTGAAGAAATTGCGCAAAGGCTTCGAACCGTGATGAAGACTGGAAACACCTCGTCGACATCATTCAGGTAGTCGTAGCAATGCGACTTCCTCAGCTACCAGTCAATCAAACATTTCACCACGTAGAAATCGACACGGCCATAAGTCGCATCGATCCCCTACTCGGAGACATATGTTTCGATTGGTGATGATCAAGCGCCTCGAAGAGGTGATCGTTCACCACTTCGACAAGGAAACCCGCAACGGATGGAGTACGAGGAGTATTCCCCTCATAGAATTGAGACCTACTACAGGACAGGTCAGCCTGTTACTGGGTATCGTCGTATACGATCACCTGGTGACATTAACCCTTCTTTCCTGCAAAGAAGACGTCAAGAAGTTATTACGGATCGGGCATTTTCGCGACCTTGAGCTATTCATTTGGCCACCTCGTTTTCGACCAGTAAACATGGAGAAGTTTGATGGATCTCAAAATCCCATCGAATTTCTTCAAATCAATACAACAATTGTCCGAAGCGGCGGGAGGAGAGAGCATGTAATGGCAAATTACCTTCCAAGCGTGCTTGAAGGATCCGCTCGATCGTGGTTATTAAACCAACCACTCGAGTCGATCTACTCTTGGCAACATCTCTGCGACCTTCTACTGGCGAATTTCCAAGGCACATACAAGCGCCTCGGAAATGAAGGCGACTTGCCGGATAAGACGAGAACAACGCGAGACTTTGCGCCAATTCATCAAGCGCTTTAGTCGGGTTCGTAATTCAATTCGGAAGTTTCTAACTCATCAGTTATCAGGGCTTTTAAGCAAGGAGTCCGTAGTAGAAGGATAACAGAGGATATTGCTTTGAATCCTCCCAACAACATTGCTTGAGCTCTTGAAATGGTGATCGATGTCATCGCTACGAGGCGGTCGAGTGGAACAACACTATTGATCGAGAAACAAATACTCCTCGAGAGCCAGGTGAAGTTGGTGGAAAAAAGGACAAGAAAGCAAAGAAGTCCAAGAATAAGATAAAGGGTCAAAAACCACAAACCAGTGGTTCCAAGGAGGTCTTCGCTGTGAACGATAAAGAGCCACGAACCACTAAGTCGTACCCTGATCAAGGCAAAGGTAAGCATACGATCGAAAGAACGACAAACCAAGGTGGTGTCCTTTTCATAAAAAGGAAGGACACGACCTCCGCAACTGCCGAGTTTTCCAAAGAAAGCTCGAGGACTACTACAACGGCAAAGAACCACTCCCCACTCTCGAGCAGGTAGGGCATTCGAGTGGCCAAAAGTTGTCAGATGATGAAGAGATGCCGTTCCAAGATCCGCAACATACCGTTAAGCACATCTACGGAGGATCATCGACATACGAGTCAAAACGACAACTTAAAGCTGCCGGACGAGAGGTAAACTCTATAGATGCTCCTCTTGTCAATAATTTACCGAAGTGGTCGGAAGTTACCATTTCTTTTGAGAAGGGTGACTGCCCGATCACTTCGAATCGATCAGGTCGATATCCGATTGTGGTCGAACCCACCATCAACAACTGTCGGGTCAATCGAGTTTTGGTTGATGGTGGCAGTTCCTTGAACATACTGTTTACAAATGCCCTGGACGAGATGCAAGTACCCAGGACAAAGGTAAGACCGGTACGATACTCTTTTCATGGAATTGTACCGGGGTCTTCGGCCAAACCCATTGGCCAAGTTTCTCTTCCTTTAACATTTGGTTCACCAAGTAATTTCAGGACAGAGAAAATCTCCTTTGATGTGGTCGATTTCGATACGGCATATAACGCCATACTCGGACGACCAGCTTTGGCAAAATTCTTAATGGCTACTCATTATGGGTATCAATGTCTTAAGATGCCAGGTCCCAAAGGAGTGATCACAATTCATTGTGACAAGAAGATGGCGTATAACTGCGACCGTCGATCCCTCGAGATGGTTGGTCAAATACCAACTCGAGAAGAAAGTCAGCCTTCGACTAGCAAGTCGAAGCCTAAAGCTGCATCAAAGCCGAACGACCAAGTCAAAGAGGTTCCTCTGGACGCAAAGAAGCCCTCGAAGACTGTTCGCATCGGGGAGACTTCCGACCCCAAATAGGAAGACACCCTCATCACCTTCCTCCGAGCTAACGCAGATGTCTTCGCGTGGCAAGCATCCGACATGCCCGGAGTCCCCAGGGAGGTGATCGAGCACAGGCTAGCTTTACGGCCTGATAAAGTACCCGTAAAACAAAAATTATGGAGATTTGCCCCTGATCGACGAGATGCTATTAAATCAGAATTGGATAAGCTACTTAAAGCAGGCTTTATAAGAGAAGTCAACCACCTAGAGTGGTTGGCTAACCCTGTAATGGTCAAGAAGTCAAACGGTAAATGGCGCATGTGCGTAGACTTCACTGATCTTAATAAAGCTTGTCCAAAAGATGATTTTCCTTTACCTCGTATCGATCAGTTGGTTGATTCTCTGCGAGTTGTGAAATATTAAGTTTTTAGATGCATATTCGGATACCACGGATCAATATGTGTCTAAGCGATGAAGAAAAGACCGCATTCATTACACCATTTGGTACCTTTTGCTATGTCAAAATGCCATTTGGTCTAAAGAATGCCTGCTTCTTTTCAACGCTTGATGCAATCAACTTTTTCATCTCAATTAGGCCGGAATCGGAAGCCTATGTTGATGATCTAGTCGTAAAAGCATTAAGAAATTTAATCATATCACCGACCTACAAGAAACATTCGACAACCTCGAAAGCACCGCTTAAAACTTAACCCCGAGAAGTGTGTGTTTGGAATTTCTTGGAAAATTGCTTGGATTCCTAGTATCATGCGAGGAATCGAAGCAAATCTGAAAAATAAAGACCATCCTCCAAATCGCCCTCAGACCACAAAAAGGAAGTCGAAACTCACTTTGGGTGCATGGCGGATTTAAGTCGTTTCATCGCACGACTAGGAGAAAAGGACTACCTTTCTTTAAACTTCTCGGGAGACATGAAAGTTTTGAGTGGTCGAGCGAGGCAAACGCAGCTTCGAGGATGTCAAGAGGTATCTTTTGAGTGCTCTGTTACGGTTTCTCCAAAACGGAAGAGACGCTCTTAATTTACCTAGCCGCCACGCCACGAGCGCAAAGCGCGATCTTGGTTGTAGAGCGTGAAAACGTACAACGACCGATTTACTACGTCGGCGAAGTTTTACACGGCCTAAGGAGCGTTACCCTCGAGTCCGTAAACTTCTATATGCCCTCCTCATGTCTTGAGAAGCTGCGGCATTATTTTGAGCGCACAAAATAGCCATGCGTCGAGTTTCCTTTGGGGCGATCCTCCATAATAAGGAAGCAATGGGGCGCATGGCAAAATGGTCGATCGAACTTGGGAGTTCGACCTCCATTCGTCTCGACGGCCATAAAATCCCGGATCTTGGCGGACTTTGTCGGCGAATGGACAAATCTGAACTGTTCGGGATCCCGATCGATTCTCACGACCGGTGGATGATGTACTTTGATGGGTCACTTACTTTAAGTGGCTCGAGTTTGGGTGGTCTGGTATCTCCTACAGGAGAAACCTTAAAGTATGCCATACAATTAAACTTTTAGACCACTAACAGCGTGGCGATCGAAGGTTTGCTAGGCGGCATACAGTGCGAGCACTCTCGATTAAATCGACTACTCGTGAGAGGAGACTCTCAACTAGTCGTGAATCAAGTCGGAGAGAGTACCAGTGCTCTAACTTGACAATGTCTCGGTACTTATCGAATCGTAAGCTAGAAAAGCATTTTTAGGTTTGAGGTACAATTCATCCCTCGAAAGGATAATTTCTCATGAGACCAACTTGCTCGGATGGCTTCTTCCGATCTGCGAGTACCAAAGGAGTTTTCTTGGAGTAACTCCAAAGCCGTGTCACAGTCGAAGAACGAGACACCTCCTATTGAGATGGCCTCACTAGATTACGAGGATACAGATGACTCCCATCTCACGAGTATCTTCACAAGGGTTCCGTGCAGGATGATCTTGAGGCGGATCGTTTATCGAAAAGCCAAAATGTATACTTTGGTCGAAGGAGTCCTCTACAAGCGAGGAACCCAAGGGATACTCATGCGATGCATTCCATAAAACAAAGGAATAACACTCCTTCATGATATACACATGGCATCTGTGGGACGCATGCTTCCTCTGAGCGGCTGGTTGGTAAGGCCTTTCGACAAGGTTTCTCTTGGTCAACAGACTCATGCGATGCTAAAGAGGTGGTTAAAAGTGTGTCAATGCCATTTTCATGGTAGCAGATACACCAACCAGCTCAAGCATTACAAACAATACCTCTTTCTTGGCCTTTTGAGACACAGGGTCTCGATATCCTAGGACCGTTTCCCAAAGCTCCGGGAGGTTTGAATTCCTTTTGTGGCTATTGACATGTCACAAAATGGATCGAAGCCGAACACATGAATCGGATAACAGCGGAGCGACAAAAGGTTCATGATGAGATCGTAATTAGCGATTTGGAGTTAAGTCGAATAATTACGGACAATGGTAAACAATTTGCAAGTGCAAAATTTCGAGAATTTTGCGACGAGTTGGGTACCAAGTTATGTTATTCTTCATTGCACATCCCCAAAGCAGCAGGCGGTCGAGCGTGCAAGCGGCCAAATAATGCGAGAATTAAAACCGAGTCTTGACCAGCTCGTCAAGCGCTCGGGGCTTGGGTACAAAATTACCTTCCGTATTATGGGCGGTTAAATGCGACCACTAGTCGGCGACAGGAGAAACACCATTTTTACGGTGTTGGAGGCGAAGCCATGCTTCCTCGAGCTAAAATTGCGATCGACACGAGTTGAAACCTTCAACAACTCCGACTAGGAACAACTTCGGCGAGATGATATTAACCTACTCGAAGAAAGGAGAAACATGGCCTTAATACATTCGGCGGTCTACCAACAAGCCCTCGCGGATACTACGATCGTAAGGTCGGCCTCATGACCTTCTTGTAGGTGACTTGGTATTGAGGCTCTGCCAATCCAAGTCTAATCGGAATAAACTTTCTCCCAAGTGGGAAGGTCCTTACACAGTGGTCGAAGTCACTCGGCCAGGGTCGGTACGACTAGCAATGGAAGATGGACAGGTTCTCTCAAATTCTTGGAACATCGACCCGATTCACACGTAAATTCTATATGTGACCATCCTCTCAGGCAATAAAGGTACAGGTTCCTTCTACCTCTTTTGTCTTATTTTTTGAGTACTGCTTTTATAATCTTTCGACTATGATCCAAAAACACCCAGTTTTCTTTACACTGGTTGAAAGGCGAGTAACATCATCTAGTCGAAGTCTTTCCTCTCTGCACGTGGTCCTGCCCACTAGAAGGAACTTCCTAGCATCGACCCGTTACTCACTTTTGTTGCCAATACAGAGAGCTCGGGTTCTATCTAGTCGAAATGTTCTCAAAGCCAACTCTTCCCATCTTAGTAATTTCGAAAAATATTCTAAGTAGAGTGCACTTTTTTATATTTATTCAACCACCTTTGGTGTACTCGTTTCGTTTTAACTGGTCGAAGGAAGAGACACACCTAGTCGAAGTCTTTCCTCTCTGCACGTGGTCCTGCCCACTAGAAGGAACTTCCTAGCGTTGCTCAGTCACCCACTTTTGCTACTAGAAAAGACTTATCGAGTCCATCAGAAAAGGGCGAATGAATTATTAAAGTCCTTTAGACGTTTGCTTAACTCAAGTTGCTGTTCTTGGTTTGATTAAACTAGTCGGAGATGGTAACATCACCTAGTCGAAGCCTTTCCTCTCTACACGTGGTCCTGCCCACTAGAAGTAACTTCCTAGTGTCGAGTCGTTTCCACTCTTTCGACCAGTGCTTGACAACCATAACAAAAACTATAAGTTAAACAAACCTCTCTTTCTATTTCACACACTATTTACTTGGATTGTCTAAACAAGCTAAGCAAATAGTCGGGGGCTAGGATAAAGTTATTAATTTAACTTCAGTTCTTGGTCTTTCATTCGTTAATTATCTTTTGAGTTGCTAACTACTCGACAAGATGATTTGCAGGAAACAAGATGGATCACATATATTTCATCAACAGAAACTTGTCATCTTACAAAGTTATTGCAGATTACTCAAGAGGAGAGCCAGTTGCATTTCCTCCGCCACCTTTTGCCAGCTGATTGCATTTCTTCAATCAAGCGACTACGCCTCGATTGAGGCGATCAAGTCGGCCGATTGGTTGCACATTAAGGCGGGGTCATGAGCTTTAAGTTTCGCCAAAGCATAACTTCTGCGGCTTATTGCCTCCCTTATGGATTCAACTTGGTTGGCCTTCAGAGTGGTCACCATTTCTTGCAAAGTTCCGACTTGTTCCCCAATGGTACTTATGTGAGCAGCTATCGTATCTTCTCGAGGAGTTTTTCCTCAGTATGTAGCTCACCAAGTACATTGTTCAGGAGTGTGATGTTGCCTTGAAGATTAGTCTTCATTGATTCCATCTCCTGTTGGGAGCAGTCGAAGCCTCGCGAAGTCTTTTATTTTCGACTACTTGTTCTGAAAAGAGGAAGAGAACACAAATATAATTATAGGTAAAGCATTTCTTACCTACTAGTCGAGAATCCAACTTCTTGACTTCTTCTTTATGGGAAGTAGTGGTTTCAGCGTGCTTTTTCTCCCATGTTCTAACGTCCTCTGCATTCTTCTTAGCAATGCGGACGGCCTCGTTCAGATCAGAGTTTTTTCATTTATTTCACCTCGAGGCTTCTCAATTCGACGACAATTTACGAAAAGAAATTAGCATTAGAAAAGGAAAATACTCAAAAGAACAACGGTAAAGAATTGCTTAAATGTTACTCGAGTTTTGATCCCTCGAGTTCTGATCCTTATTCTTGGTAATCTGAGAAAACTCTGAATGACCAAAGCTTTTCTCCAACTTGATCAGGAGCTTCTTCATTTCATCTTCTTTTACGGAAAAGAAATGAGAGGCGAGTAAAGGTCAAAGTCAAAAGCAGTCTTAAGTTCAGCACTTACTGTTTATTTTTTCCTGCAATCTTTTAGTTGCAGAGATGGCTTCTCGAAGTTTCTTCGAGAGGTCTACTACTTCCTCCCTCAGCTTTTTCGACTCCTCTTTTTCATAATCGAGTGAGTCAGCTAAGGTCTTTGTATCACTTTTTAACCTACAAAGGATAAAAGTAGATATGAACATCGGTCAATCGGTTGTAAGTTCTTCTATAACCATCGACCTGGTCGTAAGTCTTTCTACGACAAAGCCTCTGGTCGTAAGCTTTTTACGACCAATAACTTGTCATGAGTTTTTCCATGACAAATTTCGTAAGCACTATATGAGTAGTATAGTCGAAAACGACTATGAATAACAGTGACTTACCATCTCTCCGCCTGTATGCATAGTTCCTCTTTTTCCTGTCGGAGCTCTAGGAGTTGTCGATGATACTCACCAACAACGGCAATTTGCTCTAGAGCTTTCTGCAAAAGGAAGACAGTGAAAAGAAAGGGAAAGCCACATATATAAGTATCCTAAAAATACTTACATTCATGGTTGACCTAGCAAATGTGGAATAAACCATCTCGGGGTCTTGACTTGTCCACCTTCGCAACAGTCCCACCAAACCTTCTCAAGGCGCTCATTGTCAAAAATATTTCCTCTATTGAGAATATCTTTGGGATGGGGACTCGGTCGCGAATCTGGCGAAGACCCTCGACGGTAGCGAGTCCAAAGAAGTCGACCACGAAGTTAAAGTATTCTTCTTCCTCGATTACGTAGTCGCGGCTTCTCTTTGGATCTTTGGAAGGAGCGCTGCCACGATTTCCTTCCCAAGCGGTGTATGCGAGGCTCACACCGCCTTGACGAGAGGCCTCTGACTGCCCCTGTTGTCTCTCGACCTCGATGGTCGTGGCGCCACTTCAGCAGTTGCGGCCGCTACTTCAACGACCGTAGCTACAACATCGTGGTTGTAGGAACCATTCAGAACCCACGACTTCATCGGCCACAGGGCCAAGGATGATCCTTCGACCACCTCCATTGTTACCTCTTGACAGCTGAAGAAGTGGCAATGGGCTTCTCAACGGAAGCATTCATTTGAAGAGTCGGACTAAAATAAAGAAAAGCAAATCGAGGTTGTGAAAAGAAAAAGGTAAATGTTGTTCTTACACTTTAGTACATTTCGCATACCTCTGCACCTTGTCTTAACCGGGAACTTAGGAGCAATCCTCCCAATGGAGGACTTCTTCTTCTCTCGACCACGTCAGTCGAGGTTCAATAATGGGCCGGGCTACGACCATATGCGGTGGTAGAATTTGAACAGAACCACATCTCGGTCTCTTGATTTTACGGATAGCGAGACCGGTCTCGACCACTCCAAGAGCAACACTACCCTCAAGCTGCGGTGTCTTTGGGCGACATCGTCCTTTACAAAGACATAAATTCTTTCCAGATTTCCTTTTCCAGTTGCTTAACAAAACTAGGAGTGGCAGAAACTGCGAAAGATTTCTTGCCATAGTAGAAGGGTACCTTAGCCTGCGGTTTTGTGCTTAAGAGGTTCAACCGCTTCAACCCCTCGGCCGGCGGCTTGACCTCGGCTTCAATTACGGCTATGTCCGCGCGCAGCTTTGTGGAAGATCCGGTGAAAAACCGAGCTCGAACTTGCTCCTCCCTTGTCAGCGGATCTCGCAAGTCGACGTCTTTTGGACGGAGGAGCCGAGCCTTTGTCTTTCGACAACAATGCACCAATGGTTATCAGCGCAACTTCCTCATCGTCTGGACGATTTTCCATGCCTACTTTACGTAAAGCAAAATAGAAAAGAAGAATTACTAACCGGTCGTAAGTTTTTCTCGACCGGTGTCAAATCGTAAGTTTTTCTACGATATTTTCTTGATCGTAAGATATTCTACGATCACCACTAGTCGTAAGTTCTTCCACGACTATAAAGTCCTAAAGAAAAAAATCAACTTTTGATTACCTTTAGGCGCTCTATCCTTTCATTTGCGGGTAAAGCCGCAATGATTTGAGGAATCACCGCTCGGGGTGGCAGAGACTTCTCACAGATGAGTTTGACCCTAGCGTCAATCTCCACCTGTGGAAGATCTGTGTAAACAGATAAGAACTTTAGATAACTTTGAGAAATACCAAACCGAGAGCTATGTCGGAAGTTCACTTACCCTCGTCATAGTCCCTGGTCGGGTCTTCTCTCCCCGAATATCTCCACATAGGAGATGCTCGTTTCTTCAAGGGACTGATTCGGCGTGTGATGAAATCTGTCACCACATGCCATCCGGTCAACCCCTCCTCCTTCAAGTCCTTGATGGCTTGAATGTAGGGGGCAATCCGACTAATATCTTTAGGAGTTGAGTCCCATGAAGATTTCTTCTCGGCAGCCTTCCCCATGAAAGAGATGCTATCTTCTGAGGTGACTTTCCAGTAAAACCACCTCTTCCTCCATCCCGGCCATGAAGACCGAGTGAAACTTTGAATATACTCCCTCGACTTCAAGTCGTGGAGCTTCAGACCGCAACTTCCGGCAATTCCGGTTTGTCGAGCCATCCTGTAATAATATTAGAAAAGCTCGAGGTCCGCCGGAATCCCCAGGTATGCCTCGCAAAGGTACACGAAGACACCCAGCATAGTAATGGAATTAGGACCTAGATTCACTAATTCCACTCCAAAGTGCTCGAGTACTACCGTAAGAAAGGGGTGAGCAGGCAGTCGGAGGCCGCACTCACACTACGCTTGGAAAATGGGGATTTGCCCATTTTCCCCCGACGGCCAGTGCTGCCCGATGGCCGGAAGCCATTTCACCAGAGCCTTCTCTGGAATCTTCCCGGCGTCGACCAAGACTCTAATCTTCACCGCATCCATCTCCGACTCTTCCCACTCAGAAACTTTCTTGGCCATTTCTCTCAGAAACAAGAAGTTTTGGTTTGAAAAAAGATTGCCAGAGAAGACACGAATAGGGTTGGCGGCGGAGAAGGCGAGAGCTCGAAGAACAGTGGGAACGATTTGGGGAAAAGGTAAAAATCCAAGTCTAACTCCCGGTGAGTTTTTATAACCGCACGATTGCCACCGCTTCGGGAACCGTCTCATCGACAGGTCTGTGGGAGTCGGTTGCAATTCCCTAGATGGTCTGTTCGAGAAAATTAGGTTCGTTTTGTCACCTCCAAGTGAAATTACTTTCTTGACCAAGTCTCTCTGGTCGAATGAAGTATCAATCGGAAAGGATTTTTTTCTCCGATCGCCCTACTACGACCACTTCACAGTCGTAGGGGTTTTTACGACTTTTTGATAGTCGTAAACAACCTTCCTGACCAAGCAAATTCCTGGTCAAAGTAGCACTCAAATGTCGAAGAGTTTTTCCTTCGATCATTATTCTGCGACATGTTCATAGTCGTAAGACCATTTGCAAATCCTTCACCAAGTAAGTTACTTTCACTTTAGCTGGGGGGCTAGATGACGAGGATCTGATAATCCTCATTTTATCTTTTATCTATAATTCTTATTATGGGTAAATATGATGTCACATAGTCCCGAGTACCCTTATATTTATAAGGGAGTGATCTGCCAAGTGATTGTAAGTTCTCCTACAATCACCCCCATAGTCGTAAGTCTTACTATGACTATGTCATGGTCGTAAGTCCTTCTACAACCACTACCTGGTCGTAAGTCCTTCTACGACCATTACCTAGTCGTAAATCTTTCTACGACTATTGTCCAGTCGTAAGTTTTGCTACGACCTGTACCTAGTCGTAAGTCCTTCTACGACTATTATCCAGTCGTAAGTTCTGCTACTACCTGTACCTAGTCGTAAGTCCTTCTACAACTATTATCCAGTCGTAAGTTCTGCTACAACTTGAGTCGTAAGTCCTGCTACGACCAAGTCAACCACGACCACCTTATAATCAATAAAACCTACAAGCGAGTGGGTCCAATTCATTAAGGAATCCAGACGGTCCACATGCACTATTATTCTGCGCAGTAGTAGTGCTTAAATACCCCATTACCTCTGAAAGATAACTGCCAAACGGCGTGAAGGAGCCACTACGCCGGTAATTACTGCCATCATGTGCCCATTACTGGCTTGATTAGGCGCCTCTTCAGCAGGGGAAAACGGCTACTCCTTCACGACTATATAAAGGCATCAATCAGAAGGACAAGAGGAGGCAAAAAAGAGCCAATCAAGGACAATCAAGGAGAAATACAAGTACTGTTCTTTGTAATAGTCTTATTTTCTGGCTTGATCGTTGAGAATACAGTTAATATCACACACACACAGGAGTAGGGTTATTATTCTCCCCAGAGAAGGCCTGAACCTGTATAAAAATCCCGTGTCAATCGCTCTGCGTGATTTCATCTCTAGGAGACCCCCCGAATCAAACAATCTTTACGTAAGATCGGTTCTAAAACACCGACAGACCTTAACCCATACTCGACGAGTATGGGGACCCAAAAGCCCATCATAATCATGACGGGGACCTCAATCAATGCTTGGTCACCACGTGACCATGCCTCCAATATGATAACATGATGCACATGATCAACACTTAAATCATCATGCATAAATGAAATTTACTCATACTACTAGCATTCGTGACCATTGACAACCATAACATTCAAGCATCCATGATTAACACAATATACTCATAATATTGTAATCAGGAGTAAACGAACACGAACAATTTACCACTACTGTACTTGCCTTAACCACGAGAGAACGAGGGATGTACAGAATGAGCTGCCACCACCTGAATAATAGTTATAACACATGCTAAGACACAGCAGCGGATCAAAACAACCTATATGACAACAACCATGGATTGCAAAACTCCTAACTCGATCCCGACCCCAAACTCCTAAACGTCAATCTGTCCCCTCGGTGGACAGTCAAATTCAAAAATCCATATCTATTAGTACAGGGGTCCAAATAAGATATTCTTAGACTTTCTGGAAAGATAATTAAATTCTCCAACTAAGTCTAGTTGGTGAGCCTTGCTGAATCGATGAAGTAATACCCCTACCAGGCCAATTAAAAAAACATCAACTTCACGTCGGGTTTTCTGGACAGAGTACTAAAACCACCATAACTTTTGCTACGCAACTCGGAATGGGGTGATCTTGGACTCTCTGGAATCATCCCAAAAGCAGCTACAATAGTCTAGTTGGACAAGTCTCCTGATTCAGCCTCCTACTAATCCTTATATTCAGGTAAAGTTTTTCTAAGTTTTCTGTCTCTGCAATCTGACAGTTAGCAAAACAGCGACGGTAAAAATTTCATACTTTTGATTTCGAACTCTAAAAATTGTGTTCTTTTATCAGCTTGGAAAGATTTCTCACTCCTATACAATATTCATTTTGGGTGGCTTTTCTAATTCGGCCTATAAAAATTTATAATAACCAGACAATGCAATCTGCCACAACTCGTCAGCTCTCCTGGTAAGCCGCGGTAAAACTACCATAACTCCTAAACCGTAGGTCCAAATCAGGTGATCTCAGTGCCAAAAGAAAGATAAAGACGAGATCTACAACTTTCTAACAGGTGATCAGGTCAGAAAATGAACACAACATACCCAAATCTGACGAGGCGGCGCATGAGGAGAGGTGGGGAGGCGGCGGCTCAAAGTGGGAGGAGGAGGAGAGTGGGAGTTTAGGGTTTGGGGGTGGGACCCCCCTTTTGCCGGCACCACATGGGCCCCTCTGGGGTGCGCCCGTGCCTAGGTTGTCGAGGATTTACGGAAAACCCCTTCTCTTTTCAGGAATTTCTACTCATTTAATTGTCTTTTCTCCTCCCGGCTATTTTCTAATTACCCGATTCAATTCCGGGGTATTACACAATCGACATCGCTCCTACCCGTCTCTAAATTTACCACGCTTCCCCGGTACCGAACAGTCACCACTTGCTATCCTGGTACTAAAAAGAGCGTAACTTTCGACTCAAAAGTCCGATCATGACAAACCACCCATTTCTGGATTCTTCACAAAATTCTCCTCATTTTCTTAGATTACCAAGTCTTCTAATTAAATTATCTAAACCTCCGCTTTTAACCCAGAAGACCGATCTGTCAGCTTCGGGACAGCGGATATTACTAAATTCATAACTTTTGTTTTACCCAACCAAAACTCGAGTTCTTGGATTCTACAGAGCCCTTAGACAATTAGCTACATCTTTCTTGTAGATCAAAAACTCTAATTAGTCCAATTACTATTTTTAATCTCTAGTCTACCAAAACAGTGTCGAAATACGACGACTACAAAGACATCAGTCTTACAAAATTCATAACTCGAATTATACTTGTCCGCTCGACATGATTAAATATTCTATAGAAAGATATCGAAATTATCTACAATTAACTAGTATATGATATTCCCAAAATTTACCATTAAGGTACCCAAATAAATTGTACAACAGAACATCAGGCTAAACAGATCTATTAATCGGTCCCTGTGACTAGAAAATTCTAAAACCACTCTCTAATCCCTATTCTAATCTCTAATTAAATTAGTAAAACAGAGAGGAAACAAACTTACAGATCGTTACCCTCAAGAAATCGGATCTCTACTTTTCTCCCAATCTTTTCCTCTTTTTTTTCTTACTGTTCAAGCCTTCATGCACACATACAAAGCAAAGTTACACTAGTTAATTTTCTAGTGCTAGCCGCTGCATGCATGCAGGATCAACACGCGAGGTAACTAGGAGCATGGGCGCACACTCACATGCACATGAGCTGGAAAATGGGGTTGCAGGCAGTTAGGTTGATCTTCCTGTGCTAGCCGAACAAGCACGTTCACGCACGCGCGGGCAGGCACGCGCTGTGCGAGCCCTCCCGGCGTCCACGTGCTGGCTAAATCGTTGATCCCAAACGCCCACAAGCCAGCCGATTCCCAGGCACCCACGCGGCGGCAAGGAAACACAAACGGCGCGTGGTGAGCGAAAGCGCAGCTGTGATGGAGAAACCAAAAGTAAGAAAGAAAATGGTTAGGGCTTTTCTAGTTTCTCTCCCCACGATCTATATAGGTCTTAAAAACTCTGAAATATCCTATTTTCAAGTACCCTCTTTTGTTTAATTACGCAGAAGCCCTTAAGGCATTTTTTTTTCAGAATATTACAGGCAATGTCGTCGACAACCATTCTTTTCTCCCATGTCTTCATAATTCCAGGTTATAGTGACTTTCCCTAAGCTTACTATATGAGCATCACTACTTGGTTTTTACTCTTGGTTGTTCCATATTCCCAGCATTATAGTTTGCGTGCGCTTATGTGGTGGTTTTTCATCTTCTTGATGAGCCACTTCATGAGGTCAACTTCAAGGCGAATTTTCTTCAAGGGTCTTAAGGAGTGTTTTTAACAATAATTTAACAAGTGTCATTTAGACCATAGAACCTGCAGGTGCCCCCGCATATTTAGATCATTGACCAACAAGTCATTCCGCATAGGTGAATATATTATTCAAAATCCAAGGTATACCACTCTTAATGCTGAGTTAGCTTCCTACAAACATAACTTGGTTACTCCTTTATAATTTCTTCAAAATTATATGGCAGGTTCCGCTTCTGGCTTATAGGAGTATCAACTAAAACTTTAGTTTAGTTTGGCTAGTGCGTGAATATTAATACTAAATATATTTATGTCCAAGAAAATACCAAGACATTCGACAATTTTGGGTTTTTTTTTCTCTTCCCTAGTGCCGAGATTAGATCTTTGTTGATATCATACCACAAAAATCCCCTACCATGGACATTGGATTAATGGAATTTCAGATCCAACATATATCCCCAACTTCTAGTTGAGGCCCATAGATGTATGCTATGGTGGTGATATTATGTGAGAAATATTAAATTCTTTCAACTCATACTTATTTCAATAGGGGGTTATTCATTATACGGAG
This sequence comes from Hsuehochloa calcarea, assembly GCA_036346395.1. Lineage (NCBI taxonomy): Eukaryota > Viridiplantae > Streptophyta > Magnoliopsida > Poales > Poaceae > Hsuehochloa > Hsuehochloa calcarea. The sequence goes on from CM070603.1 coordinate 12,258,303, forward strand.
TGAGCTAGACTTCTATTGATGCAGTGGCATGAAAGACTGCATGACCCTAATAATTTTGTGGGTTGTCCCAACTGCTAGTTGGTTCTTATTCCGCGACAAAGATCCCATACAGGGGTCTGAGAGTGGGCATACTTATTCTATTGTTTACCTTCATTTATTCTTTGCCCAAATTTTGACCCAATTACTAATACCTTATTTAAACTAATTGAATCATTCAAACTTCAAGTTTATAATTATGCAACATGTTTTCTATGGTTAGAAGTACGTTCTAACAACATGATATAAATTTACAGGATGCTCTTCAAGAACATAATATAATGCTAGAACATAAAAAACAAGAACATAATATAATGCTAGAACATAAAAAATTAACCATAATTAATCTGCACAGAAATACTAGATTTTATTTAGGAATATAAACCTAGTTGAATCACCTAAAAGATTTCCTATTCTGCAGGAATATTGATTATTCTATAGGAATATGACGATTCTGCTAAGTGGGCGATAAACAATATGCCTGATGTCTATTTATAATGTCAAACTAAATATTGTCAATTTAGATAATTATGGATCATTATAATCTAATATGTCATTATCTTTTATTTGGCAGTTATGTTTTCTCCTAGCAAATAATATGGTTTCCAATGGTGATGTGGTTTCTGGCCACTTTTATCAACATGCAAGTGTCATAGCCAATGAGTATGGCGTGCTTCAGTATCTGCCATGTGTAGCGAGCGACATCACTTCCTGCGCTATGGTGAGTGACTGCCCTTCCTGTGCAGTGGCGAGTGATGATTTGGTGGCACAACGACATCTTGTCGTATGTTACGTGTAGGTAATTGTTGTATTGCTAAATGTATGAATCAACTGACCTACCAAGGGCTACCAAGATTATGGCCATTAACAGGGTAACATGAATGTCATTCTTCATATCTACCAGATATTGACAATCATTATACAATGTATTGATCTCCAAAATAATCTAGTTTACTTAATTGCTTTGGGATTATTTTTTTCTTGTCTTTGTGATACAAATCAATGTGTAGTCGAATCGTAAAGTGGCCCAATCTTTGACGGTACTTGAATTTCAGTCTTGATCGAAGCAAAACCCTAGCTTTCCTGCTTCTTGGTTCGGCCAAAAGGAATATCAAGTGTATGTCCAAAGCAAGTAATGATACTTGGTTGATGTTGAATCAATCAGAAGAGAGAAACAAAATCAAACCCAAAGAACAACACCAAACTGCGCACCTTGTACACAAATTGATGAGTTGATCCACACGACATCTGAGCATTAGATGGATGAAGTTCCTCCAATCCTTGCACCAAAATCAAGAAAACCCTAGCTCGGTCCTCCTCTCCTTCATAACAAAAGCCATATCATACACAAAAGTGACTTCTATGTTTATTCCTCAACTTCAAACTTGCTTACAATGGGGGGTCTAACCCTGAATATATGGGGGAACCCTCTCTCTTTGAATTTGACTAGGGGAGCGGCAAAGCTACTTGGTTTGGCTATGTAGCCCTCCTCCTATTCCTTATTTCTAATTTTTGAAATTAAATTAACCTATTACAAATAATTCTAAAATAAATAAACTTTTAAAGAAAAATTCGAATTGGAACTTTACCAATCCGAATCCATTTCGGATTCTAAGGCTAAATATGCATTGATTTCGGATTCAAATTTGAAATCGGATTTGAATTTGAAATTGGCCCCTTCTTGTTGTGGCCGAATTGCATGCTTGTCTTTTGGTTAAGTCTTCCTTTGGCCGAAATCCATTACAAACCATTACCTCGGCCAATCTTTTCCCTTTCGGCCAAGTCTTTTCCAATGGTAGCCGCATGCAATCTTAGCGCTCCATGTGCCACATGCAATCTTAGCCCTCCATGTGCCACATGCTTAGTTTCCTTAGGATGGCTAGCCCTTCCTTCCTCCTCCCTCTCGGCTAAAGCTAGTCCTTGGTTTCCCTTGTGTTTTAAAACCAAGTTGATATTTCATGTTAGTTTGCACTTTAGAATCACTCACCAAGTTGGTAGATGCTCCTAGGGCCTCATCACTTTGACCTAGGATATACCATTAGGTCTGCCATGGATCGTGTTTTCCACATTTTTCTTATGGCTCTTCATATCAAATTTACCTTTTATGCCCAAATTCCTAAGACTTTTCACACGAACCATAAAAATTCTAAGTGATAGCGTGTGCTTCATGCATTTGTCACTACTACAAAACAGGTCATAGAAGACGCCTCATCACAAACGATTCTTTGAAACCGTCTGTGATAAAATAATCACAGATGGTTCCAAGACGAACCGTCTGTGATATTAACTATCATAGACGGTTCTAGAGAACCGTCTGTGATACATCTCTAGCATGCACATCAGTTCTAGACTTCCTTGTTCAGGCAGTCTGGTGAGCTTGAACCTCTCTTTTTCTTTGAACTTCCTCGTTCAGGCAGTCTGGTGAGTTTGGACCTCTCTTTTTCACGTCAAATAATGTCTTAAACCTCACTGATGGTTTCCCCTCTGCTAATGAAGCTTCGATCACAGAGGATCTTCTGGATCAACCTTCTTCCCTATTTTCGGCCGCTGTAGCCATTTTCTAGCTAGCGGCTAACTCGGTGAGTTCCCTGATGATTCATTCGGTCTCTACCATCCTCACGATGCTTGGAAGCTAATGCGCACCTTCTAGTCATCCTCTAGTGTCCCCAAAGCCCCGGGTGAGCTCCTAGTAGTTCATTGAAGTTTAAGCATGCATTAGATTAGAGAATTAGCTATCATAGCTTAGATTTCTAGTTAGCCGATAACGGCGCCACCCCGGGCAACCATGCCGCCGCTGCTCTGGTGATTTGGTCCTTGAGCTACTACCGACAGCATCACAATAGCATCCTGAAGATGATACACTCACTCACCTACCCTAGTTAGGCTCAAACGCAAAAACCACCTCAAGCTCGAGGAGCTCTGCCACTCTTCTCTGATGTAGCACGAACTCCGGTCATGCCTCTGCCGCTTGTAGGAGAGCCGATTGGCAATGTAGCTCGGTCATTAAGACAAAATCAGGGTTGATTAGGACATAGTAATGATTATAGTTGTTGAGTTAATTAAGTCTCTGTTAGATTGACATGTGGGACCAAGCCAAAAGATTAAAGTAAATCTTATTCAAAACTTTATTAATAGATGAGTCACTGACATGTGCACTCCACATGTCAGATTAATGAAATCCACATGAAAATAAAGAAATGTGCTTTTAGTTATGAGGAAATACGTTTCCGTAGTTGGAAAGCGTAAACCTCAATGAGTCCGACTCTTTTTTATTAGACGTCAATTATTCTAATGATATTTTTGACAACCATTCATCCTCCTACTCAGAACAACCAGAGAAGGGCAAGCAACCCCTTTAATCATGTTAATCGTACTATTTTACTTGTTATATTTCTTTTTAAAAAATCTATTACGTACTCATGTATGTCGATATGAAATTGTTATGTTAGGGATAGTGGTAGATGTAAATCCTATTCGATGCATGAATATCCTTTATATTCGTAATTAGCTCTGAGGGTAAAAATCTGTATATAATCCTTTATATTTGCTCTAGGTTAATCACTAATAAATTTTAGTATGTTTGGTTAATAGTTAGGGTACTTGTGGTTTATTAATATAATTTAACACTAATTAATTTGTTATGTGTATACATGTAGATGGATCGAAACTGGATGTACGTTGAGAACCGTGTGAGTGAAGAGTATATTAATAGCGTCTTTGCTTTTAGAAGAGCCGCCGAGCATGATATGTTGAAGAAAGGGATAAAATTTATGTATTGTTCATGCATTGATTGCGGTAATATGAAAATGTTTAACAACCCAACGCAGATCGAAGCTCACTTAATACGAAGGGGTTTCAAAAAGGATATCTGATTTGGACCGATCCACGGTGAAGAGCAGATTATCTACCGAAGCGATGTGACGATATCGCCGAGGAAGTCAACGATATGCATGACATGGAATGTGCTTTTCATGAGGATAGGTCGCGTGATGACAAACTGGATCAGATGCTATGCGATGCAGAAGGGAACTACAGTGAGAGGAGTTTTGTAAATTCGAGGGCTTAATGGAGGACTCGGGAAAACCTTTGTTCCCTGACGGCAAGCCGGAATACAGAACGTTTTTAACCGTGCTTGAACTACTGAAATTGAAGGCAAGAAATGGTTGGTCCGATAAGAGTTTTACGGCATTGTTAGTGTTAGGTTATGGGTAAGGCTACGATAGCGCAAACAAAAATTTCACCGCGCAACCAAGGAACCACCGCTAATAATAGATCACGAGATTACCGCTAGACGCGCCGGCTCGAAGCGGAAGTAGAGTTGTCGTAGCGAGTTGATGCAGTCGTAGTCGTACTCACGACGTGTCTCCTCCTTCGAGTGGTCATGCTCACCGTGCGTCTGCTCCTCCGAGTGGTCGTACTCACCACGCGACTTCTCCTCCGAATCCGGTGATCGTCACGAGTGGCGGATCGTCCCAGTGCTGATGCTTCGCAACAACACCTCCGAGGTATCCACACGTACAGAGTAGGATCACCACGCGCTGGAGTGCTAGCATTGGCAGCGTGGTTTAGAAGGCGTGGCTATTAGGGTTTCAGGAGTTCTTCCAAAGATCATCCTCATCCCACCCCATGCCACCGCCCCTCTTTATATAAGCATCCATGATGGGTCTCGAACTTGAGACCCATTAGGAACTCGAGGCCTATACGAATTCGGATCACCATCCAAAAACAGATCCTTGCCCTTTAAGTGTGCGACCCTACAGGATCATGTGTAATCGGTTATGACTCGAAAACTCTTTTCCGAACACCAGTCTTTAGCGGTACCTAGCAGCACATAACGATTCCCGAACACACATAGAATAGCGGACGAACCTTGATGTAATATGATTTATGACCAGGTCCTCATCACTTGTGATCATTTCGTATCTCCATAAGACCAGATCGTATTTGGTCCCGACCAGTTCGTAACTCCTTACGACCAGGTCCTTACCATTCTGTGATTATGTTCGATCAATCTACGATCAGATCGTATCTCCATACGACCAGTCCGTAACTGATCGAACTAAGCGACCTACTCATGCATTCTCCCTTTGCCTCACGATGTCTGGTTGAACTCTAGGTGAGATGTGGTGTCATCCATAGACTGTTCAATACTTTCTCGATCGAGTGTCGGATAACTTCATGTGGTCGACACTTCGACCACTAGTGGCATCGCCATGCACTTTCTTTTTTCGATCACCACGAGGGGCCCAGAGATATCTCTCCTGTTATGTTAGGAGGGGCAAATCCCATCTCGACCAGTCACATCCCTCCGCATGTTTCATAGCATACCCGAAAGTCACCTTTATAACTACCCAGTTACGAGTAGCGTTTGGCAACCCCTAAGAGTGCCATTACACATGTAGGGAACGATGTTGATCTCAGGTCTAAGGATTATACATCATCATTACTTGAAACCAACTAATGACACATAGATTCATAACAATCTCAATAGTGTCTCAATGATGGGTCTATCCAACCCCATGTTCTCTTACATCTGCTCACATTATTGATTCGATATCCCTATATCCATGACCGGTGAAACCAGGTCATCAATCAATACATGTGCTAGTCATAGAGTCACTGGTGTTCCGAGTAGTGACCTCCGACCAGAGATACATTTAGAATGACATCATATAAGTTAAAGACTTCCACCAACAAAGTCACATACTTATTGATCTATAACAAATAATTCATTCAAGGAACACGATAACATATTATCAAAATCATGAACATAATGAAATATCATCATCTCTATGATTTCCTCTAGGGCATATTTCCAACAGTTAGGTCTCTTAGCTGACATCCTTTCGGACGGAAAAGTGTTGCCCAGCACGACCTACCAAGCCAAGAAGGTTATTTGTCCATTGGGAATGGAAGTGGAAAGAATACATGTATGTCCGAATGATTGTATCCTCTACTGTAAAGAGTATGCAGACATACATGTATGTCCTGTTTGCAAAACATCCCGATACAAGCGTAAGAATACTGCAAAGGCGAAGCAAAGGCCTCCTACTAAGATGTTGTGGTATCTGCCTGTGATCCCACATTTGAAGCGTTTATTTGCGAACTGAAAGGAGGCAAGATTGATGCGTTGGCACTCGGAGAAGCGTAACAAAGATGGAAAGCTCAGACACCCTGCTGATTCTGCCCAGTGGAGAAACTTCGATCGGAGCTTCAAAGAGTTCGGTACGGAAGCAAGGAACATAAGGTTAGGGTTGAGTACAGATGGAATGAATCCTTTTGGTAACATGAGTAGCTGACATAGCACCTGGCATGTGAATCTATGTATGTACAACCTTCCTCCTTGGCTGTGTATGAAGCGGAAATATATTCTGATGTCACTACTTATCCAAGGGCGAAGCAACACAAACGATATTGATGTGTACCTAGCACCATTCTTTGCAAGATCTTGTGACACTTTGGAACGAAGGGGTACAAGTATGGGATGCGTACAAACGAGAGAACTTCACTTTACACGCCATGTTATTCTGCACCATCAACGATTTTCCTGCCCTTGTTAACATGTCAGGGTTCAGTACAAAAGGAGCCAAAGCCTATCCGCACTACTTAGATGGTACCGAGAGTGTATGGCTGAACAAATCACGTAAAACTGTGTATATACGTCACCGTAGGTTCCTTCACCCATACCATAAGATGAAGAAACAATTCGACGAAAATAAGGAGGACGGTTCAGCTCCAAAGGCTTTTAGAGGGAAAGAGGTCTATGATATGGTTAAGGATTTCGATGTTGTGCTTGGGAATGGATGTAAATTAAGGACCCCTCAGAAAAACATCTGGAAGAAGCAGTCAATTTTTGGGACTTGCCTTATTGGGTGCACTTAGAAGTTCGTCACTGCATCGACATCATGCACGTGGAGAAGAATGTATGTGATAGCTTGATTGGTCTCTTGTTGAACATTAGTGGCAAAACAAAAGACGGTGTTAACGCACGGCGTGATTTGGTTGATATGAACGTAAGAACCGAGTTAGCACCGAAAGAGACCGATAAAGGACGAACATACCTTCCCCCAGCTTGCTAAACTTTATCCAAGGCTGAGAAAAATGAACTGTGTCAAAGCTTGCATGGTGTGAATTTCCGTCTGGTTACTCCGCCAATATTACGAAACTTGTTTCCATAAGAGATTTGAAATTAATTGGTATGAAGTCTGTAGGACCGTAAAGGCGACTAGGGGGGTGGATAGGCGCTTTCTCAGCTTTCTCGCCTTAATCAAATTCAACACGAACTTTACTCCTTTAGCTATGAAAGCTAAGAAGATCAGTAAGCGCACAGTGGAAGCCTTATGCTGAATTCGATAACCCCATCAACCATAAGACACAAATGGAGAATTGATCTCACTAGTCTAGTCTGGGCACTGGCGGTTAGACCGGCTGTAGACTGGCGGTCGGACCGACGGTCAACCAGCGGTCGGACCGGCTACTAACTAACGGTCGGACCGTTGGATATCGGTTCGACCCGCGCTCTTGGCGATGCGAAGCGGCGGTCGGACCGCCGTTGTAACACCGGTCAGACCGATTCAGTCCAGTACTGAAAAGCCAAGCCCAAATCCAAAACGAAATTGGATCCAACTTTTTATTCAACCAATGAAACTTGACCAAATTTCAAGCACACCTCCCTAAGGATATTAGAGACTTATTTCTAGCGACGATCCTTCAAATCCACTTCGCAGAATCGATCTCTCAAGGTTTTACCAAAGGAGTGTACACACCCTAGAAATATGAAAAACTTTGATTCAAGACTTGCTTGCGGGGGTTGATGGTCTAGATGATTCTAGGAGTATCCCCACACATCAAAGCAAGAGAAAATAGGTCAAGAGACCAAGCTTAACCACTTGAATCAAGGAAGCACCAAAATCATCCAAAAGAGAGAAGAACACAAAGGGAGACAAATGATCTCTCAAGCAAGCATCACAAGATTGATTGATCTCACAAGATGCTTACAAAGCCAATCCAACAAGGAGGACAAGAGCTCACACAAGGAGCACACACAATTTCTCCAAACCCTAGCTCTCCTCTTCTCTCCTCTCCTAACTCTAGAAAAAGGAAGAGGGCTCCAAATGCTTCAAAAGGTTTTACATCTCCCCCCTTTCTATTTATAGGAGAAGCCTAGGGTTTCACTTTTGGGACCCACACACACATGGGACCCACACACATACAACTGTTGAAGCAATCGCCTGCTTCACCACGTGTAGGTTGATCAGCGGCTCTCATCACGTCGCCAAGTCTCTCCTGTCCGAATCCCATCGGAACCTCCTAGAGACTTGCACCGACTTCCGCACCACCTGATCCAACCAGCTGTACCGAACTACCCGTTCGATCCATCTTGCCCATCCTGCACCATGCTTGAGTCACACGACCTCACCCGGCATCCATGATCGTTCTGGACCTCAGCTCTCCAAGCGTAGTCCCGATCCACCTTACCGTTGACGTCGTTGACCTATAAGCCACCTGCACAGCAATAGACAAACAAATCGTTTCCGGGAACAAGTTCTTCACAACATGACCCACGTTAGTTCCGCAATGCAATATGCAACAATAAAGCATTGAAGTTCATACAAGAAACACAATCAAAACACATCAATGCAAAGAAGGCTCACCTTCAAGTTAGCGGCGGTCTGACTGCCCCACTCCACCGGTCTGACCGATCCCAGGCCGGTCGGACCGATCCCACAACGGCGGTCGGACCGCCCGAAAAGACTTAGCCAAAATTTCCGCTCGAAATTCCAAAACCTTCTGGAAATTTCAACTGAATAGAACTTTTGACTGGGAGCTCCAAAAATGATGTGACCACATCCAGGAGACTCCTCTCACCTGCCTACACAACCTATTTTTGGATCAGCTCCAAAAGCCGCCTTTAGGCATTACCGGTCGGACCGGCCACCAGCGACGGTCGGACCACTCCACGGGCGGTCTTACCGCCCAACATCGCCGGTCAGACCACCTGTGGTCTGACAGACTGAAGCAAACCCCGAAAACACGAGATTATGCAAACCAACAAAGCCATTGCCAATTGACTCATCATCTTGAGATCGTGCACATATCCTCACGATATCCACAAAGTCTTATGATTGTAATGTGCTGATGACACAAATGCTTCTTGTTGCAATTAGGACTATCTTGCTGACCAACGTCCGAGTAACAATCTTTAGGCTGTGTTATATCTTTAATTCATTTGCTCAAAAGGTCATCGATCCCGAAGGACTCGACGCTCTGCAGGCCGAGTTGGTCACGACTCTATGTCATGTTGAGATGTATTTCCCTCTGTTATTTTTCGATATCACGGTCCATCTCATTGTTCACCTTGTGAAAGAGATAAAGATATGCGGTGATGAGGACATGACCCCTATGGATACAACCACATTTGCTATGCTTGCTATTCCAATTACAAGAGCTCGTACGCTTCAACTTATTTATCAGGACTACGACCAGTTCAAGAAGGTCTACGACCAGTTCGCGAGTGCTCACGACCGTTTCACGATACTCAACGAGCCCAGGTCTCATTGGGAACAATGTACGACCAGAGAAGCGAGCACAGTACTCGTTGGACACAATCTACGACCAGTTTCACCAGTACTCAGCGAACCCAGGACTCGTTGGGACCAATCTACGACCAGAGAAGCGAGCACAGTACTCGTTGTACAAATCGCTACACTTTTAGATGGAACAATGTGGAGATCATCTTGAAACCACTTACCCCGCAATAGATGGTGAACTCTTCAATGCAAAAAATTGAGATGCACGTGGAGAGTGCGCAAGAGTGAGTCAATCAATCAAAGAAACACGATGGAGAGAAGAACTTGGTCATGTTAGCTCCCAATTTGGTGCACTTTGTACTGCTGTACGAAGACATATTGCTTTCAACTAATGACTTCACTTCTCTTCCTAGTGCTATTGCTTGTGTTTTGCAAGAATTCTGTGACGTCTTTCCGAAGGAGGTACCAGCTGGGTTACCACCAATCTGCGGGATTGAACATAGGATTGACTTGATTCCAGGAGCGTCGCTGCCAAACCGACCACCGTACCGCACCAACCCCGAAGAAACGAAGGAAATTCAAAAACAAGTACACAAACTTCTCTCCAAAGGGTACGTTCGTGAAAGTTTAAGCCCTTGTTCTGTTCCTGTTATTTTAGTTCCTAAAAAAGATGGTTCATGACGTATGTGCGTAGATTGTAGAGCGATTAATAATATCACTATTCGATATCGTCATCCTATACCTCGCTTAGATGATATTCTAGACGAATTGAGTGGTGCTGTTGTTTTCTCTAAAATAGACTTGCGTAGTGGTTACCATCAAATTAGGATGCATGAAGGAGATGAGTGGAAAACAACATTTAAAATAAAATTTGGTTTGTATTAGTGGTTGGTCATGCCTTTTGGTTTAACTAACGCACCTAGTACTTTCATGCGCTTAATGAATCATGTTTTAAGGCATTTCATTGGTAAATTTGTGGTTGTGTACTTTGAGGATATTACGATTCTGATGACCAATCGAGCACATTGACCATATTAGGCAAGTTCTACAAGTTTCTGCGATGCTAGGTTTTTGGTAACATAGATAAGTGCGCCTTTTGAAAAGATCGTGTTATTTTCTTGGGTTATGTTGTGTCCGCGCAAGGAGTTGAAGTAGATGAGTCTAAAATTGAAGCGATTAAAAATTGGCCAACTCCTATAAACGTAAGTTAGAGTAGGAGCTTTCATGGTCTCGCTGGTTTTTATCGGCGTTTTGTGAAGGATTCTAGCACCGTCGCTACCCCATTGAATGAACTTACTAAAAAGGGTGTTGAATTTGTGGGGGGAGGGGTGGGGTAGCGCAAGAAAATGCTTTTGCTAAACTTAAGAAACGCTTGACTGAAGCACCGTTGCTTGTTTTACCTGATTTCAACAAAAATTTCAAAATTGACTGTGACGCTAGTTGATTGGGTATTGGCGGTGTTTGAATGCAAGACGGTCGACCGGTAGCTTATTTTAGTGAGAAACTGAATGGTGCTCAATTGAATTATCCGGTCTATGACAAAGAGCTTAATGCGTTAGTGCGTGCGTTAGAAACTTGGCAACACTATTTATGGTCCAAAGAGTTTATTATTCATTCTGATCATGAGGCATTGAAGTATTTAAAGGGCCAAGCAAACCTGAATCGTAGACATACCAAATGGGTCGAATTCATTGAGTCATTTCCTTACATTATGAAATATAAGAAGGGAAAGGAAAATATGGTAGCTGATGCTCTTTCGAGGAAAAGTGTGTTCTTAACTCAATTAGGAGTGCAAGTTCTTGGTTTAGAGAGTTTGCGTGATTTATATGCTCATGATCATGATTTTTCTGTTCCTTACGGACATTGCAAACCAGGAAAAGGTTGGGATAAATTTCACATCCATGATGGGTTTTTGTTTCACACTAACAAATTATGCGTTCCAAAATCCTCCGTGCGTTTGCTATTATTGCAGGAATCACATGCAGGAGGATTGATGGGACATTTTGGACGTGACAAGACATTGTCTATGCTGAGCGATCATTTTTATTGGCATAAGATGAGGCGAGATGTGGAACGGTATATGCAGCGATGCATTACTTGCCACAAAGCGAAATCGAAGTTGAATCCACACGGTTTGTATACCCCTCTACCTGTTCCCTATGCACCATGGGAGGATATTAGTATGGATTTTGTTTTAGGACTGCCTAGAACTAAGAGGGGGAGAGATTCTGTTTTTGTCATTGTGGATCGTTTTTCGAAGATAGTACACTTTATTCCGTATCACAAGAGCGACGATGCGTCACATATTGCTAACTTATTTTTTAGGGAGATCGTGAGACTACATGGCATGGCGCGGACTATTGTGTCAGATCACGACGTGAAGTTCCTGAGCTACTTCGGGAAGACACGTTGGGGTAAACTGGGGACGAAGTTGTTATTCAGCACAACTTGTCATTCCCAAACTGATGGTCAAATGGAGGTGGTGAACCGCACGCTTTCGATGTTACTTCACAATGATCAAGAAGAATCTGCGCGGGTGGGAGGATTGTTTGCCGCACGTGGAATTTGCTTATAATCAGGATGTGCATTCCACTACGCAGATGTGTCCTTTTGAGGTAGTTTATGGTTTCAAGCCCTTTACGCCGCTTGATTTGCTGTCGCTTCCCAGTCAACACCATACTCATATGGAGGCATACAAGTGAGCTGAATTTGTGAAGAAATTGCATCTCAAGACAAAAGAAGAGATAGAGCGCAAGGTTAAGTACTATGCTGAGATGGCGAACAAGAAGAGAAAGAACATGATTTTTCAACCAGGTGATTTGGTGTGGGTATACTATCGCAAGGATCATTTTCCAGAACGCCGCAAGTCCAAATTGCTGTCGCGAGGTGACGGGCCTTTCAAGGTGCTTGCGAAGATCAACGACAATGCCTACAAGATAGAGATTCCCGACGATGACTATGGTGTGAGCTCTACGTTCAATGTCGCTGATTTATCACCTTTCTTTAGTGGTGACGATCCAGCGTCGAGGTCGACGCCTTTTCAAGAGGGGGCGAATGATGAGGGCATCCCAAACACTTATACATTTCCTCCTATTGGTGGTGATACACATGTTGATCTCCAAGCCATAAGTGAGGCTACAAGTAATACAAGTGCAGAAGTGCATTGTAATACCCGGTTTTGAGTCGGGAGTAGTAAAATAAGTCGGGCATGAAAAAGTGCAAATAAATAGAATTTTCTGATGGGGAAGGGGAGTTTTCGCATTTTTACGATAACTGGCCGCAGTCAGCGCCCAGCGGCCCAGAGGGGAGGTCGGCCCAGGGGGCCGGCCAGTGTGGAGGGGAGGCGCCCCCAACCCTAGCCGCCTCCCCACTCCCTCCTCTTCCCCCCTAGAGCCGCCACCCCCATTCTCTTCCTCCCTGGTGTTTCTTGCTGCTCTTTGACGGCGTCTTGCTGCTGCAGAGATCCCCGGTGTCGCCCCAAGCTTCCCCCCCCCCCCGAAGCCGTCTCCTTCCACCGGCGCCGCCGACCGTTCGCCGGCAATCTTGTGGCCGGTCTTGGAGAGGGAAGGGAGGAGAAGGGAGGGAGGTTCTTGGGAGGTGGATCCATGTCTCCCTACAGATCTTCAAGGGTAATGAATGTTTTTAGTGGTAGTTTGATTCGGTTTTGTTGATTAATGGTGGATTAGATCTAAATCGGGTTCTGTCCTGGAGATTCCAGAACGCATCCGTCTCCTTGCGCGGCCAGTTTCGACCCTTTAGAGGCCGAATCTCGGGTTGACCTCTCCTAGAGATATGTTCCTGGTTTCGTTAGCATTCGTTTGGCACTGAGATCACGAATTTTCACCCAATAGTTTAAAAGTTATGACTGTTTTACCACGTACTGCTCTGTCTGACAGAAATTCTGGATATAGTCGGTTGCACCTATGTTTTGATCTAGTTAGAGTCAGAACCAGGTCAGCCACCCCACTAGGTTTATGAAGATAATTTCACCATGCTTCCAGGCTGAGAAAGATCACTTTATTTGGATCAGTGGTCTAAAAGTTAGAGCCTTTTCTTTGGGGCTGTTCTGAATTCTGGGCAGACTGTGGATATAGTTTTTCGTTGGATGGTTAGACCCCTGTTTTGGCCGAATTAGAGTTTACCGTCAACTAGAGTTTCGTAGCCAGTTACGTTAAAGAAACTGCCAGTTTAGGGGTATTTGGAATGTTTGGGTGAATTGATCAAATTGAACCTTTTGTTTGCTTGGTTTGGTTAGAGAGTGTGACAGGGCACGTGTAGCAATATCTTACTCGTTTGTCCTCATTTCGATTATTCTATATTGTAGGCGGTGAAGCGGTGAGTGGAGGGGTATCTCAGTTACGTCCCAACCCGTCGCAGCGCGGCAGGCAAGTACTTGTATGCTATTTTTGATGCAATATGTGATGTGTGTGTGCATGGTTGTACTTGTTTGCATGTGTAGTTGAATGCCATGTGTATTTTTCCATTAATGCGTGATATTCAAATTTACCATGAGATCACATCATGTCATGCATGAATTCATAATGACCACGAAAGTGGATTTCTCTGGTAAGACCCATCAATTCCAGTATGGGCATCTGAAAATCCCATCAATTCCAGAATGGGTACGTTTGTCCACCATTCCAATGTGGGCCACATTGGACGGCCGTATGAAACGTTCTTCATACGGTAACTTTAAAGTGAACACCGACGGGTGTTTCACTCGCTATACCGGTATATGCTGCGATATGTCCACTTCCTTCATTGCATCATTTTACTTCATCCATTTATAAGAATTGTTTCCAATAAATGTTCAATCTGTGATAGTGTATATTGCTCATTGGATATTGATTGTTACTTTCAAGTACTTGCTGAGTCTTTGGCTCATTCTTGCTTTGTTGTTTTATTTAGGTAAATGACATGGAAGAACGGTTTCATGGAGGGTAGTTCAACACGATGCACCCACTACCATAATCGAAAACATTTGAGAACTTAATATTATCTGGTATTTATGCCTTGTGTTGAATTGTAATAAGCCAACTTGGCCGTATTTACCGTATCTCCCTGAATTGTTTATCTCCACCCCGTTGATTAATCTTGTTGATGAATTCCTGTTCACGTATGTCCATGTTGTATGCCACATCTAGTTATGCGTATTGTTGTGAATTTCCTAAAGATTAGTGATTGTAGGTGACATCTTGACTTCCTTATAGTCAGGGTGTTACAGTTGGTATCAGAGCGAGCTTTAGGTCCGTGGTTCATTCAAATATATTAAATTGACACACTGTGCACACTAGGAGTGTTTGGGTAAACTATTGCTTCCGCATTTCGATTGTGGTGGCACGAGTAATGAGTCGTTGTTAAATTGTTTTGTGCTATGATGTGTTAATCTACGATATGATGTGTTAACCTCTATCTATGAAATTATTCTATGATTGCCATGAGAAGATCTGATATATATACATATTTATATTCATAATTGATTGCATTAGTTATGCGTTTCGTAGCGGACGTCGAGAAGTTGAGTTCGTGGTTGTTGTCCTGGGTTTGGCCAGGCTACACCACTGTTTGTGGTATAAAATTAGAGAAGTTCTTACCTCTGTTCCATAAGCTCTGTGTTGAGCATGAACTCATTGATGAACTTGTCGCCTTTCTAGAACCGTATCTGGTTTCTGTTGTAGTTTCGCGTTCGTGAATTTCTTTTGAATTTGAAGTTTTAATGAAATAGCAAGCTCCCGTAGGTTTCTGACCGTTCTTTGAACCAGTTAGGGTTCTTTTGATTCTTGTGAAATTTCTGCTCCACGTGGGCATAGTTCCATTACAAGATTTATCTTTTCACAAAAGACCTGTTTTACCCCTGTTGGGGAAATTTAACTCATTCGCTCGCTTGGAATCTCTGATCGAAGACTTCTTTTGCAAGTTCTTTATTAAGTGTGTATTGATCTTGCATATTTCTCTAGGGATGCTTTAGTAAGTCGCTCTCTTCCTTGATTTTCGAATTTGACAAATTCTTGTCCGGTGGTGATTGATGAATTTCTCTTGGGTTCATGATTCTTGGTAGACGAGTTTAAGTAGGCCTTTAATGGTACTCCGAAAACATTACTATTTTTCGATTGTTGAATTGCTTTTACTACGAGTGATCTTTGTAAATTGGCAATATTGATATTTCCATGGTTGCTCAATCTTTCTCATTGGAAAAGAGCAACCCAGTTACTCGTTTGATGATTTGCATAATGAGAGTTCCTGTTGCAAGTTCGTTAACATGAGAAAGCATTGGTTCCATGTATTTCTCTTGGATCTCTCCGCTTGTTGAAATTTGATATATCTCTTTCCCGAAGAAAAATGTTAAAACCATTTGTGGTGCTGGGTTGTGTTTAAGTCGGAAGTTGAAAAAAAAAATTGTGGGCTTCGGGTTTCTATTGGACCCTAGGGGTTTTCAAAATAGTTCTTGTCTTTTGACTGCTGAGCTCCCTTTACTACTTGTGAACATGATTGTTGACATGATCGTTCTCTTTTTGATAGCCTCATCCTTTTTGTTGATAGAGGCAACTTGGTTATCTGTTGGGCATTTCGGAGAATGGGAATTTTCTTTCACAAAGTTCATTGAAGAAATTTCGACTATGTTTATTTCCTTTGGAATATTTAGAGTGTTGGAGTTTAGAACATCCCTTTGAAAAAGAAAAGTGTCGCAACCCTTTGTCAGGTTTTTTGTTGTTTTGTGAGGGGTTGTGAGTAAATAATCTATGAGTTCAAGTTAGATTATTAGCGTGATGCATAATTTATCTTGACCGATGTCCCCAGTAGCGTAACTGGTTAGCTAGATCTACCTAAATTTTTTTGGCTGGCTAATATTGTTGGAATCTTATGCTTTTGCCACATTGAGATTTCTAACTTTCAAGTCAGTACCTTCTTCTCATTTGAAGTTTGATCTTCTTCTTGTGCGGGTCATGTGACCTCAATCGTGGACTCCACTTATGTTCAATGAGTTCATCGCTTTAATGGTTTTTCCTTGGTTCGTGTTCATTGCGAGTGGTAAGTAATTTCCCGATTGGTGAAAAGCGTTTTTATGTGCCTCTTCTTTTGAGAAGTATTCAACCCATTTTTTTTACATGGGTCTTTCGAAATGTTTTCTAAATGTGGTTGTGAGCTTGATGTTATTACTTGTAGTAAATTGATCGCCTTTTTGTGATATCGTTCAAATGAGAATATTTCCAGTTTAGCTTTCGCGGTACCTTGGAGATCGCGAATCATCGGTTAACTGAAATCATTTGGATAACTTAAGGAATTGGATTATCCTATTGCTTCTTAAAGGTTTCGTGTGATTTAGTCCGAAAGGCTCCTTGGTTTGAGTCCGCAAAGTGAGGTTGCAATCAAAGAAAAAAAATTCGTCGATCTCTTCGAGACGAAGTTAACCCATTTGCTTTCCGTGAAATCCTGTAAAGGGAAATGTTCGAGTTTTGTGGCTGAGATCGTTTGGATCCCGTGTTTTCCTAAGTAGATGATTTGTTCCGAGCAAATTTGTCTTGTCGAAAGATTTTATTGGTTCTTAATTAGATCTTGTGGTTTGGACTAACGACCTTAGCTTGACCGTTGTGGCAAAGCGTTTCAAGTCAAAGGATTAATTTTATTGTTAACGGAACGAGTGTAGTAGGGGAATTTGAGAATTGAGTCAAGTTTTGTAACTTGTGGTTATTTGAGTCGTTCCTAAACTTCTTGCTTTTCCCACTCAAGAGGTGTCGAGTTTCAATCACAGTATCTTTCTTTCGTATCGGCTGTTATTTGCTAATCTCTCTTAGGGATGTGTTCCCTCAACTGTGAACTCAATTTCCGCTTTCTAAAGTCACCTTTATCGAATATTTCTTATGGTTTCTTGCTCGCCGTGATGAGCAACGTTTTTCTGTGTGACGAAGCTTGTCCTTATTCGCCTCTTTCTTTTGAGAAAGACCCAAAAGTTTTATTGCAGGATTTTACAAAGCGTTTATTGGCAACTGTTTGGCGGTGGTTAAGTTTTGGTAGTGGTGATATTTTTCTACCAAGTTATTGGAGGAGTAGAAGAATGTGAAATGGATTTGATCTATATCTCTTGAGGAAAAAAAAAATATTGATTCACATGGAATGTTTGGCTTCGAAGTAAGTCTGAATAGTGTTACGATTGAGTAGAACCTATGGTATAGAGAAATTCCAGAACTTCAGTTCATGTTAAAAGGTTGAGGATTATCGAAGGTATGAAGACCTTGATTAATTTTATAGAGTAACGCAATTGGATAAGATTGCGAGATTATGTGGGTAATTTTTGAGGATGTCAATAAGTGAGTATGTTAGAATTGTGGGAATATTGTAGATTCAATCCATTGATTTCCCTATCTGTTATAATTGCAATTTGTAGTAGAAGTCTTGCAGGTTAAATCTGGGCTTTGCATTTTCATGCTAGACCTTTGGTCACTCAATGATTATGTGTAGAGAGAGTAGAATAATAGAGTTTCCTAAGCAGTGAAATGATAATTGATAGAACCCTTCTGATGAAGTATATGAACGTGCGTGCTAAGAATTTTGAGTTGTTGTTCTTGAAAATTAGAGGTAATGTCATTGTGTGGGACCTATTATGTGTTGCTTTGAACGCCTTATATCAAGTCAATTTTGGTTAGTAGAACAAGTTATTTAGAGTATTTGGTGGATTCAATATAGCCTCTCCACAATGGTGTGGATGATGTATTTCAATTTGAGCATAATTTGAGGATGTTTAACTAAGAGGTTTGAGCTCATGTGGTAGGCAGTGAATTCAAATTTCAATGTTCGAGAGAAATTTTATTCCTAGAAGCTAGGAACTGTGGCAAAGGATGATTCGTGGGATAATGAGGCGTTTTCTTGATTCTCGTTTGAGTTTTGTGTCGTTGACTTGTATTTTCCGCAATTTGAGTTGGCGCTGTGTTGGCGTGTTGATTCTTTCCAAATTCAGACAAACCGCAAGTATTTGGTTTGGGCGTTCGAGTGATTTCTCCTTTGGTTGTCGTGGTGTTCATTTGTAAACTGCTTATTTGGAAAATGGATTTGTTTTGATATGATTGTCAAATTTGGAATCTAACCTTTTGGTGGAGAGTTAGCATTGTGTGGATGCGACGAGGACTCTCTATTTCTAGTTGGATTCTCTTCGTTTTAGAAAGTTGTAGAAATGAGAACGTTGGCTTATCGCGTTGACCGTCTTGGGTCCTTATCGCGCATGCGCATCATCCGGTGTGCTCGAGTGTTAAGCGAGTATCTGAGCAATTCCAAACTTGGAATATCGCTGTTTCATTCCAGTCGTAGTTTCCTTATATTTAGATTGGCGTGCAGATTCGAGGTCGAATCCTGTTAAGGGGGGTAGAATGTAATACCCGGTTTTGAGTCGGGAGTTGTAAAATAAGTCGGGCATGAAAAAGAGTGCAAATAAATAAAATTTTCTGATGGGGAAGGGGGGTTTTCGCATTTTTACGACAACCTGGGCCGCAGGCCGTGGCCCAGGCGGCCCAAGAGGGGGAGGCCGGCCCAAGGGGGGCCGGCCAAGGGGAGGGGGGAGGCGCCCCCAACCCTAGCCGCCTCCCCACTCCCTCCTCTTCCCCCCTAGAGCCGCCACCCCCATTCTCTTCCTCCCTGGTGTTTCTTGCTGCTCTTTGACGGCGTCTTGCTGCTGCAGAGATCCCTCGTCGCCCCTGCTTCCCCGGCCGTCTCCTTCCACCGGCGCCGCCGACCGTTCGCCGGCGATCTTGTGGCCGGTCTTGGAGAGGGAAGGGAGGAGAAGGGAGGGAGGTTCTTGGGAGGTGGATCCATGTCTCCCTGCAGATCTTCAAGGGTAACGAATGTTTTTAGTGGTAGCTTGATTCGGTTTTGTTGATTAACGGTGGATTAGATCTAAATCGGGTTCTGTCCTGGAGATTCCAGAACGCATCCGTCTCCTTGCGCGGCCAGTTTCGACCCTTTAGAGGCCGAATCTCGGGTTGACCTCTCCTAGAGATATGTTCCTGGTTTCGTTAGCTTTCTTTTGGCACTGAGATCACGAATTTTCACCCAATAGTTTAAAAGTTATGACTGTTTTACCACGTACTGCTCTGTCAGACAGAAATTCTGGATATAGTCGGTTGCACCTATGTTTTGATCTAGTTAGAGTCAGAACCAGGTCGGCCACCCCACTAGGTTTATGAAGATAATTTCACCATGTTTCCAGGCTGAGAAAGATCACTTTATTTGGATCAGTGGTCTAAAAGTTAGAGCCTTTTCTTTGGGGCTGTTCTGAATTCTGGGCAGACTGTGGATATAGTTTTTCGTTGGATGGTTAGACCCCTGTTTTGGCCGAATTAGAGTTTACCGTCAACTAGAGTTTCGTAGCCAGTTACGTTAAGAGAAGTTGAGCACTGGTTTCAGGTCTTTTGGATCTACGCTTATTTATTGGTGAATTTTCTAGTAAAACTGCCAGTTTAGGGGTATTTGGAATGTTTGGGTGAATTGATCAAATTGAACCTTTTGTTTGGTTGGTTTGGTTAGAGAATGTGACAGGGCACATGTAGCAATGTCTTACTCGTTTGTCCTTATTTCGATTATTCTATATTGTAGGCGGTGAAGCGGTGAGTGGAGGGGTATCTCAGTTACCTCCCAACCCGTCGCAGCGCGGCAGGCAAGTACTTGTATGCTATTATTGATGCAATATGTGATGTGTGTGTGCATGGTTGTACTTGTTTGCATGTGTAGTTGAATGCCATGTGTATTTTTCCATTAATGCGTGATATTCAAATTTACCATGAGATCACATCATGTCATGCATGAATTCATAATGACCACGAAAGTGGATTTCTCTTGTAAGACCCATCAATTCCAGTATGGGCATCTGAAAATCCCATCAATTCCAGAATGGGTACGTTTGTCCACCATTCCAATGTGGGTCACGTTGGACGGCCGTATGAAACGTTCTTCATACGGTAACTTTAAAGTGAACACCGACGGGTGTTTCACTCGCTATACCGGTATATGCTGCGATATGTCCACTTCCTTCATTGCATCATTTCACTTCATCCATTCATAAGAATTGTTTCCAATAAATGTTCAATCTGTGATAGTGTATATTGTTCATTGGATATTGATTGTTACTTTCAAGTACTTGCTGAGTCTTTGGCTCATTCTTGCTTTGTTATTTTATTTAGGTAAATGACAAGGAAGAACGGTTTCATGCAGGGTAGTTCAACACGATGCACCCACTACCATAATCCAAAACATTTGAGAACTTAATATTGTCTGCTATTTATGCCTTGTGTTAAATTGTAATAAGCCAACTTGGCCGTATTTACCGTATCTCCCTGAATTGTTTATCTCCACCCCGTTGATTAATCTTGTTGATGAATTCCTGTTCACGTATATCCATGTTGTATGCCACATCTAGTTATGCGTATTGTTGTGAATTTCCTAAAGATTAGTGATTGTAGGTGACATCTTGACTTCCTTATAGTTAGGGTGTTACATGCATGTTGGTCCACTGACAAGTGCTAGAGCTAAACTTCTAAATCAACAGGTGCTTTTGTTTCTTAATGAATCTTCTATTGTCATTGATCATAATTGGGTGCTACCTAATGCAAATGTTTTTTGTGTTCTCAGGTTTGAACATTATGAAGCCTTCGGAACTGACACAGACGCCGGAGCCAAAGCAATGGAGGAGAAGCTCATGGGGGACAAGCAAGGGGAGAGAAGCCCAAGAATTCAAGTCAAATTTGGAAATTCCAAAAGCCCAACTGAAATAAAATTCGGAATCAACTCATAATCAAATTTGGATTCGGAATCAGCATCAAATTCGAATTCAGAATCAGCAGGACAGTCCGGAGTAAAAAGGTCATAACTTTCACAAACGGAGTCTAATTTGGGCGTTATTGTGCATGTTGGAAAGATAACTTCAAGGCCGATCCAATGGATCCTCTCTCAGTCCGAATTTCGTCTTGAGTAAAAAGATATGGCCGAAACAATATGACGGTTGTAAAATCAGAGTTTTCTTTTTGTTTTAGATTGTGTCTGAATTGGAGTAGGAGTTCTAATTCTGAAATAGAGTAGGAGTAGGGCCTCTTGGCCGTCTATGAGTAGGAGAAGGGTACTATATATTGAGGGTTAGACCCCCATTATAACCTCAGACCAGTTTATGCATAAGAATAGAAACATAGCAATTGCTTGTTCTTTCGAAACCAGAGTTCATGCGAGGACTTTGAGAGAGGACTAGGCGATCCATTGATTCATTTTGCAATTCAAGGTCAAGCCGTCGTTCCATTGGAAATTGGGGACTTGGCGATCGTCGTCCGTGGTCTCGCGACGATCAACTATCCGGTGTGTTTTGGGCGTATTGCAAAGAGTTGAGGGTTCGTGCATTGGCGCGAGTGTTCAGCTAGCGACATCGTCTACTTCGCATCAGTTCTCCACGGATATTCGCCGAGAAGATCGGGCATCCCCGTATCTCCAGGACTCGTTGGGAGCAATATACGACCAGGACTTTCAAATCTTTTCACCCTTGCTAGATGAATTTGCTAGCGCACAATTGAAATGTTATTATATGGATGAACTTTGTTTGATTCCAAAGGTTGTAGATTTGCTCATATGTGCTACCACTACAAGTTTACAACTTCAGATATTTGAATTGTATAAATGCTTCCCTTACATTTGCAAAACTAGTTGCAATAATTGTTGTGTAGGAAATTTTGTTTTGCTCATTTTCTTGGGCTAATAATACAATAAGCTTTTATGATCGCTGCTATTCTATAACATTAATTGTGCAACAACGAAGAGTAGTTAAAACAGATGACATATACATATACCATGCATACACCTTGGCTTCTTTGTTACCCTATTTTCAGCTCATCAAAAGCCTATGACGGCTTTGTTTTCAAGAAGGGGAGGATGATGAGTACATGACCCCTGTGGATACAACCACATTTGCTATGCTTGCTATTCCAATTACAAGAGCTCGTACGCTTCAACTTATTTATCAGAACTACGACCAGTTCCGTAGGGTCTACGACCACTTCATGAAGGCCTATGACCAGTTTCACCAGTACTCAGCGAGCTCAAGACTCGTTGGGAGCAGTCTACGACCAGAGAAGCGAGCACAGTACTCGTTGGACACAATCTACGACTAGAGATAGCATGGACTCCTCAAGACCACACCAGGACCAGTCCTACGACCAGTTCTTCGACCAGAGATACACGATATGAATAGTGAATAAGGTGTTGCGTCACAGTTTTAGGCCTTGTAAGCGTCACGATGTCAGAGTCCAGGTTGTGTATGCTTCTTTCCACGGCCACACAATGCTAGGTCGACCTCCTCACATCCCCCTATATATATACAGTAGCCATCATAGTTTAGGGTGGGTTTTACTTTGAGATTATTCTTCTTAGCAGTCTCA
This sequence comes from Hsuehochloa calcarea, assembly GCA_036346395.1. Taxonomy (NCBI): domain Eukaryota; kingdom Viridiplantae; phylum Streptophyta; class Magnoliopsida; order Poales; family Poaceae; genus Hsuehochloa; species Hsuehochloa calcarea. The sequence goes on from CM070603.1 coordinate 12,281,269, forward strand.
CCGCACGTTCGATTAAGGAACCCCACATTGTGAGCTTCTCTAAAAAAGATCAGGTAGGAGAGGCCTCCAGCCCTCCACAACCCAGGGCATGACGAAATCCCGGTTCTGAAACTGCCAATTCGTGATAATATACAAGACTTCGTTGCATGGAACTATGATCAAAACGGAAGATTCTCTGTTAAATCAGCAAAAAAACTATATTTCTGACAAAGAGCAATAAGAGGGATAGCAAGAAAAGTCAGAAAGTGGGCGCTAGCAGTTTTCAATGGAGTGGGCTTTGGGAGGTGAGTGTTCCAAACAAAATGAAGCATTTTCTTTGGCGTTTCCCACACAATAGCTTGCCTCTGCGGCTGAATGTCAAGAGAAGAGGAGTCATGATTGATACAAGGTGCCCTCTATGTGGTCATTATGATGAACATGGAGGCCACCTTTTTCTCAAGTGCAAGAATGTGCAGCTCTGTTGGAGATCAATGCAGCTTGAGGAGGTTGGGCTAAAACTTGTCCATTGTATTTCAGCAACTCATGTTCTTGATGAAATCTGGCTTTTGCAGGAAGAACTAAGAATCCGTGTGTTAACTTTCCTATGGTGTCGATGGTCGGTTCGGAACAAAATAAACCCTGGTGATCATGGTGAGTTGACGATGAATTGTGATGAAGTCTTACACTATGTTCAATACCATCTTAATGATTTCAAGAAATTACTTAACCTGAACAAGGGTGGCTCTAAGCCAAGTCGCCCAAATTGTTGGTCTCCACCAACGGGTGAGTTATTGAAAATAAATATAGACGGTTCTTTCCAGGCTGAATCAAGATCAGGAGGATGGGGAGCAATTGTGAGAAACCACCTGGGTCAACCATTGATGGCTGCGGCAGGGAAGCTCAATAATCTGCAAGACGGCTTTCAGGCTGAAACAATGGCTTGTGTTGAAGCCTTGAAGAGGGCGAGTTGCATCGGTATGGGCCGGATTATTGTAGAAACTTATGCTCAGAATCTGTGTTATGCGCTGACAGAGCAAGAGCTGGACAATGGCATGAATGCTGCTATTATTCGTGAAGCCAAAGACTTGCTGTTTTTCCTTTTCGATGTTCCTGATGTTATGTATTGCCCTAGAGAATGTAATAGACCTGCACATGAACTTGCCAAATTTTGTGCTAATACGGGCATCTCGGAGTCACATATGTGACTTGACCTGTTCCCTGACTTTGTTCGTAGAATGCTGAGCAGCGATCTTGCTGCTTCATCTCCGTAATGGAATTTATTTTCCGGCCCAAAAAAGTAACGAAAAAGTGTCCCAGTCCAAAGCTGAAACCAAACTTTTTTTAAAAAAAATATTATTTTAAAAGATAATTACAAAAATAAATAGTCACCCCAAAAAAACTAGACTCTTGTCGCTATTTGAACTGGCGACGGTAGAAAAAAAATTACAAAACTAGGCTCATATCGTCGTTTGAACTGGCGACAGGAACCTGTCCAGTCTTTGTCGCTAGTTGAACTACTCCTTGTCGTAGTTCAACTAGCGACAGGAACACACTCTCCCCTATAAAACCCTATAAAAGAGCGTTGAAACCCTAAAATTCTTATGAAACTCACTTTTATTTAGGAAAAAGAGAAGGAAGGAAGGGAGAGAAGTAGAGGAGAGGAGAGAAACTAGCGAAGCGCTGCCCGTTCGGTCGCCCACCTGTCAGGGTTTTTTTTAACTGAATGGATTACATAGTTTTAGATGTAGGGTCTACTCACGTAGTGCAGCATTTTGTGTATAATATTTTTCGGTGAGTAGTCTAGTTTGAGAAATATGGTTAATCGTAGAATTCTTCTTTACGGTGCAGTGCATGAAATATATTGGACGTCACCAATTTCAAAATTTACTACAGTCAAGGGACTATTCTTGAGGGTCCTGAGGGGACTGATTTGCGTTATTTCCAATCGGTGACCGTGCCCCTGCCAAGAGCAGATGAGCGTAAATAAGGCGCTATGATGTGGTGGATGTTTCACTCATTCCAAGTGGACCATGATGTGTATGATCTGAGATTGAGTTTCCTTGCCCCCACAGCACCACAACGCGTATATTGGGAGCTAGTAGAGCTCAAGAGAATAAGGTCATGGCAGTCATATGTGCACATGGCGAGGGAGGGGAAGGTTGGATTTGGTCCTGCTAGCCCAAGTATATGCCAAGCGTACTCCTGCATCGGCGGCTGAAGAAGAAGGGGGTGGTGATGCCAAAGAAGAATTTGGGGACTCTAGCCACAGCGCGGCGCACACAATGACCGAAGCTCCTGGAGTTACTGGTGCTGTCGATGATGACCCTGTGGAAGTAGCTCCTTCAGTCAAGCAAGCTAGTAGGTTTGCTAACAAGAGCGAGGAGCTGGAAGCCATAGTACAAAGGATGGATCTCGAATACCGAGACTACATTGCATTGTCAGAAGATGAAGGATTCAACGACCAGGATGATGTGGACTAGCAGGCGGTTCCATCCGACTAGAACACATACCAGTTCGACAACCTCGTCGTTAATGAAGGCTCCCGTGTGCTGTGGGAGTACGACCAGAGTGAGGTCAAGCAAGGAGCTATGTACAAATGCAAGGAGGCCGTGCAGGAGACGGTCAAATTCTAGGCCTTGTCGGTGCGGCGTACATTCACCGTCGTTAAGTCTAACCCAAGATGCTACGACGTAAAAGTACGACATAAACGGATGCCCTTGGCGAGTGCACGCATTCCAGCCTAACTGGGGCACCTACTGTAAATGCTCTATAGTTGTTCCACACACATGTGTCTTCGCTGAGTCAGTGCAGTCCTACAGAAACCTGTCATCAGGCTTCATCACCAACCTCATGTACTGTAAGATCATGGATAATCTAGATTTTGAGTCATGATTTATCATTCGGACAGTTGAGGCAAGGTTCCAGTACACATCAGCTATGCCAAGGCTTGAAGGACAAAACAAAAGGTATTAGAATCAAGGTTTGGCACGTTCTAGGATTCCTACCACAACCTCCCAGAGCTACTCCGAGTCATACAAGACAGGAATCCCAGCACTCATGCCGACATTCAAGATTCCACACATCCGAAGTGGGCCAATAAAAGGATACTAAAGTGAGCATTATTTGCCTTTAGTCCATGCATCAATGTATTACAGCACTGTTGTCCAATGTTGTGCGTGAATAGCACATTCCTCACCGGAAAGTATAAGGGCCAGATATTGTTTGTAATAGCGACGGACGAGAACAATCAAATTCTTTTTGTGGTAATTACTTTTGTGGAAAGCGAGAGCACTAACAGCTGGTTGTGGTTCCTAAGAAATGTAAGGATTTCTATTTTATAGGGTCATCCTAACGTATGCATCATATATGATCGGCATACGGGTCTGCTGAGTGCAATAACTCAACTACAACAAGGAGAGAACGAACGACTTCCGTAGGCGGATCTGTAGAGTATGTGGTACATGAGGCACTTGGGTGTAAACTTCTACGAGCAGTTCTGCAACAATGACTTGATAAACCTGTGAAGCGAATGAGCAACCAGAACTAGCAGTGAAAGTTTGAACCACTCTGGAAGATGCTGGATGAGCGAACGCAGATGCACAGAAGGGAGGCAGCGAAAAGGGCCACCCCAAGCACTGACCAGGCCCCGAAAGTATTGCTACAGCTACCCATAGATGGTCCCAGTGTGACGAGGAAGACGGGGCGCAGAGAAATGATCGTTGCTACATGACAGGAGTGGTGCACGATATGGTATCATGACAACCAATCTAACCAAGGTATACAATTGGGTCATTCGCAACGCAAGGTGCCTCCCTTTGGTTGGTATTGTAGAGGTAATTATCTGCAGTACCACAAACTACTTTGTTAACAGAAGCAACAATGCGTTGCTCGCCATGGCAAATGACAGAGTTCTTTACTCTGCCATGATCACTAAGTACATGGAGGAGAAGAGCAAGAAGGGTGAGATTGATGGGTACACGGCGGCCCGATCTTCCGATAGGTTCTATTTGTTTCGTCGTGATGACGCTGACGCTTTGAGGCTTCCGACCCGCAGATCTTCACCTCGCAATTCGCTACACCCGCACGACTGTCGTTATCAACCACGCTCGCACGTGATCGATCTTACCACGAAGGTTATGGTTCCTGCAAGCAATCGAAACAACTCACAAGAACAAGATAAATGCAATCTGAAATATATTGCAGATTTGTATGAAGTTCACAAAGTGGGGTTTCTCAAACCATAAACGGCGAAACTGCAAAGGAAGAATAATCTAAGAAAAAACCCAACCCTAAACTGTGGCGGCTGCATGCAATATATAGGGGGGACGTGAGGAGGTCGACCTAGGGTTGTGCGGCCGTGGAACGAGACGTACACAACCTGGACTCCGGCCTCGTCACGCTTACAAAGTCCTATTAGATCCAAAACGGTGACGCAACACCTTATGTCGTGTATCTCTGGTCGAAGATCTGGTCGTAGGACTGGTCCTGGGGTGGTCTTGAGGAGTCCATGCTATCTCTAGTCGTAGATTGAGTCCAATGAGTCCAACTATTCGTAGGCCTTCTTGAGGTGGTCGTAGACCCTGCGGAGCTGGTCGTAGACCTTCTTGAACTGGTCGTAATCCTAGATTCCTAAGTATAAGTAAATCATCTCCATTAGGCAGCATCGTGGAGTTCTCAAATAATACACTCAGCCCTAGAAACGAATTTACTTGATAACTTAAGTGACGTGTACGGGCTTTTGTAATTGGAATCGCAAGCATAGCAAATGTGGTTGTATCCATAGGGGTCATGCCCTCATCATCCTCCCCTTCTTGAAAACAAAACCGTCCTCGGCTTTTGATAAGCTGAAAATAGGGTAACAAAGAAGCGAAAGTGTATGCATGGCATATGTATATATCATCTGTTTTAACTGTTCTTCGTCGTTGTACAATTAATGTTATAGAGTAGCAGTGATTATAAAAACTCATTGTATTATTAGCCCAAGAATAATCATATATAAAAACAACAATTATTGCAACTAGTTTTGCAAATATAAGGGAAGCATTTATACAATTCAAATCCCTTAAGTTGTAAATTTGTAGTGCTAGCACATATGGGCAAATCTATAACCTTTGGAATCAAACAAGGTTCATCCATATAATCATATTTCAATTGAGTGTTAGCAAATTCATCTAACAATGGTGAAAAGATTTGAAAGTTTTTCTATTCTTCAACATTATGATGCAGATTGTCAATACTAGATGATGCAATAAGAGATGAACACATAGGCGTTGAATGATCGCTTAAGTTTATTTTCTTCTCATAATGAACAAGATTCAGTTCACAAGAATTGTTGTTCAAAATAGTAAGCTTCAATTCATCTATGTGATCACAAGTTAGACATATTCGATATACACAAAATTAATTATCTACACCATAATCTCCAATCAAATTAAACTTATATCCAGGGGTGTACACACTAAACAAGGATTTCAAACATGTGATTTCAGAATGTGATAATTTCATCGGTGGCTTCAACATAAGGTAACATAAAGAAGCAGTATGAGAAATTCTAGTCAAAACTTCTTTATGTCGAACCAATTCCACATGATCATTATATGTGATTGACTCATCATATGAATCGCTCAAAACAGCAGACAATTCAATTATGTTATCACCTGGTGTATGTAATACCCCAAAATTTATTCGGGCGAATAGGAGAGTATTCGGGGGAAAGAATTAAACAGGGATTACAATTTTCAGTGATCACAAGGGGGTTTTCGCGAATTCCCGACAACCTGGGCCTTGGGCCAAAGCCCATGTGGCCCAAGAGGGGGCCGGCCAAAGGGGGAGATGACCTTTCCCCAAAAACCATAAACCCCCACTTGGAGCCGCCACCCTCCTCCCTGCCGTGTGCCACTTTCTCCTTCCCCTTGCGCCAGATTTGTTCGTCTGATTTGGGTAAGTTCCGTACGTTTTCTGATCTACCAACCTCTTAGAAAGTTGTAGCCCTTGGTCTTATCTTTCTTTAAGAACTGAGATCATCTGATTTGGAGTTACGGTTTAGGAGATATGGTAGTTTTACCGCGACTGTCTAGGAGAGCTGACGTGATTTGGCAGATTGTCTTCTCGGGCCAGTTTCGATTATTTAGAGGCCGAATCTTGGGTTTTTGTATCCTAGAGTTTTGTTCCTGGGGTCGTTAGCTTTCTTTTGGCATTGAGATCATGAGATTCCGCCTTACGGTTTAGGAGATATGAATTTTTAACCGCGCGTTGTTCTGTTTGTCTGAGATCTGGGGACTGTCAGTTTGCTCCTCGGTTTTGATCTAGTTATATTCAGATTCAGAACTTTCATCCAACTAGGTTATTGTATCCCTTTAAATAATATTTTCATGTTGATAAAGATCACCTCCATTGGATCTGTAGAATGAAAGTTAGGGTATTTTTTCTTGCTGCTGTTCTGTAGTCTGGTCAGATGTCTGTCAGGCACTTTCAATTGCAGATTAGCCTTATGTACGGGCATAATTAGGAAATATTGTCTCCTAGTGTTTTGAAGGTTTATCTGTTAAGTTTCATTGGGCGCTAGTTTCATATCGTTTCGAGTCTCAGATAATTAATTATGATTTTTCTTGTACTGCTATCCAGTAGGATGGGCAAGTGGCTGAATAGTGTAATGCCAGTTTAACTTCGTTAATTGTGTTGGTTAGTCGAAGGGTTAGTGTAGGTCTCCTGTAGATAATTCGTGCCACGTTATCCTTATTCAAAATATGTACTTGTGTAGGCGGCGAGGCATCGCATGTGGGAACACCTTCGTTGCTTGCTAACGCGTCGCGACGCGAAAGGCAAGTACATTGAAATTTTTTACATTGATGAATGATGTGTGTTTGTGTTCATGCTAATATTTCTATGATCCATGTTTTCAATCAAAGATGTTAATCAATATTCATATTCCATTACATGCAATTCCAATGTGTTAAGATATATTGATCTCTGTGGAACGCTCGCTGTTGGTTGTTGTGCCGATGAGTTGATGATCCATGTTCATATTCCATGATGTACATTCCATTCCTATTTGATAATCCATAAGGAAGAAAGTGATAAAATTCATTCCATGTTCATTCAATTCATGTGTTGTTCATATGCATTCCACAGGAATGGATTTGTAAAGACCCATCAACTCCAGTATGGGCATGTAAGACCCACCATTCCAATGTTGGCAGTTTCGGACACCCGTATGAAACGTTCTTCATACGGTAATTTGGTCCCTGGACTTTGTTAAGTATGGGCTTAAGCGAACACCGACGGGTGTCTCACTCGCTATACCGGTATGAGCATGTGTTAGTCCATTCCTTTCAATGCATCCATTCATTCCATTCATATACATAAGTTTTCAGAGATTAATTCTTAATTTGTAATGTGACTGACTTGTTCATAACCTGGTATGTTGAATTATTTATTGTACTTGCTGAGTTTTGACTCACCCTTATTTTTCTGTGTTTATTTAGGTGAATCTTGTTGTTGATAATGTTAATGGGAGGGAAGTAGACCAGCACGTTCCACACAGTTCATTACATTATATTTTCATTAATGGATTCAACTATGTTAATCTTTGATGAGAGATGAACTGTAATAAGTAATGTTTAGACTTCATGTCATGTCGTTCCATGATTAATTCCTTGATTATTCACCATTGATGAATTGGTTATTTTCACCTCGTTACCATGGTATTGTTGTCTGATTAGAGGCATATCGAACCTTATTCCGCAATTTAATGGTATGTTGTATCTTTAGGTAGCATCTTGGCTTCCGAATAGCCAGGGTGTTACAGTGTACTCAAGTCAACAGGTAAATCAACAAGTTTATCACATGGTGCACTAAAATCAATGCAGTCCGAATTCTCATCGTGAAATATGTGCATATCAGAATTATTTTCCACTAATTTTTGCTCTATAATAGTATGAACAGTGGACAATTGTAGTTCTTCACAAGCATACTCACCTTGAGTGATGATATCATCATGATCTTTACCTTTTTGGCTCACCTCAGATAAATTAGGTGCATCCATCTCCTCATCTTCTTTCTCAACGAATGGAGTCGATGGTTCAATCAGCTCATTCTCTTCTTTGGCATGGTTCTCAACTTCCTGCAAGTTGTTAGTCACAGAAAAAGACACAAACACAGGCTTGTTCTCATATTTTCTATCATCAAGTATTCTTAATTTCTCCCCAATCTGACTTACAACCTTACAAGCAAGTATAAATAACTGAGAGAGAGAATTATATTCTTTATGAACAAGAATGTCCTGAATTTCAAGATTAAGTCCACTTAAAAATCTATTTTTTGTAGCTTCAGCATGTTCCTCTATCCCGCAACGCCACAAATGAGTTTTCAATTCATGATAGTATTCCCTTACAGTTCTACTACCTTGATTTAAATGCTGTAAATTCTTACACATATCATGTTTAAAAGCAGGAGGAACAAATCTAGCATGCATAGGTACCTTCAATCTATCCCATGAATCAGGTGTTAAACCAAAATTAACTACATGATTCCACCAAATGATAGCAAAATATTTAAATTCACTAGTAGCTTGTCTGACTCTATGCACTTCAAGAACGAGATGGGTATTAAATTTTTGTTCAACTGTCATCTCCCAATCTAGATAAATTTTAGCATCATAAACACCGCAAAAGATTGTATAGTGAACTTGAATTTAGCATATGGATCATCATTAACACGTGCATTATGTTGCTAAAAGTTATTACCTCTCATACCTTGACGGTTGAAGTTCAACTGGTTCCATTGTCGTGCATCAAAGGCGTCGTGGTTGTGCATCTCATTATTATTGTCAAACTCATGGTCATGGGCTGCACCATGAGGATCCACAGGTCCATTGTTCGGTCGTTGATTGGCTAAACTATCAATGCGTGCATTGAGCTTTGCAATACTATCATTGAGTTGTAGCAGTGTAGCATTTGTTTCCGCACTCACGTCTTCACCTGCCATGGTTAGTAGGAGACAAAAGACAGCACAAATGTATTATCCCTATCAACTACCAGGTGGTGGAAGGTGGAATCACACACTCTCAAGCGTCTTACCAAGCTCTGATGAGTTTCTTACCCAATCGCAGCAGGTGGTCTGATCGGAGAAGGTAGGATGTATGACCACGGTGGAGGCGAATGCGAGGATCCAAATCTGAGGGCCGAAAGTAGGTGGAGCTCGGATAGGCAATGTATAGTTGCAAGGAATAGCAATAATGAAATCAGATTAGCAAAGCTGAATCAAAGTCCAGAGTACTCGTCGCAGTTGCTCGCCCAAACGCATTCCTAGAACTAGCTCAAGCAAGCTGAATAATAGGGTAGATACAAGCACAATGGAACAAAATTCACAAAGCAACTGATTTCTCCAGTGGGTGGTCGTGGACCAACTGTGGGTTGTCTTGGGCCACTTGAGTGTGGTCGTAGACCAACTGAGGGTGGTCGTGAGCCAACTAGGGGTTCTTTTTATCTCCTTTTTCTTTCTTTTTATCTTTTTTTTTCTGACTGTAGAAACGCAACCTAGGGTTCCTGATGCGGGGTGCCCGATCTTCTCGACGTAGGACCTGTCGATAACTTGTGTACCCTGACGAACCACCAGCTGATCCCCCGCGCCAATGCACGGACTTGCAACTCTATGGAAAATTCGCCCAAACACACACTTGATTGGATCCTCGCTGACCACAAGCGAAGATCGTCGAACCCTCAATTCCCAACGGAAAAGCAAGAACGACCCCTTGTTCTCAATGCCCAATTCCCTCTGTTTTGCTATAAGCACAACAGGAGAATCAAGCAAAAGCTTTGAAAATATATTAAACGTGGTCTGAGGTTACAATGGGGGTCTACCCCTCTATATATAGTGCTCCTACTCCTCCTCATGGCTGGCCAAGAGGCCCTACTCCTATTCTAATTCGGATTTGGAGTCCTACTCCAATTCCGACACATTCCAAAACAGAAAAGGAAACTCTGATTTTACAACCGTCATATTGTTTCGGTCATATCTTTTGATACGGGATGAATTTCGGAGTGAGGGAGGATCCGTTGGATCGGGCTTGAAGTTAGCTTTCCAACAAGCCCAAGAACACTCAAATCGGACTCCGTTTGTAAAAGTTATGGCCATTTTAATCCGGACTGTCCTGCTGATTCCGAATCCGAATTTGAGGCTGATTCCGAATCCGAATTGAATTATGAGTTGATTCCGAATTTGAATTTGGTTGGGCTTGTGGAAGTTTCGAATTTGACTTGGATTCTTGGACTTCTCTTCCCTTGCTTGTCTCCCACGAGCTTCTCCTCCATTGTGATGACCTTTCTTCAAAAACAACCTCATATCCTCCATCTCCGTTCATTATTGAATCTTCCAATCTGAGCACAAGCAAAACACTAGTTTTAGGTAGTATGAAATTCTCAACTAATTTAAAAGTAAATTCAGTGAATAGATTCACCTGTTGGATAAGCTTCTCTTGTTTTTCAACTCTCTTAGTAAGCTCATGTTGTTCTGAGGTATTTAATGAATTGAAAACATTATATGAAACAACGTAGCTAAGGATGTCCGCATCATCCTCCCTTTCTTCAAAAAAAGCCGTCCTCGGCTTTTGATAGCCTGAAAATGTGCTAGACGAAGAAAACAACGTATATGCATGGTATATGTATGAATCAATTATTGTATTCTTCTTGTTGTTCTGCACATTCGATAGCTCAAAATCATATTTCAAATTGCCCAACTGACTAATATGATAAAATTTAACCTTCACAACATCAAAATCAACTAAAGTCGGTGAAAACCAATTGATACCATTCCATGATTTAACTGTGTTACTCTGATTAGTTATACATTTAAGAGATAAACAAGTAGGCATCATGTTGCATTCTAAACAATAGACACTTGTTTTTAAACCCATCTTAAAGATATCATGACATTGCTCAATAAATGGTTTGCGCAAAACATGTGATTGTAAATCAACAAGATTATCATAGGTAATGTATATTTGATAAACTTGAGACATGTTGTCTACACCAACATCACCAATCAAATTGAATTTATATGTGTGTATGTAGCTATTTACTAGTGATCTTAAGTGTGAAATTTCAAGAACCTTCTTAATCACACTAAATACATGTTTAGGACTATCGAATATGATATAACACAAAGAATTATTAATGTGTATTCTACTAAGAACTTCTTTTTGAGTAATCAATTTCACATTATGCAAATTAAGCATATCAAATTTAGAACGTGGAATCATCAAATGAATAATGGAGTTCTCAGTTTTACGCACCTTGTTTTCATAAACGACTAATTCAGTACAAATAGTGTTACCTTGATCTTCAGGTATTCCCTCTCCATCCATGGTTAGCTCTTTATCTTTCTCTTCCAATGGTGAGGGCTCTTGAATCTCCAACTCCTTATTTGCTTGGTCCACCTGCAGAATGTGGGATACAACACTAGAAATAGAGGGTAAGTTGTTAGGTTCAAAAATAATCTTATTTATCCTATCATCTATCTCTCCCTTTCTTTTGGTGTATCTCTCACACTCTCAATTGGGATGCTCTCAACCTCGCGTATGGTGGACTCACACACTCACTCTTTTATCACTCTCACTCAATTTGGCTATGTGGCTCTCATTCTCACATGGGTTTTGATACATCTCATCCTTGTAAGACCGTAGGCCAAGAAGGGCACAACTACCACCAACCACGACCTCCTCACGTGTTGCGGGTTGTGACGGGCAAAGACTACTCATCACCTCGGTCGAAGAAAAATTCCGATGCTCGATCTTCTTCTCAAGTGACACACCAGTGGATGAATTAGAACTAAAGAGCCAGCGCAGATTTAATTGATGTGCTTGAATGTGTTTAAGTCTCTTTTCTGCCTTCATAGCAAATTTCACAAGATCTTGCAGACTACGAAAATATTCATCTTGAAGTGCAGCAACGATCTGATAATTCAAGCCTGCTTTGAAGTATGTCTTTTCTTGATATGGACTAGTGATATTGGCACGGCGCATTGCATGATTCAACTCAATATAGTAATCTTTGACAACTTTGCATCCTTGTTTAATGCTCTCCACGTGTCGTAGTAGTTCCCGCTCATAATAGGATGGAACAAATTCTCTTCTCATGATGTTTTCCACCTAGTTGTTGCCACCAACTAAAGGCATAGTCCGTAAAAACAAAGTGGCCACTCACTTCCTTGGCTTCGATTCAACTTATGGGATTCAAGCTCGAACTCCATGTCTTGTACCCACTCAAGATACTCCTCTGGATCATTACTACCATAGAAGGGAAGATACGTATACTCGCGATCTGCCATTGTTAGCAGCAAAGCAAAGAATATGTATGTAGGTGTATGTGGATATGTAGAGGTCACTCAACTCACAATCCTAACAAGGTGAAGTTTCTTTACCGTTCCGAAAGGAATTAAGATCAACAATACTTACACTTCAGGACAGCAGGAACCACAAGGTGATGTGTGAGCGAATTTCAAGAGCAAGTCAAAGCACGACAACGGGTGTTTTGTGGAGCTTGGTATGGATACCTACTTAATTTGAAAATTCTAGGTATTGTAAGGCTAAGTAAATATCCAAACTAGAATTCAATGCCTAGTTGCCGATCACAAAGATATAAGTGAAAATCAAAGCAACTCACACGCAAATATATTGGAACTTAGTGCAATCAAGGAATGAGCTATGTAAGATATAAGTGAAGAACAAAATAGCTCGTATTGCACAAGTTATAGAAAGACGCTAGCTAGTTGCAAATAATGAAACTAGGGCACAAGATTGCACAAAATATTGATATTCTAACAATTGAACCAAGAATGAGTGGGGATTTTCGCTCAAGTTTATGGTTCGGCTATGCGCTTTCTTTTTCCTTTTCTCTTTTCTCTTTTCTTTTTTTTTCTTCTTTCTTTTTTTTCCTCTTTTTCCTTCTTTTTTTTGAACTATGGCCAAAATTCTTGGTCTACCAAAAATGAGCAAAAGTTCTTTCCCACCTTTTGATCTTTGAACAATTGCAAGAACACAAATATTAATATGCAGCCCTAAGCAACGATTTAGCTAGTCTTAAATAGGTTCAAAGTATTCGCAAAGGATTGAAAGGTTCACAAAGGATAAATTGGTTACTCACTTTTTTTTGACACGACTAAAAAAAATCAAACTAGGCTCAAATAAAAAGCAACACAAAAGAATTCAAGATCAGCAAACTAAACTTGATTCTAATGGACAAAAACTTAACAAAACTCACTAGAATAACAAATTAAATACTACGGCTGAAAGAATTTTTTTTGTATGGCTTTTTCGTGTATAGGGAATAAAATAGATACTGGATAAAGATCCTACCGAGTCAACTGAGCTCGATACCACGATGCGGGTGCCCGATCTTCTCGACGTAGGACCATCGATAACTTGTGTACCCGACGAACCACCACCGATCCCCGCGCCAATGCACGGACTTGCAACTCTATGGAAAATTCGCCCAAACACACACTTGATTGGATCCTCGTGACCACAAGCGAAGATCGTCGAACCCTCAATTCCCAACGGAAAAGCAAGAACGACCCTTGTTCTCAATGCCCAATTCCTCTGCTTTGCTATAAGCACAACAGGAGAATCAAGCAAAAGCTTTGAAAATATATTAAACGTGGTCTGAGGTTACAATGGGGGTCTACCCCTCTATATATAGTGCTCCTACTCCTCCTCATTGCTGGCCAAGAGGCCCTACTCCTATTCTAATTCGGATTTGGAGTCCTACTCCAATTCCGACACATTCCAAAACAGAAAAGAAAACTCTGATTTTACAACCGTCATATTGTTTCGGTCATATCTTTTGATACAGGATGAATTTCGGAGTGAGGAGGATCCGTTGGATCGGGCTTGAAGTTAGCTTTCCGACAAGCCCAAGAACACTCAAATCGGACTCCGTTTGTAAAAGTTATGGCCATTTTAATCCGGACTGTCCTGCTGATTCCGAATCCGAATTTGAGGCTGATTCCGAATCCGAATTGAATTATGAGTTGATTCCGAATTTGAATTTGGTTGGGCTTGTGGAAGTTTCGAATTTGACTTGGATTCTTGGACTTCTCTTCCCTTGCTTGTCTCCCACGAGCTTCTCCTCCATTGTGATGACCTTTCTTCAAAAACAACCTCATATCCTCCATCTCCGTTCATTATTGAATCTTCCAATCTGAGCACAAGCAAAACACTAGTTTTAGGTAGTATGAAATTCTCAACTAATTTAAAAGTAAATTCAGGTGAATGATTCACCTGTTGGATAAGCTTCTCTTGTTTTTCAACTCTCTTAGTAAGCTCATGTTGTTCTGAGGTATTTAATGAATTGAAAACATTATATGAAACAACGTAGCTAAGGATGTCCGCATCAGTTCCTCTCTTTTTTTTGCGAGACCTTGACTCACAACTCTTCGAAACCCTCTTCTGGGTCTGGGGATATATATATGTCACAAACTTTTTCCAGGGAGCAGGGGTATAAAGGTAATAAAAAGATACTCTCTCTCTCTCTCTCTGAACTTTGGCTAGGTGGTCGAAAGGGTAGGTGGTCGGATCCGAGGAGGTGGTCGAGCCGACTAGGCAATCGAACCCGAGGAGGTGGTCGAACTCGAGTAGATGGTCGAACTCGAAGAGATGGTCGAATACGAGGAGGTGGTCGAACTCGAGGAGGTGGTCGTATCCAACTAGGTGGTCGTATCCAACCTGATGGTCGAACACGAGGAGGTGGTCGTATGGGGAGGGGGTCTCACGATCTCGGCTATACCGGACAAATGAAAGGATGTAACTAAGGGCAGGCTGAGATACACAAAGACCAAAACAGCGAAGACTCGACACTAGAAACTAGATCACGACAACTAGACCAGCAACAAAGACACCGACTATGGACTCGAATTTAACAACGCAAAAACTGAAAACACAATTGCGAAAGGCACAAAGTGGTTTGGACAGCAGAAGAACTAAGATCTAAATTTTTTTTTGTAGGGTAATTTTCTGGACACTAGGTGATGGAACACAACTAACAAAAAGGGGATAAACGAGATTACCTAACGGGCAACCTTAGCTCTGATACCAAATGATGGGTACGCGGCGGCCCGATCTTCTGATAGGTTCGATTTGTTTCGTGTTGGACCGAAAAGGCGACTAGAGGGGGGGTGAATAGGAGCACGCTCACTTTTTCCCAAATTATGAATTCAACACAATTTCACTCCAATAGCTATTTGAAAGCTATGAAGATCAATGTACCAGTACAGCGGAATACTAGTATTGAATCCAATAAAATCCCCTAAGCAAAATAACAAAATCAACTAAGATTACAAAATCTCAAAAGCACGGGCGGTCTGACCTCTGGACCCAGCCGGTTGGACCGATTGCCGGGCGGTCTGACCGCTGTTGTACTGGCGGTCGGACCGCTCCAAAATCGGTCCAACCGGCTGGGTCCAGAGGTCAGACCGCCCGTGCTTTTGAGATTTTGTAATCTTAGTTGATTTTGTTATTTTGCTTAGGGGATTTTATTGGATTCAAAATCCAAAATCGGTCTGACCGGTGATGACGAAGCGGTCGACCACGACTCGAAACAGATCTGAAACAGTAAAATCAGCCCGATGACGAAGTTGCAATTAGGTCAAACTTTTGATTCTCAACTCCAAACTTAATGAAACTTTGCACACACCTTCTCTATGCTATTGAGGACCTATTCCAATCGAATATTATGATAATTCTTGGATAGATCCTGAGCAATTTCCAATTGATTAACAGAAGGTCTAAAACCGGGCAAGAACGAAAACTTGATCCTAATGCTTGTTCGTGAGAGATTGATGATCAAGATGATGCTAGATAGATTCACACAAATCACAGCAAGTTAATTCACGTGAAAGAATCAATCACAAACTCGCGGATCAAAAAAAACCCTAAAATCACGAAATTGAAGGCAAGAACGAAAAGAGACTTATCTCAAGCAAACCTTGCATAGATTAAGAACGTGATCGTTCTTGGGATTACACCCACACCATCATGGATCAGTGGTCAATCCAAGATCACGAAATTCTCCTCAAACCATGAAAAGCCCTAGCCTCCACCTCAACTCCCCCTAAGCCAATTAGGGTTTGAAGACAACAAAAGAGGTGAAAAACAGCGAGAGAGAGGGGTGTAGCCACCACCTCCTCCTATTTATAGTGGACGCCTAGAACTCTCTAGGGTTTGACTCAATTGGGCTCCCGTTAAGGCCCACTAACAAACGGGTCACACACGCACGCTTCGCAAAGCGCCGTCTTTAACCTTTTGACCTAAACCGCTTCACCATGCGCCATGGATTTGCCAATAGGTCACCCTTGTCCATCTTGTGTCACGCTTGAGTCATTGACTCACCCGACATCGCCGATCGTTCGACCTCAACTCTCCAAGTCTAGTCCCGATCCTCCTCGCCGTTGACCGTCGTTGACCACCAAGCAACCTGCACAACCATAGACAAGCAAACACGAATTCGGGAACAAGTTCTTCACAACTTGACCCATGTTAGTCAAAACATGCATCATGCAAACCATATGCCACGATATCAATGACTTTGACCTAACAAAACAACATCGCCACGGTTGGCCGACGTTCAAGTCAATCTGGGCCCGACCGCTCCATGTGAGCGGTCGGACCGCCCCTGGGACTTAGCCAAAATTCATGCCCAAATTCAAACCTTCGAAATTAAAACGAATAGAACTTCTTCTTGAGACTCCAAAATTATGAGACCAAGTGCATTGGGATCCCTCACTTGCCTACAACACCTATTTTTGGCCCACTGTTTGACCACTTTTAGGTCACACCGGTCCGACCACCCCACATGGTCGGTCCGACCGATTTGGGACCGGGACGACCGCGATGTTAGGACCGGTCGGACCGCCCCGGTCCAGAATGCCTGTAGTTTTGTCGAAAACTCGTGAAACGACAAACCGTAAATACCATTGCCAATTGTCACATCATCCTAAGATCTGAAACATATCCCCATGATATCCACAATCTCCCCCTTGATGAACACATTGGCAATTATCCAGAAAATGAAGTAAGAGGTTTGAAAACGAGTTTACTCGCAGTTTTCGCACAAGGGCACAACTTGGTCCACAAGCAAGAAAAAGCAATGTAAATGACCAAGCTGGCATCAGAATAGTATAGGCATGTGAGATAAGGCAAAAGAAAGCATAAAAATTTTGATTTCCAGAAAAGGGTCAAAATTCTCACATAAGGTCCATATGAAAGAACAATTGTTCAATTGACCTATGATCATTGTGAGGATAAAAGAATGCAATTCAAGTTCAGAATATTCAATAAGACAATAAGAATGCAACTCAAGAACTCCCCCTCACTATGATCCTCAATTTTTAAATTTTCAGTTTCTCCCCTTTGTATAAACTTCTCCCCCAACAAAGAAATATCTTCTCATTATCTCATTAACACATCTTCTCTTCTCATTTAACACATCTTCTCCCCCTTTGACAATGGATTCATCAAGGAATCACGCCTTCCTCTCATCCAGAGATAACAAATATAGAATAAAGGAAGAAGCAGAAACAAAAGAAGCATAAAGAGGAGTATGCATGAAGTGCAATGGAGTGACTTCATTTTTGTATTTTTCAATTTTTGATTACAAGAAGCTTTGGAGATTACCCAAAAGAGCTAGCCAGTATTTCTAATATTGCACAAACAGCATATCAAGCCTGACAGCGCTAGCAAGATCATGGTAAGACATGTATATCAAAGCTAAGCACAAAGGCTCAAAAGTAAAGCAGTAGATTTGATCAATTTAAGCAACGCTTTAAATTCAGCAAGTTCATCAACAGGGATCCTAAAGTGAAGTTGGCCATGTCAAAATGTCAAAGTGAGATAAAAAAATCTAACAAAGACAACATTAAGAGTCAATCAAGTCCCGCATTGAATCATTTTGCTCAATATTTTGTAAACGCCCATTTGTCAACATTTTTCACATATACATTGAATATTGAAGTTGACTAATGATCTAACTTAGTGACAAGATCCTGGACTAGGAGCCATCCACAAACTCATCCTAAGCTTCGACCAGAAGTTGATTAAAGGTATATCTTAGTAAAGAAGATCCTGGACTAGGAGCCATCCACAAACTCTTTCTAAGCTTCTACCAGGGCGACAAATCTTGAGGTTCATGTCATTTCTGACAAGCAGTCCCCATGAGATCGTCTGGCTCATCAAACTATCTCCAAGTTCATGTCATTTGACAAGCAGTCTCGTAAGAATAGTTTGGCACAATTTAAGCATAAGACAATCTTGATTTTTATTTTTCATATGAGCAGTTTTAGAATCTCAAGAACACAAAAGCTCAAGTAATGGTCAATTTTAGATCAAAGAGCGAACAAAGCAATTCTGACAGGGCCAATGTCACAAAAGGAGCACTAATTGCGCAACTCGCTAAAACATCCACAAATTGCAATTTCTTAGTTCGAGTTGTTTTAAAAGTTCTAGCTTATATAGCAAAGACTTAGCTACACATGTAAAAGCATGATAATTCTAGCAAGTCAAAATACTAGACATGACATTGAGCAAGAATTGAAATACAAAAGCTCCAAAGGGTAATAGGCAAAGCTTCATCAATTTTAAAAGATAAGCAGAAAATCTTATATTACAATGCATCTTTTTGGATTTTTCATACCACCTGTTGTATTTTTCATATGAATGCAATATGATACAATGAGGTACAATAAAAAGCCTAAAAACCTAAAAAGTTCAAAAAGAGCACCAAGTTCAGAAAAAGAACAATAAAAGATCAAAAGAACAAGGAAAGATCAGAAAAGATCAAACTCCCCCTCAAACCAACCCATAAGGATAAAATACCCCTAACTCGCTTCTCAAGGTGGCAAACCTAGTTGGGTCTAAAGGTTTGGTGAGGATAAAATCAAAAGATAAGAGAAGTGCCTAGTGAGTGACAAGCGCCTGAGATACTCTTCCTATCTAGCTGACAGCCCGCACAATCAGGATAAGAAAAACCCCCGAATGGACAATGATAAAGAACAGGAATATCAAATGCCATACAAAGAGAGTAGAGTGTAAGTACCTGAATAAGAGCTTAACGGCCTGGCGATGGGAGGTTCTCGGAGATGCTTGAAACCCGTCTACTGCGTGAAGGAGGTGAACCATCTTGAGTCTCCGGTCATATGACGTGAACAGCCGGAGTCAACAAAGCACGTGCTCTTCCTCTTTCCGCGGCAATCTTGAAAAATCAAGGCACAGAAGAACGATGTGTCTCGATACTGGGGTTAGTTAAACAAGACTTAGGAACCCAGTACTGACACACACGTCTGCGAGTAGTATGCAAAGCAGAAGTGTTATCCTTGATTCTATTTGCATTCCTATCATGAGTAATGGTCACAAGAACATGAGAATTATCCTGTCTAGGAGCATGATGATAAGCATGTGAAACAAATCCTAACCCAGGTTTATTCTTTTCAAAATGACCATGTCTCATAAAAGCTTTAGGTTGAGTGGATGAAATACTAGCAAAAATTTTCTTATTATTTTTCAACCTAGGCCAACAAAACTCAATCAAATGCCCACTTTTCTTGCAATAAGTGCAATGGTACTTGGTACCACTAGAAGAAGCACCCTTTGAATTAACACATGGTTGGGCAAAACCTGCAGATTTAAAAGAGGTTTTTGCAGGTTGGGTTTTGAATTCAATTAAACCTTTTCCCAAGACTTGAATGACTTTTGGCTTTGAATTGTCTTGAAAAGAATTGAATCCTAAACCTTGCTTCTTATAAGGAGTTTTAGACTTGTCAAGAATCGTGTTTAACTGTTTCTTACCTTTAGAAAATTTCTCTAATGTATCATGAAGGTAAGCATTTTCTTTTCTCAAATTAACACAAGCATCACAAGTTTTATCCATAGATTTCTCCTTATATAAAGCAATTTCAAGCTTAAGAGCGGAACAAGAAGCACAAATAGTAGTTTCAATATTGTCCTTAAGCTTAGCATATTTGACTCTAGCAGCTTCTAAGATATCTTTGATTTCACGTTCTTTTTCTAAGCATGAAGTGCAAGGGCTAGAATCAATCACATCAGAAACAATCAACTTGCTAGACTCTAAACATTTTTCACAAGGAGCAGATTTAATTTCAATTAGCTCGGTTCTAGCATTTTCAAGTTGTTGCAAAGCAATATTGTGAGCAGATTGCAGTTTAGCCAATTCTGAGTGCATGTCATGACAAGATAAACATTCATTAGGTTCAAGAGTCTTAACATTTGCAAGTTCTAGTTTCAGTTTACCAATTTTTGACTCTAGTTTCTTATTTTTAGTCATGACAAATTCTAGCGCTTCATCTTGACTAAGCAGTTGCTCATATATGGAATCATATCTAGTAGAAAGCTCATCATAAGAGAGGGATACCTCATTATCATCAATGTCGTCAGTGTCAGCCATGAAGCACATGCCGGTGAAGTCTTTGGCCTTCCCTTTCTTCTTGTCTTGAGGGGTCTTCTCCTCCTTGTTCTCCTCGCTCCCGGAGTCCACATCGCTCACAAATTGCTCTCCAAAAGCGGCAAGGACCCGGTGAGCGGCCTTTATGAGCTTGACAGCATCATACTCAGAGTTGTTCTCATGAGGCTTCTTCCAGGCTGTCTTCTCCTCCCTGTTCTTGCCCTTACCTTTTAGCTTGGGGCAATTGGCCCGGATGTGGTAGAGCTCTCCACACTCATAGCAAGTAACAGGATCACCTCTCTTTTTATTTCTCACATTGTTGTAAGCCTGTGTGAATTTTTTAGCTAGGAGAGCTAACTCTGTCTCAGGAATATTTTCAAGCTCCTCCTCAGAAATCGCAGATAAGCAAGCAAATGAAAATACAGAAGAAGATTCAAAAGAGTCATCAAAAGCCTTTTTGAGAGGATCTGCTACCAAAGCTAAATTATCTTTCTTGGGATGATCAACTCTATTAATTTCATGAGTCTTGAGTTTACTATAAAGCAATTCTAAAGTAAGACTTGAAAGATCAACATTTTCTTCTATAGCAGTAGCCTTCATCTCCCACTCCTTGGTGTTGATTGCAGCCAAGAGATGGGTGGCATTTTCAGATTGAGAATATTCAATATCAACAGCTTTCATCTGATTAATCACTTTATTAAAGCGACTGAAAATGTCATCGATGCTCTCTCCAAGACGCATCTCAAATTTGTTATAATCACGCTTATAGATTGTTTGGCGCACTTTCTTAATTTGGGACGAACCCTCATGATAGGTTTCGAGGGTGTTCCAAATCTCGTGCGCAGTCGCAAAATTGCAAATCCTATCATATTCTTGTCTACCAAGCGCACCATATAAAAGGTTCTTGGCCTTGTTGTTCTTAGCCAAAAGAATTGCAGAAGCAGGAGTTTCAACCTCAGGAATAATAAGCGGGGATCGAACAACGTCCCATAAAGCTTGTCCCTCACTCTCAAGGAATACTCGCATACGATTCTTCCAATAGGCATAGTCGTGCCCATTGAAGATATGCGGTTTTGTAGAGAACCTATCCATCGCCAAAGGTCAGTGACCGGTTAAGATCAAGATTGAACTAACCTTGCTCTGATACCACTTGTTGGACCGAAAAGGCGACTAGAGGAGGGGGTGAATAGGAGCACGCTCACTTTTTCCCAAATTATGAATTCAACACAATTTCACTCCAATAGCTATTTGAAAGCTATGAAGATCAATTTACCAGTACAGTGGAAGACTAGTATTGAATCCAATAAAATCCCCTAAGCAAAATAACAAAATCAACTAAGATTACAAAATCTCAAAAGCACGGGCGGTCTGACCTCTGGACCCAGCCGATTGGACCGATTGCCGGGCGGTCCGATCATTGTTAGATTGGCGGTCGGACCGCTCCAAAATCGATCGGACCGGTGATGACGGGCGGTCGACCAAAAACTCGAGCAATGATCCAAACAAGAAAATCACCCGATGACGAAGTTGCAATTAGGTCAAACTTTTGATTCTCAACTCCAAACTTAATGAAACTTTGCACTTCTCTATGCTATTGAGGACCTACTCCAATCGAATATTATGATAATTATTGGATAGATCCTGAGCAATTGCCAATTGATTAACAGAAGGTCTAAAACCGGGCAAGAACGAAAACTTGATCCTAATGCTTGTTCGTGAGAGATTGATGATCAAGATGATGCTAGATAGATTCACACATATCACAGCAAGTTAATTCACGTGAAAGAATCAATCACAAACTCGCGGATCAAAGAAATCCCTAAAATCACGAAATTGAAGGCAAGAACGAAAAGAGACTTATCTCAAGCAAACCTTGCATAGATTAAGAACGTGATCGTTGCTGGATTACACCCACCCCATCATGGATCAGTGGTCAATCCAAGATCACAAAATTCTCCTCAAACCATGAAAAGCCCTAGCATCCACCTCAACTCCCCCTAAGCCAATTAGGGTTTGAAGACAACAAAAGAGGTGAAAAACAGCGAGAGAGAGGGGTGTAGCCACCACCTCCTCCTATTTATAGTGGACGCCTAGAACTCTCTAGGGTTTGACTCAATTGGGCTCCCGTTAAGGCCCACTAACAAACGGGTCACACACGCACGCTTCGCAAAGTGCCGTCTTTAACCTTTTGACCTAAACCGCTTCACCATGCGCCATGGATTTGCCAATAGGTCACCCTTGTCCATCTTGTGTCACGCTTGAGTCATTTACCTCACCCGACATCGTCGATCGTTCTGGACCTCAACTCTCCAAGTCTAGTCCCGATCCTCCTCGCCGTTGACCGTCGTTGACCACCAAGCAACCTGCACAACCATAGACAAGCAAACACGAATGCGGGAACAAGTTCTTCACAACTTGACCCATGTTAGTCAAAACATGCATCATGCAAACCATATGCCACGATATCAATGACTTTGACCTAACAAAACAACATCGCCACGAAGTTGGCCGACGTTCAAGTCAATACCGGTCTGACCGCTCCATGTGAGCCGGTCGGACCGCCCCTTGGGACTTAGCCGAAATTCATGCCCTGAAATTCCGAAACCTTCTGGAAATTAAAAACGAATAGAACTTCTTACTGGAGACTCCAAAAATTATGAGACCAAGTGCATTGGGATCCCCTCACTTACCTACAACACCTATTTTTGGCCCAGCTCGTTTTGACCACTTTTAGGTCACAGCCGGTCCGACCGCCCCACATGGCCGGTCCGACCGATTTGGGACCGGTCGGACAGCCGTGCTAGGACCGGTCGGACCGCCCCTGTCCAGAATGCCTATAGCTTTGTCGAAAACTCGTGAAACGACAAACCGTAAACACCATTGCCAATTGTCACATCATCCTAAGATCTGGAACATATCTCCATGATATCCACATTTCGTCGTAAGGACGTTGACGCTTTGAGGCTTCCGACCCGCAGATCTTCACCTCGCAATTCGCTACACCCGCACGACTGTCGTTATCAACCACGCTCGCACGCGATCGACCTTACCACGAAGGTTATGGTTCCTGCAAGCAATCGAAGCAAATCACAAGAACAAGATAAATGCAATCTGAGATATATTACAGATTTGTATGAAGTTCACAAAGTGGGGTTTCTCAAACCATAAACGGCGAAACTGCAAAGGCAGAATAATCTAAGAAAAAACCCAACCCTAAATTGTGGCGGCTGCATGCAATATATAGGGGGGATGTGAGGAGGTCGACCTAGGGTTGTGCGGCCGTGGAACGAGGCGTACACAACCTGGACTCTGACCTCGTCACTCTTACAAAGTCCTATTAGATCCAAAACGGTGACGCATCATCTTATGTCGCGTATCTCTGGTCGAAGATCTGGTCGTAGGACTGGTCCTGGGGTGGTCTTGAGGAGTCCATTCTATCTCTAGTCGTAGATTGAGTCCAACGAGTCCAACTATTCGTAGGCCTTCTTGAGGTGGTCGTAGACCCTGCGGAGCTGGTCGTAGACCTTCTTGAACTGGTTGTAATCCTAGATTCCTAAGTACAAGTAAATTATCTCCATTACGCAGCATCATAGAGTTCTCGAATAATACACTCAGCCCTAGAAACGAATTTACCTGATAACTTAAGTGACGTGTACGGGCTTTTGTAATCGGAATCGCAAGCATAGTAAATATGGTTGTATCCATAGGGGTCATGCCCTCATCAGAGATGCACCGGGCATTCAAGATGGGTACAAGAGGACTTTGCCTTGAGATAATGTGCAGGGATAAAGAATGTCGTGGGACGAGTCACGAGAGGATCACCCACGAGTGCATGCTACGTCGCACTAGTTGTGTATGCACTTGCAATAAACCCCTACTTCCATATAGGCCCTGCTCCCATGTCATGGCTGTATGTTCGACAGTGGCGCAGCATCCTGGTAGTACCTCTCTAACTATTTCAACAAGAACAAGGTGATGCAAACCTAGAGTGTAGATATCTATGGTTACGCCTTGGTTGGCCATTTCACTGGCCATCCCAGCCTGGGAGCAACTAATCGACATTGATAGGCTTAAGTGAAAGGTTGGTCGGCAGCAGGTACAACACATTAGGAACGACATGGACAAAGCAGAAACCAGGCATCGTACGAAGAAGTGCTCTATTTGCAGAGAGTCTGGGCACACTTTCAAGAAATACCCCACAAGAAATCCTTAGGATGAAGGAGATATTGGAACTCTGGACGTCGCCATGGGGAACTCATCCGACCGCCCGACTTGAGGCAGTCAACATGGGGGATGTTGAGGTCGTGGCCACAGGTAAGCACAGACAGTTATAATATGTGATGGCCAATGCTTTTGAATATCACTTTGATTTGTAAAAAACTAAGTGTTATGATATTTTGCTTAATGTTATATAGTATCAGTGTGATTTGTCATAGTTTTGATGGACATATGGTAGACACCGCTGATGAAAGATGTGTAGTTGTGAAAGACGTAAAGGCTGCTATCGAGCATCGAACTTTTGAGGTAAGGTAACATACGTGCATGTGTGGAAAATTTTGAGGCAAAGCACTAGAAATACATTAGAGTCCGCAGACAGAAGCATGTTACACGTGGTCACATGGCATGATGGTTCAGATAATTGCTTTAGTCATCTTCGCACTACTACTGTACACTGCAACACAAGTATCTGGACTATGTAAGTATATATGCCTTTAGGAGATAGGAATAACAAGGCGGGTAGGACGGGGAACTACTACAGAATGGCCCAACCTACTGCATAGACTAGGGCCATTTGCCCTTCCTTACGAGCTCGATATTGTACTCCTCGCCAGCCGCCTTAGCCTTGGCCACCATTTCCATCTTTCTCTTGCACTCCCTCTCGCGAGCCTCGTGCTCCCTACACCTGCACGCCTCGAGATGAGCTTGTGTCTCCCACCGGATACGCACGTTGTGCCCTTCATTACGGCGCTCCTGCTCCCTCTTTCTTCCGGTCCCTCTTGGCATCCTCTCATCGCAGATCAAGACACCACCGTGACGTGGTGGATCCTTCGTCGATCCACTTATGATAGCCACATAGCTGATCTGGAGACTCCAGGTAGACTAAAGAGGTTGTTAGTGCATATTTTGAAAGAGAAATGATAGGAGAACATACTGTAACCGGTCCTTACCGGTTGCCGATAACGGCCCGAGTCTCAATAGCTATCGAGATAGTCTCAGGAGTAGTTCGCGTAACCCTAGTAATGCATGCCTAGGCTGAGCCACTCCTTGGACTTGAAGAACTTGCATGGATCCTCGCACCAACAGATGGGCGATGTATCCCCCTACGGCGGGTGTTGCAGCGAATGCTCATTTGGAATGTTTAGGTAGGGGTTGCTACTACGGGGGCGTCATTGCGACGAGGTGCCCTCCTGGCATGCTCTGTTTGTTCGTCCCTGGCCATAACACCCCTTGCGAGTTCGAGGATCTCGTCCTGTTGGTTCGCCATCTGAGCGACATTGTGTTGAAGTCTTGATGCAGGAGAACCCATTGTGGAAGGGGTAGCACTTTACGTGGCTGAATTGTAATTCGGTTGAAGGAAATTCGTGTCCGCGAGGCATCGGAGTTGAGGAGGAATCGTGTGGCAGCGTTGCGCCACGACGCCAGGAAGCGCACTCGTTGGGTCACGCCGCAGTGCAAAGCTACCTCGCTGGGACACGCCATCGCACGGCCGCCTCGTTGAGTCACGCCGCACCACAAATCGCCTCGTTGTCACCTCACGCGCAAAGTCGCCTCGTCAGTCACGCCTCGTGGTGTAGAGTGTCCTGATGCGAACTCCCTCACCTGGTCGCGGTGCGCACACAAAAAAGAAATATCAAAACACGACACTAGCATAATAATAGTTGTATATAAATTAATATTTTATATGGCATGACTGATATTTAGAGGAACAAACACCTACTAGCAGCCCATCTTGGGGCATACCCTGCGTGTCGCCCTTGGCCTCATCCGGGGCGGCTGCGGGCGCTGGTGCAAGTACGTCAGAGGGTTAGGCTACTGAGGTACCCGACCGACGCGAGTAGCCTAAGGTGGTGTCACGAGGGGATTCTGCATCGGTTGGGTCGGTCCGGGCGCATCGTGCAGCTGTGAAGACCCCATAGAGACCTAGGTGTCACGCTGGTCCATGTAGTAGTCCCCAGAGTGTGACTCGTCATGCGACAAGTCCACCTCGTCCCAAAGTGATGTACGATCTGTGAGGCATTACGTTTGGCATGTAAACGTGGAAAAATCACAAAATAGGACGTTACGTAAGCAAGCAAGGTAGTCATTCCTGGTGGCACGAAGGCAGCCAACGACGGCTCGGCATAGTCCTGCCCCATGCAACGGTGGAACTCAGGACCTCGAGAGAAGATTGTTGTTAGTAACTAGTTGGGTTCGAAATAAAAAAGCGGAAGTGAATGTATTATGCTCACCTGCCCACTTTACCGAGGTGCTAGCACCATGGTACCACGAGGACCCACTAGCCACATCCGGGTGAGGAGCCAGTGGCCATCAAAAACAGTGGCTCGCCCCTTGTCCACGCACTAGTGGGTCCATGGGGTCCCTCGGCGTGCAACAGGTTGCGATTTAGATCTCTTGCTTCGTCCTCTCGAGGAACTGCTCCATGGATGCTCTGATGTCCTGCGCTGTCATGTTGAACTGCTCCCGGAGTGTCCTCCGATGCACGGAGGCTGCCAACTCGTGCATCTCCCATTGTAGATCCACCTGTACACATACTCAACAAGTTGGAAACCTAAATCCTATAAATTAAATATGAAGTATAGACCATTCAATATGTATCACGTGGTGGAATACGGAGTCCAACTAGGTGGGGGTACGTGTCGGACGTCGAAGCCTCATGTCGTGGTGGGTCGCCCACCACCCTATCGCGCCGAACCTCGTCCGATCGGGCGTACCACCCATGTACTCCACGCACGCCCTAGGGTCATAGTGAGCATGCTTCTCGGCGCCGCTGCCATATGCTTTTGAGCTAGCCTCGAACCCAAGAAAACATCCTACCCGCCAAGAGGTAGCAAAGAGTACTCCTTCCTAGTTTACCTCAGAGGAGGTAAGACAATTATTTTGTCGGTACGTAACTCAGGTTGTACGAAAGAAGTAAATCGTGAACTTACCCATGCACGTTCGGCGGCACCCGCTGCCCCCCAGGGGGCTGGGACCTACTGTCGCTTACCAAACTGGTGCATGACCCGCTGCACCTGGTACTCCCCCATGAAGACTTTGTGCACCAAGGCTCTCCGCTTGTACCAATACATGTAGTCTCGCGTGCATAGGCTCGACAGTTCTCCAGGCTCACGCGCATACACCCTCTGCTGAGTCTACGGTGTCTAGATGGCGTGGTCATCCGTCAACTGATCGAACATTGCAACGTAGTCTGGGTAGGACGTGTGCGTAGTGATCAGTGTGCAGGTGACCTGTGGAATGGAACAACAGAAACTGAGCACATGAAACTGTGATTACATTATGAAAAGTAATAAATGTTTGTGATACTAACCTGTCGGCGGCATCACACCGTGCCCATGGTCGGTCGGTCGACGTCGTCATCCTCAGCATACAAGCTAACCATGTACGCTCCCAATTCCAGCTGTGTTCGCCCGATCTAGAAGCGCTCAAAGGACTGCAGAAGTAGTAGGCATCTAGAGAGGATGGAGTTGTCCTGAACCCGGTGGTACACGTCGCACAGTGCGTGGTACGTCGCACACAGCACCGCTGAACCCCAAGCGTAGGGCTAGATCTCCTCCACCGGCTAGTCTGTGAGCTTACGTGCGTACTGGATGTAGTGCTTGTCGATGCTGTCACCGTGGGACCCTACGAACATGATCCACCTGAAAAGCCACATCAGGTAAGCCTCGAAGTGCCTCCTAACAATGTTGTTCGATGCGTCCTCCATCGTACGCTCGGGCTGCAAGAAGACATGTATGTTAGTAAGGTTCACAAATGAATTGATGTGAAAGGACAATAGTTACGAAGACTTACGTAGAACTGGTGGATCCACCTCAGCGTCGCCCCGTGGGTGCCGCCAACTCCCAAGAATCACCGTCCGATGGCGGACACCTTGACCTCGCCAGAGCTCCATGCACCAACGTGGTCGTGATGTCATACGCCGCCAGAGGAAGCCGCCGAGGGCAACACGGTTAGGAAGGTGACGCTTGAATGGTCGGCGCTATCTCCCCGCACGGAAGGTGAAACGTGTGCGCCTTTGGCCTTCAACGGACAACCAGCGCCGTCAGTAGGGACCGGTCGTATGGAAAATGCCTGGATGTACGACTTGGACCTCCCGCATGGTCCTAATCGTCCTCCCACGTCACCTCAACCATCCTCGCCAACGGATGGAGGTCTGCCGCCTCAAATCGCATCGGTAAGGTCACGAACAAATGTTAGTTTACCTGAAATAGTCAAGCTGCAAATGAGTACGCGAAGATCGTAATGACACGTACCTCGGAACCCAGCATGGGTCCACCCTCCGTGCCCTGATGCATGTGCGCAGCCGCAACGCGCCAAGCTCAATCACCGCCTCTCCCTCCTAGGGGAGGATGGTACTGCGGCGTCTATGGTGATGCATGTTAATCATCTGGTCAAACAACTGGTATGGCCACTGCGTAGCGTGTCCTCGGTCTGCCATATCTGAAAATTCAGTGCATACATTGTAAAGACTACGAAACATGTACATAAAGTAATAAGAAGCGGCATTAACAAAATAATTACCAGCTACAAATAGAAACCAAATTTAAGTTTCGATTATTTTGGTTATACGTTGCCTATGTAGCAACTATGGATTTTCTTTATAATTTTAAAATATTTCATGCTATTTTTCTAGTTTAAAATTAATTATCGACATTAACAATATAGTTACCGTGCACAAATGGAAAGCTAAATAAAGCTGGGATTATTTTAATTATGCTCTATCTACCCTACTTAGCTACTCTATAATTTTTATAAATTTGTAATAAATGTCTTCCTATTTCTGCATATTTATCCTAAATCGTCCAAGTGTTGGAACATTAATTTTTACAAATTTGTAATAAATGTCTTCCTATTTCTGCATATTTATCCTAAATCGTCCGAGTGTTGGAACATTCATAATATGTGCACGACGAACTAGACTATACTCAACTCAAATGATGTACTACAAAATTTGACTAAAATAATCTAATTTATTGAATTCTATATCGTTATTTTTGTTTGCTAACCGACAAGGTTTTGACATAATGTACAAAGTT
Source organism: Hsuehochloa calcarea (assembly GCA_036346395.1). Lineage (NCBI taxonomy): Eukaryota > Viridiplantae > Streptophyta > Magnoliopsida > Poales > Poaceae > Hsuehochloa > Hsuehochloa calcarea. Next base: position 12,310,946 of record CM070603.1, read on the forward strand.
GTAAAAACATGTACCTGCAAGATGGCCGACCAGATCTGATGCTCCGTGTCTCTCTCCTCCTCGACGATATGGTAGAGCTTCGCTACCTTTGTTTTCTCCCTCTCCTCCTCTCTCTTTTTTCCTGGAATTAAAATGATATTTCTACTGAATTTTGCAGTTTTTATAAAGATGGAACCCGACGACAGGATCACGCGGTTTCAACTGGCGACAGGAAATTGGACATGGACCGGCGACAAGGACTGAGGAGGGTTTCTATTGCTAGTTCAAACGTCGATATGAGGCTAGTTTTGTAATTTTTTGAGATGACTATTTATTTTATAATTATTTTTTAAAAAATTCGACGAAGGAACAACCAAAACTTGACCGAAAGAATACCACCTCAACACGCCGTCCATGACCATCCAACGGCATTCTCCCCCTACCTTTTTGTTATGTTCGTTCCAAATTCCAAAACCCACCCCAAGGCAAGGCACCGCACCGTCCTCGCTACAAGAGTCAAGAGAGTGGAAACGCCGGTCTCCACACAAATCCCAAAACCCTCGAACGCCGCAACCACCCGCGTCGCGATGATCCAGCTGCTGTTCACGGTGCTGGCGGCGGAGACCGGCGTGGCGGTGGCGCTGTTCTTCAAGACGCCGCTGCGGAAGCTGGCGATGCTCGCGCTGGACCGCCTCAAGCGCGGGCGGGGCCCCGTCATGGTGCGCACCGTGGCCGCCACCGTGCTCGTCGTCCTCGCCTCGAGCGTCCACAGCATGGCCAAGATCCGCGGCCAGGCCGCCGCCGATCTCGACGCCGCGGGGGGGCTCAGCCCCACCGACCAGGTCCTCCTCGCGCGCCACCTCCTCGAGGCGTCACTCATGGGTACGTGCGTACCGTACGGTTTCTCGAATATTTCCTGCCCCCTTCTCGCTTAAATTTCTTCGGTCATCTTGGTGCCCCAGTGGCTGTGGTGTTGGGGCTTCTCTGATTTCTCTGTAGGGTATAACAACGTCTGATTTGATCTGATTCCAAATGATGAGTTTGGTGATGGTATGGGAAGATAAGTAACTTACTAGCTGCATTTGGCTACGGTGAGAATGGCCTATGCTGTCGCCCTGAAAAATTTGGAATAATCTACTATTCGATGTTATAGAGTAAAAAAGAACTTGCCCATTGTATCTTGCTTTATGCTTTGTCTCGCTAGTGTGTTTTGATAATCTACAATTCGATGTTATAGAGTCCTTTCTTCCAAAGCAAATCAAACAGTGATAGAAAATGAAAGAAGATACAGAGGAGTTTTAGATGGAGTAACAATTTAACTGGTTGCGTAAATAAAATGTAAAAATTTAGGATGCCTTTCCTCCAATCGTTCAGTGCCTTTTGAAGTTTGCCCCCGTTTCAACCTAGGTTCCTCATTTCTCTTCTAAAAGGAGAGTATTTATTATTTAAATAACCATTTGGTTGTACTGGGAAGATGTAAACAGTACATAATTCTTTTGCTACAACTGTCAACTATGACACTATTTTGCTGTGAATTTCAGATGTACTAGGAATTTTAGTATGGCTAGAAACCTCAAGGAAGCAAGATTGATTCGCTGTAGTAATATATATGTGTTTTCTCCTTGTTCGATAAGCCAAAGATGTATCAATTTAAGACCATGACACCAAATAGAACAACTGAACAACTCTTATACTGCTTGGAGTATTGTTTATTCTGTGCGTAATGTATACATTTATAAAGATCCACATGGTTTTATGGATGTTCATCTATTATTTTTGTTGTTCAAAGATCGAAGTGGCCTGATCCTTTGCCAGAGTATTTGAATGACACAACGAGCACTGCAAGATTTCTTTCAGGATGTTCTTGGAGAGAAGATATAATTGTATTATTTTTTTACTCATAAAGATTAGTGTATGCTGTTCTGGTACATCCATTTTATAATTTAGTGATACAGAAAATGGGTGTTCTTGATAAATAAAGTTATTTTGAGTTCAAATGAGAGTTTAAGTAGATGCTTGCTGTGTCTCATGTAGCAAATAGTACGATATGGATCCCCTAGGGCTAAGGTGATGTTCACCCAGTAAATTCATATGTAGTTCACTTTTTTCAGATCCCCCAACGTTGGGGGTGTGAGTATATTTAGAATCTTAGATAATAAATTATCCCCAATGCTATTGTTGGATTATAAGAATTGAGTCAGAACTGAGTAGACTTGATCATACAAAATCCAACCAGTGAAGTTGTGGGTAGACATGGTTCCCAAATATTGTCATGAAGTTGAAAAGTTTTGCATGACTTTTCCGAGTGCTCCTGAACAATTCATTGTTAGAGTAGGATCTTAATCATTTTTTTAAAAAAATCTGTTACTTTCTGCAAATTTCATTCTTTTACATTCATTAGCCATTTAGCCCTGAAATTGATGAACTTGTATGCATTTGCAAAGTACTTAAAACTGTACAAGAACATAATAAAAAGTAGTGTATCAAAAAAAATGAGGGAAGGTTGTCCCTTTACTAGGAAACAACCTTTTGATATGTGTTTTCCATTTTTATGATTTTATTTTGCCGTTTGTCTATGCTTTACAGTGACAGTAAAGTCCTTTTCTTTAGTGGAGTTGCTTGACTCTGTGCACTAAATTATCCAGTTTATTGTGGCAGTACCCAAAATTCCTGTTTACTGGCCCAACTGTATTGTAGCCAATTCTTTGTTTGCTATATCGGTTTCCTTCCCTTCGTTGCAATCCCTTTGAGGTTCCATAAAGTGTTAAAAGAAAGACTTTAACCATTCTGTTAACAACGAAGTATCCATTCTCATTCTACTGGATGTGTTGCTCCAGAAAGTATTAATAAATTTTAGTCTTCAAATATCTTGCATTCTGGGCCCTCCTTTTTGTGATTCAACTTCTATTGACTGGCTTTATGAAATACAGCTACATATTCTCCCTTGACCCTTTCAATACGCAGAATGATGGATAATCTTTAGTGGTAACATTTTTCAAGTGTCATGGGGAGAACATTTGCAATTAGGTTCAAATGCAATGATTCCTCTCAGATAGCAGTTCCACTTGCCAGTCTCGTACTGTCATGCCACTGATAGTTTCATAAGTAAATTTTCATGCATAACAGTACATTCATTGTTTCAGGATACTCCTTGTTCCTTGCTCTAGTCATTGACCGGCTCCACAACTACATCAGAGAAATACGAGGGCTAAAGAAGAACTTGGAGGCTGTGTCGAAGCAGAATAAAACGTTAGAGGAAGCAAAACATGGAAGTTCTGATGAGAGCATGCCATACCAGAAAGATATTGCTTCGTTGAATGAGGAGATTAAGAAGCTGAAGCTGCAACTAAAAGAAAAGGCGGAGGAGGCCAAGAATGCAGAGGCCAGAGCCCTAGCTGCCCAGAAACAATCTGAAGGTCAGTCGCTCCGATATGACCGCCTGCTGGAGGACAACAAGCATCTCCATGACCAGCTGCAGTCAGCAGACCGCACACTGTCACGCTCTGATGACAAGAAGAATACTTAAGGATTATGATATCAGGGTAGGCCTACTTTGTCCGTGACAGAGTGAAGTTTTTATGACAATTCAATCTTACTCCTTCGGTTGAACTACCACTCAGGAACTCCTGGACGCCTAAAGACTGTTGGTACCTAAATAGGACGTCAGTTACTGATAATATCCCATCTGAGTTACTATTAGAGTTTAATAAGAGTTCAAATCATATGCGAGTCGAGAATTGTGTTAGAGTCGGATTGTAATATTTAGTACTATAAATAAAAAATGTGGTGGTCCTAAGAGATAAACATAATTATTCCTGAAATCAACATGGTATCAGAGTCTAACCCTAGTTACTCACCTCAGATCCAATCCACCGTTGTCGTTCACCATCAACACCCATAGAAGTCTTCACGCCCTCGTAGCCCTCCACTGTCACCTCCGAGATCGTCGCCACTAGCCGTCTCTGTCGCCCACGCTTGGACCACCGTATCACAGGGCATGCAGGCTGCTGTTGCTACGCCTTGCGGGCGAGCACATGGATTGTTGCCGTAGTGCTTCTCGGGGCGAGCATGAAGGGTGTGCCATCTTGCCGAGCTCCGCGTCGCAGCCGCTTGTAGCCGCTTGTGCGCGCCACTGCTCATAGCAGCGATAGGCTTCTGCTGCTGTGGCTGTGCCTTCCAACCCTAGTGCCACCGTTGCCTTGCTATCCCCTCCCCCGACGACACCATCATCGACCACAACGGGAAGGCAGGGGTCGGGCAGGGGAGGAAGGAATGGGAGTAGAGGAGGAAGAGAGGAAGTTGGTGCCGGTTGTGGGTTGAGAGCAGAGGAAGAGAGAGAGAGAGAGAGAAAGAAAGGGGGAATCTGGTGTTTGCTGTTGTTTGGTGTTTGGTGTTGTGTGGTTGGGATTTTCTATGATCTATTGCTATTGTTGGTCCTTTATGCTATTGTCGTCGGGCAACACAGATTGTTTGCATGGTTAGCCAAGGAGGTGTGTGAGGTTGCCCCAATCTGTTGATGCACAGACAGGTGATTGATTGCCATGATCGTCAATACGAGTGGCAATAGGCAAGAGGAGGATGATTTGGGTTCTTCTTCGTCGAATCTAGTGTTGAAAGTAGAAGATGAACCCTGAGGAGATCGAACCTGCACGAATAGCTGTGGAGAATTTGTGACCATAGATGAGGGAAGTGGGGAATTGTCTTTGGTCACAAAAGGTTAGAAGAGAGGTATATTGTAGAACCTCATCGCGATGGATTTGATAGGTCCTAAGCTTGAAATGAGATCAACATAATTGAAGTTGGAGCTTATGCCGAATGATGTGTTAGAAGAAAGGTATATTATAGAACCTCATCGCGATGGATTTGATAGGTCCTAGGGCTGAAATGAGATCAACATAATTGAAGTTGGAGCTTATGCCGAATGATGTGAAGCTAGAAGGGAGCAAGTATTACCTGAGTTGGTCCAGAAGAGACCAGTTAATTCTTAAGACGAAGTGGGTAGAGCATTATTTGCAGGAAACATATGACAAGCCTACAGATAGGAGGAGTACGGATTGGAGGGTGTAGAACACCACCAACTCTGCGGTGGTGGCATGATTGTTGACAGCGGTGTCCCCGTCCATTACTAGGATGCTGGAGGCGATCCCGAGTGCAACGATGATGTAGAAGACGTAGGAGAACATGTACTCCGAGGCTGGCAATGTGATGATGATGGTGGAGGTTCAGGGCAAGGTAGATGCTCGGAAATAGGGAGAGAAGACCATTCAAGAATATGCCAGTAAGCTGCAGCAGTTGTTAGCAGATTTGGTGATATATGATTCACTGCAGTTGACGTGTGCTAGGGATATTGAGTTTGGTAGGGTGTTGCTGCAACATAGGAGGGTCATTCACTTCTTAAAAGGTTTGAACCCTGAGTTTGAGAGCAGGACTATGTCATCAGGTGGCCTTGCCAATTTTGGAGGAGACTATTTCAGCTGTTGTTATCGAGGAAACTCGACTGAGAGTGATGTTGTGCAAGAACCCTATAAGGTCGCAGTGTACATCATAGCCGATGACATGGAGTGTTACAATCAGAAGCAAACAAGACGCTCGAAAGTTAGGCATGTCCTGTCATGAACTGGAGGTCGCGAAGGTGATTGGATTTGTCGTGACGCGAGATGCGGCAACTTGAACTTTGCAAGGAGAACCGAGTGTTACAAGTGTGGGGCATCTCGCCCTAATCGAGGTGGCGATGAGAATAATAGATCTACTGAAGGAGGTCAAGGTGGAGGTAGAGGAAAAGGAAGAGGTGGTCCCAGGGCCAATGTAGCCATGACAGAGGAGAAGACCGCATAGTCAGTGAAGTTGCATAAGGGGAAGAGAAATGGGAAGAGGATTAGGACCATGGAAAAAAATTGGTGGTAATCGTCCGGTTACCGGCGTTTATCGGCCGTACCGGTCATGACCGGTAAAAAAATACTGGTATGAAAAGTTTTAAATTTAAAAATTGAATTCAAAATCTAAAATTGTAGCAAAAGTGTTACTATATGATTGTATTTGAGCTAAAGTAATGAAATTAAATTGTATTGAATGAAACAACAACATGAAAGCTTTCTTGTCAATCAATTTATTTGTACCTCTTTAGTTGGCACCAATACAAACATATCGCACTTTAGTACCAAGGTGTTCGTGATTATCAACGATGTCGGTGGCATCCAACTTCCTCCTCGGCTCTCATTAGTTATATAAGTAGTTGAATTTTGTTGTGTTGTAATGTTGTATTGATTGCTAACTAGAAAAATTACGTCAAATGGAGTTGCTAACTTCCAACCAAATTAATCTCATCAATTTTGGTCGGTTCCGGCAAACCAATGGAGAATTCAAATGTTCGCTTGATGAAATTTGGCCGATTTTAAACTGGTAACTATCCGGTAATTGGTTACAGAGAGGGTCCGATATTTTCTCCGTATCCAGTTTTTGAATTCTTGATTAGGATTGGAGTCAAGTATAATGGTCTTTGGTAGAGATAGAGGTGGTGGAGACCAATACTGGAGGCGTGTGGGCGAAGGTGGTGGAGGCCGGGGATGGCTGGGGCAAGTGGGTACAGAAGGTTGAGGTCAGGGGCAGCTAGTAGATGATAGAGATGGATTTGGTGATGTTCCTGGTGGTATTGGTGTTGAGTAACTTTTGGTCTTTGTGATGGTGTTGACTATGGAGTCGATGGTAGATTTGAGAAAGTGTTATATTCTAATAATGGTATTGCAATATGTAACAATATGACTATAATTGTTATCTCATGCTCATCTTGAGAGAAGTGGTGGAGAGTTAGTATTATAGTTTAATAAGAGTCCAAGTTGAGTGCGAGTCGAGAGTTGTGTTAGCGTCAGATTGTAATTTTTAGCACTATAATTAAAGGGTGCGGACATCTAAAAGAAACAATTATTCCCAAAAACAATAGTCATCTTTACTTAAATATTTTGCTATAATATACAGCTAGGTAGCTGGCGTATCACCCCAAGATGTCCATCTGTAAATATCTGATGGTACACATATTAGACTGAAGGTTATTCGTGTGATCGAAGTCATAATGATAACATGATAATTGTTCATATCTCGACAGATTTAGCTGCTGATCATTGAGCTCTGGTTATCTTTCCCTGAACGTGTCCAAACTTAGATAAATGATTAGTGAACTCTGATTATCTTTTCATGAACGTGTCCAAACTTGGATATATATCTCGACAGTCAATGACACTGCGGACTATCCGGTTCTCCATGAGCTCTGCTTTCCCGAATGACCTTGAAGTCCTTTACATTGGAATGTAAAAGGACTGAGAAGCAAATTATTTGTCTAACGTTCAGCATTTTTAACTATGCTTATCTATACCGGTACCGGCCAAGCCTGAATCCTGATAACCTCAACCATGTACTGCTGGCTGGTTCGTAGGTTGTAAGTGTGTGGATATAAAAGAGGATATATTTATAATTTTAGAATAATGTTATAATTGACAATGGTTTTGATGATTTGTCGAAATGCCACCTTGATGGCTTTTGGCTAAACCGCGGCGCAAGACGGCGCAAGGAGAAATGGTTTAGGTCAAGAGATGATGAAGATGACGCTTTGATATGCGTGCCTGAGTGAAACCCGTTTATTTGTGGGCTTAACGGGTGCTCATTAGGAATGTCCTTCTAGAAACTAGCATCCACTATAAATAGGGGAGGGTGCTGATTGTGCACCTCTCAACCCTTGTATTGAAGAAACTCTAGTTTTTCTTTAGGGAGAAGAAAGTGGAGAGGTTAGGGTTCTAGAGAGTTGGATTAATTGTATGCTCAAGTATTGAGCCTTTGTCCTCCAAGATAGAGTGGATGTAAACCAACACCAATCTCGAATCAATCCAAGCAAGATTCCTTAAGATGTGACTCTTCTTATTCTTACTCTCTTTTTTGTAATTTTGGGGCTTTCTTTGATCAAAAGTTAGACTAATTTATGATTTCGAGTTCGAGCTGATTTTATTGTTCATCGTTCTGGAGGTCAGACCGCCCCTTGGAAAGGTCAGACCACTAGTGTGAGAGGTCTGACTGCCCAACTCATTGTGAATTGAGTTTTTGATGATTTTGGTTGTTTTGCTTCAGGGTTTCGATTGGATTAAATACAAGTCTTCCGCTATGCTTGTACATTGATCTTTATAGCTCTCATAGCTATTGGAGTAAAAAACGTGTTGAATCCGATCGAGATCCTATTCACCACCCTCTAGTCGCCATTTCGGTCCAATAAGTGGTATCAGAGCCCGGTTAGTTCAATCTCGATCTTAACCGGGCACTGAATTTGGCGATGGAGAAGTACTCCATCAAGCCGCATATCTTCGATGGGCTCAACTATGCCTATTGAAAGAATCGTATGCGTGTCTTCCTTCAGAGCGAATGATAAGCTGTGTGGGAGGTTGTTCGAACCCCGCTCATCTTGCCCGAGGTTGCTACGCTGGTTTTAGCAGCCCTCTTGGCTAACAACCACGAGGCAAAGAATCTTCTGTATACCGGGCTTGGTAAACAGGAGTATGACAGGATTTGTCACCTTGAGACTGCGCACGAGATTTGGCATACCATCAAAACCTATCATGAGGGATCGTCCCAAATCAAGAAAGTACACCAAACGGTCTTTAAGCGAGAAGACAATAAGTTCGAAATGTGTCATGTAGAGAGTATCTATGATGTATTCACTCACTTCAACAAGGTGCTCAATCAGCTGAGAGCGGTCGACATCGAGTATTCTCAGTCTGATAATGCCACACATATCTTGCATGCAATCAACACTGGGGAATGAGAGGTGAAGGCTACTGCCATTGAAGAGAATGTCAATCTCTCTGATCTCACTTTGGAGTTGCTTTATAGTAAGCTCAAGACCCATGAGATCAACATAGTTGATCCTCCTAAGAAGGAGAATATAGCTTCGCTCGTTGACCCTCTAAAGAGAACTTCTGATGGCTCTTTTGAATCTTCCTTTGCATTTTCACTTGCCTGTTTATCTGCAATCTATGAAGAGGAACTTGAGAGTATCCCTAAGGCCGAGTTAGCCCTCCTATCCAAAAAATTCACACAGGTCTATAACAATATGAGAAATAAGAAGAAAGGTGGCCCTTGACATGCTATAAGTGTGGAGAACTCTAATATATCCAGGCGAGCTGCCCCAGGCTAAAAGGGAAGAACAACCACAAGGAGGAGAAGGCAACATGGCGGAAGCATCAAGGGAACACGCCCAAGTTTGATGGTGCTAAGCTCATGAAGGCTGCTCGTCGGGTCCTTGCCGTTTTTGGAGAGTAATACATGAGCGATGTGGACTCTGGGAGCGAGGAGGACAAGGAAGATGAAGGACCGAAATGGCAACAGAGGGGGGGGGGGGTGAATGGTGCCTAAAAATTAATACTCCCCTTCACTATATTTAAAACCAGCCTACAAAGATCTCTGAAGATCTAAAGAAAGTAAATGAAGCAAGATCAAATAACAAAAACAAGTTTCAGGCTGTTCTTTTGGAAATCGGAAGTTCCGGGCAGTAGAGTGCGGAAGTTCCGCTATGTAGTTCCATGATGTATAGAGCGGAAGTTCCGCTATGTACTTCACGATAAAATCTAAGCTCTGATTATCCCGACCAAGAATGAACGCCGGTTTTTGCCCAAAATCCAAACTACTTAATCTTGAATGCTCTTCTCGTGTCAAGTTTTACAGACATCATCCTAAACACCATCTTGACCTTATGGAGAAGAATCGCAACCAAAGATTCAATAATCGAACCAAAACGGATTTCTTGAAGAAGGGCAAGAAAGACTAAAACCAATGATAAGCGAGATTCTCAGATTCTTAGAGCATGAAACTTTGAGGAAGTAATAGCAATACCAAAACGAATCTAGATATGAAGTTTCATGCTATCTCATAAAACGAATCAAAAGATATGCCAAAACCCTAGATATTCAACATGAACAGAGAGAGAGAGTTGCAAAATCAAATAATCAAACCTCAGATTTCATTGGATTGAAACATGGATTACAGAGGTAACGCAAAGAGGAATGATTACAATAGGTTTCAGTTCATACTCTCCTCTCAACAAGCTCTCAAAAGCAAAGCAAATCCTTTTCTAGAGCTAACCCTAATTTTCTCTCCCAAGGTCTAACCCTAACTGTGGTTCTCCCTATTTATAGCCTTTGCTAATGGGCCTCCAACCCATTAAGCCCGCTACATCCGAACAGTAACCGCCCCACTTTTGCCGCTTGCGAAAAGACCCTTTCGCCCTTGCGCACCTTCCGAAGCCTCCGTACACCTTGTTGTCCACGACTGCAACCGCTTCAAGATTCACGCCGTCTTGACACATCCCGACCGTTCGACCTCAACGCCTCCTGCGCCTAGTCCGGTCCACGTGTCTCGCCACGACTCCATCTTGATGCCCCGCAACAACACGCACAAAAACACATCACATAGCATTGCACAATAACATAGCATCAACATTTGTATAAGACTCAAACTCATACAAGATCAAAATCACAAAATAATCTTCTCTCACGATTACTCGATACAATCGGAAGTTCCGCAATTACCACGCTGAAGTTCCAATTTCGAACATCCAAGATTTGTCAGAATATCGGAAGTTCCGCTCAACATCTGCGGTACTTCGATATTCTAACAACCGACTTTCCAGCTTATTTAATTCCGATTTAATATCTCGAGAACACTCAATGTCGGATATCGGACACTCCGCTACCCCTTGTGCGGAAGTTCCGATTTCCTTCACCGATAGCAAAACCGGATAAATCGGAAGTTCCTATTTCCAACACCGTAGTTCGATTAATCGAACTTCCGCTCCATACACAGGTAGTTCCGATTTCGACTCACCCGAAAATAGTCCAAACCGAAAACCTCAACTCTCAATCTAATCAACACACTTGTCAAATACTCATCACTCAGTGGAGGACCTCTCACATGGTCTCTCAATCTCCCCTTGATGAGTATATTGACAATTACCAAAAAAGCATAAGATGAGTTTGAGATTCCAACAACCAAGGTCTAAACAAGTGCAATTAAGCTCAAGACCAAGTTGACAAAAGAGAAAGACTTGAGATGAGATGAAAGAGCAATTTTCGCACAAAACTCAAGGCTTTTCTTCAGAAGGCTTTTTCTCACAATCATTCTCCCCCTTTGGCAATAAAATCATCAATATGTAGAAAAGGGAGGAAAAGACTATATGATGTTCATTTTAAGCATTAGGAGCCATGTAGATTATCCAAAATTACTATTAGAGTATTACACCAAGCCATAACACGTAAGAATGCTATCAAGATCATGACAATCGATGTATAGAAGAGCTAAGACAGAAAGTCCATAATCTGATTAATGATCCAATTCTTTAGCAGGTCAAATAAGTCAAGTTTGAGGTCTAGCTAAAGATATCCAAAGATGATGCAAGCCATGTCAAATAATCTAAATTGAACCAAGAAGACTCATACTGAACAGTTTAGAGTGCTACCAGTTGAAGAAGGACTCATTTTATCCAGAACTTGGTCTCTTTGATGATAAGCAATTTTAACACATTTTTCTTTTTTCAAGACTTTTACGGTTTTATCTCGAGAAAGCAAGCTCGACTAGGTGCCATCCACAACTGCCTCCTGAGCTTCAACCATTTTTTTTTGGCCATGTGCTAGATCCCAAGCCTTATGCGACCACTCCAAGCAACAGACTTAAGGAGGTGATCTTAGGTCATCCAAGGCTCCCCCTGAGTTCATGCCTAGTACAATGGCAAGCCGTCTCATGAGAAAGATTTGGTGAGATCAGTTTTTTCGCACAAAAGAGATCATTTTTGCTTTTGAAGTTTTTAGACCAGTGATTAGAGATAAGTCATGTTTCTTAACAAACTGACATAGCTTACTCAAAAGTTCAAAAGAGATTCAGGACTCAACTCAGCCTACTTGACATGGCGAAAATCATAAAAGGATAGTTTCAACCAGACTAGTCTCAAGAGCTATCATGACAAGATTTTAATTCAAGTTTAGCATTTTTAAATACCTTAGCATGGCAAAGACTAAACTACACATAAAAAGTCATGATAGATCTAGCAGTTTAGCATAAATCATGGTAAGATGTAAAATAGTGAAAGCAGATCATAAGGGATAATAAACAAGGCTCCATTTGATTATCATGCAATGCTTGATGAAATACACAAAAATCCGATTCCCTTCGAATGAGATGCATCTTTTAATTCAAAGTTGAGTTATGACAAAATTAAGAGTATGGAATAACCAAGAATAACTCCCCACAACCAAAGGAACAAAAGCGAGAATCGATAAGTAAAGCAGTAAAAGGCGATCCTTTAGAGCATAGAAAAGATATAGAGAAACTATCGCTCAGACAGATTCTTATCTACCCCATATGATTCTAGGACTATTAGTGATCTACACAAACACTAAGGAGCAAACACATCCTGTCTACCCAAGGGTGGCCCGACCCTGCTAGAACCTATAAGAAGTGAGTAAGCTCTACTTAGAGAGGGAAGAGACAACTAATAAGCGAAGATCCTAGAAGCACAAGACAAGAAGTAGCAATCAAAGCAATGTGGCAAGAGAAACACTCTAACCTATGCCGGAAGGACTTCAACCGAAATATTAAAAGAAATGAAACTGTAAAGGAGTAAGCGTATAATATAATATAATATAATATAATATAATACAAGAGTAGCACAACGCTCCCCCACAAGAAATCGTAAGGACAAACCACCCCAAGCTCTCCCAGAGTCGAAACCGAGAGTCAGCCCGAGGCTTAGTGAAGATATCGCCAACCGGTGCTCACTCTCCTGGCCGGAGCACAATGTCACCCTTCTCTACATGGTCTCTAAGAAAGTGATATCGATATCAATATGCTTAGTCCGAGAATGTTGCACTTGGGTTTTGGCAATGCAAATCGCAGACGTGTTATCACAAAAGAGTGGAACGCAATGATAGATAGCCCGAATCTCTGCAGGTCGAGACCATCCAAAGTACTTGGCTACAAAGAATCGGGCTGCAGACAACGTGCTCGGCCTCTGCAGTGGATCAAGCAACACCGGATTGCTTCCTCGACGACCAGAGATTTAGAGAAGTGCCAATGAATTGGCAAGTGCGGCGTTCTTCCTATCTATCCTACACCAAAGAAAGTCTCGCATCGGAGAAAGCTCTAAGAGATAGACAAGAAGAGGAAGAGTACCGGATGCCATAGTCAATGGTAGCTCAAGGTACCGAAGATGCGCTTCACCGCTTTGACGGTGAGATACGCAGGAGAAGCTCAAACCGAGCACAAAGACACACGAAAAGTGTATGTCCGGTCTCGAGGCTGTGAGGTACAAGAGAGAGCCAATCATGCTCCCGAAATCCTTTTGGTCAACAGGTTCGCCGTCTTCATCTGGATCCAGAGCAGCTGTAGATGCCATTGGAGTTGATACTGGCTTTCCATCATTCATGTCGAAACGCTTGGAGGTCTCGAGTGTATTTGCCTTGATGAAGAAAGGTACCTCCCGAGTCTGCTTTGATTTGGAAGCCAAGGAAGAAGCTCAACTCGCCCATCATGCTCATTTCAAACTCCGAGCTCATGACATCGGAAAACTAGAAAACGAGAGCACGCGAGGAGCCGCCGAAGATAATGTCATCCACATAGATCTGGACGAGCAGAAGATCAGTGCCAAGACGGCGGATGAACAAGGTCTTGTCAATTTTACCCATCTCAAAACCATGGCTCGTGAGATAGGACTTAAGCCTTTCATACCAAGCTCTGGGAGCTGCTTGAGTCCATACAAAGCTTTGGAAAGCTCAGAGACATGGTTAGGGTATTTGGGGTTCTCAAACCAGAGGTCATTTCACATAGACTTCTTCCTCAATAAGGCCATTGAGGAAGGCACTCTTGACATCCATCTGGTAAAGCTTGAAACCCTTAGAAGCCGCAAAGGCAAGCAGATTCTAATGGCTTCAAGTCTAGCTACAGGGCAAAAGTCTCTTCAAATCTAGACCTCAACTTGAGAGTACCCCGAGCTACCAAATTTAGCCTTGTTTCAATGACTAACCCATCTTCACTTTGCTTGTTCTTGAACACCCATTTGGTCCCAATGATATTGTGACCTTGAGGGGCTCAACAAGGACCGCACCTTGTTCCTTTCAAAGTTTTCCAATTCCTCGTGCATGGCGTTAGTCCATGACTCATCGAAAGAGCATGACAAACGCCTTTAGGCTCAAATGAGGCGACGAATGCGAGAATGGAGACAAAGAGAGATAAGCCGACTTTGGAACGTGTGACACGCTCAAGATGTCTCCAATGATCTGCTCTCAAGGATGGTCCTTTTGAATGTGTCTTGGAGGTCCAGGTGAGATGAAGACGTGCCTCTACCTCATGATCGATGAGATAGGAACAGAGCCACTAGCTTCAGAAGAAGCAGAAGGTAAGGGCTGATCTCCTCGAGGTGCAGTGGAAGAAGGCACCTCAAGAGGAGGAGAAGGAACTGGATCGGGTAAACAACCCTCATCTCCATCCTCCTCATCGTCCACAAAGATGGACTCAGGTCGCTCTAAGGAACTCGAGATATCGTGCCTAGTCCTCGGACCGCCTCATCAAGGTCACCTCACTGTGATTCTAACAATTTACTAGACTTGCAGCCTGCACTCTATAGGCACGAGAAGAAGTCGAGTAACCTGTAAAGATCCCATCACAAGATCGTGACTCGAACTTATCTAGGTTCCTGCACTTGAGAATAAAACACTTGCAACCAAACACACGAAAATGCGAGACGCGGGTTTTCGCCATATCTCAACTCATAAGAAGTGCGATGCAAGAGTGCCCAAGAAAACTCATAGAAACATGACAAGCAGTAGCAATTGCCTCAGCCCAAAACTTCCTAGGTGTAGAGTACTCATCAAGCATAGTCCTGGCCATCTCGACCAAGGTACGGTTCTTCCTCTCCACAACGCCATTTTGTTGGGGGACGTATGGAGACGAGAACTGGTGCTCTACACCTGCCTCACCACAAAACTCTCAAAGTAGGAATTCTTGAACTCGGTGCCATTATCGGTCACGAATTGCTCGTAATGCACCGGGAGCTCAACAGAAAGCCTACTAAAAGACCACGAAAAGAGTAAACGCCTCATCCTTCGAGGCTAAGAAAAACACCCAAGAATACCTCGAGAAGTCATCGACCACGACAAGTGCGTACCACTTCCTCCCATCGATCGCACTCTAGCCGGTCCCATCGTGTCCATATGGAGCGATTGACACAGTGCATCGATCATAGTCATCAGAATCGAGGATGTGAAGCGGCAACCATTTTGCCGTGCCGACAAGGAGCACAAACAAGATCCTTGACCATTTTGAGTTTCGGCAAACCACGAATGAGATCGTGGCCGCTAACTCGGGTCAGATGATCAAATCCTATATGACCAAGTCTTCTATGCCAGAAAGTCAAATCACGGGATTCAGAAGCAATTAAACATCGGAGAGGATCACCAGAAGATCCAGAAAAATCAGCACGAAAGATCCTCCCATATCGAGAAATCCCGCAAACTAGACTACCCGAAGAATCAAGAATTTTGCAATTGTTTTTCTTAAAGCTCACCTCGAAACCATCATCAGTAAGCTGAGAGACTGAAAGCAGATTATACTGCAGCTTATTTACTAAGGCAACATCTTTTAAAATAAAAGAATCATTAATGCTCACAGTACCTTTAGCGATGACGCCCCAAATGAAGCATCTCCAAAGGTGATCGTCTCATCACCCGAGCGCGGGCTAGGAAGAAAACCAACGAGACTCACCACCATATGACGTGAACACCCGAGTCTACAATCCGGACCTTTCCTTCCCACCGCGACCACGAGTCAGCAGAGTAAAGTCTCGATCTCGGGTGAATCAACGATGATTTTGGCACCCAATCTTGAGTAACACGGCGAGCAGATGAAGTAGTCAAGCAAGACCGACCTCTATCTACCCTACGCTCTCTGTCACTCAATAAGTCAAAGATCTCACTGTTCTTTGGATCCGATCGCTATGGAAGAGCGAGTCAAGTGCGATAACATCTTGATCTCGCCGCGGTAGCTATCTCGAAAGGAAAAACGAGATCTACCCTCAGGACGGCGGAAGTTACGACCAAAGGTAGCATGAGGATGAAAATCAGAAAACTCAGAAAAACCAAGTCCTCGATGCTGCCCAAAATCATCAGATGGTACAAACCTAGACCTCGTGTTGGTCTTAGGTGCACTCAAGATCCGGGCTGACCACAATGTGCCTAAGAGACTCAACACGGTCTTTGTAGCGATCTTGGCGCTGAAGCAATGATCAACTAAATGTCCATCTTTCTGACAGAAGGTGCAATAATACTTCACCTTCTGAGGGGCCGAAGCTGCAGGTGGAATCACCTTACTGTCAGAAATCCTTTGAACAAAACCCGCTGACTTAAAATTGACTTTCTCAGTCCTAGGCTTAGTTTTGATCACACCTGGTGCTATGGTTTTGAGCACGACAGGTGGATGCTTCCTCATATCCTCCCGGATATCATACCTAGACCTTGATTAAATCTGCAAATTTTAGATTTGTCTAGAATGAGATTGAGCTTCTTCTTGCCTCCTACAAACCTCTCGAGAGTGTTCATAAGATACTGACACTCCCGAAAGAGAGAGGTGCAAGAAGAGCAGGGGGAAGAAGGGACAGAAGAAGGTAAGGGAGCGAAGAAGAACCAATAACGAGGAAAGATTGGCTTGTGCACGCACACCGACTTTGAGGGGACAATCCTCGCTAGCGATTGGTTCACGTTACTAGGCGCCTCTACCAAACCTTTAGGCTTCTTCCAGCACACACAATACAAGCGGATGATTGTGTTCTAGAAGGTCCTTAGTTAGCTTCACACATTTTTCATCCAATGCAACCAAATCACATTTTAGTTTATTACAATGATTGCAAGGTGAGCTAACAAGGTCCTTAGAAGCATCTTGAGCTAATTTGTTATCGTGATCAATCATTTCTTGAAACCGCTAGATCTGATTCTAATTCATAGCTTAACTTAGGACGCTTTAAACAAGAAACAATAGGCTCTAGTAACGCAGCCTTGAAATTCACAATTTTGTGATCCGCCTGCTTTAGGTTCATCTTGAGTTTATTACAATTTTCACAAGTTTCAGCAGATCAAGCAACATGGTATAAAGACCTCTAAATGAATTGTCCTTAACCTCACATGAGGTGCAAGCGATAGCCTCAACAAGAGTGGATGAAGGAGGTGCTACCCTACTCATCTCTAATTCAGCAAGTAGGCTAATGTTCTCTACCTTAATCATGTCAAGTTCGTGAGGACACACTATCATGTAAGGTCCTTAGTTTTTCCATATCATCAATCAAAGCACAAATGTGTCACATTCATCACGGGAGGGAGCAGATGTAAGTAAAGAAAGCTCCCGTGATAGTCTAGCTACTTCCTTCTCCAACCCAGCACACTTAGCCCTAGACTTAGCATGGAATCTACCTAGCTTAAGAAAAGCATCATTAAGCTGGTCATAAGTGGGACTAACCTCATCGGAGTCGGAGTACAGCTCGTTGTCGCTCAGTTCGCCCCCGAGGGCCATGAAGCACATGCCGGAGAAGTTGCCGTCGTCCTTGGGATCATGATCGTCCTTCCCATCATCGTCACTCCACCCCTCCACCTCGCTGGTGTCCAGTTCGTCGAGGGCGGTGAGGACGCGATGGAACAGCTTCTTAGCCTTCCCAAAGTTGCGGAACTTCTTCTTGCCTTGGTCAGGTGCTGAAGGCTTCGTGTTGCGGCTCTTGTCGATGTAGTCGTTCTTGCTCGGGCCGCCATAATCACCTTTGCCCTTCCCAAGCTTGGGACAGTTTGCTCGGATGTGGTTGGGGCCACCACACTCGAAACAAATCACAGGACCTCCTCTTTTACCATCCCTCCTCCTCTTGTAAGCATGGGAAAACTTCCGAGCTAGGAGGGCTAGCTGTTCATCCTCAAGTTGCTCTAACGATCATCGCTATGTCACAGAGAGCAGCTAGGGAGAACCCACGTATCGACTCAGAAGAAGATCCAGAAGTGGGATCAGTGACTAAAGCCATCGACTGTGACTTCGACCTTCGAGAGACAATGTCAATCTCGTGAGTCTTGAGACGCGAGTAAAGCGCATCAAGAGTCAGGGTCGAGAGGTCCGTGCTATCTTTGATGGTAGTCACTTTCATCTCCCAAACACGAAGATCAAGTGCGAAAGCATCATCGAGCGTTATCCGAGTCGGGTATGTAAGACCGACCGCTCGGAGGTTGCTCAAAATCTTGTGAAAACGCAAAAGCACTCGTCTAAAGATTCACCAAAGAAGCATTTCAAATTTCTCAGATTCACGCTTGAACTGGTCTTGTCGAACCGTCTTAATCGAGTGGTGCCTCATGGTATGCATCGAGAGTCACCCAGATGTCATAAGCAAAAATCAAATGAGAAATACGATCAAACTCACTTCTGCTTAAACCCTGAATGATTATGTTCCTTGCCTTAGCATTTGCCTCAACATCGCCATGTTTCCGGATTGATGTTCTCATCGGCGAGAACAAAGAAATCTAACCTTCACCTTTCTCCGGATGGCATACCCCGAGCACGGATGTAAGTTTCCATTCGGCTCTTCCGTAAGGGTAATCCGCACCATCAAAAACTGGAGGCTTGGTGGAATACTTGTCCGCTGCCATGGCTCAACCGACCAGGTTAAGATCTATCAAGAAGAGCTAACCGGCTCGATACCAATTGAAGGACCGAAATGGCAACAGAGGGGGTGAATGGTGCCTAAAATTAATACTCCCTTCACTATATTTAAAACCAGCCTACAA
Organism: Hsuehochloa calcarea; assembly: GCA_036346395.1. NCBI lineage: Eukaryota > Viridiplantae > Streptophyta > Magnoliopsida > Poales > Poaceae > Hsuehochloa > Hsuehochloa calcarea. The sequence continues at coordinate 12,329,752 of CM070603.1, forward strand.
AGATCTCTGAAGATCTAAAGAAAGTAAATGAAGCAAGATCAAATAACAAAACAAGTTTCAGTCGTTCTTAAAATCGGAAGTTCCGGCAGAGAGTGCGGAAGTTCCGCTTATGTAGTTCCGATGATGTATAGCGGAAGTTCCGCTATGCGGTACTTCACGCATAAAATCGAAGCTCGATTATCCCGACCAAGAACGAACGCTCGGTTTTTGCCCAAAATCCAAACTACTTAATCTTGAATGCTCTTCTCGTGTCAAGTTTTACAGGACATCATCCTAAACACCATCTTGACCTTATGGAGAAGAATCGCAACCAAAGATTCAATAATCGAACCAAAAACGGATTTCTTGAAGAAGGGGCAAGAAAGACTAAAACCAATGATAAGCGAGATTCTCAGATTCTTAGAGCATGAAACTTTGAGGAAGTAATAGCAATACCAAAACGAATCTAGATATGAAGTTTCATACTATCTCATAAAACGAATCAAAAGATATGCCAAAACCCTAGATATTCAACATGAACAGAGAGAGAGCGAGTTGCAAAATCAAATAATCGAAACCTCAGATTTCATTGGATTGAAACATGGATTACAGAGGTAACGCAAAGAGGAATGATTACAATAGGTTTCAGTTCATACTCTCCGTCTCAACAAGCTCTCAAAAAGCAAAGCAAATCCTTTTCTAGAGCTAACCCTAATTTTCTCTCCCAAGGTCTAACCCTAACTCCAGGGTTCTCCCCTATTTATAGCCTTTGCTAATGGGCCTCCAACCCATTAAGCCCGCTACATCCGAACGGAACCGCCTCCACTTTTGCCGCTTTGCGAAAAGACCCTTTCGCCCCTTGCGCACCTTGTTGTCCACGACTCGCAACCGCTTCAAGATTCACGCCGTCTTCGACACATCCCGACCGTTCTGACCTCAACGCCTCCTGCGCCTAGTCCGGTCCACGTGTCTCGCCACGACTCCATCTTGATGCCCCGCAACAACACAGACAAAACACATCACATAGCATTGCACAATAACATAGCATCAACATTTGTATAAGACTCAAACTCATACAAGATCAAAATCACAAAATAATCTTCTACGCACAGCTTACGATACAATCGAAGTTCCGCATTACCACGGCGAAGTTCCGATTCAAACATCCGCACTTATCAGAATATCGGAAGTTCGCGCTCAACATCGGTACTTCCGATATCCGAACAACCGACTTTCGGATATTTAATTCGATTTAATATCTCGAGAGAACACTCAATGTCGGATTATCGGACACTCCGCTACCTTGTGCGGAAGTTCCGATTTCCTTCACCGATAGCAAAACCGGATAAATCGGAAGTTCCTATTTCCAACACCGGTAGTTCTGATTAATCGAACTTCCGCTCCATACACGGTAGTTCCGATTTACTGACTTCACCAAAAGCAGTCAAACCGAAAACCTCAACTCTCAATCTAATCAACACACTTGTCAAATACTCATCACTCAGAGTGGAGGACCTCTCACATGGTCTCTCAGAAGAGGAGCTACCTCAAGACAAGAATAAAGGGAAGGCAAAGGACTTCAACGACATGTGCTTCATGGCCGAGTTCGTCGACGCCAATGATATTGATGAGGTACCACCATCCTATGACGTTCTGTGGATATCGTGAGGATATGTGCACGATCTCAGGATGATGAGTCAATTGGCAATGACGTTGTTGGTTTGTAAAATCTCGTATTTTCGGGTTTGCTCCAGGGCTGTCAGACCACAGGCGGTCTGACCGGTGGTGTCGGGCGGTCCGACCGCCAAAATGTTTTTAGGTTTTTGGAGCTGGGCCAAAAATAGGTTGTGTAGGCAAGTGAGGGGAGTCTCCTGGATGTGGTCCCATCATTTTTGGAGCTCCCAGTCAAAAGTTCTATTCGTTTGAAAATTCCAGAAGGTTTCGGATTTTCAAGCTAGAATTTTGGCTAAGTCCTTTTGACCGGTCCGACCGCCGTTGTGGGAGCGGTCCGACCGGCCTTGTGGGGCGGTCAGACCGGTAGTGACTTGGAGCTTAGCCAAGTTTGCATTGAGTCGATTTGATTGTGTTGCATGTTTGGTTATCAATGCTTTATTGATGTATATTGCATTGCGGAGCTAACGTGGGTCAAGTTGTGAAGAACTTGTTCCCAGAAACGGTTTGTTTGTCTATTGCTGTGCAGGTGGCTTGCAGGTCAACGACGTCAACGGTGAGTGGATCGGGACTACGCTTGGAGAGCCGAGGTCCAGAACGATCAGGGATACCGGGTGAGGTCGTGTGACACAAGCAAGGTGCAGGATGGGCAAGATGGATCGAACGGGTGTTTCGGAACAGCTGGTTGGATCAGGCGGTGCGGATATCCGTGCGAGTCTCTGGGAGGTTCCGATGTGATTCGGACAAGAGAGGCTTGGCGACGCGATGAGAACCGCTGATCAACCTACACGTGGTGAAGCAGGCGATTGCTTCAATAGTTATGTGTGTATGGGTCCCATGTGTAAGTGACCCCAAAAGTGAAACCCTAGCTCTCTAGTATAAATAGAAAGGGGGGAGATGGAAAACCTTCTAAGCATTCATTTGGCATTCTTCCTCATTTTCTAGGGTTTGAAGGAGAGGAGAGGAGGACTAGGGTTTGGAGTGTGCTCCTTGTATGAGCTCTTGCCCTCCTTGTTGGAGAGGCTTTGTAAGCATCTAGTGTGATCAAACAATCTTGTGATGCTTAATTGAAATATCATTTGCTCCCTTTGTGTTCTTCTCCCTTTTTGGATGAATTTGGTGCTTCCTTGATTCAAAGGTTTTTGCTTGGTCCCTTGGACTAATTCATCTTGCTTGGTTGCGTGGGGATACTCCTAGAGTCATCTAGATCATCAACCTCCATGAGCAAGTCTTGAATCAAGAGTTTCATATTTCTAGGGTTTGTGCACCTCTTGGTTAAATCCTCGAGAGATCGTTTCTGCGGAGTGGATCTGAAGGATCGTCGCTAGAAATTGGTCTCTAATATCATTAGGGAGGTGTGCTCGAAATTTGGTCAAGTTTCATTGGTTGAATCAAAAGTTGGATCAAATTTCGTTTTGGATTTGGGGTTCTTTTTCAGTACTGGACTGAACCGGTCAGACCGATGTTTGAACGGCGGTCCGACCGCCCGTATATTCAGACCGCTCTTCTGCCGGGTCGAACCGCTGTCCACCGGTCCGACCGCCAGATTAGTTGTTTGGTCGGATCATTGTTGACCGTCGGTCCGACCGCCTGTGGTAGCTTGGCCGACCGCCGTGCCGATCTGCCTTTTGAGTTTAAGTCTCCACTTTTGTGTCGTGTGGTTGTCGGGGGTTATCGAATTCAGCACAAGGCGTCCGCTGTGTGCTTACTGATCTTCTTAGCTTTCATAGCTAAAGGAGTAAAGTTCGTGTTGAATTCGACTTGCGAGAAAATTGTGAAAGCGCCTATTCACCCCCCCTAGTCGCCTTTCCGGTCCTACACGTTCTCTTTGCTAGATGTGATACCATCTTTGAGCAACTGCTTAACCAGGATAAGGCGTTAGAGTTGATCATGGCTGGGAATAAGGACTTAGAGTCACAAGTTGATAGTCTCACACTAGAACTTGTGAATGCTAAGAACCTTGGTGCTGATGAATGTTCATCCTGCCATGCTTTACATTCTGAATTTGTTAAATTACAAAATGCTCATGATGCTGCCTTGCACCAACTAGAAAGTGATAGGACTAAGTTAATTGAAGTTAAATATGCTCCTTGTAAAAAATACTTAGAATCTAGCAAGTTGGTCGTTTCTGATAAGGCTAAGTCTAGCACTTGCTCTTTCTGCTTAGAACGTGAACATGAAGTAAAAGACATATTAGAAGCAGTTAGAGCTAAGTATGTCAAGCTTAAGAATAAAATTAATTATACTCCTTGTGCTTCATGTGAAGCCCTTAAGCTTGAAGTTGCTATTCATGAGGAGAAGCATACTAGAGCCATTAAGGCTAAAATTTGTAAATCATGTTTTAACCTTGTAAAAGAGAATGCTTATCTTAAGGATACATTAGAAATTATATAAGGGTAAGAAACAATTAAACATGATTCTTGACAAGTCCAAAAATCCTTATAAGTAGCAAGGGTTAGGATACAACTTTGCCCAAGACAAGTCCAAACCAAATATCATTCAAGTCTTAGAAAATAGCTTAGTTGAGTTCAAAATCCAACCTACAAAAATCACTTTTTGGAGCTTCAAGTCAAAAGTTCTTTTTGTTTGAAATTTCCAAAGAGGCTTTGGATTTTCACGGAGGAAATTTGGCTAAGTCCTTTTGCTGGGCGGTCAGACCGGCCAGGGGTGGCGGTCTAATCGGTTTTGACTTGTTCGTCAGCCAGCTTGGCGGCGATGTTTATTCGTTAGGTCAAGTTCAGGGGTTTCAGTGCTTATATGCTGCATGATGCATGTTTTGACTAACATGGATAAAGTTGCAAAGAATTTGTCCCTGGAATCGATTTTTTGGTCTATTGTTATGCAGGAGGATGGAGGTCAACGACGATCAACAACGAGGATGATCGGGACTAGGCTTGGAGAGCTGAGGTTCAAAAAGATCGAGGATGCCGGGTGAAGTCAATGGACTCAAGCATAGCGCAAAACGGACAAGGATGGCCGAACAAGAAGTTCGATGCGGCGGGTTGCATCAATCAGTGCGGGGGTCGATGCAAGTGCCATAGTGGTTTCTGTGGGAGCCGGATGGGAGAGACTTGCCGACATGAAGAGAGCTGTTGATCAACCTACACGTGGCGAAGCATGGGATTGCTTCATGAAGTTTGGATTCGGTTTTTGGAGAAGGATCGAGAAGGAGTATTTTGGTAACTTCACCAAAATACCGCCTTGATGGCTTTTGGCTAAACCGCGGCGCAAGTCGGCGTAAGGAGAAGTGGTTTAGGTCAAGAGAAGATAAAGACGGTTCGTGAAACCCGTTTGTGTGTAGGCTTAACGGGTGCCCATTAGAGACGTCCTTCTAGAAGCTAGCCTCCACTATAAATAGGGGAGAGTGCTGATTGTGCACCCTAACCCTTGTATTGAAGAAACCCTAGTTTCTGTTTAGAGAGAGGAAAGTGGAGAGGTTAGGGTTCTAGAGTGTTGTATTGATTGTGTGCTAAAGCGTTGAGCCTTTGTCCTGCAAGATGGAGTGGTTATAAACAAACATCAACATCGAATCAATCCAAGCAAGATTTCTCAAGATGAAACTCTTATTGTTGTTGCTCTCTCTTTTGTGATTTTGGTGTTTTCTTTGATCCTTTGGTTTTTTTGTTTCTGGCCTGGATCTTACTTGTTGTGACATGTGAGGATGCATCTAGGATCATCTTGATCATCTATTACCCACGATCAAGTTTTTGGATCATATTTTGGTTTTGATTCGATTTTGAAATAACTTTCACTCAAACGAAAAAATGTCATAAATTTGGCAATAATTTTCATGATCCGTGATTGGAATAGGTTCCTGACATCCTAGAGAATGTATGTTTCAAGTTTCGTGAAGTTTAGAGTTGTGGATCAAAAGTTAGACCAATTTATGATTTCGAGTTCGAGCTGATTTTACTATTTATCGTGCTAGATGTCAGACCGCCCCATGGAGAGGTCAGACCACTAGGCTGGGAGCTCTGACCGCCCAACTAATTGTGAATTGAGTTTTTGATGATTTTGGTTGTTTTGCTTCGGGGTTTCGATCGGATTCAATACAAGTCTTCTGCTATATTTGTACATTGATCTTCATAGCTCTCATATCTATTGCAGTGAAAAATGTGTTGAATTCAATCAAAGTGAAAAAGAGATCGTACTCCTATTCAATCCCACTCTAGTCGCCGTTTCACTCCAACAAAGTTGTTAGCAGCCGAAGGAAGAAACTTCCCTTTCCTAATTAATTTGTATTGAAATGTAAGTGAAAAAAGGGTCGATTCTAGCGTTGGCCAGCATTGTCCGTATGTGGCGTTGTTTTGCTACAATGTCGTTAGGAGATAAGACTAAAATTAACATGTGATTCTTGTTAATTGCATTCCCTATGTGCAATTGATAGGTAAGAACTGTCGAACTTAGAAGTTTCTGTTCGGTACTTTTAATGGATCTGACAGTTTATAGTAAATCTCCAACTTGCAAGATATATATGAATAGAAAAGGAAGTACACTAAAGTTTTTCGTGATATAACATAAGGGAACATAATAATGGACTAACACTATTGTAACCCAGATGCCGACTCTGTTTACTCTAAATAACTTGGATAGTGGAGTATTTCCAGCACAAATAATTTGCTACGCCTTTGCTTTGCTGGTAATATTTTGATAAGATTATGTTTTCATTGGCTTCCTTTTTTTATAGCCTAATTTTGGCCAATTCATTGGCAATTGAATCCATGACCAAATTTTTTTATAGCGTGACCAAAGAGGTCAGAATTAAAAATAAAGTTAGAAAGATGTTTTCTTTAAAATATTTTAAAAAAATAGATTAAATAATAATAAAAATTTCTGGCCTTCCTATCCTGCCTTGAAAGAAATTCTCCTACAACTTCTAGCCGGGCCCACAGGGCAGTGGGCTCCCATATGATATACCCAAGATCTCAAGTGCGCAGCATTTTCTGTCAGGAGTCCACAGGTAGTTTGTGACTAGGGTTTGCGCAGAGATTTTAACGTGGATCTTCCATGGAAATACACGTGCAAAAAGCAATCTGATGGGTTCTTTTCTTCTTGTTCTTGTGGAGTGTACGGGTTGCAATTGCATTTACAGTCTTGGTCACACGACGCTGGACCAACCGTGTATTTTAGGTGTCGATTTCTGGTGCACTGTGTCGCGTCGCATCATAATGTTATTGTCACACTCTTTAAGTATAAGGTGTGAAATGCATGTATTAGTAGTCCTATACCTGTCCCTAGTGCAGGGCCAATTAGAAAGTAAAATGCAGAGAAAAACGACGGGAACAAAAAACATGTGAAAGTTGGCCAGAGATTGTTCCTAAAATCATTTTTAAGCACCACCCCTCCCTGCTTCCCTGTTTACTAGTGTAAATTACGTATTGAATCATTTTATTCTCTCTCTCTCTTTGTGTATGGTGTGTACTAAAAACTTATATACCTCATCACCATGTTTTATCCAGGGGTGAACTTTATGCATATGAAGGATAAATTTGAACCATGGGCCTAGAATTTAGAATTGCATGTTGTTTAATCTCTTGCATGAGTCTGAAAAACACTCTTGCAAAACATCCCCTCAGAGTAAACAATTGAGGTTTTGGCTAACGTACTAACACCTACATGTTCGAATTTTGGTGACATGTCAGCTGCATCACCCAACACATCAGCAGAAAATGGAGGTCCAAAAAGGAGATGCAAAGACTCGTTTGCAAATATTAGAAACCTCGAGGGCATAATAGCAAATTCCCCGCTGCAGCACACTTTTCTTCGTCCCCTGTGCCCACCCTTCTCTTCTCCCTTTACTCTTACCTTGGCCGTCAATGAGACTAGCTGTAATACCCCGAAGGTGATTCGGCTTATTAGAAAAAGTTTCGGAAGAGGGAGCTAATCGAAAAACCAGAATCATCTTTTCACCGGGGGGTTTTCTGTGATTTCACGGCAACCTGGGCCTGGGCCACGGCCCAGGAGGGGCCCATGTGGTGGCTGGCCATAAGGGGGGGGGGGTTCCCACCCTCAAACCCTAAACTCCACATTTCTCTCCCCCGCCCCCCCTTTGGAGCCGGCGCCACCTTTCCCTATTGCTGTGTGCCGCCTTGTACGTCGATTTTGGGTAAGATGCGTTCGTTTTCTGTCCTGTCCATCTCTTAGAAAGTTGTAGGTATTGTTCTTAGCTTTCCATAGCCACCGAGATCACGTGATTCTGCCTTACCGTTTAGGAGATATGATTTTTTTTAGTGCGCGCTGTTCTGTCTGTCTGACGAGAAGGATCTGTCGAATTGATCCTAGGTTTTGATTTAGTTAGAGGCATTTCCAGAACCTCCACCCAAATAAGTTATTGTAGCCCTTTAAATTATCTTTCAAAGCTGATAAAGATCATCTCCATTGGATCTGTATAATGAATGTTATGATATTTTCTTTACCACTGTTCTGAATTCTGGGCAGATAAATATTAGCGTTTTCATCTATTGTTTAGACTACTGTAGAGGCCGAATCTGGGGTTTTGCCCTTCTAGAGTTTTATTCCTGGGAACGTTAGCTTTCATTTTGCACCAAGATCAGGAAAATCCGATCTGTAGTTTGGGAGATATGAATTTTGATTGCGATCTGTTCAGTCTGCTGGCGGGGTCGATGGGTTTGTCCCTCGGTTTTTTTCAAATTAGGGGCCGAATTAGAACCTTCACCCAACTAAGTTATTGTAGTTCTCGAATTTATATTTCCAAGTTGATAAGGATCATTCTCATTGGATCAGTAGGCTAAAAGTCACGCCATTTTCTTTATTACTGATCTGTATTCTGGACAGACGTAGATGAGTTGTGTTTAACTGATAATTAGCCCTCTGTTTTGGCCGAATCAGGGGATTCCGTCAACTAATGTTTTGTAGCCTGATCAGTTAAGAATCAGTGAGCACTGGTTTCATGTATTTCAGAGTTACAGACAATTAATGGTGAATTTTCTCGTCGACTGCCGAAGTTAGGTAATCTGGACTTTTGTGTAGAGGATCAAATTGAACCTTTTGTTTGGTTGGTTTGGTTAGAGATTGTGGGAGGGCACGTGTAGCAATGTCGTACTCGGTTGTCCTCATATCGATCATTTTATATTGTAGGCGGTGAAGCGGTGAGTGGAGGGTACCTCGATTACCTCCCAAACCGTCATGCAGCTGTGGCGAACAAGTAACTTGTATACTATGATTGATGCATTATGTGATGTGTGAATGAATGATTATATTTGTCCGTATTTGTAGATGAATGCCATGTGTATCTTTTAATTTATGAGTACTATTCAATCTTGCCATGGGATCACATCATGACATGCATAAATTACCTTTGTAAGACCCATCAATTCCAAATAGGCACTTGAAAATCCCATCAATTCGAATGGGTGCGTGAGTCCACCATTCCAATGTGGGCCACGTTACGTGAGTCCACCATTCCAATGTGGGCCACGTTGGACGGCCGTATGAAACGTTCTTCATACGGTTACTTTAAGTGAACACCGACGGGTGTTTCACTCGCTATCTGCGGTATATCTTTGCGATATGTCCAATTCCTTCAATGCATCATTTCACTTCATCCATTCATAAAGTTGTTTCCAATCAATGTTCAAGTTATGATTGTGATAAATTGTTCATGGTATGTTTGATTGTTACATACAAGTACTTGCTTTGAGTCTTTGGCTCATTCTTGCTTTGTTGTTTTATTTAGGTAAATGACAAGGAAGAATGATCTCGTGGCGGGTAGTTCAACACGATGCACTCACTACCATAATCCAAATATTTTGAGAACTTTTATTATCGTTATTTATGTCTTGTGTTGAATTGTAATAAGCCATTTTGGTCATAACTACCGTATCCATCTGAATTATTTATTTCCATTCCGTTGATTAAACTTGATGATGAATCCTTGTTTCCGTCTATCCTTATTAACTCCTTCACCTTCTCATGCGTTTTGATGTTATTATTCTAAAGAGTAGTGATTGTAGGTGACATCTTGACTTCCTTATAGTCAGAGTGTTACAGTTGGTATCAGAGCGGGCTTTAGGTCCGTGGTTCATTCAAACATATTAAATTGACACACTGTGCACATTAGGAGGGGTTGGGTAAACTGTTGCTTCCACATTTCAATTGTGGTGACTCGAGTATTGAGTCGTTGTTAAATTGTGTTGTGCTATGATGTGTTAATCCATGATATGATATGATAACCTCTATCTATGAAATTATTCTATGATCGTCATGAGATGATCCGATATATATATATATATATATATATATATATATATATATATATATATATATATTCATAATTGATTGCATTAGTTATGCGTTTAGCTAGCGGCGTTGATCGATTGAGTTCGTGGTTGATGTCACAGGTTTTGCCAAAGCTACACCTTGTTTGTAGTATGATATTAGAGAACTTCTTACCTCTGTTCCATAAGCTCTGTATTGAGCATGAGCTCATTGATGAACTTGTTGCCTTTCTCGAACTGATATCTGGTTTCCTGGTTGTGGTTCTGGCGATTCGTGAATTCTTTTGAAATTGGGGTTTTAATGAAGAAGGCAAGCTCCAATGATTCTCGATTCGTTCTTTGAAACAAATATTGCCCTTTCAACTATTGTGATATTTCTGCTCCACGTGAGCATAGTTCAAATGCAAGATTCCTCTTTTCACAAAAGACTTGTTTTACCCCTATTGGGGAAATTTAACTCATTCGTTCGTTTGGAATCTCGGTATTGGAAAACTTCTTTTGCAAGTTCTTTATCAAGTGTGTATTGATCTTGCATATTTCTCTTGAGCTGCTTTAGTAAGTCGTTCTCTTCCTTGATTTTCGAATTTGACAAATTCTTGTCCGGTGGCGATTGATGAATTTCTCTTGGGTTCATGATTTTGGTAGACGAGTTTAAAAAGGCCTTTAATGGTACTCCAAAAACATTATTGTTTTTCGATTGTCGAATTGCTTTTACTACGAATGATCTTTGTAAATTGGCAACATTGATATTTTCATGGTTGTTCTTTCTTTCTCATTGGAAAAGAGCGACTCATTTACTCGTTTGATGGTTTGCCTAATGAGAATTCTTGTTGCAAGTTCGTTAACACGAGAAAGCTTTGGCTCAATGTATTCCTTTTGGAACCCTCTGCTTGTTGAAATTTGATGCATCTCTTTTCTGAAGAAAAGCGTTAAAACCCTTTTGGAGTGCTTGGTTATGCTTAAGTCGGGGGTTGTACCCAAACAAAGATTGTGGGCTACGGGTTTCTATTAGACCCTATTTGTTTTTCAAAATAGTTTCTTGCCTTTTTGGCTGCTGAGCTCTCATTGCTGTTTGTGAACGTTATTTTTGACAAGATCGATCTCCTTATGTTAGCCCTATCTCTCTTGTTGATAAGGGCAGCTCGGTTATCCGTTTGACAGTTCGGAGAATGAAAATTTCCTTTCACAAAGTTCATTGAAGAAATTTCGACTATGTTCATTTCTTTGGAATATTTGGAGTGTTGGAGTTTAGAACCTCCCTTTGGAAAAGAAAAGTGTCGAAACCCCCTTTCTCTAGAGTTTTGAAGTGCTGGGTGTGACGTTTGTTCAACTTTGTGGTTTTCGTGCGAAATTCTTTTCTAGAACAAGTTGTTATTATAATTCCATGTGATGCTGAAAATTTTTATGACCCGATTTATCATGTTTCCTTTAGAAGGTTTATTGACACGATCAGTAATGTGAGAGTAAGGTTGATTCTTTTGTAGAGAAAGAAGTTTGACCACCTTCTTGATGTTTCCAAAATGATTCAATTTCGAGTTTTGTGTTCATGACCTATTGGAGGTCGGTTTATTATGATAAGCGAAGTTTGCCACGTAAAGCGATTTGTGCGAGTTATAATGGTTCTTCAGTGATGCGATCGTTTTGATCTTGAATGATCGTTGTTCTTATCTGTAAAGATCCGACATTCTCTTCTTGTGAGGCTCATGTTTTCAATTGTGGACTCCACCTATGTTCAATGAGTTCATTGCGTAATTGGTTTTCCTCTTGGTTCTGTGTTCACTACGAGTGGTAAGCAATTCTCTAGTTGGTGAAGATCGTTTCTATTTGCCTCTTCTTTTGAGAAAGAATCAACCCATTCTTTCCACGTGGGTCTTTCGAAATACTTTCTAAATGTTGTAGTGAGTTTGATGTTGATACATGTGGAAATTTGATCGCCCTTGGTGATATCGCTTAACATGAGAATACTTCGAGTTTAGTTTTCGTGACCTTTTGGGAGTTCATGAATCATCTGAAACGAAAATATTTTGGGTAACTTGAGGTATAGGATTATCCTATTGCTTCTTAAGAGTTTAGTGTGATTTAGCCCTAAAGGCTCCTTGGTTTGGGTTAGCTAAGAGGTTACAATCAAAGTAAATTATCGTCGATTAGTTGAGAATCCGCTTGTTTTCCCTGAAGTCTTGTAAAGGGAAATGCTTCGAATTTTGTGGCTGAAGGCATTTGGATCTCATGTTTCATGAGTAGATGAACTGTTCCGAACAAATTTGGCGGGTTGAAAAATGTTATTGGTTCTTAAGTAGTTAGTGGATTGGACTAAAGAACTTACCTTGTTCATGTGGCAAGGTGTTATTAGTTCAAGGACTAATTGTTGTGTTAAAGGAAAGTGCAGTGAAGTAGTCATAGTCAGAGTCAAGTTTTGTAACTTGAGGTTTTAAAACATGCCTAAATTTTACGCCCTTTTCACTCCAAAGATTTGAGTTTCAATCGTAATGCCGTTTTCTTATCGGTTGTTATTTGCTATTATCTTACGAGGAATGTGTTCCCTCAACTACGAACTTAGTTTTCGTTTTCTAAGATCACCTTTAGCGAAATATTTCTTTTGGTTTCTTGGCGTAGTGGTGAGCAACGCTTCCTGTATGAATGAACTTGTTTTTGTTCGCCTCTTCCTTTTGAGAAAGGATCACGGTTTAGTGTTGCGAAGTGTTTGCAAAGTGAAAGTTTGGCAACTGTTTGGTGGTGGATGAGTAATCGTAGCGACGATATTTTGCTACCAAGTTATCGGAGGAGTAGTAGAATGTGAAATAGTTTTGATCTGTATCCCTTGGAGAAATTGATTCACTGAGATGTTTGACTTGAGTAAGTGCGAAAAGTGTTACGGCTGATTAACACATGGTATAGTGAAATTCTAGAACTTCAATTCAGGATTGAAAGGTTGGTGATTATCGGAGGTATGGAAACCTTCATTGAATTTTTAGAGTAACGCAATTGGATAGCATTGCGAGATGGTGTGGGTGATTTCTGATGATGTCAATGAGTGAGTATGTTAGTATGGTGGTAATGTTGGAGATTTAATTCGATGATTTCACAATCGGTTATAAGAGCAATCCGTTGTAGAGGTTTTGGAAGTTGGATCTGGGCTGTGCATTTTTATGCTAGACCATTGGTCACGCGATGATTGTGCGTAGAGGAAGTGGGATAATAGAGTTTCCTGAGCAATGAATGGTCATTGATAGAACTCTTCTGATGTAATACATGTCCGTGCGTGCTAAGGATCTTGAATTGTTGTTATTGGAAATTGAAGGTAATGTGATTGCGTGGTGCCTACTACTGTGGTGTTATGGATGCCTTCAATCAAATCGATTTTGTATTACCTAGAGTATCCGGTAGATTTCATAGAGTCTCTTCACAATGGTGTGGATGATTTAATTCAGTTTGAGCATGATTTGAGGGTATTTAACTAAGAGGTTTAAGCTCGTGTGGTATGCGATGAAGTCAAATTCCAAGGTTCGAGAGAAATTTTATCCCTAGAAGATATAAACTGTGGAAAGAAATGTTCATCGGATAATTAGGTGTTTTCTTGATTCTCGTTTGAGTTTGGTATTGTTGGCCAGGTGTTTTACGCAATTTGAGTTGAGGTTGTGTTGGCATGTAGATTCTTTCCAATTCGGACAAGCGCGGTGTTTGGTTTAGGCGTTCGATAATTTCTCCTTTGGTTGTAGTGGTGTTCATTTGTAAACTGCCTATTTAGAAAATGGATTTGTTTTGAGATGAATTGTCAAATTTGAAATTTAATCTTTTGGTGGAGAGTTAGCATTGAGTGGACGCGATGAGGACTCTCTATTTTCAATTGGATTCTCTTCGTTTTTGAAAGTTGCAGAAATTAGAAAGTTGGTATTTCGTTTTGACCGTCTCGGGTATCTGTGCCAAGTACACAACGTCGGGTGTGTTCAGTCTTGAGTGGGCGGTGAACCATTCAAGGTTCGAGTTTTAGTTTAAGATGTTGACCATCGAGTAAGGTCTTACCTTCGATCCTCTTCTGATGAGTGTACCTAGAAAGTTCAAGTTGATTGTTAGGTCAGACGTTGCTTCACATCTTTGCTTTGTGGTTTCTCTATTCCGAGAGAGAGGACACTTGGGAGATAGAGTCTCGCATGCGCGAGCAGTATCCAGACCCGTTTGTTTCTGGTACAGGTTAAATCCGTTGATTTCAACTCCTTGGAAATTCGTTCTGGTATTAGTTGCCGGTTAGAATTCGAGGTCGAATTCCGTTAAGGGGGTAGAATGTAATACCAGAAGGTGATTGACTTATTAGAAGAAGTTTGGAAGAGGAGCTAATCGAAAAACCGAATCATCTTTTCACGGGGTTTTCGTGATTTCACGGCAACTGGGCTGGGCCACGGCCCAGAGGGCCCATGTGGTGGCTGGCCATAAGGGGGTTCCCACCCCCAAACCCTAAACTCCACATTTCTCTCCCCCTCCCCCCCTTTGGAGCCGGCGCCACCTTTCCCCATTGCTGTGTGCCGCCTTGTACGTCGATTTTGGGTAAGATGCGTTCGTTTTCTGTCCTGTCCATCTCTTAGAAAGTTGTAGGTATTGTTCTTAGCTTTCCATAGCCACCGAGATCACGTGATTCCGCCTTACGGTTTAGGAGATATGATTTTTTAGTGCGCGCTGTTCTGTCTGTCTGACGAGAAGGATCTGTCGGCTTGATCCTAGGTTTTGATTTAGTTAGAGGCATTTCCAGAACCTCCACCCAAATAAGTTATTGTATCCCTTTAAATTATCTTTCAAAGCTGATAAAGATCATCTCCATTGGATCTGTATAATGAAAGTTATGATATTTTCTTTACCACTGTTCTGAATTCTGGGCAGATAAATGTTAGCGTTTTCATCTATTGTTTAGACTACTGTAGAGGCCGAATCTGGGGTTTTGCCCTTCTAGAGTTTTATTCCTGGGAACGTTAGCTTTCATTTTGCACCAAGATCAGGAAAATCCGATCTGTAGTTTGGGAGATATGAATTTTTGATTGCGATCTGTTCAGTCTGCCTGAAAACTGGGGTCGATGGGTTTGTCCTCGGTTTTTTTCAAATTAGGGCCGAATTAGAACCTTCACCCAACTAAGTTATTGTAGTTCTCGAATTTATATTTCCAAGTTGATAAGGATCATTCTCATTGGATCAGTAGGCTAAAAGTTACGCCATTTTCTTTATTACTGATCCGTATTCGGACAGACGTAGATGGGTTGTGTTTAACTGATAATTAGCCCTCTGTTTTGGCGAATCAGGGATTCCGTCAACTAATGTTTTGTAGCCTGATCAGTTAAGAATCAGTGAGCACTGGTTTCATGTCTTTTAGAGTTACAGACAATTAATGGTGAATTTTCTCGTACGACTGCCAGAAGTTAGGTAATCTGGACTTTTTGTGTAGAGGATCAAATTGAACCTTTTGTTTGGTTGGTTTGGTTAGAGATTGTGGGAGGGCACGTGTAGCACTGTCGTACTCGGTTGTCCTCATATCGATCATTTTATATTGTAGGCGGTGAAGCGTGAGTGGAGGGGTACCTCAGTTACCTCCCAAACCGTCATGCAGTGCAGCAAGTAACTTGTATACTATGATTGATGCATTATGTGATGTGTGAATGAATGATTATATTTGTCCGTATTTGTAGATGAATGCCATGTGTATCTTTTCATTTATGAGTACTATTCAATCTTGCCATGGGATCACATCATGACATGCATAAATTACCTTTGTAAGACCCATCAATTCCAGTATAGGCACTTGAAAATCCCATCAATTCCAGAATGGGTACGTGAGTCCACCATTCTAATGTGGGCCACGTTACGTGAGTCCACCATTCCAATGTGGGCCATGTTGGACGGCCGTATGAAACGTTCTTCATACGGTTACTTTAAGTGAACACCGACGGGTGTTTCACTCGCTATCTGCGGTATATCTTTGCGATATGTCCAATTCCTTCAATGCATCATTTCACTTCATCCATTCATAAAGTTGTTTCCAATCAATGTTCAAGTTATGATTGTGATAAATTGTTCATGGTATGTTTGATTGTTACATACAAGTACTTGCTGAGTCTTTGGCTCATTCTTGCTTTGTTGTTTTATTTAGGTAAATGACAAGGAAGAATGATCTCGTGGCGGGTAGTTCAACACGATGCACTCACTACCATAATCCAAATATTTTGAGAACTTTTATTATCGTTATTTATGTCTTGTGTTGAATTGTAATAAGCCATTTTGGTCATAACTACCGTATCCATCTGAATTATTTATTTCCATTCCGTTGATTAAACTTGATGATGAATCCTTGTTTCCGTCTATCCTTATTAACTCCTTCACCTTCTCATGCGTTTTGATGTTATTATTCTAAAGAGTAGTGATTGTAGGTGACATCTTGACTTCCTTATAGTCAGAGTGTTACAGTTGGTATCGAGGCGGGCTTTAGGTCCGTGGTTCATTCAAACATATTAAATTGACACCTTTGTGCACATTAGGAGGGTTGGGTAAACTGTTGCTTCCACATTTCAATTGTGGTGACTCGAGTATTGAGTCGTTGTTAAATTGTGTTGTGCTATGATGTGTTAATCCATGATATGATATGATAACCTCTATCTATGAAATTATTCTATGATCGTCATGAGATGATCCGATATATATATATATATATATATATATATATATATATATATATATATATATATATTCATAATTGATTGCATTAGTTATGCGTTTAGCTAGCGAGCGTTGATCGATTGAGTTCGTGGTTGATGTCACAGGTTTTGCGGGCTACACCTTGTTTGTAGTATGATATTAGAGAACTTCTTACCTCTGTTCCATAAGCTCTGTATTGAGCATGAGCTCATTGATGAACTTGTTGCCTTTCTCGAGCGATATCTGGTTTCTGGTTGTGGTTCTGGCGGTTCGTGAATTCTTTTGAAATTGGGGTTTTAATGAAGAAGGCAAGCTCCAGCGAGTTCTACGATTCGTTCTTTGAAACAAATATTGCCCTTTCAACTATTGTGATATTTACGCTCCACGTGAGCATAGTTCAAATGCAAGATTCCTCTTTTCACAAAGACTTGTTTTACCCCTATTGGGAAATTTAACTCATTCGTTCGTTTGGAATCTCGGTATTGGAAAACTTCTTTTGCAAGTTCTTTATCAAGTGTGTATTGATCTTGCATATTTCTCTTGAGTGCTTTAGTAAGTCGTTCTCTTCCTTGATTTTGAATTTGACAAATTCTTGTCCGGTGGCGATTGATGAATTTCTCTTGGGTTCATGATTTTGGTAGACGAGTTTAAAAAGGCCTTTAATGGTACTCCAAAAACATTATTGTTTTTCGATTGTCGAATTGCTTTTACTACGAATGATCTTTGTAAATTGGCAACATTGATATTTTCATGGTTGTTCTTTCTTTCTCATTGGAAAAGAGCGACTCATTTACTCGTTTGATGGTTTGCCTAATGAGAATTCTTGTTGCAAGTTCGTTAACACGAAAGCTTTGGCTCAATGTATTCCTTTTGGAACCCTCTGCTTGTTGAAATTTGATGCATCTCTTTTCTGAAGAAAAGCGTTAAAACCCTTTTGGAGTGCTTGGTTATGCTTAAGTCGGGGGTTGTACCCAAACAAAGATTGTGGGCTACGGGTTTCTATTAGACCCTATTTGTTTTTCAAAATAGTTTCTTGCCTTTTTGGCTGCTGAGCTCTCATTGCTGTTTGTGAACGTTATTTTTGACAAGATCGATCTCCTTATGTTAGCCCTATCTCTCTTGTTGATAAGGGCAGCTCGGTTATCCGTTTGACAGTTCGGAGAATGAAAATTTCCTTTCACAAAGTTCATTGAAGAAATTTCGACTATGTTCATTTCTTTGGAATATTTGGAGTGTTGGAGTTTAGAACCTCCCTTTGGAAAAGAAAAGTGTCGAAACCCCCTTTCTCTAGAGTTTTGAAGTGTTGGGTGTGACGTTTGTTCAACTTTGTGGTTTTCGTACCAGAATTCTTTTCTAGAACAAGTTGTTATTATAATTCCATGTGATGCTGAAAATTTTTATGACCCGATTTATCATGTTTCCTTTAGAAGGTTTATTGACACGATCAGTAATGTGAGAGTAAGGTTGATTCTTTTGTAGAGAAAGAAGTTTGACCACCTTCTTGATGTTTCCAAAATGATTCAATTTCGAGTTTTGTGTTCATGACCTATTGGAGGTCCCAGTTTATTATGATAAACGAAGTTTGCCACGTAAAACGATTTGTGCAGAGTTATAATGGTTCTTCAGTGATGCGATCGTTTTGATCTTGAATGATCGTTGTTCTTATCTGTAAAGATCCGACATTCTCTTCTTGTGAGGCTCATGTTTTCAATTGTGGACTCCACCTATGTTCAATGAGTTCATTGCGTAATTGGTTTTCCTCTTGGTTCTGTGTTCACTGCGAGTGGTAAGCAATTCTCTAGTTGGTGAAGATCGTTTCTATTTGCCTCTTCTTTTGAGAAAGAATCAACCCATTCTTTCCACGTGGGTCTTTCGAAATACTTTCTAAATGTTGTAGTGAGTTTGATGTTGATACATGTGGAAATTTGATCGCCCTTGGTGATATCGCTTAACATGAGAATACTTCGAGTTTAGTTTTCGTGACCTTTTGGGAGTTCATGAATCATCAGAAACGAAAATATTTTGGGTAACTTGAGGTATAGGATTATCCTATTGCTTCTTAAGAGTTTAGTGTGATTTAGCCCTAAAGGCTCCTTGGTTTGGGTTAAGCTAAGAGAGGTTACAATCAAAGTAAATTATCGTCGATTAGTTGAGAATCCGCTTGTTTTCCACTGAAGTCTTGTAAAGGGAAATGCTTCGAATTTTGTGGCTGAAGGCATTTGGATCTCATGTTTCATGAGTAGATGAACTGTTCCGAACAAATTTGGCGGGTTGAAAAATGTTATTGGTTCTTAAGTAGTTCCGTGGATTGGACTAAAGAACTTACCTTGTTCATGTGGTAAGGTGTTATTCGTTCAAGGACTAATTGTTGTGTTAAAGGAAAGTGCAGATGAAGTAGTAGTTAGTCAGAGTCAAGTTTTGTAACTTGAGGTTTTAAAACATGCCTAAATTTTACGCCCTTTTCACTCCAAAGATTTGAGTTTCAATCGTAATGCCGTTTTCTTATCGGTTGTTATTTGCTATTATCTTACGAGGAATGTGTTCCCTCAACTACGAACTTAGTTTTCGTTTTCTAAGATCACCTTTAGCGAAATATTTCTTTTGGTTTCTTGGCGTAGTGGTGAGCAACGCTTCCTGTATGAATGAACTTGTTTTTGTTCGCCTCTTCCTTTTGAGAAAGGATCACGGTTTAGTGTTGCGAAGTGTTTGCAAAGTGAAAGTTTGGCAACTGTTTGGTGGTGGATGAGTAATCGTAGCGACGATATTTTGCTACCAAGTTATCGGAGGAGTAGTAGAATGTGAAATAGTTTTGATCTGTATCCCTTGGAGAAATTGATTCACCGAGATGTTTGACTTGAGTAAGTCCGAAAAGTGTTACGGTGATTAACACAGTATAGTGAAATTCTAGAACTTCAATTCGAGTTGAAAGGTTGGTGATTATCGGAGGTATGGAAACCTTCATTGAATTTTTAGAGTAACGCAATTGGATAGCATTGCGAGATGGTGTGGGTGATTTACGATGATGTCAATGAGTGAGTATGTTAGTATGGTGGTAATGTTGGAGATTTAATTCGATGATTTCACAATCGGTTATAAGAGCAATCCGTTGTAGAGGTTTTGGAAGTTGGATCAGGCTTTGCATTTTTATGCTAGACCATTGGTCACGCGATGATTGTGCGTAGAGGAAGTGGGATAATAGAGTTTCTGAGCAATGAATGGTCATTGATAGAACTCTTCGATGTAATACATGTCCGTGCGTGCTAAGGATCTTGAATTGTTGTTATTGGAAATTGAAGGTAATGTGATTGCGTGGTGCCTACTACTGTGGTGTTATGGATGCCTTCAATCAAATCGATTTTGTATTACCTAGAGTATCCGGTAGATTTCATAGAGTCTCTTCACAATGGTGTGGATGATTTAATTCAGTTTGAGCATGATTTGAGGGTATTTAACTAAGAGGTTTAAGCTCGTGTGGTATGCGATGAAGTCAAATTCCAAGGTTCGAGAGAAATTTTATCCCTAGAAGATATAAACTGTGGAAAGAAATGTTCATCGGATAATTAGGTGTTTTCTTGATTATCGTTTGAGTTTGGTATTGTTGACCGGTGTTTTACGCAATTTGAGTTGAAATTTGTGTTGGCATGTAGATTCTTTCCAATTCGGACAAGCGCGATGTTTGGTTTAGGCGTTCGATAATTTCTCCTTTGGTTGTAGTGGTGTTCATTTGTAAACGCCTATTTAGAAAATAGATTTGTTTTGAGATGAATTGTCAAATTTGAAATTTAATCTTTTGGTGGAGAGTTAGCATTGAGTGGGCGCGATGAGGACTCTCTATTTTCAATTGATTCTCTTCGTTTTGAAAGTTGCGAAATTAGAAAGTTGGTATTTCGTTTTGACCGTCTCGGGTATCTGCGCAAGTACACAACGTCGGGTGTGTTCAGTCTTTGAGTGGGCGGTGAACCATTCAAGGTTCGAGTTTTAGTTTAAGATGTTGACCATCGAGTAAGGTCTTACCTTGATCCTCTTCGATGAGTGTACCTAGAAAGTTCAAGTTGATTGTTAGGTCGGAGCGTTGCTTCACATCTTTGCTTTGTGGTTTCTCTATTAGAGAGAGGACACTTGGGAGATAGAGTCTCGCATGCGCGGCGATATCGAACCGTTTGTTTACGTACAGGTTAAATCCGTTGATTTCAACTCCTTGGAAATTCGTTCTGGTATTAGTTGCCGGTTAGAATTCGAGGTCGAATTCCGTTAAGGGGGGTAGAATGTAATACCCCGAAGGTGATTCGGCTTATTAGAAGAAGTTTCGGAAGAGGGAGCTAATCGAAAAACCAGAATCATCTTTTCACGGGGTTTTCGTGATTTCACGGCAACTGGGCTGGGCCACGGCCCAGGAGGGGCCCATGTGGTGGCTGGCCATAAGGGGGGGGGGGTTCCCACCCCCAAACCCTAAACTCCACATTTCTCTCCCCCTCCCCCCCTTTGGAGCCGGCGCCACCTTTCCCCATTGCTGTGTGCCGCCTTGTACGTCGATTTTGGGTAAGATGCGTTCGTTTTCTGTCCTGTCCATCTCTTAGAAAGTTGTAGGTATTGTTCTTAGCTTTCCATAGCCACCGAGATCACGTGATTCCGCCTTACGGTTTAGGAGATATGATTTTTTTAGTGCGCGCTGTTCTGTCTGTCTGACGAGAAGGATCTGTCGGCTTGATCCTAGGTTTTGATTTAGTTAGAGGCATTTCCAGAACCTCCAACCAAATAGGTTATTGTATCCCTTTAAATTATCTTTCAAAGCTGATAAATATCATCTCCATTGGATCTGTATAATGAATGTTATGATATTGTCTTTACCACTGTTCTGAATTCTGGGCAGATAAATGTTAGCGTTTTCATCTATTGTTTAGACTACTGTAGAGGCCGAATCTGGGGTTTTGCCCTTCTAGAGTTTTATTCCTGGGAACGTTAGCTTTCATTTTGCACCACGATCAGGAAAATCCGATCTGTAGTTTGGGAGATATGAATTTTTGATTGCGATCTGTTCAGTCTGCCTGAAAACTGGGGTCAGTAGGTTTGTCCCTCGATTTTGTTCAAATTAGGGGCCGAATTAGAACCTTCAGCCAACTAAGTTATTGTAGTTCTCGAATTTATCTTTCCAAGTTGATAAGGATCATTCTCATTGGATCAGTAGGCTAAAAGTTACGTCATTTTCTTTATTACTGATCTGTATTCTGGACAGACGTAGATGGGTTGTGTTTAACTGATAATTAGCCCTCTGTTTTGGCCGAATCAGGGGATTCCGTCAACTAATGTTTTGTAGCCTGATCAGTTAAGAATCAGTGAGCACTGGTTTCATGTATTTCAGAGTTACAAACAATTAATGGTGAATTTTATCGTACGACTGCCAGAAGTTAGGTAATCTGGACTTTTTGTGTAGAGGATCAAATTGAACCTTTTGTTTGGTTGGTTTGGTTAGAGATTGTGGGAGGGCACGTGTAGCACTGTCGTACTCGGTTGTCCTCATATCGATCATTTTATATTGTAGGCGGTGAAGCGGTGAGTGGAGGGGTACCTCAGTTACCTCCCAAACCGTCGCTTGTGTAGCGAGCAAGTAACTTGTATACTATGATTGATGCATTATGTGATGTGTGAATGAATGATTATATTTGTCCGTATTTGTAGATGAATGCCATGTGTATCTTTTCATTTATGAGTACTATTCAATCTTGCCATGAGATCACATCATGACATGCATAAATTACCTTTGTAAGACCCATCAATTCCAGTATGGGCACTTGAAAATCCCATCAATTCCAGAATGGGTACGTGAGTCCACCATTTCAATGTGGGCCACGTTACGTGAGTCCACCATTCCAATGTGGGCCACGTTGGACGACCGTATGAAACGTTCTTCATACGGTTACTTTAAGTGAACACCGACGGGTGTTTCACTCGCTATCTGCATTATATCTTTGCGATATGTCCAATTCCTTCAATGCATCATTTCACTTCATCCATTCATAAAGTTGTTTCCAATCAATGTTCAAGTTATGATTGTGATAAATTGTTCATGGTATGTTTGATTGTTACATACAAGTACTTGCTGAGTCTTTGGCTCATTCTTGCTTTGTTGTTTTATTTAGGTAAATGACAAGGAAGAATGATCTCGTGACGGGTAGTTCAACACGATGCACTCACTACCATAATCCAAATATTTTGAGAACTTTTATTGTCGTTATTTATGTCTTGTGTTGAATTGTAATAAGCCATTTTGGTCATAACTACCGTATCCCTCTGAATTGTTTATTTCCATTCCGTTGATTAAACTTGATGATGAATCCTTGTTTTCGTATATCCTTATTAACTCCTTCACCTTGTCATGCGTTTTGATGTTATTATTCTAAAGAGTAGTGATTGTAGGTGACATCTTGACTTCCTTATAGTCAGGGTGTTACACTAGCCACACCACCTAAATCAAATCCTCTGTCGCTCTCCGTATCTGTTGTGCCTCAGCGTCGACGCCATAGCCATTGTTCCCCACCTTCAGATCCACTCTACATCCCCCAAATTTTCACTGCATCAACCACACTCGCCGACAACCACCATTTCTTCCCCCACATAAGTGTGCTGAAGCCCGTGCACACCCTAGCTAGGCAGGGAGACCGCTAAAGCCATTGCCGGATAACACTACCACCGCCGCATAGGTCCATAGTCGCCAACTCAAGCTACACCACCTCCAAGCCCCCCGACCTAGGCGTTAGGCTCACCTCACCTCACTAACACTCCTCAACCCTCCCCTAAGGTGCTTGTCCACATGCCTACTTCACCAGAACATCACCGAGTGTTACCGTCATCTTGAGCCACCACATATGGAGGGTCCGCACCGCCACCTGCCCTTGCAATCATTTGCCACAAGGATGTGACACTGTGCGCATCACACATTCCAAGGCCTTACGATTCTCATCGTACAACCACCTCGTCAGGAATTGGCCTCACCGCTGGTGAACCACCGCAAGAATGTCTGGAGAATGAGGGAGAGAGGTGAAGAAAAACGTAAAAATCATGCCACATTAGTGAAAACCATGCTAATTTATTAGGGGTTTGTTGTACTGATTTTAAGAGTTTGAGGGTGAAAAGTTAATGTTTCTTTTAGTTAATTGAGTGGTGTTTTTGGATTTGGACAAGAGTTGAGGGGATAAAATGAACTTAGTCATTTCATTTTTATTATATGTAAATAGACAGTAATTCGCTTAAAAGACTACATAAGCACCCGCTTGCTGCTTAAGCACTAGGTGGTAGTAGACACTCACTTATTACTCCATCTGATTCCAAATATAAGTTATTTTGGATATTTCAAAAGTATCCAATGTGACACTTTGACCAACAAGTTCTATAAAAATATGTTGTTTCAAATAAAAAAACTATACATTATGAAAATATATTTCATGATGAATCTAGTGATACCAATTTCATGTTGTCAATCTTAGTATTTTTTTACATATTGATAGTCAAATCTAAAAATATTTGATCGGCATAGATTTTAAAATGACTTACATTTGGTTTCACAGGTAATACTTTTTAGAACTGTGGTTACATGTATGACATGATTTTTCGTAGGCAGAATTGAACATACACCAAGAGGGGACCTTAATTCATATAGAATTAATCACATGTCAGGACCCGGATTTACACATCCGAAAATCCTTTATGTATTATGAACTAGTCACATGATCAGTAGCTAGCTCAGACAGTGAAACATCGATAAAATACCATCCATTCAACTATTTAACTAAAAAAGTAGTAAAATAATAAATAGTAATAACTGGACATTATGGTCAATGTTTACTTGACTTGTCACGTAGGGCATAAGAAACAAATAAAAATCTTGCAGCGAAAAAAACTTGGGGTGACCATTCAACATGCCCACAACCAATCGAGCAGAGAACACATCTGCCCACAACCAATCGAGCAGAGAACACATCCTAGTTCCAAAGCCTTCAAAGAACTACTCTTAGAACTCTTGAGCAGCTCGACTTTCTTCAACTGAGCAGAAAAGTTTAAAGTCGTGAGTACAGAGTACATAAAGTACTCAGTAAGTCGTAACGAACAATATGCAATCTTTTGCAGAAAGCAATATTGATGATAAATACAGTAAGTACATTGTAAAGCATAATTGAAAAGATATAAATAAATAAAGTAAACAATTGCTTTAAAACAACCAATGAACCTCCCATTCACTTCCCAACCAAACCATCAAGTAAACATCACATCCACCAAGTCAACATCACATTCACCTTCCAACTATTTTTATAAAAACTCTACCCTTCGTGTGAAATCTCCGTGCATTGTCCATAAAAACTCTGCAGAGGTTGTACAACTTTACCAACAAGAGAAAAATCAAAATATATGTTACACACTTCGGTAGGTGTGCGACTAAGTGATTATCACAAGGCCTTTACAAAGCTCATTCTCAACCCAGTTTTGCATGCTTAGGTTTCAACATTGAATGTCATCACGACCAGAGAGGGCCCCCCCTCTTGTGCCATTGTGAGTATCCATCCCAGAACTCACGCTTCCAAAAACAGAACTAAAATCAAGATATTACTAATTAATTAGTCAAGTCCATCCCAAACTGAACATGTGGTTGTACAATATGGTACAGTTCAATGACGCACAAGATTAAGTACTTGACAAGTACTCAGGCGAGTCTACCTCATCCCAAAAGTTATGCTACATGCACCCCCCCTTTACTTCACGATCGCTTGCCTGAGCTTAAAACCATTTTGCTTAACCAAACCAATGACAATCCTTACCACGGTACACAATTTTATAACAATGACATCACACCACAGCTTGTAAAATGGTGGCATCGCACCACAGTTGCACAATAGTGGTATCACACCAAAATTTCATATCTCATTAAGTCAAATTTTAACATTATTAAACATGTGAAATGAGCCTATCGTAACTAAGCATGACTAAGCATCTCTATGATAACCCATGTTGGTGATACAAATATATCCAACCAATAATGATCATCCTATGGTGACAAATGATTCATGGTATTCAAATAATCAATGATGACATAATGACAAATATGTGATTAACTACTCCCAAAAGCAGTTGATATAAAAGTAACATGCAATTTGATATAAAACAAGATACTTTTAAAAACATAGATTCAATATGATCAACGGATTATGACTTACCTTGGCTTTACTCAGTTATCACACTTCGGTCTTCAAACCTTGCTCCTGCTTCTACTCCTTGAAAATGTCGTCTAAACGAGAGAGCTGCTGGTGATGGGAATAATGGGTTGTCGGGGGCAGTGGTTCTTGGGGTGGTGGTGGCACAGCTAGGGAAGCACCGAGGTGGCGGCGAGCAAATGGCTCGAGTGTGCGGCGGCGGCGAAGGATCAACGAGCTGAGGGAAAAGGAAGCGAGCACAAGCTCGGCGGCGATGAGAGGATTGCACCAGGACCAACGGGGTGGCTAGAGGAGCACGGAGGAGATGAGGCGATGGTGACCGGAGGTAGAGAAGAAAGGCGTCGGTGGCAGCTCACTACGAGGACAGATATTCGACAATGATGTGGGGATCAAAGAAGGAGGATCTGGGATGCGAGATGATCCACTTGGGATCGCAAAAACTTGCCAGAGAGGGAGATCGGGTGAGGGGCAGTGTGGCTGGAGTTGAGGAAGAAGAAGGTGGCGGTCGGTGAACTTGGGGATGATGAAGGGAGCACGGGCTAGAACACAAGAAGGCGAACTCGACAACAACGATGGCACGGACGGAGATCCACCAATAGTGATGAACCTGGTGATGTGGACTTGCAGCGGTCGGTGACGATTCCACAAAATGGTGATGCAAACGACGAGGGTGGCTAGGGCTTCTAGGAGAGGAGAACGACACAGAGATTTGGACGTGAGTGCGACGCTATTTTACGGTTTTGGCGAAAGAA
Organism: Hsuehochloa calcarea; assembly: GCA_036346395.1. Lineage (NCBI taxonomy): Eukaryota > Viridiplantae > Streptophyta > Magnoliopsida > Poales > Poaceae > Hsuehochloa > Hsuehochloa calcarea. The sequence goes on from CM070603.1 coordinate 12,356,260, forward strand.
TTTGAGTTGGAGACGGCGGCTCTGGCGTGTGCGGCAAATGGACTCAGAGTCCAGAAGGAAGATGGCAAAAGGCTGGCGCGTGGCTAATGGGCGAGTCCGAGCTGGCAGTGACTACGATTGGAAAGGAAAGCGGAAACGGGCCAAACGCAAAAGGAAGATGGGCCGAAGGAAAAATGAAAACGGGAACATATTCTGGAAAAGGAAGGATTAAGATTTTTTGAAAAGAGATTAAATAAAATAGAGCTCAAAGAAATAACAATTGAACTCCAAAAATTCCCAAAAAGTTCCAAAAAAAATACTCTATAACTCAAAGATCACAAATAAAATAGTTTTGATTTTAATTAAAGTTTAGATTATTCACATTAAATGTTTTAATTTCTAAAAATTCAAATTAAGCATTAACTTAGACAAGACAATTCAAATGTTTATTTTTATTTTTAAATGCTTCAAAAGAACTCCAAATTTAGGATGTTACATCATAGTTCTACCTAACATTGCGATAGCCATGAGCCAACAAACTACATAGCCCGAGGGCTTGTTTGGGGGAGCTTTAACCATGTTGATTTATTGGGGGGTGTTGTATCGATTTTAAGAGTTTGAGGGTGAAAAGTAAATATTTCTTTTAGTTAATTGAGTTATTTTTTGGATTCGGGCAAGAATTGAGGGGATAAAATGAACTTTGTCATTTCTTTTTTATTATATGTAGATGGACAGTAATTTGCTTAAAACACTGCACAAGCACCCGCATGGCACTTAAACACAAAGTGGTAGCAGACACTCACTATTTGCTCCATCTGATTCAAAATATAAGTCATTTTGGATATTGATAGTCTCCAATGTGACACTTTGACCAACAATTTCTATACAAATATATTGTTTCAAATAAAAAATTATAAATTATGAAAATATATTTCATGATGAATCTAGTCATACCAAATTCGTGTTGTCAGTCTTAGTATTTTTCACATATTAATAGTCAAATCTAAAAATATTTGACCGGCATAGATTCTAAAACGAATTTCATTTGGATTCAGAGGTAATACTTTTTAGAACTATGGTTAGATGTATCACATGATTACTCATAGTTCACACATTGATAGTCAAATCTAAAAATATTTGACTAGCATAGATTCTAAAATGAATTACATTTGGATTCATAGGTAATAATTTTTAGAACTATGGTTAGATGTATGACATGATTACTCATAGCGAACTGAACATATAACAAGAGGGGCCTTAATTTAGGTAGCATTAATCACAGTTCTACCTAACATTGCGATAGCCAAGAGCCAACCAACCACATAGCCTAAGGGCTTGTTTGGGGGAGCTTTAAGTTGGCATTAGCTTGGCTAGCTTTACAACAACTTAACAAGTAAAGCACAATCAAAGCAGGCCCAGAAGCGAAAGCTGGGCGAGAAGTGCTTCTCGAGCTTTTGTGGGTTGAACTTAGTACCTTGACATTGAAAGTTGGTATAAATTACCCACCAAATTTCACCAGATAAATAGCCTTCCCTAATCGATCTACTCTCCCTCCCAACTGTCGTTCGTTTGGGCCCCCTTCGCCCTAGCCCTAGGGTGACTCGATGGGCTACATGGAGGGGGCTGCTACAGTACCAACGCTATAGTGGCGGCGTGTACTGTAGCTACAGTAGCTACTAGAGTTTTTCCCTCATTTTATATGTGGCCGGCCCCTCATGAGCCTCCTGGGCTAAGGCCCGAGGCCTAAGTTGCCGAAAAACTACATAAACCCATTTTTTCTCATGTCTAATTTCTCTTTTGAGAGCTTTCTTTCTTAAAATAAATCAGAGTGCTACATGGACACCACCAGCACCATCCGAAGGGAATTATCCTCTCTCTACTCCCTCCGACTCGATCTGATTTGTGAAGGTGTAAGTTGATGTAGAGAAATTTTCATGGACTAATTTAGATTTGAGTGTATGCCATTAGTGAATGTGTTCAACTGATATAGTGAATGGATGTTTTTGATGAATCTGATTAGGTCCCAACACAATACTTGCTTATGGTTATTTTTCTTGTTCTTGTTCTGATGTGTACAATGTTCTTTTATTCTAGTAGTGAATGGTGCCATAGAGTGGTGCCAGTGATTCAGAGATGCAAATGCGATTTGCTGTCTGCATATTCTCCAGCTATAGACATCTCGTTCCTAATGTTACTTTATTACACATGCACAAATTACGTGGCCACAAAATTTTGGTATTGAAAAAAAGGGAGAATGATAGCAGGAACTAAAGATTTGAATGCGTGTAATTTGTAACGATGATCTCGGGCGTTGCAAAATGTTTCTCAATTGCTCGTATCTTAATACTACTAAGCCTGTTAATCAATAATTCTGTAAAAAAACAACCATATATACACTAAATAAACACATAAATATGTCTTCAAAACTCTTAAGGATATTTCAGATATTTCAATATTCATCCACAGCTGAAGCAGCCGGCCAGATAAAAAAAAGATGACAAACGATCTTTACAATTGCTTTTCGGTTGAGAATGCCAAAAGCAGTTTTTGGCGCACAAAAAAAAAGTATAGCTTCCCAAACCGGGCTTTTGGGGAAAAAAACAACTATAGCTCCCCAAACCGGGCCTCAGTAGTCCTGCGCTACTACTGGACAGTATACACACTCCACTCTGTTACATGAGTGAACTAATCCTAAGTAATCTGCATAGGTATCGTAGCTAGTTCGGTGACAACATGATACGCATTTGCCGTCCCTTGCAAGGCAACGAACACCATGTGGGGATACCCATCCACCCCGCACCTAGCTTTTCCTCCCCAACAGCTGCGTGCCGACGAACAAGAAAGGGCTAGCTATCACAGGGAAGGAAGGTATATTCCCAAATGATCCAACTGGTGTACGGCAGCATCCTTGCCTCTTTCGTTCCTCCCACGCCAAAGATTTTGCTTATGCGTGTCTGTTGTTTTTAACCATCTTTGTCTGTTTTACTGTTAGGAATAAAGAGAGAGAGAGAGAGAGAGAAAAAAAGTAGCGCTCCTGTATCTCTGTGTTCAATCTACTATTTTTATACTTCTATTATTGCGTATCATTCTCCTACGAGTTACCGATCGGACTGAACTCGCCACCAATGGTTTCTCAACACGTTATCAGCACGACTACGCTCCACAGATTGAAGAGGTAATCGTCGAAGCGTTAGATTGTATCGCTTTTCTAGATCGCTTTCAATTCCGCAAATTTGGTTTTATATATTATTTTTCTATAGTGCAAATCTGCCCTAATCTACAACTAGCCGACTTGAAGTCGCCGGCCAAACTGATCGGTAAATCGTCTGAAAGGGAGGATGTTGATTGCACTGTAGATTGTTGATTGCATGAACACAGAAAAAGAAAAAAAATGGTGTCGTTGCCCGTATGTAGTCGTGTCGTCGTGCCGCCCGCATGCGGCCGTGCGCATCGCCAAAGACGGCCGTGCTACACCGCCGCCGCTGGAGCCCGTGCGGCGCCGCCGCGTCGCGTCGCCGCCACCGCCCCATGCCCGACCACCGACGGCCTTCCAAAGACTGTCGTTGCGCCGCCGCTGCCGCGACGCTGCCTCCGGCCGCTTAACGCCCGCCGTGTGTGAACTCATTGCCGGTCGCTAGCCTCGACGCACAAGACGGCCATGCAAAGAACGCTTAAGCGCCGCCGTTGTGCCGCCAAAAGCCATGGTAGAGCCACCACCACCTCGCGCCGCCACAAGCCGCCGTCGTGTCTTTGCTGCTGCCGTCGGCGGAGAGCCCACCATGCGCCATCGCGCGCACCGCACCGAGCATCGCATGCTCCGCGCGCCCCCGCCTACCGACACCCATCGGCCTGCATGGTCGCGCCGCGCGCCGCGTCGCTGGCGCCGACCGCGTCCACAAAGCGGGCGCGCTATCACACCGACTCGCACACCGCACCACGCTGTCGCGTGGCCATTCTTCTGCTGCGTTGTTGAGGAGTAGGGTTGGGGGAAACCATGTCCCCTCCCCTACCCATTTTTGACTGGCTGGTTGTGGGCTGTAACGGGCCGGCAAGGCCAAATGGGCCCAGCCATATATCTTCGGAAAAAAGAAAAAAAAGGAAAACCTGAAAAGGAAAATAATGTTTGCAAAAGGCCCCTGGATTTTCTAAAATTGCGTGAATTTTTTTTAGAACTGAAAATTAGCGCTTTATCCCTTGGAAAATGCAGAATAGCACCAGGAATTCAATTTTTGAATCCTTTTTAGTATTTGAAGCATGTTTAACTCTGTTATTATTATTTATATGCACTTTATATATTGTATTTGTTGTTTTGATTATCTGCGATTGTTTATATTACTTTTAATAATTGAAAATAACATTAAATCATGAAAAATACATAGAAAAATACGACATTATGAGAATTTTATACCATTATTTGCAACTATTTTATACAAATTACCAGCTGTAATCTTATAAACTTTGCATAAATATGTAGATGACTGACATCATGAACCAGGAGTTCGAAGAGCTGGCCCAGCATGACCAGAATTACTTGACTTGGGCCTCTGTCGCCGAGATTGTACTTAGGGCCAAGAAGCTACGTGCTGCTATCGAGTTTGATACCTCAAAGGATGTCAATCTCATTACTGAGAAAAATGATCAGACACTTCATTTCCTTAGACTCCATCTCCGCATAACGCTCAAGAATGAGTATATGGCGGAGAAGAATGCACTATCTTTGTGGACCGTACTGAAGAAGCAGTTCGAGAAGCTGAAGTACACCATTCTTCCCTGGGCAGAGTAGAAATAGACCCGATTGTGCTTTGCTGACTACAAGACCATGGGAGTGTACAATTCTGCCTTGCACGAAATTTGCACTAATCTTCAACTCTGTGATAAGGTAATCACAGATAAGCAGAAGATTGAGAAAACTCTCTCTACCTTTCACCCGAATGCGGTGAAATCCGCACACAACTATCGTCAAGACGGTTACAAGGAGTATGCCGAATTAATTAACATCATGCAAGTTGTGGAAGCTCAAGATGAGGTTCTAAGGAAAAACTACATCTTATAGCCACCTAATAGCAATGTTGGCTATGAAGCTAATGCTAGCAGTCACAAAGGAGAGGGGAAAGAAGGGTAAGGTAATGGGTCGGAAGGCCAAGCTAAATGCTCAAGCCAAGAAGGGCGGACAAAGGAAGGGCGATGACAAAACATATGGCCCGCATGACCAAGGATGCTGCAAATGGCCACATATGGGGACATTCGTCACAAATCTGCGGTGAGCCGCAACACATTATTGATGCTTTCCAGTCTAAGAAGAAGGACAAAGGACATCATAAGGTACACCTCGCCATTGCAGGCATGAAGGATCCACAGCTATTAGTCTAAGAAGAAAGGCAAAGGACAGCCATTGCTCTGGAGGGAACTACTGGGTAAACTGGAGCACGGTATGTCGTCCCAAAAAGTTTGGCGGACTAGGGGTTCTCGAGCTGGAACAGTACAACCGCGCACTTCGTCTTTGATAGCTTTGGTATCAATGGAAGGTGTCTGAATAGCAATGGAACGGGATGCCACTGCTGATAACACAGACACACTACTACAAAACAGGCTATAGATGACGCCTCATCACAGACGGTTCTTGGAAACCGTCTGTGATAAAGTAATCACAGACGGTTCCAAGACGAACCGTCTGTGGTATGTCACTATCACAGACGGTTCTAGAGAACCGTCTGTGATATCTACACATCACAGACGGTTCGTGGTTAGAACCGTCTGTGATGTCTGTGATACCAAGAATATCACAGACGGTTCGTAGTTAGAACCGTCTAACCACGAACCGTCTGTGATGAGTGTCTCATCACAGACGGTTCTAACCACGAGCCGTCTGTGATGAGATACTCATCACGCACGGTTCGTGGTTAAAACCGTCTGTGATTTTAGGTTTTTACCATGGTTTGAATACTCTTCGAATTTACCATGGCTTGGATTTTTACCATGGTTTAGGGTTTTCCTCTCTCTGATTTTACCATGGCAACCAATACTGTGCCGTGGTAGGGTTTGGCAGCCAATCCACTGCCGCGGTAGGGTTTGGGAAGCCAATCTACTGCCGCGACACATTTGGGCAAACCTCACGGCGCGTGTTTATTTCTTGCGGCACATTTGGGCAAACCCTACAGTGGCGGCGGATTATGTCTTTGCGGCGATGATTGGTGCCCAAGCGTGCGCGGCACATAATCCGCTGCTGCGGTAGGGTTTGCCCAAATGTGCCGCGACAGTAGATTGGCTGCCCAAACCCTACCGCGGCAGTGGATTGGCTGCCAAACCCTACCACAGCAGAGTATTGGTTGCCATGGTAAAATCAGAGAGAGGAAAACCCTAAACCATGGTAAAAATCCAAGCCATGGTAAATTCGAAGAGTATTCAAACCATGGTAAAAACCTAAAATCACAGACGATTCTAACCACGAACCGTCTGTGATGAGACACTCATCACAGACGGTTCGTGATACGAACTGTCTGTGATATGTCATCACAGACGGTTTTTGTATAAAACCGTCTGTGATACTTTGGTTTCGTTAGGCGGGAAAACGAAAATTTGCACATAATGGCGGGCTCGAAAATCTCTCTATATTATGAGTCATTCATCTCCCCTTTGCCATCTCCATCTCCTCCTTTGCCATTTCTCCTCCTCTGTCATTTCTCCTCTAGCCTCCCCTCCCGGCCTCCTCCACCTCCTCTACCTCGCCCGACCTCGTCGCCGGCCTCACGACCTCGTCGCCCCGGCCTCCTCTGCCGTCACCCCGGCCTCCTCTACTTGTCGCCTGGCCTTCCCGAGTTAAATCGCTGCGGCCTCCTCCACCTTGCCCGGCCTCATCGTCGCCGCCTCCCATGACCTCGTCACCCGACCTCCCACGACCTCACTCTCTCTACTCCCCCTTTTGCTCTGTGATGTAGATTACTCTTGTGATGTGTTAGTACTCGTGAATTGTTTGAGTTGATATTCTTGTGATGTGGGTGATGCATATCGTGTTGTTTTTAGTGCTCTGTGAATGGATTGAGTTGATGCTACTGTGATGCTCTGGCTATTGTGGGAAAGCTAGCGAAATCTGAAAATCAATATCAGATTCATGTGAGGCTCGGGAGGCTCCATACGAAGTGAAAATCCGTTTTCGTTTTTTTTTGCCATAGAAAAAACTATCACAGACGGTTCTTTTTAGAACCGTGCGCGAAAATAAATATCACGAGCGGTTCTATTCACGAACCGTCTGTGAAAATCTACTATCACGCAGCGGTTGGAGAATAGAACCGTCTGTGATAGTCTGTTTTCACAGACAACCGTCTATGAAAGTCGCTATCACAGACGGTTCGTGAATAGAACCGTCTGTGATAGCATTTTTCACAGACGGTTAAAAAACCGTCTGTGATGACCTCGTGTCATCACAGACACAAAAATTCAGACGGTTCAAAAACCGTCTGTGATGATGGTTTAGAACCGTCTGTGATGAGCTTTTCTGTAGTAGTGACATACGACAATCTTTTTCAGGCATCTACAACGATAAACATTGGTAGTGGTGACAAAGCGATCTTTTGGAAGGACAAATGGCTAGGTACTAGGCCGCTAAAAGATTTGGCTCCGGGGCTATTTCGCATCGCGGCTAGGAAAAATCGAACAGTGCATGATGCAATGCACGGAGGAAAATGGATAGCCGACCTCAGAAGAAAAATTACCGTGCATCTAATACAGGATTTTGTTAAAGTTTATACCATTGTTCGCCAAGTCACACTATCTCAAAACGAGGATGACATATCTTAGAAGTAGACAGTCTCAGACATCTACTCTGCCAATTCGGCATATTATGCGTAATTCTTGGGGTCAGTGGAGGCCCGCCCCAGTCTAAAAGCTTATTTGGAATGTTTGGGCACCGCAGAAGTGCAGAATTTTCGCATGGCTTCTCATTCAACCTCGATTGCCGACAGCGGATGTCCTTGCTCGCCGCCATATGCAAAACAACCATTGGTGTCCATTATGCACAAACAACACAGAAACAGCCATGCATTTGTTCGTCGAGTGTTCCTATGCCAGACATACCTGGACTTTAGTGGCCACCCCATAATCTGGACATCTCACCTAAAAATGGTTTACTAGTGGAGCCATGTTTTCCGTTCTGGAAATGGCCTTTGCAGGAAAGGCCAAGCCTCGTTAATAGTTCTCACCCTTTGGCACATCTGGAAAGCAAGAAATAGACGAATTTTTCAGCATCTTAGACAGGCTCCAGCGGGGTTGATGGCAGTCATCAAGGAAGAGGCCTGGGCATGGAGGCAGAGCAGTGCAACCAAGCTGCAGATCTATCTTCAAGGCGGGGAGGATACTCACGTCAGCGAACCGGTCTGATCGGGGAAGTTTTGTAAATAGTGTTTCTTCCTTCTTGTTTTTCTTTTCTCCCTCTTTGTTTGTCTTTCTCCTTTTCTTTAGTTTTTGTTTTTCTTTTGAGTTTGGTTTGTGATTTACTCTTATCTTTAATGCAATAATGGCACTCTCGCCGTTTCCTTCAAAAAAATCATGGGTGAATGCAGCATAGATATATATAAGGATTATCGTCAGTACTTCATAACCACAGTTACTTCAATAACTATTACCGTCTTTAATAGATCCATTGATGTAGCGTTCACCGATACGGACCAATGCACGTGAAAGAACAGCTGGTAACGTGGGGCCAAATTGGCGGAAGGGCTAATCGTGATCGTGCCCCAATGGCTAAGGCCATCCCATTCCCAGCTGTGAGACAGGGAATTTACGGCCCTTGCTGTTCACTACTAGCATCCACAGCTCGCATTAGTCGTTTATGCATTTTTATTTCCTCTTTTTTTTATTTAAAAAGGTGTATTGGCGTAATTTTATTTCCCCAAGTATCACAATTTGAGTTATTTGTGTGTGTCAGACGTATGTTAATTTTGACATGCGAAGAGTATGAGGAATAAAAAGGTGCGACAGCCTACTATTCAAAGCACAAAATCGTTTCAATTTCGTGAGTGCAATATGCATGTACACAAAGATTAGAAATTTGTATAGATTTTGCGTACAAACATTACATTTGCAACTCTTTTTTAGATGGTGTGCACATTATTTTGCATGTTTATATATATTTTTTCTTTTGTGCTCTGCACTTCAATCTTCACCCACACGAAGCAAACGGGAATGACCTCGATGAACCTATGACATGCCTAGCCAAGCTTCAGATTCTACTTCCGGGGCAAAAAGATGAAGCTAGAGGCAGACCACACCAGCTTCTTGAGAAGTTTAAGCTCGTCAATTGAAGGAAGATACATAAACCATTTAATAGCTTCAAATGTATCATTGGTATCTCAATGACATGTGAGGCTCTGAGTCCACATGTTAGCCAGATAATAAGTGATATATTGTGAATTATATAGTTATTCGATGGTATATTATAAATTTTCTCAAGCTTGTTAGGCGGTAGTTATTACGAGAGCATCGTAGCATAGCTGATATTTGTAAAACATACACAGCGCTCAACTGTAGGCACTGCACAAGGACGTAGCAAACATAGGTAGGCTAGAGTGTTAAGAAACCAAGCATAGACCAGGAGTCCTGGCCTAAGGTAGACTCCTCATCTATCCAATAGCCTATATAAAGGATGGGGGATCCCAACTATTGTACTACAGTTTTGAGAAGAACAATAAATAAAAACCAGAAGTCCCCTCATATCTATGTGTTCAATTTATTTATTCTATCCTTGTGTTCTTCCATTTTCTTACAGTCCTGAGTTTGTCTACGAGGTAATCGTTCGAACTGGACTCGCCAGCGATGGTTCCTCAACACGTTATCAGCACGATCGACTCTCATCGGATCGAAAGGTAACCCTCGAAGAACGACGCCTGTAGATTGAATTATTTTTTCTATATCACTTTCAATTATGCAAATTTGACTTTCTAGATTGATTTTTTCTACGGTGCAAATCAGCTCTAATATACCGCGAGCCGACTTGATGTCTCTGGCACAATGCCGACCACTAGATGGCATGAAAAAGTGGATGTCGATTATACCGTAGATTGGAAATTGCAAATACGTTCTAATCTACTGCGAGCCGACTTGAAGTCGCCTGCAAAGCCGATCGGTGGATTGCATAAATAGTTCTCGGATGAACAGTGCTCGTATGCACATTACTCGGATGAACAATTCTTGTATGAATAGTACTCGTATGAACAGTAAACAATGAAAAAAATGGCTGACGCACGGCCTGGAGTTGTACGCTGCCACCGCGCCGGGCATGAAGCTGCGCTGTCACTAGTCATACCCTCTTGCGGCGCCGACCCCGCACGGGCCATCCACCGCCAATCGCCGCCCAAAGCCAGTGTAGCCCCGCCGCATGGCCACGGCACCGCCCAAAGCAAAAAAAAAGAAGGAAAGGGGAAAGGGGTGGTTGCATCTGCGCTGCACGGTCGCGCCACGCCGCCGTCGGACTTGCCCGCCTCCAACGACGGGCCTCGCAGAATGCTCAAGCCAAGAAGGGCGAACAAAAGAAGCACGATGAGAAGCCCTATGGTCAATAGGACCATAGTTGTTACAAATGTGGCACTTGGGGACATTGGTCACGTGTTTGCCGTGAGCTGCAGCACGTGATTGATGCTTTCAAGTCTAAGAAGAAGGGCAAAGGACAGTATGAGGCACACCTCGCCATTGCAGGCATAGAGGATCCCCAGTCATGGGTTGCACCCATAGATGTGGACAACCCAGCAGCAGGCCCCATCACACCTTCTTTGGACATCGCGGCAGCAGTAGCCGTAGTTATCGAAGAAGAGAAGATGGACATAGAGCAGATTCAGGCAGAAGTTTCTGCATACTTCGCTGATTCGATCTAGTGCACGCATTGCGCTTAGATTTTATAGTCATTTGCAGGTTATGGTTGTGATAGAACATTGAATTTTGAATAATGGTTGTAAGCTCTAGGAGAGCAAAGCATTAAATTCTTATGATGTGTCCTGCAAGACTTTTTCTGTATTAATAATAACAAGTTATATTCTGTTTTTGAGTATTTTATTTATGTGTGTGGATTGCTTCCTACCTCATATCAACAAATACTTTATATATCAGAACGTGTGTGGTGCCCTATGGAGGAAGTGTGCTTAGCAGATAGCAGCACACCGAATACCATCTTGAGAGAAAAAAAATTCTAGTCGATCAACAAGAATGTTATAGTCTTACGACAATCGCAGGTAGCGATACTTGTATAATAGGCTTTGCAAGGGCCACAATTATACCCCCGGTGGGTACAATATTGGTCACTAAAGAAGCCTTGTTGTACCCAGAATCAACTAGAACTCTCTTAAGCTTTAAAGATATTCGCTCTAATGGTCTCAACGTAGAGACTGAAGAAGAGTATGGTAAGGAATACCTGCTCATTACAAAGCGTGAAGAAACAGAAAAAGGGTATTAAAATGACTTCCTTTATATGAATTTGGGCTATACTACACTAATATTAAGGCACATGCAGTCTATACTACCCTGAAAACCGTATTTAGAAGCTCTAAAGTTTTATGTCTCTAGCATGATAGATCAAGCCACCCAGATCTTAGGATGATGATGTAATACCTCAGAATCGAATCAGGTAATTAGACTATCAGCCGGGAGAAGAAAGGGCAAAGAAAGGAGTATAAATTCTGAAACAAGAAGGGGTTTTCCACATTATTTCGACAACCTGGCCCTGGGCTGCCGCCCAGGAGGGGCCCAAGAGGGGGCCGGCCATGAGGGGGAATCCCCCTCCCCAAAACCCTAAAATCCCTCCCCTCCTCCCCTATTTCCCCCCTAGTGGCCGCCGCCTATCCCCACCTCTCCTTGCTGTGCGCCGCCTCGTCAGATTTGGGTACGTTGTGTTAATTTTCTGACCTGATCACCTCTTAGAAAGTTGTAGGTCTCGTCTTTATATTTCTTTTGGCACCGAGATCATCTGATTTGGACGTACGGTTTAGGAGTTATGGTAGTTTTACCGCGACTGTCCAGGAGGGTTGACGTGAATTGACAGATTGTCTTGTCTGGCCAATTTGAATTTTTTAGAAGCCGAATCAGAAATGCCTCCCAAAATTAATTTTGTATATAATTCTATAATATTTCCAAGTTGATAAAGAACATTTTTTTTAGAGTTTCTAATCAAAAGTTATGCCAGTTTTACCATCGCTGTTTTCTGTCTGTCAGATTGCTAGGACAGAGATCTTCACCTGAATATTAGGACTGGTAGGAGGCCGAATCAGCGGACTTGCCCAACTAGACTATTGTAGCTGGTTTTGTTGTGATTCCATAGAGCCCAAGATCACCATGTTCCGAGTTGCGTACCAAAAGTTATGGTAGTTTTGGTGCTCTGTCCAGAGAACCTGATGTAAAAAATTAATATTCTGTAGATTGGCTTGGTAGGGATAGTTTATGGCAGAACCAGAAGGGCTCTCCAACTAAGTTTATTTATGTAATTTAATTAGCTTTCCAGAAAGTCTGAGAACACTTAATTTGGATCCCGGCAGTGAAAGTTATAAATTTTATAAGTTGACTGTCCACTGAGGGGACAGATCGACATTTAGGATTTGTGGTTGGAATCGAGTTAGACCCTTTCACGAGTTCGAGTAGGTTATTATATATATTTTTTTGCTTTGGCCCGCTACTGTCGCCTTAGTGTGCGTTAACTATTTATTTAGGTGGTGGACGGGTCCCGGGGGCAGCGCCTTCTGCACGTCCCTTGTTCTCTCGCGGTTAAGGCAAGTGTGATTATGGTTATATTAGATATTATCGAATGACTTAACTGAAATATTCTATGATTATTTATATTGTTCATGATTGATTTGGTCATATGTCTGGTAATGAGCATGGACTCTATTGTTACGAGTTACGTGTTTATCATGGTTGCATTGAAAGTTGGAAGAACTATGTTTGTGAGTTTTGTAGTATGAGTAGGATATTCATATGCAATGTTGTTATGGATGTATATTGTTGTCATATAGAGAATTCATACATATGCATCATGTAGTTTATTGAAGTCTTGGTCATGTGTTGATCAAGCCAGAGTTGGGTCCCCGTCATGTTGGTGACGGGCAATAGGTCCCCATGCTTGAAGAGTATGGGCAAGGGTCCTCATACTTGCAAAGTATGGGCAAAGGTCCCTGTGCCCGAGCAAGCCTGAGCATGGGTGTGCATCGACGGATGCACACTTTGCATTACCGGTAAAATGCAAAAAGACAAAGATAAAGACAAAGAGCATAAAGAGCATATGAGCAAGTTGTATGTCATGTGTATGTGGTTTATTCGGTGAATAGATTTGTGATGTATAATTGATGGATTTCTTTCTTATATTGTTGATACCAATTATTATGCTTGCTGAGTCTTTGGACTCACCCCTTGTTGTTTGTTGTATTTTAGGTACCTGTATGAGATCGGTATGCATGGGAGAAAGGAAGGGCTAGGGTAGTTGCACGCTCACACTATATACACATGAGGAATAAAGGAAAATTAATTCAGTAGATGGATGAATTACCTAAAATTCTGCTTACGATCATTACTTGATTGGATTAGACTGTAATAAAGGAGTTTAAAAAATTGGATACTTATGATCTACTTTCAAATGTCTATTTGTTAAAGATGAATAGCCCATGTGGGTTATGTTTGGATCATTTTTTTTTAACTAGACTACCTATAGTTATATTTGCTTGTGGGAACCTCCAGTATAATAACTATACAAAGGAGGTTCTGCCGGAATTTGGTAAAGAGATTTAGTTAATTTATGTTTATCTTGTTATTTTAGTAGCATTCCAAGCTCATGTTGGGCTGGGGTGTTACAGATGAGAAATATAATTAACAATTCATTTAGATATTTTATGGTGCTCATCGATACTTCCTCAAAATAGTTGCACATATATTTATTGTCTATGAGAAACCACGCTTTTGCAGAGCTAATCTCGCAGATAATTTGAATTGAAAAGAATTTCTCTAATCATCATGTGAAGTCTACTAGAATGGACAAGGCTAGAGAATTTATTTTGAAGACATTTGATGATTATTACATGGCAATGGGAATTAAAGTTGAGCATTTTGTACCGCATATCCACACCTAGAATGGACTAGTAGAATTGCAATTTACCAACTACATGTTGGGGACACGCAGTCCTGCACGCAGCAGCTCTCATCAATTTGAGACCATCGACAAATAACATCCGTTTACCTATGCAACTAGCGCAAGGGTCACCATTGAGAATTTCTCATCTTTGAAGATTTAGTTGCAAGGTTTATATACTTATACCATCACCACAGCGAACTACAGTGGGCCCTCTCCAAAAGTCTGGGATATGCATTGGTTGTGAGACATCATCCTTAATCAGGTATTTGGAACCCATGACTGGAGATTTGCATACAGCCCGCTTCACTGATAGCATATAAGATGAGGATTATTTCCCGTCGTTAGGGGGGAGAAAATCAACTCCTTGATGAAAATATCAAGAAATAGAGAACTCCATAAGATTATTGATTTGCAAGCATTAGCGAATCAACTGACTGACTACTTTAGTTATTTGAAGAGCGTGACCAAGTCGCATATGCCTGTACATAATACATCGGAGAGGGTTGAAATATCGATGAGGGAATCCCTAATCCCATCCTAAGGCCTCAGAAAGGACAAGAACTCTGGCCCCTCGAATCCGAAGTAACTAGAGAAGCTTGGTGAAAAAGGATAAGAAAGACTTGACACGACCGATCACTAACGTTCCCCACAACCAGAAGGGGAGCCAGTTGAGACCTAGCACTAGTATGGAACCTTCAGTAAACGACATACCGGATTTAAATATTCCCACAGAAGGAGACATCAGCATGGATGTATGCGCACACATCGGAGCTGAAAAAATAATAGGATTTGCCCCCGTAATTGAAAGCAGGAGTGAGTAAGTAGAAACATTAGAAGTATCGCCCCATGAAGAAATAGCTATAAATTATATGACCACGAGAAAATCTATAAATAGAACAATAGCCAGTATTGATATTTATTTTGCAAAGAAAATTACCACAATCATCGATCTTGATCCAAAGCCTGCATCGCTCGCGGAATGTAAGAAAAGATCAGATTGAGAAGATTGGAAGAAGGTAATAGAAACAGAAATATTATCTCTGAATAAAAGAGAGATGTTTGGGCTTGTAAACCGCATGCCTCCCCATGTGCACCCGGCAGGGCATAAGAGAGATGATTATGAAGAAACCTATTCACCGGTCATGTGCAGAACCACCCTTTATATATTTAATCTCAATGGCAACTAACTTGAATTTAGAAATAAAATTGATGGATGTGGTAACTGCATGCCGTTATAGAAATTTAGATTCATACATTTATATGAAGGTACCTGAATGTATCCTTGTCCCGAACCAAGACAAAGAAATAGAAATCATGCGATCGAAACTCAAAAGTCACTGTACGGACTTAAACAATCAGGCAGGATGTGGTATAATCGCTTGAAGTGACTTTCTACGCAAGAAAGGCTACACAAATAGTTAGAATAATTATTGTGTATTTATACAACGATCCCAGGATGGATTTTGTATAATCTCAGTGTATGACGATGATCTGAACATCATTGGAACCCAGTAAGGTATTAACAAAGCAAGCTCTTACCTAGAGTCGGAGCTCGAAATGAAAGATTTGGGTAAAACCAAATATTACCTAGGCTTGCAGTTTGAGCAAACCCTTGAAGGGATATTAGTACATCACTCAACTTACACTCATAAGATGTTAGAAATATTTGATTTTGAAAAGGTGTACCCTTCGATAGTACCGATGGTCAGGAGATCCTTGCAGTAAGACAAGGACCCATTCATATCTATAGAAGAGGGGGAGGGGGAGTTCTGGGACCGGAGTTCCCATACTTAAGTGCAATAGAATCACTCATGTGCTTAGCAAACTGTACTAGATCGGACATTGCATTTGCCGTGAACCTATTAGTAAGGTATAGTGCACAGAACCTACCAAAGGCATTGGCCGAGAATAGAGGACATCTTTCGAGGCCTCAAAGGAAGCAAAGACCTTGGTCTATTGTATAAGAAAGAACCAAGACCAATCTATAAATAGCTATACAGATGCTGGGTACTATCGGACCCGCATACAGCCAAGTCGCAAACAGGCTATGCATTCCTATATAGTGGAACTGCAATTCCATATAAATCGTATAAAGCAAAGTCTTGTATCGACTTCGATAAACCACTCGAAAATCATAGCACTGTACGAGGCCTCACAAGAATGTGCTTGATTTCGATGGATGATTTACCACATCCAACAGTCGTGTTGATTGGATACCGCGCAAACCCCCACTATTATCTATGAAGATAATGCAGCTTGTGTTGTACAAGTGCGGATAGGTTATGTGAAGAGTCATCTCACTAAGCATATCAACCCTAAGTTTTTCTATACTCATGAATTGTAAAAGATGGACAAAATTAAAGTACTGCATGCTAAGTTATATGAAAATCTTACAGATTTATTCACTAAGTCACTTCCAATATCTAATTTTGAAAGATGCATATGTGGCATTAGAATGATGAGAGTTAGAGAAGTGCAGAATTTAGAGGGGAATCTTCACGAACTCTTTATAAAAGCTTTATTACGAAGATCGAGTGCCCATAGAATAAATTCTAGATTTTAAATGAAATTGGGTAGATTGTACTTTTTTCCCTTGACGAGTTTTTCTGAATTTTCTCAACTAAGATTTTTAATAAGGCAATTTGTGCAGCACAGCAGAACGTGTATCATGTACTCTTTCTCTAAAAAATTTTCCACCGGATTTTTAAGAAGTTTTGATTAGATATGAACATGACAGATGAGTGCCCAAAGGAGAGTTTTAAGAAACCGAACCCAGGCCAGGAGTCTTGGCCTAAGGTGGGTTCTTTATCCATCCAGTAGCCTATATATAGGAGAGAGATCCCAACCATTGTACTATAGTTTTGAGAAGAGCGATAGAGAGAAACTAAAAGTTTCTTTATATCTTTGCGTTCAATTTATTATTCTATTTTTGTATTCTTGTATTGTTTTTACGATTTTGAATTTACCTATAAAGATAACTGTTCGAATTAACCTCGTCCGCAACTATTCACGCTCTCCATTCGGGTCATGCAACAAACGCACGCACGCGGCCTCACGTAATTGACACCGCAAGCAAGCCGAATGGCGGGCGCGCGCGAGGAAAATTTTCCACCGGATTTTTAAGAAGTTTTGATTAGATATGAGCATGACGGATGAGTGCCAAAGGAGAGTTTTAAGAAACCAACCTGTGCCAGAGTCTTGGCCTAAGGTGGGTTCTTTATCCATCCAAGAAATTTATATAGGAGAGAGATCCCAACCATTTGACTTATAGTTTTGAGAAGAGCGATAGAGAAACTAAAAGTTTTTTATATCTTTCGCTTGAATTTATTATTCTATTTTTGTATTCTTGTATTGTTTTTACGATTTTGAATTTACCTATAAAGATAACTGTTCGAATTAACCTCGTCCGCAACTATTCACGCTCTCCATTCGGGTCATGCAACAAACGCACGCACGTACGGCCCCGCGCGAATTGACACCGCGGCAAGCCAGCGAGCGGGTGGGCGCGCGGTGAGGAAATGAGCCGAGCGTACTTACGTACGTAAGAAAGGGACCGACCTAGCACTGCAACTAAACGGTGGCGATGGCACGCAGGTGTGGGGGCATAAATGGTCCACGTTTTAGGCGTGAGCGTGAGCGTGAGCGTGGGGACGGGCAGTGTGCGGTTCGGCACGTACGGCCCACTCCTAACATTCGGTTGACTACGTCCCAACCCCCACGGGTTCTCTTCTGTGGCGCCATAGTTCGGTTCGTTTTTTTAAGGAATAATTCCGTTCGGTTTGGTGAGCGCTCAAAGTCATACCCCATCTTATATCTGCGTGTGCATGCGGCGCCCAGAGTTGGGTTTGGTTCCGCGGGGCCGTACATGTGACCCAACAAGGTAAAGAAAGTTATGGAACTAAACTAGCTCACTCTTAAGGATCCGTTTGGTTTGGGGTTAAAAGGTGAGTTAGATGTTTAATCTGCTAAACACCTTTGGGTTAGGATCTTTGGGTTAGGGAGGGTTAACTTAACCATATCAAAGCCTTTTAATCCTTCTAACATAGGATTAAATTAACCCACCAAATCGGTGGAATAATTTAGCCCAGGACAACTAACCCTCCTAAATTATGTGTTTCTATTGCTAACTCACCTAATCTGGTCAAACCGTAATTTAGATTAACAAAGGCCGCCAAACACAACATTTGAGTTAAGCTAACTTAGTTGGGTTAAGGTTAGCTAACTTGGTTATCTTAACCCCAAAACCAGACGCGGCCTAAGGCCCCATTAGGATCAAGGTTAATAGGTGGGTTAAGGGTTTAACCTACCAAATACCATTAGATTTGTAACACCCTAGCTCAGCACTGAGCCTGGAATGCCACCACACTACCCTTAACATCTAATAATCATCAACACACTAGAAAATTTCAGCAAATAAAACAATAATAGAACCCGTCCATGGGTCTCAACAAAACATGAGTAAAGACTGATCAAGTATGAACAACTAGGCAAGGGAAACATAACCAGGTAAGCAATCCAAAACAGCACCAAACTAACGAATTTGACGCATTGAAACAAAATAGACTAGTCCAATACATTGACCTAAATTTTATTCAACTTAACAAGTCCTAGAGTAATCCGGCAATAATGAATAAGAAGTTCTCATGGTAATTAATCATGTGTCTGAAGTTAGAAACTATCCCATGTGCTCTATTCGCTCTCAAACATGGCGCCCTCGAAGATCACCTAAAGACAACAAAAGAGCAAGGGTGAGTCCACGACTCAGTAAATACATCAATATACAATGAACAATAATGAATCAACAGTATTCAATAACTTCATTATCATCACAGGTACTTCGATTAATATTCTCATGTTGTTCTCTTCTCTTTGTTTCACACCCATTCATCTCATATATCAATGCAATTCTACTCTACATGTCCACATGCACTTCTTTCGTGTATACCGGTATAGCATGAGTGAATGCTCGCGACAACATTCACTCTCAAGCCCGCCCCTTCTCAAGGACCAGGGACCTTCTCTACTCCTGTGGAGTTATGATCAATCATGATCATATTCTCATATACAAAGATACTTATGAATGCAAAAATACAAAACTTCATCATATTCATCATATCCAATTTTCCTCATGTTCGTCAACAAGATAAAATCATACCATTTCTTTGCTCGCAATTAAATAAAAATAAAAGCACAACAATAATGGTACTGAAAGATAAAGAATCACAGTGATCAATCATTGATCGCTATCTACCATGCACTTGCCTTTACTAGTTGCGACGCACAATTTGGCTAGAAGAAGGCAACAAGCACGACGTCTCTCCTACAATAAATACTCAAATTTCAATACAAGCTACAGCAACAAAAGAACATTCATCAATCGACATCGCACCTACACGTCTCCAAGTCTACCACGCTTTTCCGGTACCAAACAGTTACCCCTTTGCTGTTTTCGTACTAAAACGAGCGCAACCTGTGACTTAAAATTCCGATCATGGCAAACCTCCCAGTTTTGGATTCTTCATGAAATTCCCCACATTTTCTTAAATTGTTAAGACTTCTAATAAAATCACATAACCCTCCGTTTTTAACTCAGCAGACCGATCTGTCCCCTCAACAGACAGTCGTACTAAACAAAATTCATAACTTATTGATCAGAAGTCCAAATGAGGTGTTCTTGGACCCTCTGGAAAGCTTATCGAATTCCCCACCTAAACCTTGTTGGTGAGCTTTCAAATTTGGTCATCTTCTACCGTTACCAAACTGATTAACAGAACGGATAATTCTCGTCAGGGTTTCTGGACAGCGACACTAATCACAATGTAACTTTCAGTTCACATAGCCAAATATTATGGTATTTAGCTTTCTGGAAATATTATAAAAATGTCTACAACATTTTTTATGGTGCGATACCCTAATTCTTCCATGAACTATACGCTAACGACTGATTATCAATATCTGTCAGAATTAAAACAGAACTGCAGAATAGTAGCGCTACAAAAATCATATCTCCCAGTCCGCTCATCCAAACAACTTGATCCAATGCTCTACAGAAAGCTAGCGACGTCGCCCACAATTCACTAGCAGACATCCAGACCAGGAACTGCACTTATCTACCTCAAAAACGTCGGCCAATACTGACTGTCCTAAACAGATCTATTACCGACGTCGCCAAACTAATCAAATACACCACCAATCAAATGAGGATCGAGGTTACCCTTGTTGAACCACTAAAGAACGCGAACCCAGACTGCGATCCCTCTCCTTCCTTCCTTCTTTCCCTCCCTCTCTTCTTTCTTCCTCTTGGATCGGCTTCTCCAATGGCGATCTTCTTCTCCTTCCTCCCAAATGGTAGCGGCAAGGAGCTTCACCAGGGGGTTAATGGCGCTGGTGGTGGTGCTGGAGACGTAGGGGAGGAGTCACAAGAGGTGGTGGCCAAGGGGGAGAAGGGGGGTGGCTGCCACAAGTGGGGAGAAGGGGGAAGGGGGTGGCGGCTAGGGTTTTGGGGGAGGGTGGCACCTCCTCCCCTTATGGCCGGCCACACATGCCCTCTCGGGCCAAGGCTCAGGCCCAGGTTGCTGGGGTTTTGCAAAAAAAAACCCCCCTCTCTAACTGCTGATAAAACTATTTTCTAGTTGGTCCTTCTCCCTATTTTAATTTTATCTCCTGATTACATTTCTAGTTTCCCGATTCAATTTCGGGGTATTATAGGATTAGGAAGGGTTAACGTAACTCAATCAAAGCATTTTAAACCTAGGATTAATTTCTAGTTTCCCGATTCAATTTCGGGGTATTACAGGATTAGGAAGGGTTAACGTAACTCAATCAAAGCATTTTAAACCTAGGATTAAGTTAATCCACCAGATTGGTGGAATGAGTAAGCTAACCCAGCAAACTAACCTCCTAAGTTTTGTTTTTCTAGCTATTGCTAACCCACCTAACATAGCCAAACAATAATTTAAATTAACGAGGTTGGTTGCCGACCACAAAATTTGGGTTCATCTAACCTAGGTTAAGGTTTGCTAACCTCGTTATCTTAACCCTGAACCAAACAAAGCCTAAATATATAAGGATCTTTGATTTTCTTGCTAGCGGTTTCATGAATCACAAAAGAAGTTTACAGATCCACGAGATCTTAATTACATCACACTAGGATCTGCAAACCTCCCACTCCACCTATTCTTCCCCCTTCTCCTCTACGATCCACTGGGATCGCACAGGGATATTACATCCTAGGACTCTATGACCGTACAGGGCCATGTTGGTTCGAGTCCTACTCAGGATTCCGCTAATCGGAGAGGAATCATGATCCTAACCGTAGATTCACTTAGAATCCCAGCTCTGATTTTATCTTAACTCCAACTCAATTCTGGTAACACCCTGGTCTAACACGGAGCCTAGAAATACACTAAACTACACTAACTATCAATTTCAACATAAATTAACAGGAAATTGCAGCAAGCATCTAATTGATAAAACCCGAGCACAAGTCATATTTACACAAGCATAGCGATATGACAATCATAAATTATTATTTCCTAGGAAGCATAGCAAGATAATTAACCAAGATTTAGGCAAACCAATCAAATAGAGTCTATTAAATGAATAATTAACTCCAAGCTATCTTCTAAGGCTAAGCAATACTATCATGTCCAACTTATAAATCTTCAAGCTATAACAAGAGTTCTCATGTCCATTGAATCAAGTAATCGAGTGTTGGTTGTGGTTCTGAGTACGCTAGCCTGCTTCCCAAGTGCAACATCGTCAAAAGTCACCTAAAAACAACAATAGAGCAAAAATGAGTCCACGACTCAGTAAGCACAATAATAAATAATGAACAATGATTAATCAATTGTAAACAATACCATCATCAATATCAACTGTTTTCTTTTCTTTATTCTCATACTAGATCATCAAATTCAATTTTCATTAAATGCAAGGTACCCCTACACTACATGTCCACATGCAACATCTTTCGCGTATACCGATATATATACACTTTGAATTCGAGTCGGTTTCCCACTTTCCTACTGTGCAGTGAACCTTTCAGAGGTCATACTTCTCTCCGAAACTCGGAATAGAGTGATTATTTTTTTTCGTTTAGATAACTCATAGTACTTCAACTTTCTATTTGAGGAGCTTTTCTGAAAACACTATCTTCATTGCCAAATTTGCTTTGAAAGTTGACTCATTTGCGGACTCTAATTCTCTGTGCAGTCTGCTTTGCGGGCCTTATATCTTATACGTCGGAATTCCAAATTAGATCAATGAGGACTCTAACTTGGACTATCCAAAGAAATCTACAACTTTTTGTTATAAGAAATCTACAATTATGTTGCAAGATGATGATAGATTCTGTCCCGTTTCTTGGCGAAGCAAATTAGGAATCTCACAATCTCCTTATTTGATATGTCCCATTTCTTGGCGAAGCAAATAAGGAATCTCCCAATCTCCTTATATTCTCTTCAAATAAACGGAATATTACAATTCTACCGATTATAGTCGGTTATGCATGATTTATCTTCTAAATGTCATATATTTCACATAAATTCTAATTTTAGTAAATTAGTGTTAGATGTGTTATAAATATATGAAAAAATTGACATTGATGTTATAAATATTTCATTGTTATATGTGTTTCACGTCCAAAATATTGGCAAAATTCTACCTACATATTTTAATGTCTGTATTAATAACAAATTGATTTATTTTAGTGTAGATAATAAAAAATATGTATATATTTATAAATTTGGCAGAATCGACGATTATACGATTCAACCCTAGAAGAACAAAATCAATCTGACTCATAATCCCGAGTCTGCTACCTTGGTGGGAATTGAATTTTTTTCAATGTAAGTCTTGCTTTCCTAACAGGCCCTTACAATTTCCTAACAGGCCCTAACACTACATTATTAGCAGCAACCTGCACTAAAACCAAGCAACTATCTATATATAAATAGAAACAAATATTGATATTTAAGGTGCATACTTCGCTTTTAGGGCAAACAAATCCCACAATAATCCTACAAAAACTCATTTTCCCCTCGTTAATAGACAGAGAGAGAGAGAGAGAAGAAGGATCAACACAATTTAATTTTATATCTAAGCTAGCTTATAGCAGTACAAAACTATAGATTAACCATATATAGATATTAGAGTTGTATAACAAATACAATTATGTTTTCAACAATAGACATTATAATTGAATAACAAAGACAGTTGTATTGCAATATCTAGCCGTGGAATTGTGTGAGTTAATTCGTCTGTTCACTGTAAAATGGAAGATTTGTTATACTAATTCCTACCTTTTACTATGTTAACAAAAATCGATCGATTGCTGTCGTCACCTCTCAATCCGTGGTGCTACGTCACATCGTTGGGCTCTTGGGCACACTTCAGTCCATGCAAGTCCAGCTTGGCACGGCTGCTCGGGTCGCGCAGAGTGAGCGAGTGGACACTAGATGCCGCGTCGCCCTCTCCTACGCTAACCTTTTTTTGAGCTCCCTTGGTAAGGTTAATGGGTTTAACCTGACATGAACGAAAGAGAATGAAGAAAGAGAAATGTGATGTCTATAATTCTATAGCCTACTATATTTTCAGAAATAATGAAAATATTACAAGATTATGTATTATCTATAATCGTATAGCTGATTGTATCACCATAATTTATTGTATTGACTGTTTTTAATACTATTTATAGGTAATATAAAAAATTACTACTATCTGTACTATTGTACGTATCATGATACCAATTCGTCCTCCTCCCGACCAGCTCGCACGTCCTCCTCCCGACCGGTGGAGAATGGGTTGTTGGCTTGTTGCTATTGCTACTAGGCCAACGATGAGGCGGGGACTATTCGATGGGCCCTACCTGGCCAGCCGCTGTACTACTAATCGCCTACTCGCTGGTCATCGCCCACTAATGATGAAAAGAAAAAGAAAGAAAATATAATGTACTCTTGGTAGAATGGTAGGCACGCATGACACATAGAATGCCAGGGGGATAGTTCAGTCCTTCCGTTTCTCTTCAAGTATCGCACCCTATGATTAGCTGCAAAATATTACTGACATAGGGAGGATGGGATTAAAAAAACAATACTAATCTAAAAGATAATTATAAAAATAAATAGCCAATCTTTTATTAATAAAAATAGGCTACTATCGTCGGTTGTAATAGCGAAATTGTCATGTCGCTATTTCAGTTGGCGACATGATGATTTCACCATTTCAACTGGCGACAGGAACCTGCCACCAGTTGAAATGGCGAAATAGTCCTATTTTTTTAATTTATGTGTAGAGAATTCAACATAAAGATTTAATGCATTTCACGAAGTTTGTTGATAATACCTTGAAGTGTTCATGTAGTTCGGAATCCAAAATTGGAGGAGATAACAAAATGTGAACTAGAGGAATGCGAGATCGGTGTCGCAATTTGGAACGCGAGTTCGGCAGTGCAATAACACAAACAACCCCCTTCGGAGCGAAATGAAAAAAATGGGTTTAGGGTTACCATGCGCGCTATTCTCCCGATTGTACTGTTTATGGAACCGATCCATTCGGAAAAAGATTCTGTTATATTTAATAGTCAAAATATTTGAGAAAAGATGTGTAAGTTTGAAAGTCTTCATAATTTAATTGTGAATTATATGACATGCTGGGTTTAGTTACGTACATTAGATACATCAACATGCAGGAATCAACAAACCGAAATACACCTATGATATATGTGCGTCTTTTTAGAATGGGAACAAAAGTTGATTGGAGCAAAATCGACTAGTCCTGGCAGCTCATCGGTCTCTTCCCCATGTTGCTGGCCTGCCCGCAGTGGTAGCCAGTCTCGAATGAATGATGTTAGGATGGCACAACGCAGAGCCAAATTAATAATCAGGATACAAATTGAACACAACTTATATTTTTGATCATGACTGCGCCTGGGCTACGGGGAGCTCTAGCACGGCCACCGGTCTCACTAGCATGAACCTTCCCCTTGTCCGTCGCACGCTCGGCCCGGTCGTACTCAGCTTCCTATTCGAGGGTCCTCCACCACCACCCTGATTTCTTAAGCTCCTCTGGTGTCTTTTCAATAAGGTCAGGTACATAAGGTGATGAGGACATCACTCCTTTGGATGCAAATGCCACTTCCACCACTCTGAATGTATCCTGGCTACTAAAAGATGATTTTGGTAATTAATGACAATAATATTTACAGGACTAATATGTGTACTTAGATATTTTAAAGGTTTGGTCCCAGAATTTGAATGACGACATAGTAATTGGAATGAAAATAAGATAGAAGATCGACATGGTCCAAGACAAAAGGTATATTTTAGCCTAAGGACTCTTTATAGTTTTTATCGATCTAAGTGTTTTGGTGAAATGACTAGTTGTATGCTAGATGCCAATCTACAAAGAGGGATCATAGCTAGTAGCTTGAGGATCTAATTTTGTGCCATCTTGATCAACCAGGAGTCATGCATTACATTTAGTTTCGCTTTTGGAAATTATTCAATAGAAATTGGTATAACCGCTTTTGATGAGCAGTACTACTGTTATGCGGTAGTACTGGGTTTTACGTGGTAGTGTGTTTATTCCAGAGAGTATGTTTTTGAGAGATTTCTTCTCCCCAGAAGATCGGTAGTACCGCATTTGAAAAATGGTACTACTAGAGATTGGTAATATCGGATGCTAGTTGGCGGTACGTTTTTTTTCCAGAGAGCGTGTTTTTTGAGGTTGCTTCTCCTCTGGAAATCGGTATGGCTGGAACAGCCGAGCGGTCCTACCGCGTAGCGTAATCTAAATTCTAATTAGCGATAGTCTGTAACTTTTCATAACGGCTATTTCTGGCGCATTAAATGAACAAAATTCGACCGTTGAATAGTAGAATGGTAGTAATCTCATTGAATACATTTGAGCCTCTAGTGCACTCTCATTTGCATGAATTTCATATTTTTGATGTAGTTGAGAGCATTCAAGTGCATTGCATCATTAGTTAATCTTGTTGGCACTTGATACTCCTCAAGCAAACACTGCGGTCTATTACTCTTGGTGCTTGTCGGCACCTAGACAGCTTTGGAGGAGTTTGCGAGATGACCCCTTCAAAAAAGATTGTGAAGTGACCCAACAAAAGTTTGTGAAGTGGTGTTGTGATCGCCATCTCTGGGGAGGAGGAAGACCAAATCTCGTGGTCGAGAGAAGTGCTCGTGTGGAGCCAACTTGATTCGTTCAAGTTTCCTCAATGTGGATTAGTGAAGACCGGCAAGTCTTCGATACCACGGGAAAAACTTCAAGTGTCTTCACTGTGGTTTATTCTTTGTCTTTACTTCTTCTTTATTTACATTTCTAGCTAATTCATTTGTGTAAATTTGATAAGCTAGAATTGCTTTTAAGTACCAACATAATCTTGAGGTGTTGTAGTAGAAGCCTAGTTTTTATATATCTTGAATTGTGTTAAATTTGCTTGTTAAGCTTTTCATGTTAAAATTGTAAACAAGAGTTTTAGAAACCTTATATTCACCCCCTCTAGTCGGTCATCCTTAATCCGACAAGTGGTATCAGAGCTTGGTCTCTCTTTTATTTAGACTTAGTCGTCTAAGAGAAAAAGGATGACTAGTGCGGGCATGTCAATAGGCAAAGCACCTCTATTTGATGGTTCAAATTATGCGTATTGGAAAATAAGAATGTCAATTATTTAAAGACCATAAGCCCAAGCATATGTAGAATTGTTAGTGAGGGTTTTGTTATGGCACTTGATCCTACACACCCCACGGATCTTGAGGAACGAAATTCCCATCTCAATGCTCAAGCGATGAACACTCTCTTTGGAGCTTTAAATGCGGATGAGTTCAATCGAGTGAGAAACCACGAAACCTCTCATGAGATATGAACTACGCTCTCAAAAATTCATGAGAGCACATCCACAGTCAAAGAGGCCAAATTGCATAGGCTTCGGATTAAATATGAGATATTTACAATGTTGCCTCATGAAAACACCATCGAGATGCATTCTCATCTTAACAACATTGTAAATGAGCTTAAAGGTCTAGACACTAACTTAACTGATGTTGATATTGTGCGAAAAATGCTTAGGGCTCTACGAGAGAAATACGAGACGTCGGTGACTCTATTTTTTAATTTATCCAAATTACCAAGGATGACACCAACCGGTCTCTTGAACAACCTCATCAAAAATGACTTGTACAAGAAAGACAAGGAGTGGCTTTCGAAGCCATCCACCTCCAAGAAGAATATCACTGATTTCAATGCGAAAGCTGAATCAAGTGATGAGTTGGTGGATGAAGAAGATGATTATGAAGAGGAGTTCACTCTCCTTGTGAGGAGAAGGAATAAATTCATGAGAAAGTACTCATACCGGAGTGCAAGCTTTGACGTTAGCAAGAAAGGACATTTCAACAATGATAACAAACGCTATAGCAATATTCGTTACTATGAGTGCGAAGAGATGGGGCATATTACCTCTCATTGCCCAACACAAGAAGGATGATAAGACCAAGACATTCAAGAAGAGAGAATTCAATGGAAAGAAGAAGTTTTTCAAAAAGCTTCACAAAGATGGCAAGGGTGAGGCTCATATCGGGGAGTGGAACTCCGATAAGGAGTATTCGGACTCTGACTCCTATGATGATGAATCCTCCAAGAAGAAGGGGCTTGTTAGCATCTCCATCAAGGAAGCATCTTCACTCTTCTCCACTCCTACATGCCTCATGGCAAGAGGAGAAAATGTAAGATCTATTAATGGTAGTGAATCTTCATATGATGAATTAATGGATATGCTTGAAGAATTAAATGTATATCTTCAAAAGGAGAAGTCAAAATTCAAAGTCTTAAAGAAAAAAATATATCTCTCTAAAAGACTCATATAAGGAGCTAAAGGAAGCTCATGACTCCCTCCTTCTCAAGGATATTGAGAAATCTCACTTGAATGTTGGAATCTCTTGTGATATTATGATTGAGATGTCTACTGTAGAAGGTACTCCAAAAAACATATCCATGACCAGTACTTCTACTCATTGTGATGATCTTTTAGCCATGCTATGTTGCTCTAAAATAGATTCTAATTCTAGTATGGCTAAGTCACCTGACCCCTTGCTCATTGTTGAAAATAATTAATTAAAAGAGCAAGTCACCATGCTAAGTAAAGCTTGGAAAGATGCTTCAAGGGTAAAGCCACTCTTGACAAGTTATTAAGTGAGCAACGATGCTCATTTCATAAAGAGAGACTTGGGTTTGTTCCCATAAAGGTACGAAACATGTTTACAAGCCCACAAAGGTGTGTAAAAGAAAATGGAAAGTATTGTTATAAATGTCATAATGTAGTACATCTACAAAATGAATGCTCAATTGCTAAAATCAAATTCTATGGTATTTATGATTCATGCTACATGCTTAGACAAATCTATAGATGGTAAAACTATAGCAAAATTCATTGGCACTTCAATTTTAGACACCAATAAGAATTCTATTTGGGTGCCCAAAACCTTAGTTACTAACCTCCTAGGACTCAAACAAATTAGGGTATCCAAAAGATCTTAATTCTTGTTTTGTAGGTGAACTACAAGACTGGTGGAAAATATTGGGTACTCGATAGCGGGTGTACCCAACACATGACCAGTGATAGAAAAATATTCACCACATTCGAGAACAGAAAAGGAAATGACAAGATCACTTTTGGAGACAATAGCAAAGGAAAGATACTTGGTTGGTGTAAAATTACTATCTCAAATGACCTTTCAATTTCGAATATTTCTCAAGTTGAATCACTAAATTTTAATTTGCTATCTGTCGCTCAAATATGTGATCTTGGCTTAATTTGTACATTCTCTCATGATGGTGTTTCTATTTCAAATGAAAAAAAGATAATTCTTTAGCTTTCAAAGGATTTTAGGTTGGAAAATCTTTATTTGGTAGATTTCACTTCAAATGATTCGTGTTTGAAAGCATGTTTAAGTACATAAAGCTCTTTAGGTTGGCCTTTGTATAGAAGACTAGCTCATGTTAGAATGATTGAACTTAAAAAGCTTTTCAAAGATGACTTAGTTGTTGGCTTGAAAGATGTGAAGTTTGAGAAAAATAGATTATATAGTGATATGACCACGCTATCAAGCAAGATGTTATAACCTCCAAATCAAGCTACACCAACTCAAGTCTCACCTACATCGACACCAGCCCAAGTCATTGATGGACCGATTACACGTAGTCGATCAAAGAAGCTACAACAAGAGGTGAACGCGCTACTTTGTGAGAATCATTTTAACATCAATGAGAATTATATACTACCTAAGTCGTGTACATTGCTATTGCTTAGGTTCACCAAGAAGGATGACAGGAACATACAAAGAGATGACTACAGAGAAGGACCACACTCGAACCAGACCAGTCCAGCAGAACAGTTCGAAAGAAGCAGTCATAACTTTTGATTTCCAAAGGCTATGGAGGTCCATGAGGACATTTTGGAAAGCTTATTAAGTCTAGTTTTCAATGCCACCAGAGCCGAGCTGTTTGGAATTTCCATTTTGAGAGCCGACCAGCTTTAGTGAAGATTGGTCAGAAGGTCAACACTCTGCCAGTCGTTCAACTTCCCATGCAAAACTGTAACATTCTACATTATTTCATTCTACATTATTTCGTGGTGCATGCTGCACATGGTGTGAAAGCTTATCAAGTTAACTTTCCAACGCAACTGACGGCACATCTTTTGGACTTCCCAAGGTGGAGTTATTGACAAAACACGAAGATGCATTGAATTCCAACACCACGAGGCCCTTTCACATAGTCTATATTATCTTTTTCATTTCGTGTTTACACCTATTTAGGAGGGATGTTCCTAGTATAAATACCTCATTGCCTCATAGAAACCACAGACTTTGATAAACAAAATACAGAAACCCTTTGTTCAGCTGTGTGCTAACAAACCTTTGAGAGTTGATCTTTACCCCTTTGCTCTTGTGATTTCCTTCGCGGGATTACAGCAGCGGCGGCTTCATCCGCTCCCAATTGGTGCTTCTACTCCCTTCGAGGTTTCTCGATTGATTGTAGGCTGTGTTGGTTGGTTTCTTGAGAGTGTGGTTGGGCGAATCCTCGATTGAGTTGCTTGTTAAAGGCGGTGGTTGGCTTGAGTTTTATTTGTCGAGTTGCACTAGTTATCGCCGCTTGCGACAAGTTATCTTGGCTTCTTTGAAGCTAGTTATATGGTGATCATCCTACATCGTGAAGATCGGGACCCGTGACGTATCATCCGTATCGAGCTTTCGTTACCACGGTAGGATTCTTTACCTTTTAGCTACATATATATTTGTTTCGTCCTATCCACCAAAAGCCTATAAAAAATTATTGTAGCCCTTTGTTTCAATCATTATTTGATGAGTTTTGTTAAGTTTCAGTCCATTAGAGTCTTTGTTTTAGTTCTTGATCATTTTCCTTTACGTGTCCTTTGAGCCTCTTTTATATATCTGAAAATCCCCACACAAAAAAAAATCTATAGCCTATATCATCCTTTGCGTTAACTTTGATCCTATCAAACTATAGGCTGCTTGGTTGTTTTTGTTCTATCATAAGTGTGCTAGTGTTATCTCGGTCGTTGTATTAAGTTCTATTAAAAAAGTGTGTCAAAAAAAGAGAAGAAGAAGAAAGGAAAGTGTTAAAAAAAGAGTTGAGAAAATTGAGAAAGAAAGGTTGAAGATCGAGAGTTAAAGTGCACAAGTCTTTGAAAGTTTGTCACGCCAAGTGGAGCAACAGTTTGCTATTTGTGTTTGGTGCAAAATTTTGGTTGGATCGATCGCAACACTTGCATTCCAATCATACTCCTTGTTTACATCAACTCTGAAATTTCTTTGCGTGTGTGTGTGATTGATTTATATCTCCCATATCTTGTGATCGGCACTAGGCGGGGAACTTCTAGTTTGGATTGTTATTTAACTTTACAACAACTAGAATTGATTGCATTTCTTGTGTATCACTCCCACCAAGCTCCACATAAAATCCATCGTGTCGGTACTCTGGTCTTGTTTTCGCCTCTCCATCACTTTCTTATTACCACCACACATTTGTTTCTCTGTAATCCATGACAAGGAATTCATAAGAGCTTGGTTGGTAAGAGAGGTGAGTTGTGAGAGCCACCAAATTTTTTATATTCCACAAATACCTATTATTCAGATTTAGCTAACCTTACGGGAAGATGGGTGGAGTGGAGCTAGAAGATTGTGTTACTATGGCACAATTCAATGAATGAAGCAAAGCTTGGAAGATAAGCAAGATCGGTTGACGCAAGATCTTGAGGCCTTTATGGCTGAAATCGGAGGGCGTCGCCAACCTCATGACGGTGCAAGCAACCATGGTGAAGATGGAGGAGATAGTGATGGAAGAGTTCTTTGCTAGAAGAGCAAGAGAACAAGAAAGGAGGAACCAAGGTCTTGCACATGGTAGAGGAAGAGCTCGAGGTCGAAGAAATGAAGACAATGATGAATTTGAAGATGAGGATGATGACAATCATTCTCAATATCGTTTAATCGCCGACATCGTAGAGGAGACAACCATGAGGAGAGGTTTGGAAAACTGAAGTTTACCATGCCAAAATTTGATGGAGGGTCTGATCCTGAAGCTTATTTCACTTGGGAGTTCAAGGTGGACAAGATCTTTCGCCTACATAATTATGCAGAGGAGAAGAAGTTGGCAATGGCATCTCTGGAGTTTGAAGGATATGCTCTGATTTGGTGGGAGCAACTTCTCCATGATCGTGAAGAAGATGGAGAAAATCCTATTGCCACTTGGGAAGAAATGAAGAGAGAAATGAGAACTCGTTTTGTCTTGAAGCACTATCGCCGTGATCTTTTCGATAAAGCTGCAGAATCAAGCAAGGAATTTTCTCTGTTGAGGAGTATTATAAGGAGATGGAGAAGGCTATGATTAGAGCCAATGTGTATGAAGATGAAGAGCAAACTATTGCACGTTTTATGGTGGGTTACATCGCAATATCCAGTAGCATTGTTGAGTTTCAACGTCATCATCATCTTATTGATTTGGTACATCAAGCAACCAAAACCAACGCCAACTACTGACAAGATGCCAAGAGTAGCAAGTTCTTGTCATATGGTGCAGTCTTTGCGTCTAAAGGAAGCAAGTCAATCTCTAAGTTTTCTGCTGCACCCTCAATGGCAAAGAGCTCAAGTGGAGGCCTCCGTTCTAATGTTCAAGGTGTTTATAGTGGGAAGAACACTGCTTGCCCCAAGCATGAGTTCTAAACCAGACATCCACCACTACTTGATGGGTTCTACATCCAAGAGTAGTGGGATTCAATGCTTCAAATGTGGAGGCCGTGGGCATGTAATCAAGGAGTGTCCAAATAATCGTGTGATCATTGTGAATGACAATGGAGAATATGATTCAGCTAGTGAAGAGGAGGTTGAGGAAGAGTATGTTGATGAAGCCCATGAAGATGAGAAACATACTGGATGTGAATTTGAGCATGGTGCTGCTCTTGTAGTAGCTCAAATCTTGAGTGTTCAGATGAAAGAAGCTGAAATTGGGCAGCGACATAATATTTTTCAAACCAGAGCCAAGGTGTAAGATAAAGTGGTGAAGGTGATCATTGATGGCGGGAGCTTCCATAATCTTGCTAGTTGTGAGATGGTTGACAAGCTTGGTTCGAAACTACAGCGATATCCTCATCCATATCATGTCCAATGGCTGAATGATTCAGGAGATATTAAGATTGGATATAAGGTGAAAGTTCCATTCAAGATTGGTGAATATGTTGACACCGTTGAGTGCGATGTGGCACCTATGTCTGTGTGTCACATGTTACTTGGAAGGCCTTGGCAGTATGATCGATATACTCAGCATTGTGGGAGAACAAATCAGTACACACTAGATTTGAAAGGGAAGAAGTTTGTACTCAAGCCTATGACACCCCAACAAATCATGGCTGAGCACTTACAAAAGAAATCTGAAATTGGTCCAGTGAGTACAGGAGGAGCAGAGCAAAAGAAAATGAGTGCCATCCACAACTCGGTGAGTGAGAGCCACAAGCCAAATTTGAGAGAAAAAAAAGAGGAGAGGGAGAGCATCTAGTTATGCTAGCCACAAAATCTGAACTGAGAGAAGTAAGGAACAACCTAGATCAAGTGCTCTTTGTACTTGTGTGCAAAGACGTTTTAATTTCACCTAACGATATCACCTCTCTTCCTAGTGTTGTGTCTCATCTTTTACAGGACTATGAAGATGTTTTTCCAAAAGAAACACCAGCCGGACTACCTCCAATTCGTGGGATTGAGCATCAAATTGATCTCATTCCAGGTGCACTCCTAACCGTCCACCATACCGAACCAATCCGGAAGAAACCAAGGAGATACAAAGGCAAGTACAAGAACTTCTTGACAAAGGTTTTGTTCGTGAAAGCTTAAGTCCTTGTCTTTGTTCTGTGATCTTAGTACCTAAGAAAGATGGTTCTTGGAGGATGTGTGTTGGTTGTAGAGCTATAAATAATATCATTTGTTAGCTATCGTCATCCTATTCCTTTGTTAGATGACATGCTTGATGAATTAGTGGTTCTATAATTTTTACTAAAATTGATTTGAGAAGTGGTTACCATCAAATAAGAATGAAAGCGGGGATGAATGGAAAGCGCATTTAAAACAAAATTTGGGTTGTATGAATGGTTAGTTATGCCATTTGGTTTGACTAATGCTCCTAGTACTTTCATGAGATTAATGAACCATGTCTTGAGAGCTTTCATTGAAAAATTTGTTGTTGTCTACTTTGATGATATCTTAATTTACAACAAGTCTTTTGATGAGCATGTGAATCACATTCGTCAAGTTTTGGATGAGCTTCGAAAGGAGAAATTATTTGCTAATCTTGAGAAGTGCGGTTTTATGTACAGACCACGTTGTGTTTCTTGGTTTTGTTGTTTGGAAAAGGAATCAAGTGGATGAAACCAAGGTGAAAGCCATCAAGGATTGGCCAACTCAACGAATGTAAGTCAAGTAAGAAGTTTTCATGGCCTTCTGGTTTTATAGAAGGTTTGTGAGAGATTTGATTACCATTCTTTGCTCCTTTGAATGAATTGACCAAGAAGGGGTTGATTTTAAGTGGAAACTAACGACAAAATGCTTTTCAAGAATTAAAGAAACGCGTTTGTTGAAGCACTGTACTTGTTCTTCTGATTTCACTAAAACTTTTGAAGTAGAATGTGATGCTAGTGGAATTGGGTTAGGAGGAGTTTTAATGCAACAAGGAAAACCGGTAGCATATTTTAGTGAAAAAGCGGGAGGTGCTCAATTGAATTATTACGTGTATGACAAAGAATTGTATGCTTTAGTGCGTGTGCTTGAAACACAGCGGCACTATTTATGGCCAAAAGAGTTTGTTATTCATTCCGATCATGAAGCTTTGAAGTACTTGAAAGGTCAAGCTAAGTTGAACCGTCGCCATGCCAAATGGGTTGAGTTCATCAAACATTTTCATACATTGTGAAATATAAGAAAGGTAAGGACAATGTTGTTGCCGATGCTTTGTCTCGAAAGAGTGTGTTGTTGAACAAACTCGAGGTAAAGGTTTTGGGTCTTGAAAGTTTGAAAGGTATGTATAATAATGATCACGAATTTTCGAACCATATAATCATTGTAAATATGGAAAAGGTTGGGAAAAATATCACATACATGATGGATTTACTTTTAGAAAACAAGCTTTGTGTTCTAAATTCTTGGTTAGATTACTTTTATTCTGAGAATCACATGGAGGTGGACTAACGGTCATTTTGGACAAAAGAAAACTTCTGAACTGCTAGGTGATCATTTCTATTGGCCCAAGATGAGGAGAGATGTCATCCGATTTGTGGAGCGATCGTCACTGTCACAAAGCTAAGTCAAAGCGAACCCTCATGGCTTATACACTCCTTTACTGTTTCTAATATCCCTTGGGAAGACATAAGCATGGACTTTATTTTGGGATTACCTAGAACTCGAGAAGGAAAGGATTCTATTTTTGTTGTGGTTGATAGATTTTCAAAGATGGCTCATTTTGTCCCTTGCAACAAGACCGACGATGCTTCACATATTGCTAATTTATTTTTCAGAAATTGTGAGGCTACATGGGATGCCCAGGACAATTGTGTCGATCGAGATGTCAAGTTCGTGAGCTATTTTTGGAAAACATTATGGGCCAAAGTTGGAACCAAGCTCCTATTCTCCACCACTTGTCACCCTCAAACCGATGGACAAACCAAGTGGTGAATCGAACATTATCAATGTTCTTTGCGAACAATGGTGAAAAAGAACTTGAAGATTTGGGAGGAATGCTTACCACATGTGGAGTTTACTTATAACAGAGCGACACTCTACCACTAACTTATGTCCTTTTGAAATTGTATATGGTTTCAAACCTATTGCTCAGATAGATTTGTTGCCCCTTCCATTGCGGAGAGGACCAACATGGAAGCTTCCAAGCGTCTTTGCATATGTAAAGAAGATACATGAAAAGACCAAGGAAGTAATTGAACTCAAGGCAAGGCGCAAAGTGCAAGTATGAACAAACATAGGAAGGAAGTGTTATTCGAGCCCGGGGACTTGGTGTGGATACACTTGCGCAAGGATCGTTTCACTCATCAGCGCAAATCAAAATTGTTGCCACGAGGAGATGGTCCATTTCGTGTTCTCGAGAAGATCAATGATAATGCATACAAGATAGATCTTCCGACCAAGTTATGGTGTGAGCAACACCTTCAATGTTCTTGACCTCTTACCATTCACAAGTGAAGACACTTGAGTCGAGGGCGACTCCTTTTCAAGGGGAGGATGATATGACCACGCTATCAAGCAAGATGTTACAACCTCCAAATCAAGCTACACCAACTCAAGTCTCACCTACATCGACACCACCCAAGTCATTGATGGACCGATTACACGTAGTCGAGCAAAGAAGCTACAACAAGAGGTGAGCAGCTACTTTGTGAGAATCATTTTAACATCAATGAGAATTATATCTTGCCTAAGTCGTGTACATTGCTATTGCTTAGGTTCACCAAGAAGGATGATAGGAACATACAAAGAGATGACTACAGAGAAGGACCACACTCGAACGAGACCAGTCCAGTGAGCAGTTCGAAAGAAGCAGTCATAACTTTTGATTTCCAAAGGCTATGGAGGTCCATGAGGACATTTTGGAAAGCTTATTAAGTCTAGTTTTCAATGCCACCAGAGCCGAGCTGTTTGGAATTTCCATTTTGAGAGCCGACCAGCTTTAGTGAAGACTGGTCGAGAAGGTCAACGATCTGCGGATCGTTCAACTTCCCATGCAAAATGTACCATTCTACATTATTTCGTGGTGCATGCTGCACATGGTGTGAAAGATTATCAAGTTAACTTTCCAACGCATAGCTGACGGCACATCTTTTGGACTTCCCAAGGTGGAGTTATTGACAAAACACGAAGGCTGCGAGAATTCCAACAGCCACGAGGCCCTTTCACATAGTCTATATTATCTTTTTCATTTCGTGTTTACACCTATCTAGGAGGGATGTTCCTAGTATAAATACCTCATTGCCTCATAGAAACCACAGACTTTGATAAACAAAATACAGAAACCCTTTGTTCAGCTGTGTGCTAACAAACCTTTGAGAGTTGATCTCTACCCCTTTGCTCTTGTGATTTCCTTGGCGGGATTACAGTGGCGGCTTCATCCGCTCCCAATTGGTGCTCCTACTCCTTGAGTTTCTCGATTGATTGTAGGTTTGTGTTGGTTGGTTTCTTGATAGTGTGGTTGGGCGAATCCTCGATTCGAGTTGCGGTTAAAGGCGGTGGTTGGCTTGAGTTTTATTTGTCGAGTTGCACTAGTTATCGCTGCTTGCAGCAAGTTATCTTGGCTTCTTTGAAGCTAGTTATATGGTGATCATCCTACATCGTGAAGATCGGGACCCCGTGACGTATCATATAGTGCTTGTCAAGCCAAAAAAACAAAATGCAAATTCTTATCCTTCCAAAATTATTATGTCAACTTCTAGGCTATTAAAACTCTTACATATGGATTTGTTTGGGCCAACAACCTATAAAAGGATCAGAGGTAATAGCTATTGTTTAGTCATTATGGATGACTAGTCAAGATATACATGGGTTTTCTTCCTACATGACAAAGCAGAAACCTCTAGATTTTTAAATGTTTTGCTAAAAGGGCTCAAAATGAATTTGATTTCAAAATAAAAAAAAACCGTAGTGATAATGGCTCCGAGTTTAAGAACACTAAAATTGAAGATTTTTTTGGATGAATTTGGAATAAAGTATGAACTTTCTACTACCTACACTCCAGAGAAAAATATAGTTGTAGAAAGAAAAATTCGAACATTAATTGAAATGACTAAAACAATGCTTGATGAGTATGATACTTCCAATAGTTTTTGGGGAGAAGCAATCAATACCACATGTCATGCTATCAATTGTCTCTATTTGCATCGTTTTTCGAAAAAGACTTCATATGAGCTTCTTGTTCGAAGAAAACTGAACATCTCCTATTTTGGTATATTTGGTTGTAAATGTTATATTTTAAGAAAAGATATCTTTCAAAATTTTCTAGTCATTGTGTTGTTGGTTTCCTATTTAGATATTCATCAAATAGTAAAGCTTATTGTGTTTTCAATAAAAACTCCGGTTTAGTTGAAGAGACTCATGATGTTCAATTTGATGTAACTAATGGCTCTCAAGAAGAGAAAGAAAATTTGAATGATGTAGATGATGAAGCATTGAGACAAGCAATGAAGAATATGCAAATAGGCGACATCAAGCCAAAGGAAGATTTAAATGATTCACCATCTTCTACTCAAGTCGAACCTCCTATCTGTTCCACAACAAGTCAAATTCAAATAATTGAAGAGCACAACAAGGAAGATGGGCAACCACCAATCTTACCCACAAAGAGTCACAATGCAATAGCAAAGGCTCATCCAATAGACCAAATATTGGGTGATGTGAGTAAGGGTGTCCAAACTCGATCTCGTATTGCTTTCTTTTGTGAACATTACTCTTTTGTCTCTTCTTTTGAGCCAAAGCATGTAAATGAAGCACTCATCGATCTGAATTGGGTGAATGCTATGCATGAAGAACTAAACAACTTCACTAGAAACAATGTTTGGATGTTGGTGGATAGACCAAAGGAACACAACATAATCGGTACAAAATGAGTCTTCAGAAACAAGCAAGATGAGAGTTGAATGGTTGTGACAAATAAGACAAAACTGGTTGCTCAAGGATACACTCAAGTCGAAGGTTTGATTTTTGGTGAAACTTTCGCTCTCGTAGCTAGACATGAGTCAATTCGGATAGTACTTACTTTAGGATCATGCTTTGATATTAAATTATTTCAAATAGATGTTAAAAGTGCTTTTATTAATGGTAAAATATTCAAACTTGTATTTGTTGAACAACCACCAGTTTTGAAGATCCAAATAATCCAGATCATGTTTATAAACTCTCCAAGACTCTTTATGGTCTCAAACAAGCTCCTAGAGCTTGGTATGAACGCCTTCAAGATTTTTCACTCTCAAAAGGATTCAAAATTGAAAAGTTCACACAACCTTATTTACAAAAGTTATAGATGGTTATTTCTTTGTATATCAAATTTATGTTAATGATATTATCTTCGGATCTAGTAATCAATATTTTTGCAAAGAATTTGGTGATATGATGTCCAGGGAATTTCAAATGTCCATGATCGGAGAACTTAGCTTTTTCCTAGGACTTCAAATCAAGCAACTCAAAGATGGAACTTTTGTAAGCCAAACAAAGTACATAAAGGACTTAATCAAAAGGTTTGACATGGAAGACGCAAAGCCCATCAAGACTCATATGGCAACCAACGGGCATCTTGATTGGTAGTTTGATTTATCCTATCACATTTAGGCCCTATATCATGTTTAGTGTTTGTATGTGTGAATGGTTTCAAGCATCACCAAAAGAGTACCATTTAGTGGTCGTGAAGAGAATTCTAAGATATTTAAAACATTCCTCTAGCATTGGCTTATGGTATTCTAAAGGTGCAAAATTTGATTTAATTGGATATTCGGATTCCGATTATGCGGGTTGTAAAGTGGATAGAAAAAGCACCTAGGGTAGTTGTCAATTCTTAGAAAGATCTTTAGTTTCATGGTCATCCAAGAAATAAAATTCAGCAGCCATATCCACAGTCGAAATCGGATATGTTTCCGCGGGTAGTTGTTGTGCTCAGTTGCTACGGATGAGGCAAACTTTGATGGACTATGGAATTAAATTTGAAAACATGCCTCTTTTGTGTGATAATGTGTAATACCCCAAAAGTAAATCGGCGTACTAGAAGAAGTTTCAGAAGAAAGAGCTAATGGGAAAATCTGAATCGTTTTTTCTTCGAGGGGTTTTCAGCGATCTTCCGACAACCTGGGCCTGGGCCGCAGCCCAGGAGGGGCCCATGAGAGGGGCCAGCCAAAGGGGGGTTTTTCCTTCCCCCAAACCCTAGCCTCTCCCCTCTCTCTCCCCACTCCCCTCCCCAAGCCGCCACCCCCTCCTCCCCCTCTCCAACCGGCCGCCACCGTCCTCCTTTTCATGCGCCAGATTTGTTCGTCGGATTTGGGTAACTTTCGTACGTTTTTTGATCTTCCCACCTCTTAAAAAGTTGTAGACCTTGATCTTATCTTTCTTTAGGCACCGAGATCATCTGATTTGGAGTTATGGTTTAGGAGATATGGTAGTTTTACCACGATTGTTCAGGACAGCTGACGTGTTTTGGCAGAGTTTCTTGTCGGGCCATTATGAATTACTTAGAGGCCGAATCTCGGGTTTTCGTCTGCTAGAGTTTTGTTCCTCGTTTCTTTAGATTTCTTTTGGCATCGAGATCACGAGATTCCACCCTGTGGTTTAGGAGTTATGAATTTTTTAACACACTACTCATGCATCGGAGATTTTGGAGGCCGCGGTTGCTCCTCGGTTTTGAT
Source organism: Hsuehochloa calcarea (assembly GCA_036346395.1). Classification (NCBI taxonomy): domain Eukaryota; kingdom Viridiplantae; phylum Streptophyta; class Magnoliopsida; order Poales; family Poaceae; genus Hsuehochloa; species Hsuehochloa calcarea. The sequence goes on from CM070603.1 coordinate 12,396,294, forward strand.
CTAGTTACATTCAGATTCAGAACCTCCACCCAAATAGGTTATTGTAGCCCTTTAAATTATATTTCCAAGTTGATAAATATCACCTCCATTGGATCAGTAGAATAAAAGTTAAGTTATTTTCTTTACCACTGTTCTGAAATCTGGGTAGATAGCTGTTAGTGTTTTCAACTATTATTTAGGCCACTGTTTTCGCCGAATAAAAGGATTCCACCAACTAGAGTTTCGTAGCCTGTTACGTTAAGAGTATTTGAGCACTGGTTTCAAGTCATTCGGATTTACAGATATTTAATTACGATTTTTCTCGTACTGCTAATCAGAAGGGCCGATATTGGCTGATTAGTTAATTCGTCATTTTGAGTTTTTGGTTATGTTGATTAGATAGAGGGTTATGGTAAAACGCTTGCAGCCATGTCATGACTTATTATTCTTATCTCGATTAAATATTTGTGTAGGCAGTGGGGCAGGGAGTGGAGAAATTCCGTCGTTGCCTCCTAACTCGTTACAGCGCGGAAGGTAAGTACATGGTAGAGTGGTGAACAATGGGTTGTTCACCATGATCATTGATGTTACTTATCATGCTATTTATTATGCTTTCGTTCAGCTTATTCTTATACATGATATTAATGACCTTGAGTGAATGAGATTATGGTAATGAGATAATGAAGAGATATTGAGTTAATGAGATGGACTATGTTGATGAATAAATAAATATGTCGCATCATTTACATTCATCATGACATGGGTTGCATGAGCCAAGTCGGTGAGAAAGTCATATAACTATTCCGGTGAGGTCGGTGAGAAAGATACATGACTAGTCCGGAGAGTTCTAGATAAAATCCTACTTTGGTGGGGACTTCACGGGAGTGAAGGATAGAGTGTGTCATCGACGGGTGAACACTCCGCTATACCGGTATCAGCTGATGAGATGCATATGAGTATGAGCATGTTGGTGCATTCGCATATCTAAGTAAATTGTTAAATTGTGCAACTTTACCTATATGGAATATGGCTTGTTTGTTTGAGAATGACAATGGCATTAACTAAATGGATGATGATGATAACTTTGATTATGGTTAATAAACTATTGTTTATGGCTTTATTATGTATTTGCTGAGTCTTGGACTCATTCTTGCTCTATTGTTGTTTTTAGGTGACCAGTGATGACGTTTTACTCGGGAAAGGCTAGCGCACTTGGAATCATGCACTTCACCCAATTATTTGATTCATTGGACATGAGAAACTTTTAGAATAACATGAATATTTATATCTAGGACATGATGGTATTGAATAACCATAGATGCTTGGTTTATGTTAAACTTGGTTGATTATTTTGCTATGCTCCTAGGTCTAATTTATCTATGATTGGCATAGTGTTATGCTTGTGTTAATGCGACCCGTGGATGGGTTTTAATGTTGTTATGCTTGCTGAAATTTTATAGTAAGTTGATGTAAATTAGATGGTTATAGTAGTTTAGTGGCATTCCAAGCTCAATGTTGGGCTGGGGTGTTACAGTTTCCCATTGGGCGCACGTTAAGCCCACACACAAACGGGTTTAACTCACGCACGTATTTTAAAGTGATATCTTCATCTTCTCTTGATCTAAACCGCTTCTCCTTGCGTCGTCTTGCGCCGCGGTTTAACCAAAAGCAATCAAGGCGGTATTTTAGTGATATTACCAAAATACCTCATAAATCCAGCTAGTTCGTATAGTTTGGAATTTATTCGAAAACGAGATTCAAATTTCTCCGGAATCGCATTCGGTAAAAGAGGGAAGTCGGAGGGAGAGAAAGAAGTAGTTTTTCAAATTTTCCATCCTTGAGGGTTATCGGAGTTTTCCACTAACTTGGGCCAAGGGAGGCGGCGGCCCACTAGGAGGCCGGCCATATAAGAGGGAAGGGGGCACCACTCCCCAACCCTAACCGGCCACCTCCCCTCCCACCTAGCCGCTACCCTCCCTCTCCACCCCATAGGCGGCGCCTCCTCCCGTCGCCCGGCCATTGGTGCTCCAGTTGGCCTCCAAGATCCCAGGCGCTCCTCCTCCGTCTGTCCTCCCGTGGTCGTTTCTTCGCGATTGTTATTTGTGGTGTGGCGGCCAAGGAAGAAGAAGGAGACCAGTGGGAGTGGTTCTTCGTCGTCCTCACGGGTCTTCAAGGGTAACGAGCACCCGGTTATTTGTTTGATCAAGTTTTGTTGCGGTAGAGATCATTTGAGTCACGTCGGTTTAGAGTTCGAATTCTGATTTGATCGAATGTTCGCGACTTGTTACGATACCTTAGAGGCCGAATTTGGGGTTTTGCCCTTCTAGAGTTTTGTTTCTGGTTTCGTTAGCTTTCTTTTGGCACCAAGATGAGCAAAAATCCGATCAGTAGTTTAGGATATATGAATTTTTGAATACAAACTGTCCAATCATGTCGAAATCGAGGTCGATGGGTTTGTCCCTCGTTTTGTTCAAAATAGAGGCGAATCGGAAGATTCACCCAACTAAGTTATTGTAGATATCGAAATTATCTTTCCAAGTTGATAAAGATCATTCCATTTGGATCAGTAGGCTAAAAGTTACACCATTTTCTTTACTGCTGTGCTGTTTTCTGGACTATTATCTATGTTATATATATTATCTTATATACTTCGACTGCTATTGATATGGACATCCTTAGCTATGTTGTTTCATATAGTGTTTTCAATTCATTAAATACCTCAGAACAACATGAGCTTACTAAGAGAGTTGAAAAACAAGAGAAGCTTATCCAACAGGTGAATCTGTTCCCTAAATTTCCTTTTAAATTGGCTGAGAATATTATACTACCTAATAGCGGGTCATCGCTTGTTTTCAGGTTTGAAGAAGAAGGTTTATTGGAAGACAAAGAACACGATACTTCTCAAGTTCAAGATGATCTTCGCAGAAACTCGGAAGGATCTAGCATACACAATATATATATTTGGAAATCTTATCAAGTCTATTTTCCAATGGATCAAACGGCATGTGATTTGGAGCTTTCTACCACAAGTTATGGCTATTCGAGTACATGCTGCACATTTAGACCGACCAACGCGCGAGAGTTGACAAAGTTGATGATTTATTGGCTTGTACAACATCTTGGGAGGATATCAAGCTATGCCATGAGTTTTCAAAGGTTCACAAGAGTCTCTTCCTCAAGTTTCACACGAATTCAAATCATTTCAATTAATGAAATTGAAGATAGGAAGGTTTGGATTCAATTCGGATTCAGAATCAGCATCAAATTCGGATTCGGAATCAGCAGGATAGTCTGGAGTAAAACGGTCATAACTTTCACAAACGAAGTCCGATTAGGGTGTTCTTGGGCTTGTTGGAAAGATAATTTTAAGCCCGATCCAATGGATTCTCCCTAACTCTGAAATTAGTCCTGTATCAAAATATATGACGAAAACAATATGACAGTTGTAAAATTAGAGTTTCCTTTTTATTTTAGATTGCGTCGGAATTGGAGTAGGAGTTCTGTAATATCCCAAAAGAATTAGAAATAATTATCGGGAGCGAATCAATTGAATTCGGAGAAGGACCAAATATAAAATAGATTTAGCGACAATTAGGCAGGGGTTTTTGGTAATTTTTGACTTTGGGCCTCGGGCCTTTGCCAGGAGGCCCATGAGGGCGACCACCAATAAAAGGAGGGTGGAAACCCTAGCTGCTCTGATACCGCCTTTGATCTGTAGCACCGCTTTATAACAATCCCCTCTTTGCTATACCAAGAGGAGAAAGGGTGGAGAGGAAGGAAGGAAGAAGAAAAGAATAAGAAGAGAGGAGAAGGGAGGAGATCTTGGGGAGCGGATCAACATCATCCTACAGGTCTACAAGGGTAACGAGGAGTCTCACCGCTGTTTGTTGTTGTTTGGAGGTAGATTGATCGATTAGAGTTAAACCGTTTTCTTTGTCGCGGTTTCGAATAGATCCAATCTGTTCAGTCGTCTTGCGCGCCCTGTTTTGGCATCTTAGGAGCAGAATCTCGGGTTTTCGTCTTCTAGATTTTTGTTCCTGGTTTCGTTAGCTTTCTTTTGGCACCGATATCACGAGATTCTACCCTGTGGTTTAGAAGTTATGAATTTTTAACCGCACACTACTCTGTCTGTCAGAAATTTTAGGGACTGTCTGTTGATCGTCAGTTTTGTTCAAGTTAGAGCCAGATTCAGGGAGGCCACCCAAATAGGTTTATGAAGATAATTTCGCCATGATTCCAGATGGATAAAGATCATCTCCATAGGATCAGTAGACTGAAAGTTACAGTCTTTTCTTTACGACTGTTTTGAAATCTGGACAGTTTTCTGTCGGTGACTTCTAGGGCATTTTGATCCTCTGTTTTGGCCGAATCAGGGGATCTCACCAACTAAAGTTTTGTAGCCTGGTTCGTTAGGAAAAGATGAGCACTGGTTTCAGGTCTTTAGGAGTTACAGATAATTAATGGTGAATTTTATCGTACAGCTGCCAGTAGAGTAGTAATTTGGTCTTTTGGGTGAAGTTGTTAAATTGAGCCCTTGGTTGTGTGGGTTGATTACAGGGTATGATAGGATACGTGTAGAAACGTCATACTTTGTTATTCTTATTCCGTGTAAATACTTGTGTAGGCGGTGAGGCGGTGAGGCGGTGGGTGGAAGGACACCTTCGTGGCTTCCTAGTACGTCGCAGCACGGAAGGCAAGTACCGGTTGTTAATTTGTGTTGTTTTCAAAGGAATGCATGATGATGTGTTGATTATATGAGTGTTCTTGCGTTGTGCTCATGATGTGGATAGATTTCATTATTTATGTTTCTTGTGGTACATGATTCATTCCATTCATGCATGATTCGTTTTACATCACGGGAGTGGAATTTGATTAAGCCCCATCAATCCAATATGGGCATATGAAACCCACCATTCCAATGTGGGTAGTGTTGACCACCATTCCAATGTGGCAACTTGGATACCGTATGAAACGTTCTTCATACGGTGATTGGGTCCGTACTTTGTGAAATGCGGGCTTAAGTGTTTCCGGCGGGTGTATCACTCGTTATACCGATATCTGTGATTGGAAGGTCCATTTTCATTCATTGTGTGCATTCATAAATTGTAGTTTCACAGATTAAGTGGAAGATATGTTCCAATGTCTTGATTATTGTTTTGGTTCCTTTGTACCTTTGTGAGATTGATATGGTGCTTCTTTGAGTTTGACTCACCCTTGTTTTCTATGTTTTTTTAGGTGATCCATGATGATATAGTTGCTAGCGGGAGGGCGTAGTCCAAGCACGTTTCACACACCTCAAGAATCACCTATTTATAAAGATGTTTTGTTAAGTTATTTGGTTAAGAGATGAACTGTAATAAGTATCACCTCAAGTTTATAACAGATCTTCCATGTTTAATTACTTGGTTAGATTCTGTGGTTGATCGGTTAATTACTCTTTGTTACTTCGTCATGATTATTTAATTTTGGTGCAAATTGATTATTAGTTCCGCAAATGAATTGTATGATGAATCTTTAGGTAGCATCTTGGCTTCCGAATAGCCAGGGTGTTACAAGTTCTAATTCTGAATTAGAGTAGGAGTAGGGCCTCTTGGCTAGCCATGAGGAGGAGAAGGGGCACTATATATTGAGGGTTAGACCCCCATTGTAGCTTCAGATCACGTTTAATATATTTTTAAAGCTTTTGCTTGATTCTCCTGTTGTGCTTATAGCCAAAACAGAGGGAATTGGGCATTGAGAACAAGGGGTCGTTCTTGCTTTTCTGCTGGGAATTGAGGGTTCGACGATCTTCGCTTGTGTTCAGCGAGGATCCAATCAAGTGTGTGTTTGGACGAATTTTTCATAGAGTTGCAAGTCCGTGCATTGGCGCGGGGGATCAGCTGGTGGTTCATCAGGATACACAAGTTATTGAGAGGTTCTACGTCGAGAAGATCGGGCACCCTGTATCAGGTGGTATCAGAGCTCCGTTGAGTCGGTAGGATCTTTATCCAGTTATCTTTTTTTCCTATACACGAAAAAGCCATACAATTTTTTTTTTCTCGCTGTAGTATTTAATTTGTTATTCTAGTGAGTTTTGTTAAGTTTTTGTCCATTAGAATCAAGTTTAGTTTGTTGATCTTGAATTCTTTTGTGTTGCTTTTTATTTGAGCCTAGTTTGATTTTTTTAGTCATGTTTATAAAAAATAATAACACAAAAAAAGAAGTGAGACATCAATTTATCCTTTGTGAAACTTTCAATCCTTTGCGAATACTTTGAACCTATTTAAGACTAGCTAAATCGTTGCTTAGAGCTGCATATTAATATTTGTGTTCTTGCAATTGTTCAAAGATCAAAATGTGGAAAATATTTTTTGCTCATTTTTGGTAGAACAAGAATTTTGGCAATAGTTCAAAAAAAGGAAGGAAAAAGAGAAGAGAAAAAAAAGAAGGAAGAGAAAAAGAAAAGAGAAAAGGAAAAAGAAAGCGCATAGTCGAACCATAAACTTGAGCGAAAATTCCCACTCATTCTTGATTCAATTGTTAGAATATCAATATTTTGTGCAATCTTGTGCCCTAGTTTCATAATTTGCAACTAGCTTGCGTCTTTCTATAACTTGTGCAATACGAGCTATTTTATTCTTCACTTATATCTTATATAGCTCATTCCTTGATTGCACTTAGTTCCAATATCTTTGCGTGTGAGTTGCTTTGATTTTCACTTATATCTTTGTGATCGGCAACTAGGCATTGAATTCTAGTTTGGATATTTACTTAACCTTACAATACCTAGAATTTTCAAATTAAGTAGGTATCCATACCAAGCTCCACAAAACACCCGTGTCGTGCTTTGACTTGCTCTTGAAATTCGCTCATTTCTCACGTTGTTTTAACCTGTAATATCAAGTGTGAGTTTGTCACCTCAATTCACTTCGAAAATGTAAGAATGTAATTCGGTAAGACAAGTGAGTTTGAGAGATACACATACACCTACATACATATTCTTTGCTTTGTGCTAAAAATGGCAGATCGCGAGTATACGTATCTTCCCTTCTATGGTAGTAATGATCTAGAGGAGTATCTTGAGTGGGTACAAAACATGGAGTTCGAGGTTGAATCCCATAAGTTCGAATCAGAACCCAAGGAAGTGAGAGTGGCCACTTTGCTTTTTATGGACTATGCCTCTAGTTGGTGGCAACAACTAAGTGGAAAATTATTCATTACATCTTGGGTCTATTTAAAAAGGGTCATGAGAAGAGAATTTGTTCCATCCTATTATGAGCGGGAACTACTACGCCACGTGGAGAGCATTACACAAGGATGCAAAGTTGTCCAAGATTACTATATTGAGTTGAATCATGCAATGCGTTGTGCCAATATCACTAGTGCATATCAAGAAAAGACATACTTCAAAGCAGGCTTGAATTATCAGATCGTTGCTACACTTCAAGATGAATATTTTCGTAGTCTGCAAGATCTTGTGAAATATGCTATGAAGGCAGAAAAGAGACTTAAACATATGCAATCACATCAATTAAATATGTGTCGTCTCTTTAGTTCTTATTCATCCACTGGTGTGTCACTTGAGAAGAAGATCAGTATGGAAATTTTTCTTCGACCGAGGTGATGAGTAATATTGCCCCGTCACAACCCGCTACACGTGAGGAGGTCGTGGTTGGTGGTAGTTGTGCCCTTGCTGACCCACGGTCTTACAAGGATGAGATGTATCAAAACCCATATGAGAATGAGAGCCACATAGCCAAATTGAGTGAGAGTGATAAAAAGAGTGAGCTGTGTGATTCCACCATATGCGAGGTTGAGAGCATCCCAATTGAGAGTGTGATAGATACACCAAAAGAAAAGAGAGAGATAGATGATAGGACAAGTAAGATTATTTTTGAACCTAACAACTTACCCTCTATTTCTAGTGTTATATCACACATTGTGCAGGTGGACCAAGCAAATAAGGAATTGGACATTCAAGAGCCCTCACCATTGGAAGAGAAAGATGAAGATATAACCATGGTTGGAGAGGGAATACATGATACCCTGTGGTTATATGATGACATTACGATACCCGCGGCACTGTAACACCCTGACTATAAGGAAGTCAAGATGTCACCTACAACCACTATTCTTTAAATGATTAACATCAAAACACATGATAAGGTGAAGCAAGTATTAAGATTATACGGAAACAAGTATTCATCATCAAGTTTAATCAACGGAATGGAAGTAAACAATTCAGAAAAGATATGGTAAACAAGGCCATGATGGCTTATTACAATTCAACACAAGTCATATTTAACGACAGTAAAAGTCCTCAAATTGTTTGATTTAAGGTAGTGAGTGCCTCGTGATGAACTACCCTCCACAAGATCATTCTTCCTTGTCATTTACCTAAATAAGACAATAAAGTAAGAATGAGTCAAAGACTCAGCAAGCAACTGTATGTGACAATCAAACATACTATGAGCAATATATCACAATCATAATTTGAACATTTACTGGAAACGAATTTATGAATGGATGAAGTGGAATGGTGCATTGAAGGAAATGGACATATTGCAGCATATACCGGTATAGCGAGTGAATCACCCGTCGGTGTTCACTTAAAGTAATCGTATGAAGAACGTTTGTGACCCATGTATTTCTATAGACCCAGAAGAGGGTTTTGAAGAGTTTTGAGTCAAGGTCACATTCGCAAAAAAAAGGAACCCTAGGTTGGGTTTCGACAGTCAAAAAAAAGAGAGAAGAAGGAGAAGCATATCGACCACCCCCAGTGAAGAATAATCAAATCGACCACCCCCAGTTGGTTTACGACCACTCCAAGTCTTGCTTCATTTGAAACCTTTGTATCTTGCCCTTGTTATCGATCAGTGTTGTGCTAGGGCCAGGGACACTTTTTTTTAGACCAGCAACCATGACAAGTATTTTGGACCCTTATTCAACTTTGCTAGTCAGATTACAGTTTTTGCTACTCCTTGCTACATATTGTGCCTTCCGAGCTCCACATACTCTTGATCAGAACAGGTCCCCTCTTGCAATCATACCCACTCTCGCCAAGGTATCACGAACCAGCCACCGGTCGTACCACCTGCTGCGTTGGTAAGAACATTAGTAAGAATGTGGTAAGACGCTTGAGAGTGTGTGTTTCCACCTTCCATCACCTAATAGTTGATAGGGATAATACCTTTGTGTTATCTTTTGTCTTCTGCTAACTATGTCAGGTGAGGCGTCTGATGAGAAAGAGTGTGTTATAAAGGGAGAGCTCATGACACTCCTGGATGAACAACGCACTACCATTAATAAGGACATCGACAGGAAGTTTCAAGCTACCACGATCACATTGCAGCGCTCAATCAACGATAGTATTGTAGAGCTCACTACACGCCTTGAAAGAATGGTGAACCGACCAGCAAACATTGGACGTGGGTATGATCACGATGCAGCCCAAGATCTTGAGGAGGGAGATGATAATGAAAGGGGAAACCGTGATACAGGTGTCGTGTTTTTCGACCAAGATGCACGTCAGCGACACCGCCTACAACACAACCGTCGTAGTATGGGAGGTAATAATTTTCAGCAACACCATGCTCGTGCTAATGATGACCCATGTGCTAAGGTTAAATTCACTATACCATCTTTTGCGGGTGTTTATGATGCTGAAATTTATCTAGATTGGGAGATGACGGTTGAACAAAAAATTAATGCTCACTTAGTTCCTGAAGTGCATAGAGTCCGACAAGCTACTAGTGAATTTAAAGAATTTGCTATTATTTGGTGGAATCAAGTGGTTAATTCTGGTTTAACACCTGATACATGGGATAGATTGAAAGTAGCTATGCGTGCTAGATTTATTTCTCCTGCTTATAAACGTGATATGCGTAAGAAATTACAACGCTTAGACCAAGGTAATAAATCTGTCGAGGAATATTATCAAGAACTACAAATAGGCATGCTGCGTTGTAATGTTGTTGAGGATGAGGAGGATAAAATGGCTCGTTTTTATGGTGGTTTAAAGCGTGAGATTCAGGACATAGTTGATTACAAAGACTATAATGATATTAATAGGTTGTTCCAGCTTGCTTGTTTGGCAGAAAAAGAATTGCAGGGTAGACAACAAAGGACCAGGAGCAACTTTGGTAGTACATCTACATCGAGATCAACGCCGGGACAAGCCAAGACAGCCCCACATGCTTTTCGGTCTGCTGCCCCCTGTGAGTAGGGCGCGTTCAGTAGCACCATTTCCACCGTCACGCGCATCCGAGATGAGCAAATCTACTAGTGTGCAGGCACCAGCGCAGAGCTCTTCATCGGTTATTTCCACAGGTCGTACAACAGGAATTGTATGCCACCGATGTAAAGGAATTGGCCACTTAATGAGAGATTGCCCAAGTCAACGAGCGTACATTGCGACAGAAGATGGTGGTTATGTAAGTGCTAGTGATGTTGAGGATGAATATGCTCTTGCAGCTAACCTTGCAGGCAATGATAATGACCATGAGGCAGATAGCGATGGTGAGAAAATTTTAGGTGCCGCTGCTACGGTAAATTATAGGACCATAATTGTGCAACGAGTATTGAGCTCCCAAAGAGAGCAAGAGGAGACTCTACAACGTCATAATTTGTTTCAGATGTTTCTCATCGTTAAGGATTGCCGTGTTCGTGTCATAATTGATGGCGGAAGCTGCAATAACTTGGTGAATTCAGGATTGGTCAAGAAGCTTTGCTTGACCACACGCGTGCATCCTCACCCATACCACATTCGGTGGTTCAACAACAATGATGAAGGTGAAGGTAACACAATCTGCGAGTACATTTTCCATTGGTACCTATCATGATGTTGCTAATTTCGACGTAGTACCTATGCAAGCATGTTCTCTTTTATTAGGTCGTCCATGGGAATTTGATACCAATGCAACTCATCATGGTAGAAGTAATAAATACTCTTTTATGCACAAAAGGAAGAAAATAACTTTGCTACCTTTGACGCCTACTGAAATTGTGAATTGTGATAAAGAGCTAGTTGAAAATGAGAAGAAAGAACTTGAACATGAATCTGAAAATCAGCAAGTAGTGAAGAATATTTTCCCACCTAAGAAAGAGCGGTTAGCACCCAGTTCTAAGACCGAGATAATTAATTTAAAGGGTTGTGCCATGCTTACAACATAATCTGATCTTGCTAATTTTTTTTATAATGAGCTACCATACTATGCTTTGATATGCAAAATACTTTATATTCACTTGCGGATATATCTAGCTCTTTGCCTCCTGCTATTGCTAACCTTTTGCAGGAGTATGTGGTTGTATTTCGGTGAGGTACCCACAGGATTACCACCTATTCGAGGATTGAGCATCAAATTGATTTGATCCACAGGTGACTTTGCCAAACCGTGCTGCATATAGAACCAATCCGGAGGAGACTAAGAAAATTCAGCGACAAGTCCAATATCTTTTGGACCGTCGGTACGTAAGAGAAAGCCTTAGTCCTTGTGTTGTTCCTGTCCTTTTAGTTCCTAAGAAAGACGGTAGTTGGCGTATGTGTGTTGATTGCAGAGCCATTAATAATATTACCATAAGGTGTCGTCATCCTATTCCTGGGCTAGACGACATGCTTGATGATTTGAGTGGTTCTATTATTTTCACAAAGATTGACTTGCGGAGTGGTTACCACCAGATTAGAATGAAATTGGGAGATGAATGGAGAACTGCTTTTAAAACTAAGTTCGGACTATATGAGTGGTTAGTGATGCCTTTTAGTTTAACTAATGTACCTAGCACTTTCATGCGTTTGATGAACGAAGTTTTGCGTGCTTTCATTGGAAAATTTGTGGTAGTTTATTTTGATAATATTATGATCTATAGCAAGTCATATGAAGAACACATGGATCAATTACGTGATGTTTTTAATATTTTGAGAGATGCACCTTTGTTTGGTAACCTTGAGAAGTGCACCTTTTGCACAGATCAAGTCTCTTTTCTTGGATATGTTGTTACTCCACAGGGTATCGAAGTTGATCAAGCCAATATCGTCGCTATCCAGAGTTGGCCGCCTCCTAACACGGTCACATAAGTGCGGAGTTTTCTAGGGCTCGCTGGTTTCTATCGGTGTTTTGTTCAGGATTTCAGCACCCTCGCTGCACCGTTGAATGAGCTTACAAATAAGCGAGTTCCTTTTACTTGGGACACCATACAACAACAAACTTTCGACGCTCTCAAAGATAAGCTAACACACGGCCCTTTGATTCAACTTCCCGATTTCAGCAAGACTTTTGAATTAGAATGTGATGCTAGTGGCATAGGTCTTGGTAGTGTGTTAATTCAAGAAGGAAAATGTAGGACCGTAAAGGCGACTAGGGGGGTGAATAGACGCTTTCTCAAATTTCTCGCCTTAATCAAATTCAACATGAACTTTACTCCTTTAGCTATGAAAGCTAAGAAGATCAGTAAGCGCACAATGGAAGTCTTGTGCTGAATTCGATAACCCCCTCAACTACAAGACACAAATGTGGAGAATTGATCTCACTTTAGTGCATGCAGGCCTTTGGCGGTCGGACCAAGCTACCAAGGCGGTCCGACCGATTTAAATCGGTTCGACCGGTCGTTAATGAGCGCTCTGAAAAGCGGGCGGTCTGACCGCCGTTGATAAATCGGTCATACCGATTTAGTCTAGTACTGAAAAACAATACCCAAATCCAAAACGAAATTTGGTCCAACTTTCGATTCAACCAATGAAACTTGACCAAATTTGGAGCACACCTCCCTAAGGATATTAGAGACCTATTTCTAGCGACGATCGTTCAGATCCACTTCATAGAAATGATCTCTTAAGGGTTAACCAAAGAAGTGCACAAACCCTAGAAATATGAAAAACTTGATTCAAGACTCGCTTGTGGGGGTTGATGATCTAGATGATTCTAGGAGTATTCCCACACATCAAAGCAAGATAAAATAGGTCAAGAGACCAAGCATAAATGCTTGAATCAAGGAAGCACCAAAATCAACAAAAGAGAGATGAACACAAAAGAGAGAATTGATCTCTTAAGCAAGCATCATAAGAATGATTGAACCAACAAGATGCTTACAAAGCCACTCCCTTAAGGAGGACAAGAGCTCAACAAAGAGCACAACCACAACCTTCCTCTCCTCTCCTCTCTTCTCCAAACCCTAACCCTAGAAAAAGACTTGGAGAGACACAATGAATGTTTAGAGTTCTTGGGGGTTTTTCCTCTCCCCCCCCCTTTCTATTTATAGGAGAGGCCTAGGGTTTTCACATTTGGGACCCACACACACATGGGACCCACTCACACACATTTGTTGAAGCAATCGCCTGCTTCACCACGTGTAGGTTGATCAGCAGCTATCATCACGTCGACAAGTTCCTCCCATCCGAATCCCATCGGAACCTTCCAGGGACTTGCACCGACTTCCGCACCGCCTGATCCAACCAGCTGCACCGAACTCCCCGTTCGATCCATCTTGCCCATTCTGCACCATGCTTGAGTCACACGACCTCACCCGGCGTCCATGATCGTTCTAGACCTCAGCTCTCCAAACGTAGTCCCGATCCACCTTATCGTTGACGTCGTTGACCTACAAGCCACCTGCACAGCAATAGACAAACAAATCGTCTACGGAAACAAGTTCTTCACAACTTGACCCACATTAGTTCCACAATGCAATATGCAACAGTAAAGCATTGACATCCATACATTAAACACAATAAAAAACACATCAATGCCAGGAAGGCTCACCTTCAAGTGATCGGCGGTTTGACCGCCCCACAAGGCCGGTCCAACCGATTTCAAGCCGGTCGGACCGATTCCATAACGGCGGTCAGACCGCCAGAAAAGACATAGCCCAAATTCCATCTCGAAAATCCGAAACCTTCTGGAATTTTCAACTGAATAGAACTTTTGACTGGGAGCTCCAAAAATTATGTGACCACATCTAGGAGACTCCCCTCACTTGCCTACACAACCTATTTTTGGCCTAGCCCCAAATTCCATCAACACAAATTGGCGGTCGGACCGGCAAGCATTGCCGGTCAGACCTTTCCACTGGCCGGTCGGACCGGCGACCTGGCCGGTCTGACCGCCAGTGACCTGACAGCACTGGAGCAAACCCGAAAATACGAGATTTTGCAAACCAACAAAACCATTGCCAATTGACTCATCATTCTAAGATCGTGCACGTATCCTCACGATATCCACAATCTCCCCCTTGATGAACACATTGGCAATTTCCTAGAAAATGTAGTTTCAAGGTTTGAAAAGTAAAAAATTCGTCGTTTTCGCGTAAAGGCACAACTTAGTCCATAAGCAAGAAAAAGCATAGGAAACGACCAAGCTGGCTTCAGAATAGTATAAGCAAGTGAGATAAGGCAATGAAGGCACAAAAGGATTCAATTTCCAGAAAGTAGCCAAAAATCTCACTTAGGTCCATATGAAAGACAAATGTTCTATTTGACCTTTGATCATTGTGAGTCTTCTTCAATTGCAAATATAATCAGAAAAAGGCAATAAAACCCATAGACTCAACTCACTATGATCACACATTTTCAAAAGGTTCATTTTTTTTATATGTGAGTTCTTTTATATGAAACCTTATGTATGAAACCAAAAGCACCAAACAACATTTTTCTTCACAATCTTTCTCCCCCTTTGACAATGAATTCATTAAGATGCATGGGAAAAGAAAGAGTATGAAGGAATGACTTTATTTTTTGAACTTTAGTAAAAGGGAGCCATGACCATTATCCATGTAGACAGTACAAGTATTATACCAAGCCATATAAAGAGTAGAAGATATATTCAATCATGGCAAAACATGTACTGCAAAGCTAAGACTAAAATAGCGGTAATATGAGATTAGAAGAATTAAAACCATGAAAGGTTGCTCAATATCACAGTTTCACTAAAAGCAACCAAAAATGAGTCAAGCCATGTCTATAAGTAAAGGAGACTCAAAAGCTGGGCCGAGGCATTTTGAGCATTTAAGAGTTCAATAAGAAGCAAAATTCAAGCACTTAGCCTTTTGAGCATTTTCCTAAAAAGTTTTTTTATTGTGCTAGATCTCAAGCCTTGCGACCATCTCAAGCGAGAAGCTTAAGAGAGTGGTCTAGGTCATCCAAAACTCCCCCTGAGTTCATGCCTAGTGCAATGGCAAGCCGTCTAATGAGAAAGAATTGGTGAGATCAGTTTTTTGGCACAGAAAATCTCATTCTTCATTTGCTTGACTTAAGAAGTTAAAAAGCTCATTTTTCATCTCAAAATAAGTTCAAGACTCAATTTAACCTATATGACATGGCATGAATCATAAGAGGATCACTAGAGCAAAACTAGTCATAAGATCCAACAAGACATGATTTGATTCAATTTGCTCACAGATATAAAGCTAGTAAGGCAAAAGCTAAGCTAAACAGGAAGAGCCATAAAAGAAGTCTAGCAGACTATCACTTGATATGACAAGGTATAGAGTATGAAATCAAGCCATACAAGGATAATAATTAAAGCTCCACAAGTTTTATTATACAATGCAAGACAATTGAAATGAAAATTGCATTATGATACAATGAATGCCAAAAAGAGCAAATTCCCCCTCAAAACAGCCCAATAGGACTAATAACCCCTAACTCTCCCCGCATAAGCGACAAAGCGAGAAGAATCAAGAGCTTTAGTGAAAATATCGCAAGTTTGTTGTTACGACTCTACAAAGTGAAGCACAACATCACCCTTCTCAACATGGTCTCTAAGAAAATGAAATCGAATATCAATGTGTTTAGTCTGGAATGTTGCCTTTGGGTTTTGGCAATATTAATTGCGAAGTGTTGTCACATAAAAGAGGAACACTTCTCAAGGATAACCCATAGTCCCGCAGCGTGGATAAAATCCAGAGAACACGAGAGCAACCACCGGTTGCGACTACATACTCGACCTCGGTGTGGGTATGCAGCAGAAGGCATTTTCTAGAAGACCAAGAAACAAGAGATGTGCCCAAGAAATGACAAGTGCCGAAGTACTCTTCCTATCCACTCTACACCCATAAAATCAACATCGAAAATGCTCGAATTGAGAGAGCAGAAGAAGAAGAATACCAGAGTCCAAAGTCAAGAGTATCTTGAAGGTACACGAAGATGTGACGTCTTGCTTGACGATGAGAAGCACGAGGAAGCACAAGCGAGCATCTGGACATACGGTAAATTGTATGTCGGCCTCGTATTTGTGAGATAGAGGAGGAGCCAATCATCTGCGGTACTCCTACGGTCCATGGGCTCTCCATCCTCATCGTGGTCGGCCACGGTGGTTGTAGCAATGGGAGTAGACATTGGCCTACTGCTTCCCATATTGAAGCGCCGAAGAAGGTCCTTTGTATACTTACTCTAGTGAACGAAGGTGCCTTCTTTCAGTTGCTTGATTTGAAGACCAAGGAAGAATGTCAACTCTCCCATCATGCTCATCTCGAACTCACTGCTCATAGAATCTGAAAATCTGGACACCAAAGCATGAGAAGAACCACCGAATATAATATCATCCACATAAATCTGAACCAGCAAAAACTCACTGCCATGCTTGAGAGTGAACAAGGTTTTATCAACCATTCCCATTTTGAAATCATTTTCAAGCAAGAAACTCTTAAGCCTGTCATACCAAGCTCTAGGAGCTTGCTTCAATCCATACAGAGCTTTAGAGAGTTTAAAAATATGATTTGGAAATTTATGATTTTCAAAGCCAGGAGGTTGCTTGACAAAGACCTCTTCTTCTATGAAACCATTCAAGAAAGCACTTTTAACATCCATTTGAAAAAGTTTGAAGCCCTTGGATGTTGCAAATGCTAACAGAATGCGAATGGCTTCCAATCTAGCTACTGGAGAAAAGGTCTCTTCAAAGACAAAACCTTCTACCTGGGAATAACCTTGAGCAACGAGTCTAGCCTTATTGCGAACAACCAACCCATCCTCACTTTGCTTATTTTTAAAATCCATTTTGTTCCAATAACATGAGAATCAGAAGGACGCTCAACTAAGGACCAGACTTTGTTTCTTTCGAAATTTTCAAGCTCTTCATGCATGGCATTGACCCAAAAGGCATCAGATAAAGTATGGGTGATATCTCGGGGTTCAAAAGAAGCAACAAAAGCAGAATGTGCATGAGAATCAGGAGAAATAAACCTGGAGGGAGTGACTCGCTCTTGAAGATCCCCAATCATCCGCTTTCGGTGGATGTTGTCGCTTGAATGTGAAGAGGTGCTCCTGTTGCGGAAGTGGCCTCTACCCCATGAGTTGTGGAGGTAGGAACAAAGCCACTCAGATCGTCGGTGAGGATTGGAGGAGGTTTGCTCATTTGTGAAGTGGAGTAGTAGTGCGAGCTCTCCACCCTCTCGAAATAATCGAAAGATGGATCGGGTCCTCATCCTCAGAGTCATCATCGACGAAGATGCTTCCTTGAATTTCAAGAACACATGTACAGTAGCATCGGGTCTAGTACGAGGACTAGCCTCATCAAAAGTGACTTCGCAAGTCTCAACAGTTTTGTTAGTGTCAATATTAAAAACACGATAGCCACGAGAATGAGCAGGATATCCAAGAAATATGCCATCGAAACATCGAGACTCAAATTTATCAAGGTTGCCATGTTTAAGAATGAAGCACTTGCAACCAAAAATCTTGAAATGAGAGACTTTAGGAGAATGACCAAATCTAAGCTCATAAGAGGTCTTTCCAACCACAGATCTCAAGAAAACTCTATTGGAGATATAACAAGCAGTAGAGATCGCCTCAGCCCAAAATCTCCTAGGAGTAGAATGCTCATCTAACATGGTCTGAGCCATCTCTACAAGGGTCCTGTTCTTCCTTTCTACAACACCGTTCTGCTGGGCAACTCTAGGAGAAGAAAACTGATGCTCAATTCTCTTTGCAGTGCAGAAGGTAGAAAAAGAAGAATTCTTGAACTCTGTCCCATTGTCACTCCTAATAGCTCTCAAAGCTCCAGGAATATCAACAGCAAGTCTAAGGACTAATTCTCTAAAGAAGCCAAAAGCCTCGTCCTTAGAAACCAGAAAATAAACCCATGAATACCTGGAGAAATCATCCACAACCACCAGAACATACCATTTCCCACCAGCTGACTGAACTCTAGAAGGACCAACTGTGTCTAAGTGAAGAAGCTGTCCTGGTCCATCAGTCATCACCAAGGTAAGAGGTGGGTGCGAAGCAGACACCATCTTACCATGTCTACAAGGAGAACACACAAGATCTCTAACAGCCTTCAACCAAGGCAAACCTCTAATCAAGTCCTTGCAACTGACTCTAGTCAAATGATCAAAACCTATATGCCCAAGTCTACGATGCCACAAAACAAGGTCATGAGAATCAGAGGCTACAAGACATCTAGGACTGGAAGCTGAAGAAATACTGAAATTTGCACAAAAGATCTTCTCAAATCTGGAGATCTCGAAAACAAGCTCACCCGAGGAATCTAGAACTCTACACTCACCACTTTTAAACCTCACTTTTAGACCCTCATCAAGCAGCTGAGAAACAGATAGAAGATTATACCTCGACTTACTTACCAAGCGGCGTCTTTAAGCATGAACTTGTTGTTGGCGCATACGGTGCCCTTTGCGATCCACGGTCCGGTAGAAGCATCCCCAAATGTAATCAATTCGTTCCTGGATGCACGTGTGAGGGAGGAGAACCATCTAGAATCTCCGGTCATATGTCGAGAACACCCGGAGTCAACAAGCCATAAGTCCTCCTTCCTCGCACGACGGACCTAAAAGACACAATCAGAAAACATCCGCGCCTCAGTACTGGGGTTAGTGATAAATGATGTAGGAATCCAGTACTGAAAAGCACGATGCCTGGGAACAGGAGCAATGATGAAAGCGGCAGAAAAATGATCAGGAATAAAATCATAAGGATGCACATGAGAACCACCTAGACCTCTCCGAAACGATCTACCAAAAGATCGATACTCCCCCTGTCTAGGTGCTACCTGTGGTCTCTCCTCACGAAATCCTAAACCAAAATGCTGCCTAGACCCACCAAAAGAGTCTACAAAGTTCTCTACGAAACTACGCCTATATGTGGTACGATAAACAGGCTGCCTAGCTCTAGAGACTACAGCTAGTGAAGGGACTCCTCTAATGGATCTCAAGACGCTCATCCTCTCTTTTCTTTCAAGTTTTGCTCTCCGGAAGCGGAACTCAACAGTGTGGCCTTCTTTCTTGCAGAAGGTGCAATGGTATTTGACCTTTTGAGGGGTCTGTACTGAAGGAGTAAAGGCACCTTTCTTACCAGAGAGAGTTTGAGCAAAACCTGCAGATTTGAAAACAACATTGGATGGCTTAGGAGGTTCTAGCTCAAACAGACCATTTTTCACAACTCTAGCAATCCTAGGTGGGTGTTTCTTGGAATGCTCTAGGGGATTGAAACCTAGGCCACTATTTTTCACACTCACCTTGGATTGATCAAGAATCATGTTGAGTTTCTTCTTCCCACTAGAAAACTTCTCAAGAGTCACTTTGAGATAATCATTCTCTTTAGTTAGACTCTCACATCTAGTGCACTTTCTAGACTTGATTACCTCATCACGTTTACTCTTAAGAAGAGCCACTTCCACTTTGAAGGCCTCACAAGACACACAATAAGATTCCTTAATCCTATTCAACTGCTCCTTAAATTTAACTCTAAATGCTTCTTGAATCTGACCAATCATGGTTTCAACTTCAGCATTCAAAACACAAGAGTTAGAATCAATGACTTTCTTAGAAGTAGTAAGAGACATGGATTTTTCAATTTTAGCTTTTTCTTCAAGAGTCTTGTTTAAAGCTTCAATCTCAATTGTAAGCTTGGGACAATTTTTACAAGAGGCAGCTCTAGAGTAAACTACCATTTCAGTCATCTCTTGCATTTTAATCCTATTATTCTTACAATGAGAGCAAGTGTGACTAGCATCAAATTTTTGCAGTTCATTCAAGGAGCTATCCAATTTTAATTGAAGCAAAGCACAGTTAGAACAAGTTAAAGGAATAGCTTCCAAGGCAGTCACATCAAGAGAAATGGCATCCATGCAAACAGAACTAGACTTGAGAGATTCTAGTTCATCAAGAGCATCTTTTAATTGATTAGTAACAGAGGAATGAGCAGATTTCAAGCTTGTCAGTTCTTTAAGCAAGCTAGAGCATGAAGCACAAATATCATCAGGATTAATATATTTGAGCCTAACAACTTCTAGGTTCAAATTATCAATCATAATATCATGTTTCTTAATCATTTTTGCTTGCTTATGCAATTTCATTCGTGAGCACCAAAGCCCTTTTCATGTCGGCATTTGAAGGCCATACCTCATCGGGATCACTAAAAGGATCCTCATCGTTGGAGGAGTCATTTGTCGTGGTGTTCTTGGCCATGAAACACATGCCCGTGAAATCATGAGCCTTCTTCTTGCCACGGAGTCACTCTTTTAGTCCTCCATATCCGAGTCCACATCGCTCATGTTCACATTTTCTAGGCGGCAAGGACCCGGTGACAAACTGCGATAGTTTGTCTTCTTGGATTTGCATCCTCTCTTGGGGATGTCTTCGTGTCTTCTTCTCCTCCTTGCCCTTTAGCTTGGGGCACCTGAAACGAATGTGGTTTGGCTCACCACATTCAAAGCATGTGATAGGTCCACTTCTCCTCCTATTCCTCACCTTGTTGTAAGCTCTTGTGAATTTGGTGGATAGGAGGGCTAAATCATCCTCGGCCAGTTTCTCAAGTTGCTCATCGCTCAAGGAATGCAAAGCAGATAATGAAAAACCAGATGAGCTACAATCGAAAGAATTAGAAGAACAACCCTTGGATTTGTCGACCACTAATGCCATCGACTCTGTTTTGGGGAGACGCGAGATAAAATCAATCTCATGCGTCTTCAACCTCGAGTAAACCTTATCCATGGTAAGCTCACTCATGACAGTGTTGTCATTGATGGAAGTCATCTTCATTCCCCAGACCTTCACATCAAGAGCACCCAAAAGCTGGCGTGCATTTTCAGACTCAGAAAAGACCAGGTCAACAGCGCGGAGATCATGAAGAATCTTAGAAAATCTTCCCCACAGCTCGTCCAAAGACCCACCAAGCCTTTGCTCGATCTTAGAGTATACCTTCTTCAGCTGGTTCTGTCTCACTTCCTTGATCGCAGTGGACCCTTCGTGATAGTCACAAAGAGTCCGCCAGATTTCATGAGCAGACCACAAGTGAGCAACACGCTCAAACTCAGATCGACTAAGGCCTTGGATCATGAAATTCTGAGCTTTGCTGTTGGCCTCCACATCTGGAGTGATCATATCGTCATCGGCTGGCACGACATAAGGGTTTTTTACCTTAAGCCAAATAGCGTGCCCTTGAGCCTCGATATAAGCCTTCATACGAGCCTTCCAATATGCAAAGTCAACTCCATCAAAAATATGTGGCTTAGTTGAGTACTTGTCAGTCGTCATGGCTCCAAAGACCGGTTAAGATCTATGAGAAGAGCTAACCGGCTCTGATACCACTTGTAGGACCGTAAAGGCGACTAGGGGGTGAATAGGCGCTTTCTCAAATTTCTCGCCTTAATCAAATTCAACACGAACTTTACTCCTTTAACTATGAAAGCTAAGAAGATCAGTAAGCGCACAATGGAAGCCTTGTGCTGAATTCGATAACCCCCTCAACCACAAAACACAAATATCGAGAATTGATCTCACCGTGCAATGCAGGCACCGCGGCGGTCGACCAGGCTACCAAGGGGCGGTCCGACCGATTTAAATCAGTTCGACCGGCCGTTAATGAGTGGTCTGAAAAGCGGGTGGTCTGACCGCTGTTGATAAATCGGTCACACCGATTTAGTCCAGTACTGAAAAACAATGCCCAAATCCAAAACGAAATTTGGTCCAACTTTCGATTCAACCAATGAAACTTGATCAAATTTGGAGCACACCTCCCTAAGGATATTAGAGACCTATTTCTAGCGACGATCGTTCAGATCCACTTCGTAGAAATGATCTCTTAAGGGTTAACCAAAGAAGTGCACAAACCCTAGAAATATGAAAAACTTGATTCAAGACTCGCTTGTGGGGGTTGATGATCTAGATGATTCTAGGAGTATTCCCACACATCAAAGCAAGATAAAATAGGTCAAGAGACCAAGCATAAACACTTGAATCAAGGAAGCACCAAAATCAATAAAAGAGAGATGAACACAAAAGAGAGAATTGATCTCTTAAGCAAGCATCATAAGATTGATTGATCCAACAAGATGCTTACAAAGCCACTCCCTCAAGGAGGACAAGAGCTCAACAAAGAGCACAACCACAACCTTCCTCTCCTCTCCTCTCCTCTCCTCTCTTCTCCAAACCCTAACCCTAGAAAAAGACTTGGAGAGACACAATGAATGTTTAGAGTTCTTGGGGGTTTTTCCTCTCCCCCCTTTCTATTTATAGGAGAGGCCTAGAGTTTTCACATTTGGGACCCACACACATGGGACCCACTTACACACATTTGTTGAAGCAATCGCCTGTTTCACCACGTGTAGGTTGATCAGCGGCTATCATCACGTCGACAAGTTCCTCCCGTCCGAATCCCATCGGAACCTTCCAGGGACTTGAACCGACTTCCGCACCGCCTGATCCAACCAGCTGCACCGAACTCCCCGTTCGATCCATCTTGCCCATTCTGCACCATGCTTGAGTCACACGACCTCACCCGGCGTCCATGATCGTTCTGGACCTTAGCTCTCCAAGCGTAGTCCCGATCCACCTTACCGTTGACGACGTTGACCTGCAAGCCACCTGCATAGCAATAGACAAACAAATCGTCTCCGGGAACAAGTTCTTCACAACTTGACCCACATTAGTTCCACAATGCAATATGCAACAGTAAAGCATTGACATCCATACATTAAACACAATCAAAAACACATCAATGCCAAGAAGGCTCACCTTCAAGTGATCGGTGGTCTGACCGCCCCACAAGGCCTGTCCGACCGATTTCAGGCCGGTCGGACCGATTCCATAACGGCGGTCGGACCGCCCGAAAAGACTTAGCCAAAATTCCATCTCGAAAATCCAAAACCTTCTGGAATTTTCAACTGAATAGAACTTTTGACTTGGAGCTCCAAAAATTATGTGACCACATCCAGGAGACTCCCCTCACTTGCCTACACAATCTATTTTTGCCGGTCAGACCTTTCCACTGGCCGGTCTAACCGCCAGTGACCTGACAGCACTGGAGCAAGCCCAAAAACGCGAGATTTTGCAAACCAACAAAGCCATTGCCAATTAACTCATCATTCTAAGATCGTGCACATATCCTCATGATATCCACAGAAAACCTGTTGCTTACTTTAGTGAAAAATTAAGTGGTCCTAGTTTGAACTATTCTACCTATGATAAAGAATTATATGCTCTAGTTCGAACTTTGGAAACATAGCAACATTATTTATGGCCCAAAGAGTTTGTAATACATTCTGATCATGAATCTTTGAAGCATATTCGAAGTCAAACCAACCTGAACCGCAGACATGCTAAGTGGATTGAGTTCATTGAGTCTTTTCCCTATGTTATTAAATATAAAAAGGAAAAAGAAAATGTGATAGCTAATGCTTTGTCTAGAAGATATACCATGCTTTCACAACTTGACTTCAAAATCTTTGGATTAGAGACAATAAAGGAGCAATATGTGCATGATGTTGATTTTAAAGATGTGTTGCTAAATTGTCAAGAGGGAAAGAGTTGGAATAAATTTTTGGTGCACGATGGGATCGTGTACCGTGCTAACAAGCTATGCATTCCAGCTAGCTTCGTTCGTCTTTTGTTGTTACAAGAGGCGCATGGAGGAGGATTGATGGGTCACTTCGGCGTGAAGAAGACTGAGGACATTCTGACCCCACCACTTTTATTGGCCAAAAATGAGGCATGATGTCGAACGCTTCATTACTCGCTGCACCACGTGCCAAAAAGCTAAGTCACGACTTAATCCTCATGGTTTATACATGCCTCTTCCTGTTCCAAGCATACCTTGAGAAGATATTTCTATGGACTTTGTTTTAGGGCTTCCTAGAACAAAGAAGGGGAGGGATAGTATTTTTGTTGTCGTAGATAGATTCTCTAAGATGGCTCATTTTATACCATGTCATAAAAGTGATGATGCTTCAAATGTTGCTGATTTGTTTTTTAAGGAAATTGTTCGGTTGCATGGTATTCCGAATACGATAGTTTCAGATCGTGATGCTAAATTTCTTAGTCATTTTTGGAGAACCTTGTGGGGTAAGTTGGGGACTAAGCTGTTATTTTCCACTACTTGTCATCCCCAAACCGATGGGCAAACTGAGATTGTTAATAGAACCTTGTCCACTATGCTTAGGGATGTGCTTAAAAAGAACTTAAAAATATGGGAGGACTGCTTGCCTCATGTGGAGTTTGATTATAATCATTTGCTGCATTCTACCACAAAGAAGTGTCCTTTTAAGATTATTTATGTATTCATCCCTCATTCACCTATCGACTTGTTACCTCTTCCAGCTTCGGAGAAAGTAAATTTTGATGGTCAACAACGTGCTGAGTTGATACTAAAAATGCATGAGACAACGAGAGAGAATATTGAGATTATGAATGCTAAATATAAAATTGCTGGTTATCAGGGACGCAAGCATGTTTCTTTTGAACCTGGTGATCTTGTGTGGTTACACTTGCGTAAAGAACGATTTCCTGAATTAAGAAAGTCTAAACTCATGCCACGTGCAGATGGTCCTTTTAAAGTTCTTGAACGTATTAATGATAATGCATATAAGTTAGACTTGCCTGCAGATTTTGGGGTTAGTTCCAGTTTTAACATTGTAGATTTGCGGCCTTTCTTGGGCGCGGAGGATTATCTTGAGTCGAGGACGACTCCAATTCAAGAAGAGGAGGATGATGAGGACATCACTTCTACTGATACGAATACTCCTCATGTGCAAGGTCCAATTACTTGAGCACGTGCTCGTCAACTTATTTATCAGGTAAACTCGTTTCTAGGGCTGAGTGTATTATTTGAGAACTCTACGATGCTGCCTAACGGAGATGATTTACTTGTACTTAGGAAACTTAGGAATCTAGGAGTACGACCAGTTCAAGAAGGTATACGACCAGTTCCACAGGGTCTACGACCACTTCAAAAAGGCTTACGACCAGAGATAACATGGACTCCTCAAGTCCACCACAGGACCAGTCCTACGACCAGGTCTTCGACCAGAGATACGTGACCTAAATAGCGAATAAGGTGCTGAGTCACCATTTTGGCCTAATATGGTCTTGTAAGTGTGTCGAGGTTGGAGTCCAGGTAGTGTACGCCTCTTCCCGCGGCCGCACAACCCTAATAAGTCGACCTCCTCACGTCCCCCTATATATATACAGTAGCCGTCATAGTTTAACGTGGGTTTTTCTTTGAGATTATTCTGCTTAGCAGTCTCGCCGCACGTTCGGTTGAGGAACCCCATATTGTGAGCTTCATCTATATTCGTAATACAATATCAGATTGCATCTTCTACTTTCTTGCTTGTGTTCTCGATTCGCATGCAGGAGATAGCCTTCTTGGCGAGGTCAACCGCGTTCGGCACGGTTGATAACCAATGGAGCAGTGGTGTAGTGATTGCGGGAGGTTGATTTGTTCTGGTCGGAGCCTCCGGATCATCAATGTCGAGTTCTCCACAACCGACTTATCAGTACCTTTCAGAAGATCGGGTTATAGTCTCATCAATTACCTAATAAAGTGTGTAGTGGGAGGCTGCCCTGGCAAGCTTAGTGTTCACAAGGCGAAGGGCTATGGCACGGTCTTCACAGTCACGGCGGTGCACCCGGTACACATAACTGATGGGCACGATGTACCGTGTTATAGATTGCTACGCGGCCACCTTGCTTACGAAGTGCTGCCCAACTAACAAGATGTTAGCATCAAACCCCCACTGGGACCCGTCTTTCTATGGTAGTACGGGCGACCGCAATGCGAGATCATCCAGTCTGGATGACACGTAAGGCACCTTTGTTGACACAATTCCGCAGATCTAACCACCACCCCTTGCACCCTAGGGTGTCTCCTCCTCACTACCATTTGAGCCTAGGTTGGCGTCCTAATCGGACTTCGACTCGGTAGGCTGGTCCGGTAGAAACTCGTGGTAGTGAATGCTGGCTGACCACCATTGTCCAGCCCCCTCATTTTGCATAAAATTTTCCACGAGTCTTCCTCCAAAATAGCACATTCTGTGCTCTCATCTTCACACACCTCCTGCGCTTCCCCGCTCCCACTAGCACCAGCATCATCAAGGTTTGCTGTCATCCTATGCACAAAATTAACTTACACCATCAGCCTCTCATATATCGCCGCATTGGGCTTCGTAGCAATCTGTATGTACTGGCCCCATGCAATGCTATCATTAAGCTTGTGTAACTCCCATACGCCCTACCCTCTCCAATTTGTGTAAGTGATCACCTCGATGACAAGCTTCTTCGTTGTTGCTTCTGTGTCGAACCCCCTCAGATGCAGCTCCTCGGCTTGTGAATATTCATCGCATCCAAGCCCTCCGCCCGGACAACCTTGTATTGGCATCTTGGTATGTCTAACCCACCCGGTCCGCCTTGTATGAGACCGTCGCCATAAAACACAAGCAAATCTTGTATGTTGGACATTACCTAAAGCCACAACAACACAATAGACTTCATATGCATGTAATAAAAAAACTACTATATTTTTTTGACGGAAAACAGCAGGGGAGACCCTTACTGTATATTTATATTATACATAGGGTAGAAAAAAAAGTTGAGGTACAAGATAAACTATTACATTTCCGCAAAAAAAATTGTAATCCTTATGACTAATTAATTATGACCAAACTAATTATGACTAATTAATTACAACTAAACTAATTATGACTAATTAATTATGTCTGATTAATTATGACTAATTAATTATTCCTAATTAATCATGAATAATTAATTATGACTAAATTAATTACTAGTAATTAATCACAACTAAATTAATTACTAGTAATTAATCACAGCTAGTTTATTATGACTAATTAACTACGACTATTTAATTTCATACGACTATTTAACTATGACCAAATTAGCTAGGACGCATCAGTTACGACTGATTAATTTCAACTACATTAATTACGACTACTTAATTACCATAAATTAATTACCACTAAATTAATTACGACTAAATAATTACAAATAATTAATCATGGCTATTTAATTAGAACTAGTCTGTTACGACTAATTATTTATTACTATTAAATTACGATACTAATTAACTATGACCGATTAACTACGACTAGATAATTATGACAAATTAACTACGACTAATTTATTACGACTAGATAATTATGATAAATTAACTACGACTAGATTAATTACAACTAATTAATTACAAATAAATTAATTATGACTAGTTAATTATGCCTAATCCATAACAACCTGTCGTAATACTAACCAATTTGCACTAATAAAATAATATTTTGCAAAAGTTAATTTAACGCTAATTACATAGTTAATAAATATAATGCATGCAGGAAAAATTACCTCTTCTAGAAGATCTTCACTAGATGTTGAACTTTCTCTACTAATACGACTGCTAAACACTCTCAAATCGGTCGCAAAACTAGAACTAATTAATTTCGGTCGATCAGGCTACCTTGCGCTCGCTTCATCCTCCCTATCTCTCTATGCTGAGCGAAATGGCTGGGGTGGAAGATGAGGGTGACATGCGATGGGTTTTATAGCCGCGGGAAAGCACTCAGCCGACCGCGAAGCGACGTGAGGGCGACGGAGACACGACGTGCGATGGGACGGCTCGGGAATCCCAGGGGGCAATGTGACTGGGCGATGGTACGACGGGAATCTTAGGCTGGCTATGGACACGTGGACGAGTCCTTGTCCGAGCACTGGTGCACAGACAAGGATGCACCGGTGCTCCAGTGTACAGACAAGGCGGGGCCGCCCCTGTCGGGCGGACAAGGCGGGTCCGATTCCCTAACGCTCAAACGAGGACACATGTTGCCTACCGACGACTCCTCGATGTCATTTTTGGCTTTGATATCCGGAGGCGACTGGGCTGGATTTGCTATTTCAAGTGAAAAAAAAATCTATGGAGGGCCGCTAATGTTGTTTGATCCTACAAGTAATGCTTCGGCATGCACGTACACTGCTGGTGATCAGCAATAATTTTAGTATGCCATAAAAAATAAAAGGGAATGTTCCCAAGATTATACCATCTTGTACCAAGGCGCATATATACTACCGGGGTACAAGGCTAGCTAATATCTTGATTAATTTGCCAGATTAATGCATCCGTGAAAGAAAATACAAAAGTTGCAGCTTGGGTCACGCAATTAAGCAAATCGCCATCCAAATCGGATACCGGTCACAAGTCATACATAGCTCATGTCCGCGATTGCGATCAGCGCCGGACTGCATGTAATCCTCCCAACTTGGCCACGTTTTCTTTTTGTCAATATTTTTGCGATCGATTGGGGCCGGACAGGACAAACCTCCATTTGGTGCGTGCTAGCTTGACGTTGCTGGACGTGACGCTAAACCAAAAACCGCACACCTAATCATCCATCCATCCATCTGATGGGCTGTCTTTACTAACACAGCTATCTGAACGGCAACGCGCTATTACAACGCCGACGATGGAATGCAGATTTTCTGTTTCGAAATGGTGCTGTTGATGAATAGAGAAAAGATAAATAAATTTTTGGTCCATTATGGAAAATTGTATGTCTGATTTTCTTTTTGTTGAACATGGCATGATGTTATTTTTTCTTGGCTCCGAACGTGGGACAGTAGTGTTGCGACATTTTCACCTGAAATGATGTACTGTTGGTTTGAAAATGCTGCGTAACACTTTTAATATGAATATGGAGCGTACTGTTGCAACAAGCGTTTGCAGCGTGCTTGACTGTGAGGGTGTGGTATGCCCCTAGCCTTGTCAGTATAAGTCATCCAGCCTAAATCTAACCAGGTTGGGTGGATGCAATGGTAAGTTATTTGGTTGCCTGTTTCTATTGGGATAAGTTATGCTTAGATGTTGTTTGGTTAGTTGCATCAGGAGAGTAGATGCATAACTACATACAATCACCTCTTCTAGTAGGTGACGAGAATACCCATTTGATTGGATATTTGAGTTGGATGTAAAAAAGGCTAAGGACATGACTTCACTTCCAAACTATTGAGCAATGAACCTAAGATATAAATGGATAAAATTAATAAAAGACGAACGTAAATAGTTTTTGCCTTTTTTTTAACTCAATTGTCAGTATAAATGGACAAAATTCATAACTAATAATCATTTAGGGGGTACAAAAATCCATAAAAGACCAATGTAAAAAATTCATAACTAATGTAAATGTAGTACAAAAAGTGACATCTAGGGAGTACAAAAATTGATAACTAATACTCGATTGCCATTCGGTCAATCCTTCATAAGAACCACTTACAGGTGAGGCCCATGACTAGTCCTTCACAAACACAACACAGAGAGAGAGGGTGTACAGAGCGGAGAAGATACATGGGAGGACAACTGAGGCGCGGTGGCGGGTTCGGTGCTGGTGACGAAGGCGACAACGGTGGCCGACGAGGGAGAAAATGGAATGCCCAGGGGGAGATGGTCCCATTGGATGTGGCGTCGCGGCTGGAGGTGGATGGTGGCGGTCGGGCGGCAGTGCAAGGTGGCAGGAATAAGGGGAGGAAGAAACGGCAGCGGTGTTGGGGGGAGAAGGAGGTGAGCACGAGCACCAGGGAGATAAGGGAAGCTCACTGAACTAGTTGGTGGAGGAAAGGAGCGGCGTGAGCCCGAGGCTGCGTGGCGGGTTCTTCGTGGTGGCGGCGCTGCGAGGAGGGGGGAGCCGGAGTGGGTGGTGGGGGAAGGAAGAGGGAGGTGAGGTGATGCTCCGGTAGAGATTAATTGAGGAATAGCTCATCGGGGAGAGGATAGCGGCGATGGAGGTGGTTTCGGGTCGGAGTTGGAGAAGAAGACTGTGGCGCGAGCTCCCGTGGACAAAAAGCAAAATTGGTTGGGGTGGTCTTGACAGTTAGGAACACGTATGGTGTGACATGCAAGGGAGTGGGTGGAGCTCGTCCAATTGACAGGAACGACAAGGTGCGCGCGGTGGCTGGCATATGGAGCAATGAGGGTATGTTTGGTTGCAGTGGCGAGGAGATGACGGGAACGGTGAGGTGGGCGGGAACAGCGAGGTGGGGTTGCTTGTGTCGTGCACTAGTGTTCAGGACTCCATGGAGGAGATGACTGGAATGGCGATACGGCGGCCACAACACCACACCAGTGCTCTCGGGCGGCAGTGCGCGGTGAGGTACGGGGATGAGTCGAGGATGGCCATGAGGAGGGTGACCCGATTCCGTGCTTGCACCGAACAAGCATCCCGTGTGCACCTGTGTGACCACGCGCCTGCATCGCTCGGGCCTGGCTCGGGAGCGAAGGACGATTTGGTCGTTTGCACCGGGCTCGGGAGGGAAATTTGCATGAGATTAGACCGGCCCGACGTAGTATGCGGGCAACCAAACACCTAAAATATTGCATCTGATGGTGTGGGCCAACTTCATACGGCCAACCAAATACACTCTTAGCAATTCCCCTCTATTGCCTCCCCCC
The DNA here is from genome assembly GCA_036346395.1 of Hsuehochloa calcarea. NCBI lineage: Eukaryota > Viridiplantae > Streptophyta > Magnoliopsida > Poales > Poaceae > Hsuehochloa > Hsuehochloa calcarea. The sequence continues at coordinate 12,426,916 of CM070603.1, forward strand.
ACCACACACACACCAAAAAAAATCGTTAACAATTCCCCACAAGAAATATTACATATTGTCCGGTCCCGGATCAAACCCAAAAGAGGGCTAAATGCAAATAACCGCGACAACTTTGCTCGAGTTTTCTAATTAAGTATGCCACCGAACCATTTCTTCACTTACAAAAATCTACTGTTTTGATGCCGTGTCTAGACTGGTCTGATCAAACCTTCAAGTGAGATGATCATACAATAAAACACATGCAAAATTAATTCTTTTGAATTTTGTTGGCTTTAAATTAAATGAAGAATCTTAACTAACTATGATTTATGATCCTGAAATCATAAATAGTCATTGTCATGAAATTTTCCAAACTGGTAGGAGTACTGACTAACATATGATGATTGAAAGGGATGCTATGTCTGATCTACAATATTTGTACTGGATCAAAAAAATTAATTTAAATATTTTGTGCTTGAAAAAGGTAATTTAGTTTAAATGTCAGCATCAGAATGTTGCAAGAGGGGAGATAACTAAATAGTGTGCCTACGAATTAAGTACTTTTATTTTTAATCATGAGCAATCCTTGTGTGGAAAGCAAAAAGGTTACTTCTAGAAAGGAAAAGGAGAGCCTTGCCACGCAATTCTTCCATGCCGCAACGAGAGAGACTATATATATATATATATATATATATATATATATATATATAGAGAGAGAGAGAGAGAGAGAGAGAGAGAGAGAGACGTGGCTTTGTCACCAGTCATAGGTTGTTGCAATTAAATTGAAAAGGTTGATGCGAGCAGCCAATCCATGGGAAAGCCTTGTGGGCAAACTACAAGGTATAGTGGTAACACAATTGTAAGAGTTTTTGTAGCTAGGGGTGGTATTGGGGATACATGCTTTCAAGGGAGGAAAACCGTTAACCGTCCTTGATTATGTCGCTGAAGCACGAAAGACAATGTTATTATGATAGGATGGAGAAGACAAAGCTATTCGATAGGGAATCATTGCTAATGTAGTTAGGGTGTGAGAGATTCGTTCTCTATGTTGTTACTCCTGCTTTTTCTTATTTATAGCATATAGATAGATTGATTGAGGTAAGCCAGAGTGATAGCCCACTTCCATTCTTCCATTAGATTTTGAATCAAGTTATTTCTCTCTCTTTTTTGTGGGGGGGAAAGGAAAGGCAGCTGTGATAGATTTTTCGACCGACTGCTACAAACAAACAAAAAACGCCAAGGAGGAGCCTTCCATTTCCTTTCCACATGAGCCAGGCAAAAGAGGCTCTCCGTGACAAGTGTCCCCTCCCATGATTAAAAAGCACCAATCAATAAAACACGGAGGTCCAGCATGTACCAGCCGCTCCCACTGTAGGTAGGTTGCTCCTCCTCCCAAGATGAAATGAGAAAGGAAGCACTCTAGGCACAGCGCACACACCACCAGAATCTCTCCCCCGCAAATACCTGCCACGTGGCGCGTCTCCTCGCGCCGAGGCCTGCGACGGCCGCCTCGTGCCAGCTCGGACGCCGTGCTCCGCTTTGGACAGCCTACAGTTAACTACCTCGCCGTTCCAAGGCATCAATCAATATAGCCAGCCTTTGTAGTACCCAGCTATATAAGCGCACAACATAACGTAGCACAACTCAAGCCAAATCACACAAAGCACAAGGTGCGGCAGTGCAGCTCAGAAGTAATACATCCCAATTGCCCCCACTCCAATACAAGAAGCAGAGCACACGCCACCGCGAGCCATCCTTGCGGCGGCGGCGGCGGCTGCAAGAATGGGCGTCGGCGAGTGGACGCGGGGGCCGGCCATCGGGCGGGGCTCGTCGGGCACCGTGTCGCTCGCCGTCGACCGACGCACGGGCGACATCTTCGCGGTGAAGTCCGTGGGGGCCGCCCGGGCGGGGGAGCTCCGGCGGGAGCAGAGCATCCTCTGCGGTCTTAGCTCGCCGTATGTCGTGCGGTGCCTGGGCTCCGACGTGTCCGCGGCGGAGGACGGGAGCGGCGGGGCGGGATACGACATGTTTATGGAGTACGCGCCCGGCGGTTCGCTGGCCGACGAGATCAAGCGGTGCGGCGGCCGGTGCGAGGAGCGCCTGATCCGGTCCCGCGCGCGCGACATCCTGCGCGGGCTGGCGCACGTCCACGCCGCCGGGGTGGCGCACTGCGACGTCAAGGGCCGGAACGTGCTCATCGGCTCCGACGGACGCGCCATGATCGCCGACTTCGGGTGCGCGCGGCGGGTGGCAGAGGACTACGGAGGCATTGCCGGCGGGCGGCTGAGGGTGGCACTCCGATGTTCATGGGGCCGGAGGCAGCGCGGGGCGAGGAGCAGGGGCCGGCGGCGGACATATGGGCGGTCGGCTGCACGGTCATCGAGATGGCCACCGGCAGCGCGCCGTGGCAACGGTTCGCCAACCCCGTCGCAACGCTACACCACGTTGCGTTCTCCGGCGAAGTTCCGGAGTTTCCCCGGTGGCTGTCGGATGAAGGCAGGGACTTCTTGTCCAGGTGTTTGCAGCGCGACCCCAGGGAGAGGTGGACGGCGGAGCAGCTACTCGAGCACCAGTTCGTGTCCGGCGCCGCCGCCTCGTCCTCCAATTCCATGCGAAGAACCACAGAAAAGGATATGTTTGTGTCCCCCAAGAGCGTTCTTCATCAGGCCTCGTGGGACGACACGACGGCGGCGGACACCAACGCCACGTCCGGCCCCACCGACAGAGTCCGCGCACTGGCCGCCGGCGCGCCAGTTGGGCCGGACTGGACCTGGGACGCGAATTGGATCACGGTCCATTCCGGCAGCGGCGGCGAAGAGAGCGCAATGTCGCCGGAGCTGGAGGAGGACACAGATAGCGACAGCGCTTCTCTCGTCGGCACGTCCGCTGGGAGTGTGACCGCGGGGCCCAGCCACGCCTCTCATGCCCATGGCAATTCTTACGGTCATGTAAGTAGCTGTAATGGCGAAGAATGTAGCGATAACTTTTGCGATGGTAATCACGTGATTAGCGATTATAACCTTGCAATTACAAGCAACGGATTCTTTTCGAGATGCTCTGTTACCCTTGTGCCCTTTTTTTTAATTATTATTTTGCCCCAGCTGGCCGTTTTACCTTTCGCATGTTTTTTATTCCTCTCTTTTATATTTTTATTTTCCCGGGACTGCTCGTGCTCCTGACCAGTTGACACACATAGCTAAAATGCACATCAGGCAAGATGGTGGATTTTTTTTCTTTTGGTCATGTGTGACGCGTGACTCGCAATTAGGAGGCGGTGGTTACACCTTGCGGTACGTACGTATACGCACGCAAGTGGGGGAATCCGCGAAGTAATGAGCCGGCGACGTCCGTGCCGGGAGCGACCGTCGGTGCGCGCGAGACGTGGCTTTCACTCGCTCCACCGGGCACCGGCCGATGAGGTGAGGTCCATCCGTGACAGGGACGCTAGCTTGTACCCCGCCTAACCCCAACGGCGTCTCGCTTTCGAGCATGCGGTTCGCTGGTACGCGCGCATTGCGATAATCCTTCGACAAGGCGAGAGCTCAGGCGAAGTCTTCCCACCCAATTTCTCCCAGTGATGGGTTTGTTTGTGGCTTTGTTCAACGAGGTGGGTGGTTAGTCGCTTCCGGATCCCCAGTACCGACTTTCTCAGCAGAACCATTATTATGATCTGGGGTTAAGGGGTGGTAGCGGGGGGGAATAAATAGTTTGTTTTAAGAGGGGAAATGATCCCGTACGCTCGCGGTAGGGAAGCGCACGGTGACGTAAATTCCATGTGGACTAGTATGCGTCTGCAGGACGCCGGAAAACGTGAGCGCATGTGGCCATTTTGCACTTTTCGGCGAGATTTTTGTGTTGGACGGCGCGAGCTGCATGCCACAGCCTGAGGCTGATATTTTTGGCCAAATCGGTGGGCGCGCGCGCGCGGCGCAGGTGGAAGCTTTAAGCGAAATCTGGGAGCGTCGCGGGCAATTGCTTGATTGCTTCACGTGACTACTGGCCTGGCGATCCATGGAAACTGAAATCTGGGAGCGTCCGACAGTGCAACCCTGGCTGTTGGTATTTCCGATTTGGCGCGCGGTCCACGAGAAGGGAGAGAATGCGCGCGCATTATGTGTTTCGAACGGCACCGGCGAAGAGGGATTAAGCTAAGGCAGACTAGCTAGACTCACGGGCTTTAATTTCACTCTTCTTATTTTGGAAAGAAGAGCTAATTAATGTGCTAATTGTAGCAGGTCAGCAGAGTAAGCATTCAGAGCATGCTTAGTCTGGAGGCAAAGTAGCATTGACTCCTTTCAATCCTATGGCTATGGTGGCTGGGATCAATGCATGCTCCACTGAGAAGTACAGTTGCTTGCATCTTGATATCGTGCATCCCACATTGATTGGTACGCGGAATAGCGGCGGAGCAGCGTGAGGTCTCGGGGCCTGCTTGGTTAAGCATTTGTCAGGTGCCTTTTCCAGCGTAGGGTTCACGTACTACAATCATATAAAATCTGACAGGAGTTTCTAAATTTTTACAAGGACATAGGACCCAACTGAAACATCGTCGGCCCGCGAAATCTGCTTGAAACCTGAAGAAGAAGAAGAAAATAATGGGTGTTACAGATTATATAATCATGAAATGGTAAATGAGACCAAGTGACTGCCGCGTAAAATTGTGTGTTCAGCTAAAAGGGTCAATAAGAAGTGGGGAAATTTATGAATAAATTGAAAGACCTGCAGCAGCAGGACAACGTGTGGAAACTTCAAAATTGGAGTATGATAAACTAAAAGTCGTCAAATCTTAAATGTTATGAGACATTGAGAACTGACTACTTGAGCGCATACACAAAAGTAATACATGATCTTGTTATTTACCATTACGACATGGCTAGCTAGAGATCACCTCAAGCGTACACTCTTGTGGCCTGCACAAGCAAAAGCCGAAAGCAGCTGGAATCACGATGTCAAGCTTTGCCTTGAAGCTTTTCCGTTGGTGATTGCCTCCTATGCAAGGATGACATTTAACTCTTTCATGTGTTAATTAAGCAAGCCCTATATAATGTGTGCTCATGCATGCACAACTACATCAGCCACAGAAAGAAGGTAAAGAAAAAAAACATCGTCCTAATTTTAACTTAATGAGATCAAGAATGTGCACACCTAGCTACTAGCATGCAAAAAGTGTAGATTAACTATACCACCTAATTATGAGTTTCTTTTCTTATCCTTCACGGGATAAGTGATAAGTGGTCCTTTGCCTTTGGGGATCCAGTACTTACTACATATATGCAGCAGACGAGAGGCTAGCTAGCTTGGCACATGGAGCATATGAATTGGCCAATTAATTGGGTGACCAGCTGATGGCTGATCGATGGATGGAGCGCGCAACTTTTCTTTAAGGATCTTCTATTTTATTCTATTCTTCTCTCAGCCGACGCGGATAATGCTATTCTTTTGCCACTTGTTGCTCTGATCTTTTACCCCCCTTTTTTTTTCTTCCCATTTGCGGCTGATCTAGGTTCTGGTGAGCAACGATGAGCCGACAGCTGCTTAAATTTCGAAATGGAATGCACTGGCATATCCAAATTTCAAGTGGGCTACATGGTTCGGTGTATTAGGTGCAGGATCAACTCCTTTTTTTTCTTCCTTGTGTGAAAATAAGGCTGGAGAACCGCCTGATGCATTATTAATGAAGGAGGTTTTTAGGAGGTTTGGCTACAAAGCAAACGAGCGCGCACGTCAGGCATAATCAAAAGTTAAGAGCTAGCTAGGGGTAATTCGCAGCAAGCATTTCGCTCCTGGCTTCCTCGTCAATCTTTGTTAAGCAATGTCGTCGCTGTTGTCCTTTGCTTTGGAAGCCATGCGTCCATCATGTACGGCCTAGTTCCCACGTTACCAAGATGGCGACGGTTGCTAAGGCCTTCGTCGGTTGGTCTCCGTTTGTGAACTGCATCGACCATTGCGCCATCATACTCCAGATTCGTCTAGTGTACCTGCGTTCCAGGGAACAGGTGCAAAGCCGTATATTAGGTGCAGGATCAATTCTGATATATCAATCAGTATATCACTTGTTTTTCTTGATCGTAATCTTTCAATCATCACTTGTGTTTTCTCATGAGCTCATATTCTTATTCTCTTTGTTATTTCTTTAATTCGCTTCTGTAGTATGGGCGTTTCAATCTCTCAAAATTTTACTTGGGAATCAAAATGGCCTAGCTACGTGCATGGCTAGAGCAGAAAACTGTATATTGCCGCAACAGGAAAAGCGTATATATAGATCAAAATCTTGTTCCACTAACATAGTGAACCTAACACCTACACAGAAGATGGGATTAAACCCTGACAATGTTGGTCCGCGATAACAAATTAAGATCCACAACGGTAAACTGATGAGGAAAGAGGTACAATTCACTTATACTTCAACATTAACACCTATAGGCTCCTCCTATTCCTTGGCATACAAATGCAACAATGATGTAGCTAGGATGTCGTCGCTGAGGGTTAATTAGCTCCTTTGCGTCCAGATCCAACAATCACGCTCACATGCATATGCATGTTTGCATGCCTTGCATAGCCAATGTTGTAGCGCTAAATACTACTAATAATCTCTGCCATTCGCTGCAAGCACATGGAGAATGGAATATATACCACTGTCAGCGTAGAACCTTCAATGAAGGGGAAGATGCTGTGCAGGCAGCGCAGACAAGGGAAGCTACTCGGCTTTGTACAGAGATATATACTCGTAATGCCCTCCCGCCCTGCGATCGATCTATGCCAATAAAGTACATGGACATATGATTGATCCGATCCGGGTTCGTACTGATGAAGATTGCAACCGTAAGTAAATGTGTGGCCTAGTACATAGGTACAATTCATACCATCAAAGTGGCTGCCCATAAATTATATACTAGCTAGTTACATGGAATGCAAGTTGGGACTAACAAATGATCTGCTTTCCACTTGATGTGCCGTTGTCACATGCTCCTTTTCTTCCCTCAGCGTCACTGAAATCTTGCTTACCAAGGGGTTAGTTTGCAGACTGCAGTTGATGGAATTTTTAGTGCAATTGTCACTGTTGTGACCATTTTTTTACGGAATTAACGCCTGTCGTGACGAAAATTACAGATTTAGCGTCTCAGTCCGCACGGTGGTCGACCGGACACGCCGTGTACGCAACACGTGGCCTCGTCCGACCAAAGGTGACTGACCAGACTCCCGTCAGTTCGTGGGTCGGCGGACCACCACCCCACGAGCACCCATCCCCTTAGCGTCTAATCCACCACCTCCATCACATCCTTGTCCATATGCATGCATGCATGCAAGAGTTAAGCACGGGAGGGAATCGGATTCCAATCCGCAGCACCCTCTTGTGCCGGCTATTTAATCACATGAGACGACGATTTAGTTCGCACTCTCGCTGCTCTCTCGCTGCTCTCTCTTGCTCTCTCGCTTTCCGCTTTTGTCAATTTTGTTTTTGCAGACGATTAAGTATTATTTGCAGCCGTCATTAGCAGTCATATCAGCAGGTAATTTTTTCCTCGTACTTTATTTCTTTTTAATTTTGTGGTTAGTAAATTAGTCGTAGTGAAATGTTTATAGTTAATTAGTTGTACATATCTTTGTAGTTAATTAAGTTGTTTCAATATTTTTGTAATAAATTTTTTGTGAGTTAAACTAATTAGTGTAGTTAAATTAATCTTATGTAATTTATTAGTTCTATCTTTTAGGCTTAGTTAATTAGTTACCAATTAATTAGTCGTAAGTACATTGTTTTACTCAATTAATTAGTCCTAAATAGTTAGTTGGAATTAAGTCTTAGTTAATTATCCGTCATTATTTAGCCATAAATAATTTAGTCGTATTTTTATAAGACATGATTAATTTGCTATCATTAATTAGTGGTAATTAATTTAGTGGCCTTAGTTAGCTATAATAATTTTTATTTTAATTTGTGGTAATAAATTCAGTGTGCTTATTTTAGTGCTATTTAGGTCATCGTAATTAATCCAGTTGTGACTAATGTAGATGTCATTATGTAACACAAGTTCATTTATGGTAATTAATTAGTCTTAATTATTTTAGTCGCAACTATTTTAGTCGTACTTAATATGGTCATAGTTATTTAGTGTTCATTAACTGCATTCTCCGTATTTATGCGTAATTTAAAATTTCTAGTATTTTCCATGTCTTGTAAGTCATGCCTCTACCGGAGCTTCTAGAACCCTTCTACGACGAGAATCACCGTGCAAGTCGTGGATTGACGGGATGCGGATGGCCCTCCACTCCTGGTTCTTAGGGCCGGGAGGGATTGCAGGGAGTTGGACGCTTGCTATGTCCCTATCCTCCGAGACACAGGCTAGTTGCCCTTTGCGAGGCTGGTCTCCGTCACACGCCACTTCACTCTGGACGCCACCATCATTAGCACTTGTCGACAAGTGGAGGCTTGAGACGCACACCTTCCACTTTCTGGGGTGCGATATGATTGCCACTCGCAAGACGTCTCAATCTCGACCGTCTCCCGATCCGGGTGAGCAACTTGTTCCAGTCGTCCGTTGGTGGACTAGAAGGCCAAGTCGGGAATTAGTTCGGTATACCGTGAGGGATAGTGCTTGTGGCGTCCCTCGAACTTGGTTGAGGCATTTCAGTCAGTGCCCGGAGGATGCACCAACGATGTTGTTCAGACGCACCTCGTCGCTTACCTTTTCTATCTCTTTGGTTCGGTCACGTTTCCCACGAGACAGAGCAATTGGGTGTACCCGAGCTTTGTCCACATCACGAGTCTTTGGCTCACGCGAGGATGGGGTGATGCCTTAGTACGATCGGAGATCACCGTCCTTGCGCCATATACAGAGGGTTGTGTGACGCTTCAAAGCCCGACACTAGTGTCAAACCCAGCCTTGCCTATTGCTACGTGCTCCTGTAGTTGTGGAGTTGGAAGCACTTCCCTGTTGGCCGGTCGTCCTTCGAGAGAGCAGTGCACCCATACCCCGAGTTGCAAGACCCGATAGATAGGCCCACTATGGACTACCACCGACAATGCGCAGCTTAGGTGGGCGAAGGACAAACCGACGTGGTGCTACTCGTTGTTCCACAACCAGTTCGAGTCGTTGCACGACAACTGTTGGACTGAAACGGCGACTAGAGGGGGGGGTGAATAGGAGCACGATCTCTTTTTCACAAAGATCGGATTCAACACGATTTTTACTCCGATAGCTATGAGAGCTATGAAGATCAATATCCAAGCACAGCAAGCCTTGTATTGAATACAATCTAAACCCCAGAGCAAAACAACCAAAATCAACCAAAACTCAATTTTCAAGTGTTGGGCGGTCAGACCTCTATGTCAATGGCGATCGGACTGGTCACCTTGGGCAATCTGACCTCCAGTCTGATGAACAGTGAAAACAGCCCGAAAAATGAAATTGCAAATAGATGTAACTTTTGATATACAACTCCAAACTCGATGAAACTTGGAACACACCTTCTATAGGATATCAGGAACCTATTCCAATCAAAGATCGTGAAGATCCTTGGCAAAGTTCCGACATTTTCCCGTTTGAGTGAAGGATGGTTCAAAACCGAGTCAAAACGAAAACTAGATCCAAAACCTTGCTCGTGGGTTAGAGATGATCAAGATGATCCTAGATGAGTTCCCACATGTCACAGCAAGCAAGATTAGGGGCAGAAATCAAAGGAAAACTTGAGAATCAAAGACGGCCCCAAAATCACAAAAATAGAGAGTAAGAATGAAAAGAGACGCATCTCAAGAGAACTTATATAGATTGATTTGTGATTGTTGCTGGTTAACAGCCACTCCATCCAGGAGGACAAAACTCAATACATGAGCACACGATCAATCTCTTCTCAAGGATCCTAACCTCTCCACTCCCTAATCTCATAAACAAAACTAGGGTTTCAAACAAGCAAAAGGATTAAGGAGGTGCTACAAGACCTCCCATATTTATAGTGGAGGCTAACCTTCTAGAAGAGTTTCCCATTGGGCACCCAAGCCCACACACAAACGGGTTTAACTCACGCACGTATTTTAAAGCGCTGTCTTCATCTTCTCTTGATCTAAACCGCTTCTCCTTGTGTCGTCTTGCGCCGCGGTTTAACCAAAAGCAATCAAGGCGGTATTTTAGTGATATTACCAAAATACCCCTTCTCGATCCTTATCCAAAGACCGAGTCTAATCTTCATGAAGTAGTTCCATGCTTCGCCACGTGTAGGTTGATCAACGGCTCTCATCATGTCGGCAAGTCTCTCCCATCCGGCTCCCACCGAAACCACCATGGCACTTGCACCGACCACCGCGCCGCTTGATGCAACCCGTCGCACCCAACTTCCCGTTCGGTCATCCTTGTCCATTTTGCGCCATGCTCGAATCCATAGACTTCACCCGGCATCCTCGATCGTTCTGAACGTCAGCTCTCAAGCCTAGTCCCGATCATCCTCACCGTTGACCATCGTTGATCTCCAAGCAACCTGCAAAACAATAGACCAAGAAATTAATTCTGGGAACAAGTTCTTCGCAACTTGACCCACGTTAGTCAAAACATGCATCATGCAACATATATGCACTGAAACTCATGAACTTGACTCAACAAACAACCATCGTCGCTATGAAAGCCAACGAATCAAGTCAAAACCGGTCAGACCGCCACTCAAGGGCCGGTCTGACCGCCCTCTGGCCTGTCTGACCGTCGCCTTGGCCGGTCAGACCGCCCAGAAGGGACTTAATCAAATTTCACACCTTGAAATCTGAAACCTCTCTGGAAATTTCAAACGAATAGATCTTTTGACTGGAGCTTCAAAAATTATGAGACCAAGTGTATGAGAATCCCCTCTCTTGGCTACACCCTCTATTTTTGGCCCAGCACAAAACTCCACCATTTACAATGGTCGGTTCGACCGCCGCCTATGACCGGTCGGACCGCCACTGGCCAATCCGACCGTCGCTCTGGCCGGTCAGACCGCCTATGGCCTGACAGCACTAAAAACTTTACCAAAAACGCGTGATTCGATAAGCTTTTCAAGCTATTGCCAATTGTAACATCATCCTAAGATCATGAGCATATCCCCATGATATCCACAACAACGATATCATCTGGGCTCCATGGAGCCCAGATTTTATGGGTACGGTAGCGCCACACGGACTATCCATGCAATACACGCAGAACGCCGAACTATAGGCGACGACATGTCACTTGGTGTTTGTACATATGGTGGAGCCTTGCACGTCGTAGCGCATGCGCGGTTTGATTTGCACCAGGTCGTGCCCCTCCTGACGATAGGATCCTGTAGCGGTCGTTCACTTGTGAGTTCAACTCCGTCTGAGTAATGTTTACACTTCATACCTATATCCTCTGTTCTACATCAATCCTTTTGGAACACAGGCAATCGAGGTCATGGCAACATGCTGAGGACTGGCAAGAAATCCAGCATGAGTGGATTACGGCTTAGATGGAGACGGTGCATATCGAGATCTTGTAGGAGCAGCGACCGTATGATGTACATACATACTGTGAGTACATAGAGTGGTACATACTACGATCGCACACGAGACTCACCTGTCCTCCGCCAAAGCGTCCGGGCAGGTGACGCACCAGGAGAGCCTCCGACACTCGTTCGATCAACACAACGCTTCGTGGCGTGATGATACCGTAAGACACTTACAACCTCTCATCATTTTATTGATGATATTTGTAGTCTTCGTTACTAAACCTATTATGTCTCTCACGTCAGTTAGAGCGGCTGCAACGCATCGCAGCCACATCGGAGACCGCCATTAGCATCCCAGAGTACACATCACTGGGGCTACTGAGCACTTTGAAGTACATCTCGCAGAGTCAAAGAACATGAGCTGCGGTCACTCGAGGGATGACATGTTGCACATTGAGGGTAGTGGGGGGGGACCGTGCACACCTGCTAGGTCAAGACAACTCGATGAGACCGCCGGCATCGTGCGCTCCCCGTCGGCCATCCACATGCCAGATCGACGGGGAGGTATGTTATGTATAAATCTACATTCTATTTTTTTTGTTATGTCTTACGTTCTGGTAACATCATGTCGTTCTCCAGCCGTAGGTCCGTCAAGATGTATCACTTCTGTCGTCCGCACCTCGTACACAAACTAGCACTCCCCCTTAGTCATCTGCACTACACATCCGAGAGGTACAAGATTCTCAGTTTACGTCTATAGTATTTATTTTGCCTAACATCATTCCATCTTGCAGCCTTCAATTGACCGTGGAGGTGATAGCCATCCGTCCACCGATGAAGATACATGCCTCCTAGCTCCTACCAGGGAGCAGTACACGGCGCTAGGATTTGGACCATGCACCCAAGGCACCCACCCACGTCGTGCGCTGACCAATCACGGCACCAGACGGGCTAGAGCCCCTCCGGGTCGCTGCACATCCGGAGTGGATTTACGAGTCCTTCGTTCATGACATAATTGCGGTGGTCCACAGTTCGCCATGTCGCAGCTGGACGACATCGACGTTGGACAGCGTCGGTGGGCTAGAGTCGGCTTACTGGTGCACCTCGGCCCACTCAACGGTCTTCGTACCCTTCAACCGATCGCACTCTCGCACCAACTGACTTATCCCACAAGACATGCTCGACGCAAAACCAGAACGCGCATGCGGATGCAGACGCAGCGAGTAGAGAGTAGTGGCTCATACGAGTGAGCCATACTGTATCCCGTGTGTAACTACACTACTTATACGATTTTATTTTTGCTATATTTGTATGCATATTTTGTATGTTATGTGTGTACTACTGCTTTATATCTACATGAAAACAGAGAACTAGGAGTGTTGATATTTCAAATGGAGTTGCAATGTAACTTTTCATAGATAAAATTAACGATATTTTGAAATGGACATTGTGATTTGTGATTTACATGCCGCACGTGGTTCGGTTACAAACATTACATGATACACGTGCGAGTTTATTGCAATCGGGATAAAGGAGGATGCAAACTAGTATTCACAGCGTCATAGCCCTGCCCCTTGTCTCGGGACTGACTATGCTGGCGGCGAGTGTCGAAATCATCCATGTACTGCGATTCTATGATGCAAGTGGACCGTACTGTCAAAAACGTAACCAGGATATAAATTATACATAACTCACGTCTTCGATATAGAGTGCGCCCGGGCGACCGAAAACACTACGACGGTGGCCGATCTCAATCATAGGGACCTTCCCCTTCCCCTTGTCTTGGTACTGCCCATGTCGGTGTCGTGTGTCGAAGTCGCCCATATCTTGTGATTCCATGATGTAAGTGGACCATACAGTCAAAAACATAACCAGAATGTAAATTGCACATAAGTCACATCTTGGATATGGAGTACGCCCGGGTGACCGAAAACGCTACGACGACGGCTGATCTCAGCGACGAGCGCGAGAACGAGAACGAAAGCGAAAACATGATTGGGATGAGCGATAAGCTACTGCAAGAGTCTAGTATTTATAGGGAGGGAGGACAAGCTGCATTGGTCGCGGAATCCGGATCTTGTTGTCGGGGCGAGCACACTGGGCAAGGGAGACAAAGAACAACCGGCGACATTTGTGCAGAGGAACCTCGTCCGACCGACCACCGTCAGAGGGCGCGTCCGGCTAGCCACGAGCCGGATGAGTGGCGTTCAGCCAACCACCGTGCGGACGAGGTGCCCAAAAAATGCAATTTCGTCACGACAGGCGCTAACTGCATAATAAACGATCGCAATAGTGACATTTGTGCCAAAAATTCTGGTTGATGTGTTGTGCTACATCGTGGAATATAGTTAGGATATAGTATGATTTTGTTGTTATAGCTAAAAACTAGATATCAAATGGTTATTATGTTGGAACATAGATATATAAAATGTATCTGAAAAATAATATAAATGCTTTTAAAAAGCCACCGCAATGCTGAAGTGCTAAACACAGAGCACATAGACCTTCTGAACACGATAAACAAATCGAATGGGAAGAATGCGCTGTGTAAGTTAATTAGCTTTGCACTTTTACTGTGCTGGGGTATAACTGATCCCCATGGCGTGTAGATTGTTTCGTTACATAAATATCTAAACTTCAACTGTGTATGGTGACAGAAGAAAATCTAAGCAATGATTGTGGAGGTTGTGTACTGCAGCTATCATTTTACTTGCTGGACCCAGATGCTATGCAAATATGCCATTGCCAGGCACTAAATTATATAATACTGTGGTCACAGCAGCAGTACTATTCTTACTTGTATAATTGGAGGCGACAACCAGTTCTCTCATTCTTGTGTTTAGAACAATAAAAGTGTCCCTTTAAGTCGCAAAAAAAAAAAGAACAACAAAACTGAAAGGCTTTTATTGGCATTATGATGCCCTTATTCACTTATTCCTTTGGGGGTGCTAGGTCTGTGCCACTAGTCAAGAAATACTTTCAGATTTGCCACTATTATATTTCTTAAATTTTGTGAAGAAATCCACATAAATTTATAGAAATGGGCCCACTAAAATGTGTCACAATGATAATTGACCCCACAGGGTCCGCCAATGCTCCTGTGAGAAACCAGTGGTATAAGATCAATTAGGGAGATAAAATGGCAAAAAATCCAGATAAGCTAATAATGATGGCCTAATGGGCTTATCTTTACTGAGCTCGACGGTACTTGGGTCGTTGCATGCCCTTGATGGGCCAAGACATGTAGCGAAAGTGAGGGCGGAGTCTAGCTTCATATTGCCCCCCTCACCCATCTCCATCTATTTTCTCTCCCTCTGAATCCAACGGCCCTCCCTTTGGGATTTCAATCGAATTTGTGACCATGGATGGAAAACCAAGCGGGCCAGATCTTCCCACTACTCAACACGTCCATTCCACCGCACCTGGTCATCAAGAAAGTACACAATTCCGTAAATTTATACGTAGCGCACCGGGTTCGCGCGCTATGCCTTGCTTCGTTGAGACGTAGCGGACCAACGACACGGGATTAGATTCCGGCAATGCATTAAACAACACACTAACCCAACCAAAGCACAAGCTGTCAAGCTCAAAAGGCTCCAAAGCAAAAGTGCGAAAGCAGTAGTAGCCCAACCTCTCAGGCTAGCTGAGCCATTGCTCTTTACTCCTTTCTTCTTTGCTTCAACATTCTCCTCAACACTCAACACCCAGGCAACGCAGCTAGGACACACTACTCCCGTTGGCATTGCATTGCACTTCTTCACCGATGGAGATTCATCTCCATCTCCATGTCTTGACGATCCTTCTAGTTATCTCAATGTCGCCACCCTCCGTCGCCGGTGCGCTCTGCCGCGACAGCTGCGGCGGCACCCCGGTGCGCTACCCGCTCGGCGTCGACGACGGCTGCGGCAGCCCGTACTACCGCAACATGCTCACCTGCGCCGACAACACCACGCTCCGCCTCCGCACGCCGTCCGGCACGTACCAGGTGGCCGGCGCCGACTACGCCGACCCGCACCTCGTCGTCAAGGACCCCTCCATGTGGACGTGCGCGCGCCCGTTCACCTCCGTCCACGCCACGCCGTTCAGTCTGGACACCAGCACCCGCTTCTCGCTGTCCCCCAGGAACGACTACCTCTTCTTCAACTGCGACGAGGAGCGCGTCATCGTCTCGCCGCGGCCGGCGATCTGCGACCGGTACCCGGAGCGATGCGACTCTGCGTGCGACAGCGCGGGGTACCTGTGCCGGAACCTGCCCGGTGCCGCAGCGCGCTGGAGGACAGCAACATGAGCTGCTGCGCGTACCAGCCGCGCGCGGCGGAGTCGCTGCGGCTGATGCTGCGGCACTGCGAGGCGTACACCAGCGTCTACTGTTATCAATCAGTATATCACTTGTTTTTCTTGATCGTAATCTTTCAATCATCACTTGTGTTTTCTCATGAGCTCATATTCTTATTCTCTTTGTTATTTCTTTAATTCGCTTCTGTAGTATGGGCGTTTCAATCTCTCAAAATTTTACTTGGGAATCAAAATGGCCTAGCTACGTGCATGGCTAGAGCAGAAAACTGTATATTGCCGCAACAGGAAAAGCGTATATATAGATCAAAATCTTGTTCCACTAACATAGTGAACCTAACACCTACACAGAAGATGGGATTAAACCCTGACAATGTTGGTCCGCGATAACAAATTAAGATCCACAACGGTAAACTGATGAGGAAAGAGGTACAATTCACTTATACTTCAACAGTTAACACCTATAGGCTCCTCCTATTCCTTGGCATACAAATGCAACAATGATGTAGCTAGGATGTCGTCGCTGAGGGTTAATTAGCTCCTTTGCGTCCAGATCCAACAATCACGCTCACATGCATATGCATGTTTGCATGCCTTGCATAGCCAATGTTGTAGCGCTAAATACTACTAATAATCTCTGCCATTCGCTGCAAGCACATGGAGAATGGAATATATACCACTGTCAGCGTAGAACCTTCAATGAAGGGGAAGATGCTGTGCAGGCAGCGCAGACAAGGGAAGCTACTCGGCTTTGTACAGAGATATATACTGTAATGCCCTCCGCCCTGCGATCGATCTATGCCAATAAAGTACATGGACATATGATTGATCCGATCCGGGTTCGTACTGATGAAGATTGCAACCGTAAGTAAATGTGTGGCCTAGTACATAGGTACAATTCATACCATCAAAGTGGCTGCCCATAAATTATATACTAGCTAGTTACATGGAATGCAAGTTGGGACTAACAAATGATCTGCTTTCCACTTGATGTGCCGTTGTCACATGCTCCTTTTCTTCCTCAGCGTCACTGAAATCTTGCTTACCAAGGGGTTAGTTTGCAGACTGCAGTTGATGGAATTTTTAGTGCAATTGTCACTGTTGTGACCATTTTTACGGAATTAACGCTGTCGTGACGAAAATTACAGATTTAGCGCCTCAGTCCGCGACGGTGGTCGACCGGACACGCCGTGTCGCAACACGTGGCCTCGTCCGACCGGTGACCACCAGACTTCGTCGGGCTGTGGCTGGCCGGACCCGACCACCCCACGAGCACCCATCCCCTTAGCGTCTAATCCACCACCTCCATCACATCCTTGTCCATATGCATGCATGCATGCAAGAGTTAAGCACGGAGGGAATCGGATTCCAATCGCAGCACCCTCTTGTGCCGGCTATTTAATCACATGAGACGACGATTTAGTTCGCACTCTCGCTGCTCTCTCGCTGCTCTCTCTTGCTCTCTCGCTTTCCGCTTTTGTCAATTTTGTTTTTGCAGACGATTAAGTATTATTTGCAGCCGTCATTAGCAAATATATCAAGAGTAATTTTTCCTCGTACTTTATTTCTTTTTAATTTTGTGGTTAGTAAATTAGTCGTAGTGAAATGTTTATAGTTAATTAGTTGTACATATCTTTGTAGTTAATTAAGTTGTTTCAATATTTTTGTAATAAATTTTTTGTGAGTTAAACTAATTAGTGTAGTTAAATTAATCTTATGTAATTTATTAGTTCTATCTTTTAGGCTTAGTTAATTAGTTACCAATTAATTAGTCGTAAGTACATTGTTTTACTCAATTAATTAGTCCTAAATAGTTAGTTGGAATTAAGTCTTAGTTAATTATCCGTCATTATTTAGCCATAAATAATTTAGTCGTATTTTTATAAGACATGATTAATTTGCTATCATTAATTAGTGGTAATTAATTTAGTGGCCTTAGTTAGCTATAATAATTTTTTATTTTAATTTGTGGTAATAAATTCAGTGTGCTTATTTTAGTGCTATTTAGGTCATCGTAATTAATCCAGTTGTGACTAATGTAGATGTCATTATGTAACACAAGTTCATTTATGGTAATTAATTAGTCTTAATTATTTTAGTCGCAACTATTTTAGTCGTACTTAATATGGTCATAGTTATTTAGTGTTCATTAATCTGTTCTCCGTATTTATGCGTAATTTAAAATTTCTAGTATTTTCCATGTCTTGTAAGTCATGCCTCTACCGGAGCTTCTAGAACCCTTCTACGACGAGAATCACCGGTGCAAGTCGTGGATTGACGGGGATGCGGATGGCCCTCCACTCCTGGTTCTTAGGGCCGGGAGGGATTGCAGGGAGTTGGACGCTTGCTATGTCCCTATCCTCCGAGACACAGGCTAGTTGCCCTTTGCGAGGCTGGTCTCCGTCACACGCCACTTCACTCTGGACGCCAGTCTACTGTTAGCACTTGTCGACAAGTGGAGGCTTGAGACGCACACCTTCCACTTTCGGTGGGGTGCGATATGACTGTCACTCTGCAAGACGTCTCAATCCTGACTGGTCTCCTGATCCGGGGTGAGCAACTTGTTCCAGGTCGTCCGTTGGTGGACTAGAAGGCCAAGCTGGGGAATTAGTTCGGTATACCTGTGAGGGACAGTGCTTGTGGCGTCCCTCGAACTTGGTTGAGGCATTTCAGTCAGTGCCCGGAGGATGCACCAACGATGTTGTTCAGACGCACCTCGTCGCTTACCTTTTCTATCTCTTTGGTTCGGTCACGTTTCCCACGAGACAGAGCAATTGGGTGTACCCCAGCTTTGTCCACATCACCGAGTCTTTGGCTCACGCGGAGGATGGGGTGATGCCTTAGTACAGTCGGAGATCAGCTGTCCTTTGCGCCATATACAGAGGGTTGTGTGACGCTTCAAAGCCCGACACTAGTGTCAAACCCAGCCTTGCCTATTGCTACGTGCTCCTGTAGTTGTGGAGTTGGAAGCACTTCCCTGTTGGCCGGTCGTCCTTCGAGAGAGCAGTGCACCCATACCCCGAGTTGCAAGACCCGATAGATAGGCCCACTATGGACTACCGCTGGACAGCGGCGCAGTTAGGCTGGGCGAAGGACAAACCGACGTGGTGCTACTCGTTGTTCCACAACCAGTTCGAGTCGTTGCACGACAACTGTTGGACTGAAACGGCGACTAGAGGGGGGGGTGAATAGGAGCACGATCTCTTTTTCACAAAGATCGGATTCAACACGATTTTTACTCCGATAGCTATGAGAGCTATGAAGATCAATATCCAAGCACAATGAAGCCTTGTATTGAATACAATCTAAACCCCAGAGCAAAACAACCAAAATCAACCAAAACTCAATTTTCAAGTGTTGGGCGGTCAGACCTCTATGTCAATGGCGATCGGACTGGTCACCTTGGGCAATCGACCTCGATCGATGAGCAAAGGAAAACAAATTAAAAATGAAATTGCAAATAGATGTAACTTTTGATATACAACTCCAAACTCGATGAAACTTGGAACACACCTTCTATAGGATATCAGGAACCTATTCCAATCAAAGATCGTGAAGATCCTTGGCAAAGTTCCGACATTTTCCCGTTTGAGTGAAGGATGGTTCAAAACCGAGTCAAAACGAAAACTAGATCCAAAACCTTGCTCGTGGGTTAGAGATGATCAAGATGATCCTAGATGAGTTCCCACATGTCACAGCAAGCAAGATTAGGGGCAGAAATCAAAGGAAAACTTGAGAATCAAAGACGGCCCCAAAATCACAAAAATAGAGAGTAAGAATGAAAAGAGACGCATCTCAAGAGAACTTATATAGATTGATTTGTGATTGTTGCTGGTTAACAGCCACTCCATCCAGGAGGACAAAACTCAATACATGAGCACACGATCAATCTCTTCTCAAGGATCCTAACCTCTCCACTCCCTAATCTCATAAACAAAACTAGGGTTTCAAACAAGCAAAAGGATTAAGGAGGTGCTACAAGACCTCCCATATTTATAGTGGAGGCTAACCTTCTAGAAGAGTTTCCCATTGGGCACCCGTTAAGCCCACACACAAACGGGTTTAACTCACGCACGTATTTTAAAGCTCTGTCTTCATCTTCTCTTGATCTAAACCGCTTCTCCTTGTGTCGTCTTGCGCAGTTTAACCAAAAGCAATCAAGGCGGTATTTTAGTGATATTACCAAAATACCCCTTCTCGATCCTTATCCAAAGACCGAGTCTAATCTTCATGAAGTAGTTCCATGCTTCGCCACGTGTAGGTTGATCAACGGCTCTCATCATGTCGGCAAGTCTCTCCCATCCGGCCCCACCGAAACCACCATGGCACTTGCACCGACCACCGCGCTTGATGCAACCCGTCGCACCCAACTTCCCGTTCGGTCATCCTTGTCCATTTTGCGCCATGCTCGAATCCATAGACTTCACCCGGCATCCTCGATCGCTCAACGTCGACTCTCAAGCCTAGTCCCGATCATCCTCACCGCTGACCATCGTTGATCTCAAGCAACTCCGCAAAACAATAGACCAAGAAATTAATTCGGGAACAAGTTCTTCGCAACTTGACCCACGTTAGTCAAAACATGCATCATGCAACATATATGCACTGAAACTCATGAACTTGACTCAACAAACAACCATCGTCGCTATGAAAGCCAACGAATCAAGTCAAAACCGGTCAGACCGCCACTCAAGGGCGGTCGACCGCCTCTAACTTTGTCGACCGTCGCCTTGGCGGTCGGACCGCCTGAAGGACTTAATCAAATTTCACACCTTGAAATCAAACCTCTCGAAATTTCAAGCGAATAGATCTTTTGACCGAGCTTCAAAATTATGAGACCAAGTGTATGAGAATCCCTCTCTTGGCTACACCCTCTATTTTTGGCCCAGCACAAAACTCCACCATTTACAATGGTCGGTTCGACCGCCGCCTATGACCGGTCGGACCGCCACTGGCCAATCCGACCGTCGCTCTGGCCGGTCAGACCGCCTATGGCCTGACAGCACTAAAAACTTTACCAAAAACGCGTGATTCGATAAGCTTTTCAAGCTATTGCCAATTGTAACATCATCCTAAGATCATGAGCATATCCCCATGATATCCACAACAACGATATCATCTGGGCTCCATGGAGCCCAGATTTTATGGGTACGGTAGCGCCACACGGACTATCCATGCAATACACGCAGAACGCCGAACTATAGGCGACGACATGTCACTTGGTGTTTGTACATATGGTGGAGCCTTGCACGTCGTAGCGCATGCGCGGTTTGATTTGCACCAGGTCGTGCCCCTCCTGACGATAGGATCCTGTAGCGGTCGTTCACTTGTGAGTTCAACTCCGTCTGAGTAATGTTTACACTTCATACCTATATCCTCTGTTCTACATCAATCCTTTTGGAACACAGGCAATCGAGGTCATGGCAACATGCTGAGGACTGGCAAGAAATCCAGCATGAGTGGATTACGGCTTAGATGGAGACGGTGCATATCGAGATCTTGTAGGAGCAGCGACCGTATGATGTACATACATACTGTGAGTACATAGAGTGGTACATACTACGATCGCACACGAGACTCACCTGTCCTCCGCCAAAGCGTCCGGAGCAGGTGACGCACCAGGAGAGCCTCCGACACTCGTTCGATCAACACAACGCTTCGTGGCGTGATGATACCGTAAGACACTTACAACCTCTCATCATTTTATTGATGATATTTGTAGTCTTCGTTACTAAACCTATTATGTCTCTCACGTCAGTTAGAGCGGCTGCAACGCATCGCAGCCACATCGGAGACCGCCATTAGCATCCCAGAGTACACATCACTGGGGCTACTGAGCACTTTGAAGTACATCTCGCAGAGTCAAAGAACATGAGCTGCGGTCACTCGAGGGATGACATGTTGCGCATTGAGGGTAGTGGGGGGGGACCGTGCACACCTGCTAGGTCAGCACAACTCGATGAGACCGGCCGGCATCGTAGCGCTCCCCGTCGGCCATCCACATGCCAGATCGACGGGGAGGTATGTTATGTATAAATCTACATTCTATTTTTTTTGTTATGTCTTACGTTCTGGTAACATCATGTCGTTCTCCAGCCGTAGGTCCGTCAAGATGTATCACTTCTGTCGTCCGCACCTCGTACACAAACTAGCACTCCCCCTTAGTCATCTGCACTACACATCCGAGAGGTACAAGATTCTCAGTTTACGTCTATAGTATTTATTTTGCCTAACATCATTCCATCTTGCAGCCTTCAATTGACCGTGGAGGTGATAGCCATCCGTCCACCGATGAAGATACATGCCTCCTAGCTCCTACCAGGGAGCAGTACACGGCGCTAGGATTTGGACCATGCACCCAAGGCACCCACCCCTGTCGTACGTTGACCAATACGAAGTACCGTACGGGCTAGAGCCCCTCTGGGGTCGCTGGCACATCCGGGAGTGGATTTACGAGTCCTTCGTTCATGACATAATTGCAGGTGGTCCACAGTTCGCCATGTCGCAGCTGGACGACATCGACGTTGGACAGCGTCAGCTGGGCTAGAGTCGGCTTACTGGTGCACCTCTGCCCACTCAACGGTCTTCGTACCCCCTTCGAACCGATACGTACTCTCCAGACCAACTGACTTATCCCACAAGACATGCTCGACGCAAAACCAGAACGCGCATGCGGATGCAGACGCAGCGAGTAGAGAGTAGTGGCTCATACGAGTGAGCCATACTGTATCCCGTGTGTAACTACACTACTTATACGATTTTATTTTTGCTATATTTGTATGCATATTTTGTATGTTATGTGTGTACTACTGCTTTATATCTACATGAAAACAGAGAACTAGGAGTGTTGATATTTCAAATGGAGTTGCAATGTAACTTTTCATAGATAAAATTAACGATATTTTGAAATGGACATTGTGATTTGTGATTTACATGCCGCACGTGGTTCGGTTACAAACATTACATGATACACGTGCGAGTTTATTGCAATCGGGATAAAGGAGGATGCAAACTAGTATTCACAAACGTCATAGCCCCGCCTTGTCTCGGATCGACTATGTCAAGCGCGAGTGTCGAAATCATCCATGTATCGCGATTCTATGATGCAAGTGGACCGTCTCACAAAAACGTAACTGTGATATAAATTATACATAACTCACGTCTTCGATATAGAGTGCGCCCGGGCGACCGAAAACACTACGACGGTGGCCGATCTCAATCATAGGGACCTTCCCCTTCCCCTTGTCTTGGTACTGCCCATGTCGGTGTCGTGTCTCGAAGTCGCCCATATCTTGTGATTCCATGATGTAAGTGGACCATACAGTCAAAAACATAACCAGAATGTAAATTGCACATAAGTCACATCTTGGATATGGAGTACGCCCGGGTGACCGAAAACGCTACGACGACGGCTGATCTCAGCGACGAGCGCGAGAACGAGAACGAAAGCGAAAACATGATTGGGATGAGCGATAAGCTACTGCAAGAGTCTAGTATTTATAGGGAGGGAGGACAAGCTGCATTGGTCGCGGAATCCGGATCTTGTTGTCGGGGCGAGCACACTGGGCAAGGGAGACAAGAACAACCGGCGACATTTGTGCAGAGGAACCTCGTCCGACCGACCACCGTCTGAGAGGGCGCGTCCGCTAGCCACGAGCCGGATGAGTGGCGTTCAGCCAACCACCGTGCGGACGAGGTGCCCAAAAAATGCAATTTCGTCACGACAGGCGCTAACTGCATAATAAACGATCGCAATAGTGACATTTGTGCCAAAAATTCTGGTTGATGTGTTGTGCTACATCGTGGAATATAGTTAGGATATAGTATGATTTTGTTGTTATAGCTAAAAACTAGATATCAAATGGTTATTATGTTGGAACATAGATATATAAAAATGTATCTGAAAAATAATATAAATGCTTTTAAAAAGCCACCGCAATGCTGAAGTGCTAAACACAGAGCACATAGACCTTCTGAACACGATAAACAAATCGAATGGGAAGAATGCGCTGTGTAAGTTAATTAGCTTTGCACTTTTACTGTGCTGGGGTATAACTGATCCCCATGGCGTGTAGATTGTTTCGTTACATAAATATCTAAACTTCAACTGTGTATGGTGACAGAAGAAAATCTAAGCAATGATTGTGGAGGTTGTGTACTGCAGCTATCATTTTACTTGCTGGACCCAGATGCTATGCAAATATGCCATTGCCAGGCACTAAATTATATAATACTGTGGTCACAGCAGCAGTACTATTCTTACTTGTATAATTGGAGGCGACAACCAGTTCTCTCATTCTTGTGTTTAGAACAATAAAAGTGTCCCTTTAAGTCGCAAAAAAAAAAAGAACAACAAAACTGAAAGGCTTTTATTGGCATTATGATGCCCTTATTCACTTATTCCTTTGGGGGTGCTAGGTCTGTGCCACTAGTCAAGAAATACTTTCAGATTTGCCACTATTATATTTCTTAAATTTTGTGAAGAAATCCACATAAATTTATAGAAATGGGCCCACTAAAATGTGTCACAATGATAATTGACCCCACAGGGTCCGCCAATGCTCCTGTGAGAAACCAGTGGTATAAGATCAATTAGGAGATAAAATGGCAAAAATCCAGATAAGCTAATAATGATGGCCTAATGGGCTTATCTTTACTGAGCTCGACGGTACTTGGGTCGTTGCATGCCCTTGATGGGCCAAGACATGTAGCGAAAGTGAGGGCGGAGTCTAGCTTCATATTGCCCCCCTCACCCATCTCCATCTATTTTCTCTCCCTCTGAATCCAACGGCCCTCCCTTTGGGATTTCAATCGAATTTGTGACCATGGATGGAAAACCAAGCGGGCCAGATCTTCCCACTACTCAACACGTCCATTCCACCGCACCTGGTCATCAAGAAAGTACACAATTCCGTAAATTTATACGTAGCGCACCGGGTTCGCGCGCTATGCCTTGCTTCGTTGAGACGTAGCGGACCAACGACACGGGATTAGATTCCGGCAATGCATTAAACAACACACTAACCCAACCAAAGCACAAGCTGTCAAGCTCAAAAGGCTCCAAAGCAAAAGTGCGAAAGCAGTAGTAGCCCAACCTCTCAGGCTAGCTGAGCCATTGCTCTTACTCCTTTCTTCTTTGCTTCAACATTCTCCTCAACACTCAACACCCAGGCAACGCAGCTAGGACACACTACTCCCGTTGGCATTGCATTGCACTTCTTCACCGATGGAGATTCATCTCCATCTCCATGTCTTGACGATCCTTCTAGTTATCTCAATGTCGCCACCCTCCGTCGCCGGTGCGCTCTGCCGCGACAGCTGCGGCGGCACCCCGGTGCGCTACCCGCTCGGCGTCGACGACGGCTGCGGCAGCCCGTACTACCGCAACATGCTCACCTGCGCCGACAACACCACGCTCCGCCTCCGCACGCCGTCCGGCACGTACCAGGTGGCCGGCGCCGACTACGCCGACCCGCACCTCGTCGTCAAGGACCCCTCCATGTGGACGTGCGCGCGCCCGTTCACCTCCGTCCACGCCACGCCGTTCAGTCTGGACACCAGCACCCGCTTCTCGCTGTCCCCCAGGAACGACTACCTCTTCTTCAACTGCGACGAGGAGCGCGTCATCGTCTCGCCGCGGCCGGCGATCTGCGACCGGTACCCGGAGCGATGCGACTCTGCGTGCGACAGCGCGGGGTACCTGTGCCGGAACCTGCCCGGGTGCCGCAGCGCGCTGGAGGACAGCAACATGAGCTGCTGCGCGTACCAGCCGCGCGCGGCGGAGTCGCTGCGGCTGATGCTGCGGCACTGCGAGGCGTACACCAGCGTCTACTGTTATCAATCAGTATATCACTTGTTTTTCTTGATCGTAATCTTTCAATCATCACTTGTGTTTTCTCATGAGCTCATATTCTTATTCTCTTTGTTATTTCTTTAATTCGCTTCTGTAGTATGGGCGTTTCAATCTCTCAAAATTTTACTTGGGAATCAAAATGGCCTAGCTACGTGCATGGCTAGAGCAGAAAACTGTATATTGCCGCAACAGGAAAAGCGTATATATAGATCAAAATCTTGTTCCACTAACATAGTGAACCTAACACCTACACAGAAGATGGGATTAAACCCTGACAATGTTGGTCCGCGATAACAAATTAAGATCCACAACGGTAAACTGATGAGGAAAGAGGTACAATTCACTTATACTTCAACAGTTAACACCTATAGGCTCCTCCTATTCCTTGGCATACAAATGCAACAATGATGTAGCTAGGATGTCGTCGCTGAGGGTTAATTAGCTCCTTTGCGTCCAGATCCAACAATCACGCTCACATGCATATGCATGTTTGCATGCCTTGCATAGCCAATGTTGTAGCGCTAAATACTACTAATAATCTCTGCCATTCGCTGCAAGCACATGGAGAATGGAATATATACCACTGTCAGCGTAGAACCTTCAATGAAGGGGAAGATGCTGTGCAGGCAGCGCAGACAAGGGAAGCTACTCGGCTTTGTACAGAGATATATACTCGTAATGCCCTCCCGCCCTGCGATCGATCTATGCCAATAAAGTACATGGACATATGATTGATCCGATCCGGGTTCGTACTGATGAAGATTGCAACCGTAAGTAAATGTGTGGCCTAGTACATAGGTACAATTCATACCATCAAAGTGGCTGCCCATAAATTATATACTAGCTAGTTACATGGAATGCAAGTTGGGACTAACAAATGATCTGCTTTCCACTTGATGTGCCGTTGTCACATGCTCCTTTTCTTCCCTCAGCGTCACTGAAATCTTGCTTACCAAGGGGTTAGTTTGCAGACTGCAGTTGATGGAATTTTTAGTGCAATTGTCACTGTTGTGACCATTTTTTTACGGAATTAACGCCTGTCGTGACGAAAATTACAGATTTAGCGTCTCAGTCCGCACGGTGGTCGACCGGACACGCCGTGTACGCAACACGTGGCCTCGTCCGACCAGTGACCAGCCAGACTCCCCCCGTCAGGCCTGTGGCTGGCCGGACCCGACCACCCCACGAGCACCCATCCCCTTAGCGTCTAATCCACCACCTCCATCACATCCTTGTCCATATGCATGCATGCATGCAAGAGTTAAGCACGGGAGGGAATCGGATTCCAATCCGCAGCACCCTCTTGTGCCGGCTATTTAATCACATGAGACGACGATTTAGTTCGCACTCTCGCTGCTCTCTCGCTGCTCTCTCTTGCTCTCTCGCTTTCCGCTTTTGTCAATTTTGTTTTTGCAGACGATTAAGTATTATTTGCAGCCGTCATTAGCAGTCATATCAGCAGGTAATTTTTTCCTCGTACTTTATTTCTTTTTTAATTTTGTGGTTAGTAAATTAGTCGTAGTGAAATGTTTATAGTTAATTAGTTGTACATATCTTTGTAGTTAATTAAGTTGTTTCAATATTTTTGTAATAAATTTTTTGTGAGTTAAACTAATTAGTGTAGTTAAATTAATCTTATGTAATTTATTAGTTCTATCTTTTAGGCTTAGTTAATTAGTTACCAATTAATTAGTCGTAAGTACATTGTTTTACTCAATTAATTAGTCCTAAATAGTTAGTTGGAATTAAGTCTTAGTTAATTATCCGTCATTATTTAGCCATAAATAATTTAGTCGTATTTTTATAAGACATGATTAATTTGCTATCATTAATTAGTGGTAATTAATTTAGTGGCCTTAGTTAGCTATAATAATTTTTTATTTTAATTTGTGGTAATAAATTCAGTGTGCTTATTTTAGTGCTATTTAGGTCATCGTAATTAATCCAGTTGTGACTAATGTAGATGTCATTATGTAACACAAGTTCATTTATGGTAATTAATTAGTCTTAATTATTTTAGTCGCAACTATTTTAGTCGTACTTAATATGGTCATAGTTATTTAGTGTTCATTAACTGCATTCTCCGTATTTATGCGTAATTTAAAATTTCTAGTATTTTCCATGTCTTGTAAGTCATGCCTCTACCGAGCTTCTAGAACCCTTCTACGACGAGAATCACCGGTGCAAGTCGTGGATTGACGGGGATGCGGATGGCCCTCCACTCCTGGTTCTTAGGGCGGAGGATTGCAGGGAGTTGGACGCTTGCTATGTCCCTATCCTCCGAGACACAAAGCTAGTTGCCCTTTGCGGTGGTCTCCGCCACACGCCACTTCACTGGACGCCACCATCGTTAGCACTTGTCGACAAGTGGAGGCTTGAGACGCACACCTTCCACTTTCGGTGGGGTGCGATATGACTGTCACTCTGCAAGACGTCTCAATCCTGACTGGTCTCCTGATCCGGGGTGAGCAACTTGTTCCAGGTCGTCCGTTGGTGGACTAGAAGGCCAAGCTGGGGAATTAGTTCGGTATACCTGTGAGGGACAGTGCTTGTGGCGTCCCTCGAACTTGGTTGAGGCATTTCGGCCAAGGTTCGGAGGATGCACCAACGATGTTGTTCGAGACGCACCTCGCCGCTACCTTTTCTATCTCTTTGGTTCTGGCCACGCTTCCCACGAGATAGAGCAATTGGGTGTACCCCAGCTTTGTCCACATCACCGAGTCTTTGGCTCACGCGGAGGATGGGGTGATGCCTTAGTACAGTCGGAGATCAGCTGTCCTTTGCGCCATATACAGAGGGTTGTGTGACGCTTCAAAGCCCGACACTAGTGTCAAACCCAGCCTTGCCTATTGCTACGTGCTCCTGTAGTTGTGGAGTTGGAAGCACTTCCCTGTTGGCCGGTCGTCCTTCGAGAGAGCAGTGCACCCATACCCCGAGTTGCAAGACCCGATAGATAGGCCCACTATGGACTACCGCTGGACAGCGGCGCAGTTAGGCTGGGCGAAGGACAAACCGACGTGGTGCTACTCGTTGTTCCACAACCAGTTCGAGTCGTTGCACGACAACTGTTGGACTGAAACGGCGACTAGAGGGGGGGGTGAATAGGAGCACGATCTCTTTTTCACAAAGATCGGATTCAACACGATTTTTACTCCGATAGCTATGAGAGCTATGAAGATCAATATCCAAGCACAGCAGAAGCCTTGTATTGAATACAATCTAAACCCCAGAGCAAAACAACCAAAATCAACCAAAACTCAATTTTCAAGTGTTGGGCGGTCAGACCTCTATGTCAATGGCGATCGGACTGGTCACCTTGGGCAATCTGACCTCCAGTCTGATGAACAGTGAAAACAGCCCGAAAAATGAAATTGCAAATAGATGTAACTTTTGATATACAACTCCAAACTCGATGAAACTTGGAACACACCTTCTATAGGATATCAGGAACCTATTCCAATCAAAGATCGTGAAGATCCTTGGCAAAGTTCCGACATTTTCCCGTTTGAGTGAAGGATGGTTCAAAACCGAGTCAAAACGAAAACTAGATCCAAAACCTTGCTCGTGGGTTAGAGATGATCAAGATGATCCTAGATGAGTTCCCACATGTCACAGCAAGCAAGATTAGGGGCAGAAATCAAAGGAAAACTTGAGAATCAAAGACGGCCCCAAAATCACAAAAATAGAGAGTAAGAATGAAAAGAGACGCATCTCAAGAGAACTTATATAGATTGATTTGTGATTGTTGCTGGTTAACAGCCACTCCATCCAGGAGGACAAAACTCAATACATGAGCACACGATCAATCTCTTCTCAAGGATCCTAACCTCTCCACTCCCTAATCTCATAAACAAAACTAGGGTTTCAAACAAGCAAAAGGATTAAGGAGGTGCTACAGCACCCTCCCATATTTATAGTGGAGGCTAACCTTCTAGAAGAGTTTCCCATTGGGCACCCGTTAAGCCCACACACAAACGGGTTTAACTCACGCACGTATTTTAAAGCGCTGTCTTCATCTTCTCTTGATCTAAACCGCTTCTCCTTGTGTCGTCTTGCGCCGCGGTTTAACCAAAAGCAATCAAGGCGGTATTTTAGTGATATTACCAAAATACCCCTTCTCGATCCTTATCCAAAGACCGAGTCTAATCTTCATGAAGTAGTTCCATGCTTCGCCACGTGTAGGTTGATCAACGGCTCTCATCATGTCGGCAAGTCTCTCCCATCCGGCTCCCACCGAAACCACCATGGCACTTGCACCGACCACCGCGCCGCTTGATGCAACCCGTCGCACCCAACTTCCCGTTCGGTCATCCTTGTCCATTTTGCGCCATGCTCGAATCCATAGACTTCACCCGGCATCCTCGATCGATCTGAACGACAGCTCTCAAGCCTAGTCCCGATCATCCTCACCGTTGACCATCGTTGATCTCCAAGCAACCTGCAAAACAATAGACCAAGAAATTAATTCTGGGAACAAGTTCTTCGCAACTTGACCCACGTTAGTCAAAACATGCATCATGCAACATATATGCACTGAAACTCATGAACTTGACTCAACAAACAACCATCGTCGCTATGAAAGCCAACGAATCAAGTCAAAACCGGTCAGACCGCCACTCAAGGGCCGGTCTGACCGCCCTCTGGCCTGTCTGACCGTCGCCTTGGCCGGTCAGACCGCCCAGAAGGGACTTAATCAAATTTCACACCTTGAAATCTGAAACCTCTCTGGAAATTTCAAACGAATAGATCTTTTGACTGGAGCTTCAAAAATTATGAGACCAAGTGTATGAGAATCCCCTCTCTTGGCTACACCCTCTATTTTTGGCCCAGCACAAAACTCCACCATTTACAATGGTCGGTTCGACCGCCGCCTATGACCGGTCGGACCGCCACTGGCCAATCCGACCGTCGCTCTGGCCGGTCAGACCGCCTATGGCCTGACAGCACTAAAAACTTTACCAAAAACGCGTGATTCGATAAGCTTTTCAAGCTATTGCCAATTGTAACATCATCCTAAGATCATGAGCATATCCCCATGATATCCACAACAACGATATCATCCGGCTCCATGGAGCCCAGATTTTATGGGTACTGTAGCGCCACACCGGACTATCCATGCAATACACGCAGAACGCCGAACTATAGGCGACGACATGTCACTTGGTGTTTGTACATATGGTGGAGCCTTGCACGTCGAGCGCATGCGCGGTTTGATTTGCACCGTCGTGCCCTCCCGACGATAGGATCTCAGAGCGGTCGCTCACTTGTGAGTTCAACTCCGTCGAGTAATGTTTACACTTCATACCTATATCCTCTGTTCTACATCAATCCTTTTGGAACACAGCAATCGAGGTCATGGCAACATGCTGAGGACTGGCAAGAAATCCAGCATGAGTGGATTACGGCTTAGATGGAGACGGTGCATATCGAGATCTTGTAGGAGCAATGACCGTATGATGTACATACATACCGTGAGTACATAGAGTGGTACATACTACGATCGCACACGAGACTCACCTGTCCTCCGCCAAAGCGTCCGGAGCAGGTGACGCACCAGGAGAGCCTCCGACACTCGTTCGATCAACACAACGCTTCGTGGCGTGATGATACCGTAAGACACTTACAACCTCTCATCATTTTATTGATGATATTTGTAGTCTTCGTTACTAAACCTATTATGTCTCTCACGTCAGTTAGAGCGGCTGCAACGCATCGCAGCCACATCGGAGACCGCCATTAGCATCCCAGAGTACACATCACTGGGGCTACTGAGCACTTTGAAGTACATCTCGCAGAGTCAAAGAACATGAGCTGCGGTCACTCGAGGGATGACATGTTGCGCATTGAGGGTAGTGGGGGGACCGTGCACACCGCTAGGTCAAGACAACTCGATGAGACCGGCCAAGATCGTGGCGCCCCGTCGGCCATCCACATGCCGATCGACGGGAGGTATGTTATGTATAAATCTACATTCTATTTTTTTGTTATGTCTTACGCTCGTAACATCATGTCGCTTCTCCACCGTAGGTCCGCTAAGATGTATCACTTACGTCGTCCGCACCTCGTACACAAACTAGCACTCCCCCTTAGTCATCTGCACTACACATCCGAGAGGTACAAGATTCTCAGTTTACGTCTATAGTATTTATTTTGCCTAACATCATTCCATCTTGCAGCCTTCAATTGACCGTGGAGGTGATAGCCATCCGTCCACCGATGAAGATACATGCCTCCTAGCTCCTACCAGGGAGCAGTACACGGCGCTAGGATTTGGACCATGCACCCAAGGCACCCACCCCTGTCGTACGTTGACCAATACGGCACCGTGACGGCTAGAGCCCCTCTGGGGTCGCTGGCACATCCGGGAGTGGATTTACGAGTCCTTCGTTCATGACATAATTGCAGGTGGTCCACAGTTCGCCATGTCGCAGCTGGACGACATCGACGTTGGACAGCGTCAGCTGGGCTAGAGTCGGCTTACTGGTGCACCTCTGCCCACTCAACGGTCTTCGTACCCCCTTCGAACCGATACGTACTCTCCAGACCAACTGACTTATCCCACAAGACATGCTCGACGCAAACTGTAACGCCGCATGCGGATGCAGACGCAGCGAGTAGAGAGTAGTGGCTCATACGAGTGAGCCATACTGTATCCCGTGTGTAACTACACTACTTATACGATTTTATTTTTGCTATATTTGTATGCATATTTTGTATGTTATGTGTGTACTACTGCTTTATATCTACATGAAAACAGAGAACTAGGAGTGTTGATATTTCAAATGGAGTTGCAATGTAACTTTTCATAGATAAAATTAACGATATTTTGAAATGGACATTGTGATTTGTGATTTACATGCCGCACGTGGTTCGGTTACAAACATTACATGATACACGTGCGAGTTTATTGCAATCGGGATAAAGGAGGATGCAAACTAGTATTCACAGCGTCATAGCCACCGCCTTGTCTCGGATCGACTATGTCAAGGCGAGTGTCGAAATCATCCATGTATCGCGATTCTATGATGCAAGTGGACCGTCTTCACAAAAACGTAACGGGATATAAATTATACATAACTCACGTCTTCGATATAGAGTGCGCCCGGGCGACCGAAAACACTACGACGGTGGCCGATCTCAATCATAGGGACCTTCCCCTTCCCCTTGTCTTGGTACTGCCCATGTCGGTGTCGTGTGTCGAAGTCGCCCATATCTTGTGATTCCATGATGTAAGTGGACCATACAGTCAAAAACATAACCAGAATGTAAATTGCACATAAGTCACATCTTGGATATGGAGTACGCCCGGGTGACCGAAAACGCTACGACGACGGCTGATCTCAATGACGAGCGAAACGAACGAAAGCGAAAACATGATTGGGATGAGCGATAAGCTACTGCAAGAGTCTAGTATTTATAGGGAGGGAGGACAAGCTGCATTGGTCGCGGAATCCGGATCTTGTTTGGGGCGGAGCACACTGGGCAAGGGGAGACAGCAACAACCGGGCGACATTTGTGCAGAGGAACCTCGTCCGACCGACCACCGTGCAGAGGGGCCGCGTCCGGCTAGCCACGAGCCGGATGAGTGGCGTTCAGCCAACCACCGTGCGGACGAGGTGCCCAAAAAATGCAATTTCGTCACGACAGGCGCTAACTGCATAATAAACGATCGCAATAGTGACATTTGTGCCAAAAATTCTGGTTGATGTGTTGTGCTACATCGTGGAATATAGTTAGGATATAGTATGATTTTGTTGTTATAGCTAAAAACTAGATATCAAATGGTTATTATGTTGGAACATAGATATATAAAAATGTATCTGAAAAAATAATATAAATGCTTTTAAAAAGCCACCGCAATGCTGAAGTGCTAAACACAGAGCACATAGACCTTCTGAACACGATAAACAAATCGAATGGGAAGAATGCGCTGTGTAAGTTAATTAGCTTTGCACTTTTACTGTGCTGGGGTATAACTGATCCCCATGGCGTGTAGATTGTTTCGTTACATAAATATCTAAACTTCAACTGTGTATGGTGACAGAAGAAAATCTAAGCAATGATTGTGGAGGTTGTGTACTGCAGCTATCATTTTACTTGCTGGACCCAGATGCTATGCAAATATGCCATTGCCAGGCACTAAATTATATAATACTGTGGTCACAGCAGCAGTACTATTCTTACTTGTATAATTGGAGGCGACAACCAGTTCTCTCATTCTTGTGTTTAGAACAATAAAAGTGTCCCTTTAAGTCGCAAAAAAAAAAAGAACAACAAAACTGAAAGGCTTTTATTGGCATTATGATGCCCTTATTCACTTATTCCTTTGGGGGTGCTAGGTCTGTGCCACTAGTCAAGAAATACTTTCAGATTTGCCACTATTATATTTCTTAAATTTTGTGAAGAAATCCACATAAATTTATAGAAATGGGCCCACTAAAATGTGTCACAATGATAATTGACCCACAGGGTCCGCCAATGCTCCTGTGAGAAACCAGTGGTATAAGATCAATTAGGAGATAAAATGGCAAAAATCCAGATAAGCTAATAATGATGGCCTAATGGGCTTATCTTTACTGAGCTCGACGGTACTTGGGTCGTTGCATGCCCTTGATGGGCCAAGACATGTAGCGAAAGTGAGGGCGGAGTCTAGCTTCATATTGCCCCCCTCACCCATCTCCATCTATTTTCTCTCCCTCTGAATCCAACGGCCCTCCCTTTGGGATTTCAATCGAATTTGTGACCATGGATGGAAAACCAAGCGGGCCAGATCTTCCCACTACTCAACACGTCCATTCCACCGCACCTGGTCATCAAGAAAGTACACAATTCCGTAAATTTATACGTAGCGCACCGGGTTCGCGCGCTATGCCTTGCTTCGTTGAGACGTAGCGGACCAACGACACGGGATTAGATTCCGGCAATGCATTAAACAACACACTAACCCAACCAAAGCACAAGCTGTCAAGCTCAAAAGGCTCCAAAGCAAAAGTGCGAAAGCAGTAGTAGCCCAACCTCTCAGGCTAGCTGAGCCATTGCTCTTTACTCCTTTCTTCTTTGCTTCAACATTCTCCTCAACACTCAACACCCAGGCAACGCAGCTAGGACACACTACTCCCGTTGGCATTGCATTGCACTTCTTCACCGATGGAGATTCATCTCCATCTCCATGTCTTGACGATCCTTCTAGTTATCTCAATGTCGCCACCCTCCGTCGCCGGTGCGCTCTGCCGCGACAGCTGCGGCGGCACCCCGGTGCGCTACCCGCTCGGCGTCGACGACGGCTGCGGCAGCCCGTACTACCGCAACATGCTCACCTGCGCCGACAACACCACGCTCCGCCTCCGCACGCCGTCCGGCACGTACCAGGTGGCCGGCGCCGACTACGCCGACCCGCACCTCGTCGTCAAGGACCCCTCCATGTGGACGTGCGCGCGCCCGTTCACCTCCGTCCACGCCACGCCGTTCAGTCTGGACACCAGCACCCGCTTCTCGCTGTCCCCCAGGAACGACTACCTCTTCTTCAACTGCGACGAGGAGCGCGTCATCGTCTCGCCGCGGCCGGCGATCTGCGACCGGTACCCGGAGCGATGCGACTCTGCGTGCGACAGCGCGGGGTACCTGTGCCGGAACCTGCCCGGGTGCCGCAGCGCGCTGGAGGACAGCAACATGAGCTGCTGCGCGTACCAGCCGCGCGCGGCGGAGTCGCTGCGGCTGATGCTGCGGCACTGCGAGGCGTACACCAGCGTCTACTGGCGCGCGGTCGGGGACAAGTTCCCGCCCTACGACCAGGTGCCGGACTACGGGGTCCGGGTGGACTTCGAGATCCCCGTCACGACGCGCTGCCTGCAGTGCGAGGACCGGCGGCGCGGCGCTGGTGGCACGTGCGGGTTCGACCCGGCGACGCGGGACTTCGTCTGCATCTGCGACGATGGCCGGAACTCCACCACGGACTGTGCAGGTGCGCGCGCGGGTTCTGAACTCTGGCTTTAATCATTAATTAATTAATTAGCTCTCCGTTTGGTTCGATAATTGCACTTGGAGACGTTCAGATAATGCGTATATAATACCTGATGACACGCGGACGGTAAAATGGAATGAAATTTGCTGTTATGCTTAATTAGTTCTCAGGATAGAAGAAAATTATACGGATCCGTTCTGACAACTCCACAGCCATCTGATTGAGCTGTGGGTCATGTCCTCATGTGATACGCTCCCGTACTTGACAATAGGCAAACCCCCTTTCTCAGTTCAATAAAATGCAGCGCCTGGCATTAG
Organism: Hsuehochloa calcarea; assembly: GCA_036346395.1. NCBI lineage: Eukaryota > Viridiplantae > Streptophyta > Magnoliopsida > Poales > Poaceae > Hsuehochloa > Hsuehochloa calcarea. Next base: position 12,462,746 of record CM070603.1, read on the forward strand.
GCTTTCAACACATGAGATTTGAGCAAGATTTGTCCAAAAAGAAAAGGATAACTAATTATATGCCCCACTCCATCCATTGAAATCTTCATTGTATGCCACTATTGACCATTTAGCCCCTCTCATTTTCTTTATTCTTGCGAATCATTTTGCCCCTCTCCCCCCTCCTCCCAGCTCCTCTTCCTTTGAGGTGTACTGTACTCTTGAAATTAGCATATTCAGGACACTAGTTCAATTCTTGTAGCGCCATCTGCATACAAAATATACTAAAACGATGTCATATAGATTTGTTCAATTTATATCCCTGTTTTTTGAGGGGGAAATCATACCAGTTCGTACTATTTGATATGCAATGTCAGCCTGCTCTTTTTTATACAGATGGCCGGGCCTCAAGGTATCAGGCATCAGCCGGAGTTGTAGCTGGTGAGAACCATATCTCAAAACATTGCTCCGCTTTGAGAAAGAAAAAAAAAACAATTACGTGCCATTTTCTCCAGATGAAACAGTAGGATCCCGTGATCGAAATAATTTTGGCCTCTTTCTTGCAGCAAGTGTTGTCTTCTCAATCTCAGCAGCCATCGGCATTGGGGGACTCGTGTGGTACATACGGAAGATCAAATCGAACAAAGTGGTGACCTGTGGGGTTCAGAGTAACGAAAATAGATTCTTTTGAGCCGACCGCAAGGAATATTTCGCCAGTACGAAGGGGGTGAAGAACACCCTTGCCCAAAGAAGAAGAGTAATATTTCCCCGTATTGCCAGATTTTGTTCGAGTTACTTGGAGCTGTCAAATTAGTTAATTTCTGTAATGTATATAGAACACAACGCCATGAGATGTTTTTGCGTAATTTTGGGAAACATTTATTATGCATACGAGTATCTGATCATCTTTGTGAGAGTTAATCGAACTCAATTCAAACATAATCAGGAGGCGACACATGAAAAATGAACGAAAGAGAGGGGAGTGGATTTACACATAAGAGAGCTAGTTTTACACGAAAAATTGGCTAAGGCACCGCAATGTATTTTGCACATCGATGTATAAGGGAATGTATTTTGACTGTCCATAATTCAATTGGACTTGATCTTCTTTGGGTTCTCCTGGACTTGCGTAGTTGGACGTGGATACCTATTAGCATGCGTCCGATAGCAACTTTGTTCAGTCACTACCCTTTGCTTGATTTTTTTTTTAAATAATACTATTTTAATAAAGAATTACAAAAATAAATAGTCAATTTTTTGTGTAATTCTTAGCGGAGAAGGGGAGAGAGAGAGGAGCCGATCCGGTCGCCCAACATGTAGGTAAATGTTTTCTTGCAACTTTGTATCTACTAGTCTAATGCCCGTGCTTTACTACGGGTTAAAAAAATCATATCTCGTCAACCGTCGTCGTGCTCAGCCTTCAATGCAAGTGATCCGCCGACAGCCCATTCTTAGAAAGATCGATGGAATCTTTGGGTTTCTTGCGCACAAGCTTGGACAGTTAGGGTGGAAGGGGAGTGGAGAGGGGGTTATGGGTGGCCAACCATACGCATGGGAGGAACCGAGAAAGAACGAGATTTAACGGCTCACATCTCACGAAGGAAAGATAGATCTAACAGCTCACATCGCACGAGCAAGAACAGACCATCACCGATTCCTTCTTTTAAGTAGTAAAGAAATTCAAAACGTTGGTAGGTTAGCAAATAAAACTAGCGACATAAAATTGAATAGATTAGATAGTTTTAGTGTATGGATATGTAATGTAGTTTGTTGTAGTTCATCATTTTAGATACGATGCGTATAGTTTAGTTTATCATATATATATTATTTATGGTGCAGTACATGAATGGTTTAGAAAGTTATAGATGCATTGTTATGTAGTGTACTATCTTGCAGTTCGTCCTTTTAGGTATTTAAAGTTTAGTTTCGGATACGTCGTCCATCTTGTAGATTATTTTTTTGGTGCATCAATAGTGTCGTGAATTAGATAGTTTTAGATGTATTGTTATGTGTTGTAGTGTCGTGTAGTACATCATCTTAGTTGTGTATAGTTTAGTTTTGGATACGTTGTTAATCGTGTAGAATTTATTTAGTGTGCAATAGTTGAATTAATTAGATAATTTTAGATGTATTTTTATGTGGTGTAGTGTCGTGTAGTACATCATTTTAGTTGTGTGTAATTTTGTTTCGGATATGTCGTTAATCATGTAGATTTTTTTTGGTACAATAATTGAATTAATTAGATAGTTTTTGATGTACTGCTATGCGGTCTAGTGTCGTGTAGTATATCATTTTGGTTGTGTGTAGTTTAGTTTTGGATATGTCGTTAATCATGTAGAATTTTTTTGGTGTAATAATTGAATTAATTATATAGTTTTATATGTATTACATGGTGTAGTGTCGTGTAGTACATCAGTTTACTTGTATGTAGTTTAGTTTTGGATATGCTGTTAATCATGTAGAATTTTTTGGTGCAATAATTGAATTAATTAGATAGTTTTAAATGCACTGTGTAGTTCCGAAAATATCATTAATCTTTTTTGTTGTGAGGACCCCCGGGTTATCTCCCTAAGACCGAGACTAAGCATGGTCTTAAGGACATAACTCTAGGCCTCAAGAAAATGGATTCCAACTTAACTACATATAAGTGAGAGGTTCAACCAAAACTAGAGCCTCGGCGATCATGCGTGCTGCTCCACTGCAAGCACTACATGATTGTCGGTTCTCTAACCAGTCAAACACGACACTTAAAGAGTTAAATGGGAATCCACGAACAGCGAGTACAAGATCATATTGGCTCCCAAGATCAGCGACCAATATGCTCATACTCTTCATACAACGTTGATCACATCCATACAACATTCATACATTAATTGTTCAAAAGACGTACGATATAGTTGTTAAAATCTGCAACTATTACATTACTACCGACCGCCAAATTCAAATAAAAGTGATAAATAACAATGAAGCGAAATAATTAAACCAAAAGTCCAGCAAGGTATGCCCATAACCCAAGGCAACCGATCGGAGTTAGAAGATAGCACTACTCGCCGTTGTCGCCTAAATCGGCACCGACGAGCTCATCGAGCTCGATATCGACCTCACCAAAAGAAAACAAAAGGCCACCAACATCCGGTGAGTACAAGTGCACTCGCAAGTCTTACACAAATAAAAAGTAGTATGCTAGAGGTTGTTCCAAAGGATGGCTCATATTGGCTTAGTTTTGCAAAAGAGACACAACAATTAACAACCTACACGCATACTAGTTTCCAAGTGCCCATTTATAAATCAGATTTGAAGTAGAAGTAAAGCTCATGAATAAATAATAACATGAATCACAAATGAATCATAAAAGTGTCAAAGTGGCGGTCCACTTTGATACAACAACAAGTACACAATTTAACAAAGTGGCGGTCCACTTTGCTACAACACAAGCATGAATATCCCATTCATGACAATCCCACGTTTTCCACAAAACAAATATGTCAAAGTCTAACAATAGTAACTCCCGAACTCAAGCGTTTGTCCATAACCTAGGACGAGGCTATTCGAATAGATTTATACCCTGCAGGGGTGTACTACTTTACCCACACGACTTGATTAGCCCGTTGAGCCTCCAGATGCCTCCGAAAATAGCATACTTCCTATGGTATGCCGGTAGGTAAATCAAGATATGGTCATTTTTAGCAAGAAAATTTCATTATGCTAAGTCCTCAACCTTGGGCTTCTAGGCGACATAAGACGTTACGGTCTATATGCCCTATCTACCAAGGAACATAGGGTTTAACGGCCCTATGGCCTCACAAAACCACCGTGGGGCTCAACACAACAAAACCTTCCCCTACTTAACCATACGGCTCCCACCCCGCATGTGGTAGCACGAATGTACTTGAATCAACGACGCTACCAAAGTTCGGTCCTTGTTGGTCTAGACAAGACAATCCACATACCCAATCTCGCACGAAGGCACCTTCACTAGCATCCACTTGTCCGCACACAAATCTCATTTTAAATAACAAAATTTTAACTTGTGAAACAGATACGAAGATCTGAAATAAACCAAAAAGTTATAAAGTTTATATGTCCCATGACTGTCGGGTTATTCCCGCCAATCAAACTATCGTTCTAGACTTGCATGGCTAAGCAACACATACCACGTAAGTCACACAACTTATCCTAAACATTTCAGTAATGGAGTAATTCAAGGATAACCACAATGACAAAACAATAGGGTGTATCTAACTATTCCACACAAAAATAGCGACATTAATAAAATAGCATGCAAGCAAATATCATTGCACTAACTTAACAAAAACTGGGATCAAATATGATGCAAAAGAAAGTTCAAATGATGCTTGCCTTGCTGGTATGCTAGCTGCTGTCCCTCAGTAGCGTATAAGTCAATATCGATGGCTTCGGGATCTATTTAAGTATAATACCGAATAAACATCGAGAAATACTCAAAAATTCAAAGTGCTCAAAAATGCATGATTTTTCTACAGTAGCTAAGTCATGATTTTAGATGAATTTAGGTGGAAGATTCACTTCAATTGGATTTAGCACGTGAAAGTTATAAGGGTTCGAAGTTCTGTTTTCAGAAAAATCCATTTTAATTTGAATCATTCTCGCTCATTGTATTTAAATATTTGAGCAAAATTTGTAGAGTAGTAGTGAGTATAATGATTACATGGATAAATTGACAATATTATTACAAGTCCGTAATGTTGAGTTTGACTCAATTTGAGTTTTCAATATTTAGTTATGAATTTATAAAGTTATTAACATTTTTCTTTGTAAAAATAAAGATGATAATAGCTCATTTTCCAATTTAATGTTCTCTGTTACAGAGACATACTTGAAACCAATTTTAATATTAAGTTCATCTAAAATGAAAAATACCGTAGTGGTTTCATCCATTTTAGAGTTGAAATGAATTAGTTATGATTTTCAAAGTTAAATACATTTCTTAGTTTGTAAATAATTACATTCTGATTTTCTTAAATGATTAATACTTTTCTTACAAGCGCTACCTAGCCGCACCAGCGACATGTGGGGCCATAATGTTGTCATTTCTCATTTACCCCGGGATTTAATTTCCCGACCGAGTGGGGCCGTATGTAAGCGAGTCGCTTACAAAGACAAAGGCATGGACCACGAGTTCATGATCGCTCACAAAGACAAGAATGTGCGCTATGGCTAGGCCCACTTGTCACCGCCGCTTATCTCCTCGTGTTTACATCGGGCCCGCATGTCATAGACTCATATACTCGCTTAAGACACCATTAAGAACAAGAATTGCGATTAAGGCCTAATGACGGAGTTACGCTTGTCGGACGCGTCCGACAACGCGCCGCAGCGATTGTTCGGCTGGCTCGCGGCGCTTACGCTACCACGGCGATGCCGGCTATATGGCTACAACCGCAAGAATAGCCTTGCGCAACTTTGGGTGGTGGTGGCGATGCACGAGGTGGCTTTGTCTTGCCGGCTCGTCGGAGAGGAGCGGCGGTACAATACGGCAAACATGTAGCAGCCGTAGTGCTCCGCAATGTTCAAAAGCGGTGCCCGAGCATCTAGGGACTCTTGGAGAGCTACCCGAGAGTTGGAGAGAAGAGTGGATGACCGAGTCGGCTTGGCGACGGTGAGGTCTATGGCGGCGATGCGGTTCAACGGGGAGGAGACACCCTGAGCAACAAGGAAGACAATGAAGCTTCGGGATAGCTCAAAGATCGATAGGGTGTGCCCTGGTAGCAAAGAATTGACTAATGCCTTACCGGATCAAAGTGGGAGACGAAAAGTTTGGATTTCGGCCGATTTGGTTCAACTCTCAATTACACGGTCTCCTGGCATGCATTGCAAAAATTAGTTGAGGGGAACTCATCCCTGAGCTAAAAGACATGATATGACGCGCAAAAGTTAGCAAGTAGCTCACCGGAGGCAAAGATAGAACAGCGGTGTCTTCGGATGCAAGCTCTGGGCGCGAACCGGAGCCGAGGAAGACACGATCGCGTTCCGGGAGCTACAAGCGAAACCAACACGGGGGCTTAGTCAAAATGGAACCAGCAACGGAAGAGAAAGCTCGAAGGCCCAGAGACGAGAAGTTTACCCAAGAACGGAGCTCACACGAGCTTCTCCTTCCTCTGGTGCCGAGAGGAAGAATGGTCAAGCGTAGGGGGCACGGGGGAGTTTAATCGGAACCAAGGGACGGAACAGAGGCGGCGTGAGCTAGTGAAGCTTGGGATTGGTCGTAGGGCGGTGCGGTCACGGCGTCGACGGAGCTTCGCAGAGCATGGCGGGCGCGTGGCGTTTGGCTTCTGCGCGAGCGCCAGCGCGAGGGAGAAGACAGGTCCGACAGGTGGGACCCAGCGGCAGCGAGAGAAAGAAACGGAACGAGCGGGCGCGTGCGCGAGGAAATCAGCCGTTGGCTCTTGATCGGAGGGTCAGCACCCGAGAGGGTTTGGTTGGGACGGCTCGCCAAGTGGCTCGGTCGGACCATCAGGCAATGGGTTTGAGCCCGCGAACAAAGGTCCTAATTGACCAGATTTGAATTTTAAACCTCCTAGTTTGACCAGGCTCCAAAATATAACAATAAAATTTATAAAAATGTGAAATAATTCTGAGGGGTTCCTGGGGTGACCTAGTACCCATAAAAATTATAATATCATACTGTTTATGATATACTTTGTGTTTTATAAATTCAAACTTAAGCTATGTTGTTTGGTAGTGTTTGAATTTTATCAGGGTTCAAACTCTTCCCAAAAATTTGGGAAAAATTATATTAATTCATGATAAGTAATGTAGTATTTGAATAAATTAATTCCAGGGGAACTTCAATAGCATTTGTTTTGGTTTTTCATTTGTAGTTCCAATTATAGTATAAGTTTAATTCCTTTCACAAATTTTCCAAATGAAATATTTAATATAAATGTTGGAAATCATGATGCATGCTAATGAATATGCATAATAATCCTCTTTATTAATTTGGGGATGTGACAATCCTCCCCCCCTTATAAAAAATCTCGTCCCTGAGATCGGTAGGACTTAAAGATTGATAGAAAAGTTCTAAAGGAAACATAACATCTGTTGTCTTGATTTCCCTCAAGGATAGTGCTAAGACATCCTATCAAGTTACAAGGAATGGCTTTACATTTTCCTTTCCATTATTTTGCTTAACCTTTACTTTCTTGATACGAAGACATTTCAAGCGTAAGGAAAAAGATCCGATATTTGGTTCGCAGATGGTCTTCACGTTCCCATGTTGCTTCATCTTCGTATGGTTACTCCATTGAACTTTGATGAACTTGATGTTGCGATTCCTCGCCTTGCGCTCCGCTTCTTCAAGAATGCGAATGGATGCTCCCGATAAGAAAGATCGGGTTGCAAGTCGAGTGCTTCCAACTCGCTTGCTTCGCTTGGGACGCGAGACATTTCTTCGCCAGAAACATGGAACACGCCATGCACATCCGAAAGTGATGGCGGCAACTCCAATTTATAAGCTACCGATCCCATCTTCGCTACAATTCGAATGGTCCAATGTAGCGAGGTGCCAATTTGCCTTTGACTTGAAAACGGTGTGTTCCTTTCATTGGAGAGACCTTGAGATAGACGTGATCATCCACCTCAAAGCTTAGTTCGCGACGACGACGGCTCGCATCACGACTTCGACGTGATTGAGTCGTCCAAGTCGTTCGCGGATGACACGAACTTGTTCTTCTCGCATCTTCCACTAAAGTTGGACCATAGAATGGTCTCTCCCGCTTCGACCAGTTCAAGGGTGTCCTACAAGCTCTTCCATACAACGCCTCAAAAGGTGACATTTGCAAGCTCGATTGGAAACTATTGTTGTAGGAGAACTCCATAAGCGGTAAACATTTTTCCCAATCCTTGCTATAGGACAGCACACATGCCCAAGAAGATCTTCTAAAACTTGGTTCACCCTCTCGGTTTGTCCATCCGCTTGTGGGTGGTAAGCGGAGCCGAAAGATAGATTGGTCCCCATGGCGTTATGCAAGCATTTCCGTATGAGATGTGAATTGAGGACCTCTATCCAAACGATCACCTTCGTACACCATAGAGACAAACAATCCTGGAGATGTACAGCTCTGCTAGTTTGGCTCCGGCGTAAGTGGTCTTGACAGGAATAAAATGGGCAACCTTTGTCAGACGATCGACAATCACCCATATGGAATCGGACCCGCTTGAGTCCTAGGAAGGCGGTGATAAAATCCATGCCAACTTCTTCCCATTTCCACTGGAATGGGTAGGGGTTGTAGAGTGCTCACGACTTCAAATGCTCACCTTGACTCTTTGGCATACATCACACTCGGCAACATAACGAGCGATCTGTCGCTTCATTTGACTCCACCATAGTTGCTTCTTTAAATCTTGGTACATCTTGGTACAACCAGGGTGAATAGAAAACTGAGAGTTGTGAGCTTCCTTGAGAATTAATTCCCTCAGGTTGCGATCAAATGGCACCACCAAACGGTTTTCGAACCGTAGGGCGCCCTGCATATCTTCTTTAAAGCATTTGGCCTTTCCAAGCTTCATTCGCTCCCGGATTTGGGCCACTTCAAAATCGGTCTTCTGGGCTTCTCTAATCTGATCCTCAAGTGTGGATGTCACGCTTAGGGCAGCGAGAGAACCTTCTTTAATTATCTCCAGGTGTAGACGTTGCATCGCAAAGACACAATCCGCCAAAAGGGAGTTATCGCCAAACAGCTTGCATTGAGATTTCGCTCAACGACGGCTACTACATTAGCTTTCCCTGGGTGATAATGGAGTCCCATATCATAATCCTTGATCAACTCAAGCCATCTTCTTTGTCTCAAGTTCAGATCGGATTGGGTGAAAATATATTTGAGGCTCTTGTGATCAGTGTAGATCTCGCAACGACATCGATGAGGTAATGTCGCCAAATCTTCAAAGCATGGACTATTGCTGCAAGCTCTAAATCATGTGTGGGATAATTAGCTTCATGAGGCCTCAATTGCCTTGATGCATACGCCACCACTCGGCCCTCTTGCATGAGCACACATCCGAGCCCATGGCGAGATGCATCACAATAAATGTCAAGTTCTTGTGAATATCCGCAAGGTGAGTACCGAGCCTTGGTCAGGAGATCTTTCAAAACTTGAAAGCTTTGCTCACATTCCGCTGACCATTCAAACTTCTTTTCCTTCCTTAAAAGCTGGGTCATTGGTCTCGCAATTTTGGAGAAGTTCTCGATGAATCTGCGGTAGTATCCCGCAAGTCCAAGAAAACTGCGAATGTCGGTGACGCTCTTGGGTTGCCTCGATTCAAACATCTTGCACTTTGCTTGGATCAACAATGACACCACCCTTGGATAACACATGACCCAAGAAACTGACTTCACGAAGCCAAAATTCACATTTGCTGAATTTAGCATAGAGTTGATGTTGACGAAGCTTTCCCAACACAAGTCGCAGGTGCTGTTCGTGTTCTTCATCAGACTTGGAGTAGATAAGTATGTCGTCAATGAACACAACAACAAACTTGTCCAAGTACTCCATGAAAACCGAATTCATAAGATTCATGAAGTAAGCCGAGCATTGGTCAAGCCAAAAGACATAACAGTATACTCGTACAAGCCGTAACGAGTAGAAAATGCCGTCTTCGGTATGTCTTCGTTTCTGACTTTTATTTGGTGGTAGCCCAATCTCAAGTCAACTTTGGAGAAAACCTGAGCTCCAGTCAATTGATCAAACAGATCATCAATTCGCGGAAGTGGATATTTGTTCTTGATTGTGACCTCGTTCAACGGACGATAGTCGACACACATCCGCAAACTCTTGTCTTTCTTCTTGACAAAGATAGCCGGGCATCCCCAAGGTGAGGAGCTGGGCCTAATGAAACCCTTATCTTGAAGTTGCTTGAGTTGTTCTTTCAATTCTACCAACTCATTTGGAGGCATCCGATATGGCCGTTTAGAAATTGGCGCAGTACCGGGTGCAAGCTCGATGACGAATTCAACTTCCCGAGCAGGGGGCATGCCTGGGAGTTCTTCGGGAAATACATCTGGATATTCACATACCACTGGTACTTCCTCTTCTTGGACTCATCTACAGCGACACTCTTGTGCTCCACCACAAGTGCCTTGTTTACCAAGTCGGAAATTGCGAACTCATGTACCGCTAGGGCCACCAGCTCTTCATCAAGCCATTCATGAAACGGCTCTGGCGGCGGGCGCGTCTGAGAAACGCTATCGAGCATAACGAGATAGAAAATTAAACTCATGTAGGTACTCGTGATCGTCTTCTTTCCTTGCTTGAAAGGCAAGGAATCTGCTTTGCTTAATCATCATAACGCCTCGGGGATGTGAGCTTCCACGAAGCCGCTTTCGAATTCGCTCCATGTGGGAACGTCCCGTCGAGTTGCATGGCGGAGAAATTGTCCCACCATGCGCTCGCTGCGCTCACATGGCGATAACTAGCAAAAGAACCCTCTCCATGCGGCATTGAGCAATAGCTAGTTTCTTCTCAATATCTCTCAGCCAGTCTTCTGCCTCCATCGGGTCTTCAGTGCCCGAGAAGGTCAAAGGATTGGTCCGCTGAAATTCAGCGAGACCCCCGTGTGCACGGTGAGAGGTAGCCTCTCCTGCTGGACTAGGAGCTCGAGCAGTGTTGCGGGCAATAATTTCAAGAATCCGTGTCGTGTCCATTCGGTTTCTTTCTATCTGGTAGCAACACCTCGGCCATTGAGGGAGGCGGTGGTAGCTCTTCCTCAGATGTACTACCACGCTGGTGATGTTGCTGGGACGGCTCGCCCCCAACCGCAGAACGAGGTCCCCGTGACGGAGAGCCCTCATCCTGCTGAGCGCGTGAACGAGTGTTTGGCCCTGTCATTCTGAGGTGACAAGGAGAGTTAGGGAAAAGGGCTAGGATACTTACTTTTTAGGGGAAAACCAAATTAAAGACACAAACATTTTATACGAACTTATTCATGCAGGAGGGTAAATGAGGCACAAGAACTCAAAGTCAAATAGGGTACAAAAGCACTAAGGCCAGTACAAAATCCAATACTTAACTCGCAGAGTTTAAGAGTGATAACATCAAAGAGGCCCGTAGGCGAATGGTAACTGCCCGAACTTAAGTCCTTGCAAAAGAAACACCTCCGGATCAACAACTACTAATCGACAGTACAAATAGAAAGATACATACTCGCTGGACCCACGTAAGGGCAGCGAGCGCACTATTCTAACACCCTATCTATTTTCACGATCGAAATTTACCGGGAACTCATCCAGAAGGTGATACCCAGGAGATCCCGTATCATCAGGGTCATGTGGATTGGTGAGGCGTAAAGGGGATCCTACGATGTGTCCCTCCGCAGTTGCCGACCTTTGAGTGCGGAAAACCCACCGACATGCGAGCTCGACGCCGTTGTTCCCGATTGAGAACTTGTCCTCCAATTTCGTGGAGACAGATCTGTGATGGCGCAGAGGCATAGGGGAGATTTCGTTTCCCCATAAAGTACATGTCGGGCTACAAGTCCCATAATGCATAGGGGTTGTAGATGCTCTGAGCTACAAGAAGACGACGCGCCTCCCAAAGCTCATGAATGACGACGGCAAGATCCGGTCCGTGATGCGAACCAACCTTGCGAAGTTGTCGAACATGGGGATCCTCCCGTCATCAATCCCAAAAGGTGTTCACCTCCACGCCATGTGCTTGCATAGGGAAGTGGTCGATGGTGGTGAGACAACTCCGTTAAGTCATAACGAAGGCGACTCATGGCCATACGGGCCACCTCTTGTAAAGCCATGGCCTCATAAGTCCCATGTGCCTGAAAGCGGTACGGAATACTTCCCGTAACTTGTCTTGCAACGATATGGATCACAGCCCGGTAGTCTTCCATCCCGGGACCTAGGTCTCGACGGTAGATGAAGTATACGGGTTGGTATGTGAAGTTTGCCCTCCACATCATATCTCAAGAAGTCTTTGGTATCCATCCACATCTTCACTTGAGTCTCTCGACTGAGACATCGATGTCCCATCTAAAGACAAGAATAACCTGTAAGTTAGTTTTGCAAATCAAATGAGAGTAAGGTGAGGATGAAGCTAAGATGGATGAGGAATAAAAGAGATTATTACTTATCTTTATGAAATAATTTGATGGTCAAAAATATTTTGACTTAAAGAGGCTTACTAATACTAACGCCCATGCTATTTCTAACCTACAGTCAGTATGGCTCTGATACCAACGCTGTGAGGACCCCCGGGTTATCTCCCTAAGACCGAGACTAAGCATGGTCTTAAGGACATAACTCTAGGCCTCAAGAAAATGGATTCCAACTTAACTACATATAAGTGAGAGGTTCAACCAAAACTAGAGCCTCGGCGATCATGCGTCTGCTCCACTGCAAGCACTACATGATTGTCGGTTCTCTAACCACTCAAACACGACACTTAAAGAGTTAAATGGGAATCCACGAACAGCGAGTACAAGATCATATTGGCTCCCAAGATCAGCGACCAATATGCTCATACTCTTCATACAACGTTGATCACATCCATACAACATTCATACATTAATTGTTCAAAAGACGTACGATATAGTTGTTAAAATCTGCAACTATTACATTACGGCCGACCGGCCAAATTCAAATAAAAGTGATAAATAACAGCGAAGCGAAATAATTAAACCAAAAGTCCAGCAAGGTATGCCCATAACCCAAGGCAACCGATCGGAGTTAGAAGATAGCACTACTCGCCGTTGTCGCCTAAATCGGCATCGACGAGCTCATCGAGCTCGATATCGACCTCACCAAAAGAAAACAAAAGGCCACCAACATCCGGCTGAGTACAAGTGCACTCGCAAGTCTTACACAAATAAAAAGTAGTATGCTAGAGGTTGTTCCAAAGGATGGCTCATATTGGCTTAGTTTTGCAAAAGAGACACAACAATTAACAACCTACACGTACTAGTTTCCAAGTGCCCATTTATAAATCAGATTTGAAGTAGAAGTAAAGCTCATGAATAAATAATAACATGAATCACAAATGAATCATAAAAGTGTCAAAGTGGCGGTCCACTTTGATACAACAACAAGTACACAATTTAACAAAGTGGCGGTCCACTTTGCTACAACACAAGCATGAATATCCCATTCATGACAATCCCAAGTTTTTCCACAAAACAAATATGTCAAAGTCTAACAATAGTAACTCCCGAACTCAAGCGCTTGTCCATAACCTAGGACGAGGCTATTCGAATAGATTTATACCCTGCAGGTGTACTACTTTACCCACACGACTTGATTAGCCCGTTGAGCCTCCAGATGCCTCCGAAAATAGCATACTTCCTATGGTATGCCGGCCGGGTAAATCAAGATATGGTCATTTTTAGCAAGAAAATTTCATTATGCTAAGTCCCTCAACCTTGGGCTTCTAGGCGACATAAGACGTTACGGTCTATATGCCCTATCTACCAAAGGAACATAGGGTTTAACGCCCTATGGCCTCACAAAACCACCGTGGGGCTCAACACAACAAAACCTTCCCCTACTTAACCATACGGCTCCCACCCCGCATGTGGTAGCACGAATGTACTTGAATCAACGACGTTACTAAAGTTCGGTCCTTGTTGGTCTAGACAAGACAATCCACATACCCAATCTCGCACGAAGGCACCTTCACTAGCATCCACTTGTCCGCACCCAAATCTCATTTTAAATAACAAAATTTTAACTTGTGAAACAGATACGAAGATCTGAAATAAACCAAAAAGTTATAAAGTTTATATGTCCCATGACTGTCAAGTTATTCCCGCCAATCAAACTATCGTTCTAGACTTGCATGGCTAAGCAACACATACCACGTAAGTCACACAACTTATCCTAAACATTTCAGTAATGGAGTAATTCAAGGATAACCACAATGACAAAACAATAGGGTGTATCTAACTATTCCACACAAAAATAGCGACATTAATAAAATAGCATGCAAGCAAATATCATTGCACTAACTTAACAAAACGGGATCAAATATGATGCAAAAGAAAGTTCAAATGATGCTTGCCTTGCTGGTATGCTAGCTGCTGTCCTCAGTAGCGTATAAGTCAATATCGATGGCTTCGGATCTATTTAAGTATAATACCGAATAAACATCGAGAAATACTCAAAAATTCAAAGTGCTCAAAAATGCATGATTTTTCTACAGTAGCTAAGTCATGATTTTAGATGAATTTAGGTGGAAGATTCACTTCAATTGGATTTAGCACGTGAAAGTTATAAGGGTTCGAAGTTCTGTTTTCAGAAAAATCCATTTTAATTTGAATCATTCGCTCATTGTATTTAAATATTTGAGCAAAATTTGTAGAGTAGTAGTGAGTATAATGATTACATGGATAAATTGACAATATTATTACAAGTCCAGAACAGTTGAGTTTGACTCAATTTGAGTTTTCAATATTTAGTTATGAATTTATAAAGTTATTAACATTTTTCTTTGTAAAAATAAAGATGATAATAGCTCATTTTCCAATTTAATGTTCTCTGTTACAGAGACATACTTGAAACCAATTTTAATATTAAGTTCATCTAAAATGAAAAATACCAGAAGTGGTTTCATCCATTTTAGAGTTGAAATGAATTAGTTATGATTTTCAAAGTTAAATACATTTCTTAGTTTGTAAATAATTACATTCTGATTTTCTTAAATGATTAATACTTTTCTTACCGAAGCGCTACCTAGCCGCAGCCACTGACATGTGGGGCCGGTAACAGTGTCATTTCTCATTTACCCCCGGGGATTTAATTTCCGACTGACAAGTGGGGCCCGTATGTAAGCGAGCCTCACTTACAAAGACAAAGGCATGGACCACGAGTTCATGACCGCTCACAAAGACAAGAATGTGCGCTTAAGTGGCTAGGCCCACTTGTCAGCCGCTGCTTATCTCCTCAGGTTTCTGTTACTGGGGCCCGCATGTCATAGACTCATATACTCGCTTAAGACACCATTAAGAACAGTAATTGCAGATTAAGGCCTAATGACGGAGCTACAGTTGTCGGACGCGTCCGACAACGCGCCCGTCGATTGCCGGCGGCTCGCCGGCGCTTCACTACCACGGCGATGCTGGCTAAGCGCACATACTGCGCAATAGCCTTGCGCAACTTTGGGTGGTGGTGGCGATGCTCGAGGTGGCTGGCTTGCGCTGGCTCGTCGGAGAGGAGCGGCGGGGTACAATACGGCAAACATGTAGCAGCCAGGTAGTGCTCCGCAGCGGTTCAAAAGCGGGTGCCTGAGCATCTAGGGACTACTGGAGAGCTACCTGAGAGTTGGAGAGAAGAGTGGATGACCGGAGCTGGCTTGGCGACGGTGAGGTCTATGGCGCGATGCGGTTCAACGGGGAGGAGACACCCTGAGCAACAAGGAAGACAATGAAGCTTCGGGATAGCTCAAAGATCGATAGGGTGTGCCCTGGTAGCAAAGAATTGACTAATGCCTTACCGGATCAAAGTGGGAGACGAAAAGTTTGGATTTCGGCCGATTTGGTTCAACTCTCAATTACACGGTCTCCTGGCATGCATTGCAAAAATTAGTTGAGGGGAACTCATCCCTGAGCTAAAAGACATGATATGACGCGCAAAAGTTAGCAAGTAGCTCACCGGAGGCAAAGATAGAACAGCGGTGTCTTCGGATGCAAGCTCTGGGCGCGAACCGGAGCCGAGGAAGACACGATCGCGTTAAGGAGCTACAAGCGAAACCAACACGGGGCTTAGTCAAAATGGAACCAAAGAACTAAGAGAAAGCTCAAGGCCCAGAGACGAAGTTTACCCAAGAACGGAGCTCACACGAGCTTCTCCTTCCTCCGTGCCGAGAGGAAGAATGGTCAGCGTAGGGGCACGGGGAGTTTAATCGGAACCAAGGGACTAACAGAGGCGGCGTGAGCTAGTGAAGCTTGGGGATTGGTCGTAGGGCGGTGCGGTCACGGCCGACGGAGCTTCGCAGAGCATGGCGGGCGCGGTGGCGCTTGGCTTCGCGCGAGCGCCAACAGAGGAGAAGACAGTCCGACAGTGGGACCAATGCGGCGGCGAGAGAAGAAACGGAACGAGCGGCGCGCGCTGAGGAAATCACCGCTGGCTCTTGATCGGAGGGTCAAGACCGAGAGGGTTTGTTGGGACGGCTCGCCAAGTGGCTCGGTCGGACCATCAGGCAATGGGTTTGAGCCCGCGAACAAGGCTCTAATTGACCAGATTTGAATTTTAAACCTCCTAGTTTGACCAGCTCCAAAATATAACAATAAAATTTATAAAATGTGAAATAATTCTGAGGGGTTCCTGGGTGACCTAGTACCCATAAAAATTATAATATCATACTGTTTATGATATACTTTGTGTTTTATAAATTCAAACTTAAGCTATGTTGTTTGGTAGTGTTTGAATTTTATCGGTTCAAACTCTTCCCAAAAATTTGGGAAAATTATATTAATTCATGATAAGTAATGTAGTATTTGAATAAATTAATTCCAGGGGAACTTCAATAGCATTTGTTTTGGTTTTTCATTTGTAGTTCCAATTATAGTATAAGTTTAATTCCTTTCACAAATTTTCCAAATGAAATATTTAATATAAATGTTGGAAATCATGATGCATGCTAATGAATATGCATAATAATCCTCTTTATTAATTTGGGGATGTGACATTTGTGGTGCCACTAATTGCAAAGTTAGTTTTTTCCCGTCTATGTTTTGTACTATTAATAATGTAATCATGTCATTTTTAGGTATGGCGTTCACAGATGAGGCAATAAATGATGAGCTGAAATCTATACAAAGCTCAATTGGAAATACACCAAATATTATGATAGTAACATGTCATTTTCAACCAAACTACAGTCCAACAGTCCATGGACTAAAACAAATTCCAAATGCTGCCAAAAAGATGTGTTCCAACACATAAAATAAAATGATATGTGATGACAAACAATACCTTAAAATGTCCAC
Organism: Hsuehochloa calcarea; assembly: GCA_036346395.1. Lineage (NCBI taxonomy): Eukaryota > Viridiplantae > Streptophyta > Magnoliopsida > Poales > Poaceae > Hsuehochloa > Hsuehochloa calcarea. The sequence continues at coordinate 12,479,687 of CM070603.1, forward strand.
TCACAAGCACTATATCCTTCCATTGCTTCTCTTACATATTGAATCACAAGAAAGAGGTTCATATTATTGGAAGGTACAACTACTGCTTAAACTCAAAGTAAAATACTCCAATAATTATCAATTTACCTTCATCATCATTAAATCCAATAAATCAATCTTTGCTGCAGATTAGAGCCTCAAGGCTTTTAGGGGATAATGAAGTCCTATTTTATCCAATAAGTGTGCTAGCATCACTGAACATTGATTCAGAGGACACCATACTGGCAAGAATTGCTAGAAAATCTCTATCCATCAATGACAATATTGGGTAGACATCTTTGTTTCTCTTCCACCAACCCAAAACATCAAAATTCTCATCGGAGTTTAGGGGGCCCTAGGATCTTGTAAGTATGTGTCCAATTCAGATTGTTGTGCACGTGCTTCTAGATTTTGTGAACTGAACTGAGCGAAGACAAATTCTATCCGTCGTTTACCAAAAAATGCACCTCCTGAAGAACTAGACTCACTAGCAACCATATGTTCATCAGATTGTACAAATGTAGGCAAGGTGCGGCTCCTCACAATTTTCTCATACTCTGAATAATACTTACCTACAAAAGTACGCAACTTCCTCATCTTTTCCTCAACGTCTTGTTCAATAGTATGAAAATAAAACCTAAGAAAGTCAAATTTCTACGAAGGGTCCAACATGGCTGCTATAAGAAGCAGAACATTTGGCAGACCAATACTTCTCAAACTTGACATACATAACACGTGCCATCTCCTTTAGAAGCTCATCTTGATTCCACCTTTCATCAAGTAAAACATCTTGAATCACCAACACTAATTTCAAAAAGAGGTGTGTTGTGGGGTGTCGATCTGCTAAAAATGTCTTTGTGGCATCACTAAGTCCTACAAAAACCCATGAAGGGCTTGAGCCTTTGCCCAATCTCACTCAGTTAGAGTTTCATGGTATTGCTCAGCAGCATATCTATTGAGAGCAATTTTATACTCCAAAGCCTCATGGATTATGTCATATGTTGCGTTCCATCTATAAGGTCCAATCTCTCAACGACTGAATTAAAGATCTACATTCGTGATGGTCAGGATGTGACTATTTTAACAATGTCCCGCACTCTCCCAATTGCATGAACAACCACGTTTAGTCCATCTTGAACCATTATATTCAGCACATGAGCAGTGCACCTTACATGGCAATCCCCAGCTCTAAGAAACATTTCAGCACCCAACGTGTTGTGCAAATCCTTTGCAGCTTTGTGATTAACACTTGTGTTATCCAATGTTAATGTAAATAGCTTGCTGATTAAGTCCCACCCTACTAAACAAGAGGTAATTGCATCATCCTTGTCAATATAGTGCGCTATAACACATAGATACCCTAGGTTTTGGTTTGATGTCCAGAGATATGCAGTCAAATCGACATGGGAGAACAATTTTTTTGACACTATCATGCAACCGTTTCTTCTTCTCTTCATATAGTGCAAGACAGTCTGAACGAATAGTTTGCATACCAACTACTTTGAAAGATGGATGGAGGTAATTCAGTAACTTCTTCCAATAAGGATCATCAGCTTTTCGAAATAGAATCTTCGAGTTAATGAAAAACTTGGCAATTAGTACGTGACACACTTGAGGGTCAAAGAGAGACTGATCCCCATCCATGGCCTGTCTCTTGCAACTCACCAGAAATATCTCCTTATCTTCATGTGGAATATTACAACAATGAAATCCTATATGCCTATTCAGATGATTATTGCCTTGCCCAGGTTCACAAGACAATTTCATCTTACAATACTTACAGACTGCCTTTTCTTTCCCATCTATAATTTCTGACTCAGCGCATTCCCATACTTTACCCTTTTCTTTGATGTGCGACTTGGCAGATCACTCGAGAGAAGGTCACGACTATCCAATAAAATTTCTGACATGGATGCAGTCCTCTCCATTATAAATAAATTACCTAATACACATGATCATAAATAACATTACATACCCACTGTATTTTTTGTGTGTGTCAATAACTTGATTTTACAGCTTCACTTTTTAAACACTATAACAACTTTACAAGAAGTGGATTTGTGTGTGTCAAGGAGTATATTTCAGATCTTACTACTCGGCAAATAGCAAAATGCAATGAACCTAGCAGTAACTAGTGGCTGATAAGCATCAACCTTGTAACTAATGCCAGACACAACTCTACTGAAAACCCTTTTGTAAGTAAGCAAATGGATCTGTATGCAGGTTGATTCCATCAAAACCATGAAACCATAATGAAAAATACAATATATATGACCAAACATAAAAAATGAGGTAAAGCTGAGTATAATAAAGTAATAATATACCAAGCAATTGTCAAGTCTACACATGTGCTACTAACAATGTGACACAAAGAAAGGGGCATGATAGGGAAATTATAGTAGTAGGGCGTCAAAAGATACGGAAGTTGAATGTGTTCTATGTTAAGATAGTTCAGTAAATTAGTTTATTATACTACTAAAATGACGAGGCAAAATAGAATATAAAAGTATTGGCACTTGGTTCTTTTATTAATAGGAGCTTTCTTGACTAAGATCTGAAGTATAGGATGGGTCACATAATTTTCAAGATGTAAGTGGGAGAGCAAAAGTTGTAGTTTTGCAGGAAATTTTGATCCCCTTGTTTGAAAAAGTTGAACGTTTCCATTAACTAATGTTTCAAGGAAGATGTTGCAGATATCTCAAAGGTGGACTAGGATGATACAAACCAGCAGTATGGTATGGAGGCAATGATCGTAATTTTTGTTTAATAAATATCAAGGAAAGAGAAGCCTTTTGGCTGAAGATAAGGAGTCCTTTAGAGTATAAACCTTCAGATGGCCGGTAAGATAAAATACAACAATTACTAAGGTTGGCTTGGCTAACACAATCATAGACACACATTCCATATTAACAAGACTACTCCATCTATACTCTTTCGGGCCTCAATATGTTTGGGGCCCTCAATCACATGGCACACAATAGTGAAATTAAAATACTAAAGGCTAGGCCAATTGCATTGCTTGTTGTAAATTTACCTGGAAAACTCAAAGCAAGACCCAGTGTAGCAGCCTGCAACTCCTGCATTGATAACGGGAAACAAAGGATTAACAAGTCAATGATCATCCTTGCCATTTCATTACATCTTGAAGGATTAGAAAAAAGAACAACAAATATATAGAGCAAGAAGACGAAATTCTCAACATGATTAGTGTGATGGTATGAATACATTTATCGCAAAAGAAATGAACATGGATATCTGTCGACGATCAAATCGTCGATCTTATGAAAATATAGAAATAGAGGAAACGATGCGTATCTCCTGGAAGAGAATGGGGTCGCTCTTTATTACTATGAACTGGCTATTTACAAGGAATGCCTACGATTAGGCAAAGGATTAATCCTAGTTACACTGAGTATGATGTTGGCTATGCCACTGAAATAGATCAAAAGTATGAATCTAATGCCAATAGCCTGTTGTCTTTTTCTTTCCCGCTTTCTCCTTTTGCCTCCCACTTTGATCCTTCCATGCTTCATCTTTAAATAGCTTCCGAAGTGGTGACAGTTGTTTCTGGAGAAGACGCCTATGCGAAGCATTGCATCAGGTCAGAAAGAGGTGGCAGTTGATTAAAGTATCAACTGCTGTACGGTTAGATATCGATGAGACATTCAACCATTAGTCAGTGTCTTAGGATTATGTAACGTCGCGTGGTATGGAGTATACAACACGTGTTCCATTCATCACACGGTAAATGATATACCTGGATTTGGATCCAGATATCAGTTCATAACTTTACGAGCGGTTAATTGGTCTGGGACTAGGCACGGGACCTTTTTCGACCAGAGTATTTACTATGTAATCTTTGAAATCCTTACGAACTAGTGAGGTCATTAGCCTTAGGGGTTACGACCATGAAGACGTATGGTCTCTCTTTATGTATTAAAGTAATACATAGGGGTTTTAATCCTCGTCAGTTGGCCCCCGAACTTTAAATGAATTGGTTGTGTGAACACTTTCTTCTGACGAAATCATATCGGACAGACCCCCCATTAAATATCGTGACATTCGAAGTGGTCTATATTCATTTTAAAGTTGAGAAACTTCCTTGGGACTAGAGAAGTTTTTCTGTCTGTTGGTTAAAAAGATTTTGTCCTTTGGACTTCTCTTAACTCCCGGATGCGGTTAGAGAATTGCAACTATAAAAACCCCTTAGCACTGGGTATTAGGGTTTTTATGCCTTCTGTTTCCTCTTTATTTTCCAAAAGGAAAAATTGCCTCCGACCACCTATGACTTCTTCATCCAAAAGAATCTGCCATGTTGGATCTCATCATCAACTGGTCGATTTCTGATTTGAGTGAGAAGAAGCTAGAAAGTCTTGAGAAGATTGGGTTGCTACCCGATAGGAATCTAATTTCTTGGAGATCAGCTATCGGGGAGCATTCTCCGAGCGGTGAAGACGGAGAAATTTCTATTTTCCTCGCATACATCGAATGTTGTTTTAGGCTCCCAGTTCACTCCTTTCTTTCCCATGTTTTGGAGTATTATGGAGTGGTACTGGTTAATTTGGCCCCCAATGCCATCGCCAACCTTAGTATCTTCGTCTACCTCTGTGAAGCGTACTTGGGGATTTCTACATCTCTGGAACTTGTCAAGTACTACTACAGAATGACGAATACGAAGAAGACTACCGGTACACCCGGAGAGTGCACCTTGCACCTCCACGACGGAAAAGCTGATGAGTACATTCCCATGTACTAAGAATCTTCGTGGTTGTCATGGAAGAAAAGTTGGTTTTATATGAAGATCACGCAGCAAGACAGCCTTTACTACAGCGGTAGAAAGACGGTCGAGAATCCGCGATGGCGCTCCTCCTCAAAGAAGGAGGGAAAAGTAGGGAGATGGGTTGAAGCCATCCAACTCCTTAATGTCAGGGGTTTAATCTCCTGGCATGTGGTGAGGGACTTTTCCATACGCCGGATTTGTCCCTTGAAGGCCAGAGCTCATGTGATGCTCTGGATATTGGTCGTGATGATACGACCAAAGACTCCAGGGAAGGTAAATTCTAAAGAACTCCCACCAGTTTGCTTTACTAGTTGATTACTTTCATAATCCTAAAATCTCTCATTTATTATTACAGCTTTATCTACTGATGAAATCAGAAGCCGGATCAAGATGATCTGCGCCAAAGAGCCTAGTGAAAAGGCCGGCTTCCCCCTAATCTTAGCGGTCATTACCGCAGAAGAGAGGGCCGAGAGACTCAGGGTAAAAATATCAACTACTTTTCATCTTTCCAATATTTTCCTATTGGTTTTACCTAAAATCCTCTTTGGTATGTAGTTGGTCGGGTTGCGGATCAATAAGAACACTGAAACTTGTGAGCCTATTGATGATCCGACCATTCCTACGATCACTCAAGATAGTGGTCTCGTAGAGGTAGGTAGCCGAAAAATATTTATTGTCAGATGAAGCATGTTCATCGCCTACCTAACTTTGTTTGTTGACCTGAATTCTCTCTCTTCATTTTGTGTAGATCTTCTGGTGTTTCGGTCGTTTTCGACTAGAATATACCAGAAGATCAAGTGGTCAAATAAGTCCTCGACCAAAACTTCCCTCAGGTTAGAGTTCCTGAGGAGAAAGTGGTCGAGGAAGCCCCTGAGCAGGCGTCAGGGCCAGAACTTGTTTCGGATCATATGGTGATCATAACTCCGTCGACGGAGGTAGAAATCCCAAAAGATCATCAACAGGTTCCGACTCTTGTAGGTAATTCATCGGAAACTAACAAGTTCCCTTTATCCCCTCGATTTATCGAGGATAAGGAGCTTGATGCCGTTTGGGAGCAAATATCGAACCGTCAAGTCAAGACGAGCCCCGATAAGATTTTTGCTGAATATAATGGCGTAGCAATTCGAGTAAGTATCCACAACCATCTCCCTAGTTTCTCTTAAAGTTTATAGAAAACTTAAAGAAGAATACTATCTATGTAGTATATGGTCGAGAACTTTGCTGTGGTCAGAGGGCTGACCGAGTGAATAAATACTCTTTAGCAAAAACACTCTGAATTAGTATATGGTCGAGAACTTTGCTGTGGTCAGAGGGCTGACCGAGACTTTCTACTTAACTTGTTTTCTTCTTCGTGATTCTATTCTTCTTCTATTAATTATTCTTCGTTATCATATTTGATAGATTTGGAGAAAATAAAAGAAGAAGTTGTGGCTAACGAAGCCAAAATAACAAAGCTTGAAGAAGAATGCCAAGTTAAAGATCGATCGATTGCATTTATGACGACTCGGCACAAAAAAGTTTTGGAAACTTGTGAAAAGAAGATTGAAGGCAAATAGTCGTAAACTTGACTTAGTATTTTGTCTCTTCTAATCATTCTTTCTTAACACTTGTTTTGCTTATCTAGAACAAAATCAAGCGCTTACTAGAGCGAAAAAGGCTCTAGAATTTGAGCAAGACAAGGAGGCAGCTCTTGTGTGTAATCTTGATCAAAAGATTACTTCACTTAATAAGATGATCTTCGATATGGGATCATGATTGGGCTTGCCTACCTTGAGACATCCAATGGAGAAGATGAACTACCTGGGACAACTTCTGGAGGATCTCAATAGCTTTCTCAAAACTACTAGAGAAAATTACTCCCACTCAATGAAGGAATCTATAACGAGCGGAGTTAGTTTTGCTTTGGCAAAACTGAAGGCTTCCGACCCCTCTACTAATCTTCAAGCCGTTGAAGAAGATTTCAACTACTTGGTTGAAGTGGCGACCAAGTTTCTCAAGGAAGTAAGGCCTCTTGGAGATAAGGTTGCAAAAGAAATGGAGGTCAGATCTCCGTCAAACAGTGATTAAGCCGGGAGATCTCTAGAAGTAGGAAATTGTAATATAAGAATTATGAAAAATATAAAACTTACCTTTCCTTCATCAATGAAGTCTTTTGTTTATCCGGTTGACTTATGAAATGTTCATATATTACCTAGTCCCCGACTATTTTATAGTAGAAGAACTTTACTATATAAGTAGTAGGCCAAGAATATGAACTTAAGTCTCAGCCATTGTTTGAAAGTATGTACTGATTGTTTGAAAAACTGATCGTAGTAATGCTAGGAAATCGTTTTGGTCGGGACCAGTGTCTGGTTTCGACTAGTTGTAAATCTGTTTATCATAATCAAAATACCTACTAAAGCAATATATGGTCGGAAGAAAAAGACTTTCTTTGATGAGATATAAAATATGCAAAAAAAGAGAGTATGCATGAAATGATAAGTGGTTTTATTTATATGTAGTAACCAACACTGGTCAGAAGGACTGCTAAGAAATAAAGATATAAAACATATTTCGCAATACGTGCTCATGCTCTAGTCCGACTGGTAGCGAGGATCGTAGGAAAGGGACCGTCGGTAGGAAGCTCCTTCCAGTGGGCTAAATCACGTGCGAAGAAGGTGAGACTTCAACTAGGAGGTTTTTTGTGTCCCGACCAGTGGCCAAACGAGAGTAGAACAGAATTTTGAAATGAATAAGTATAATCTTCAGAATCTTAAGCATGTGAATCGCTAGACGACTAGAGTATAGGTACAGACATATAAACAACATCACTCGTCGTGAGAAATTAAAGGAATGACTAATCTTTATTAAAAATAATGGAAATAAAATAAAGTTTAAACAAAGATCTTATGCAATTTATTAATGTTCCAAGAATTAGACAAAACACTTCCATCAGACATGGCTAATCATACCGAGCCTAGTCGGGTAACTTCGACCACAGTGTATGGACCTTCCCACTTGGAAGAAAGCTTGTTGCGATTTGCTTGGTTCTGAATTTTTTTGAGAACCAGATCTCCTACAGCTAGGATGCGGGGTCGCGCCTTACGACTGTGGTACCTTTGCATGGCTTGTTGATAGATTGTCGATCGTATTAAGGCTTGGTTTCATTGTTCTTCAAGGAAATTGATATCACCAAGTCGTCGTTTATCTTGATCGTTTACATTGAAACAATCGGTTCGAGCAGAGCCAAGTTTTAGTTCCGGAGGAATCATGGCTTCAGCACCATAAAACAAGAAGAATGGTGTTTCACCGGTCGAACGACTAGTCGTGGTTTGAACAGCCCATAGAACAGAAGGAAGTTCTTGAACGCAAGCTCCTGGCCGTTTTATCAACTGGTCAAATACTCGGCGTTTGATCTCTTGCATTATGATTCCATTGGCACGCTCAACTGCTCTATTGATATGTGTGTGAGCAACAGAAGCGAAATGGACTTTGATACCAAGTTCATCGCAGAATTTCTGGAAATTACCGCTTGAAAACTGGGTACCATTGTCTGTGATTATACGACTGGGTACACCAAATCGTGTGATCACATTTCTTATTAGAAATCTCTTAGTGGCCTCAGTTGTAGTTTTAACACCTGGCTCGGCCTCGATCCATTTTGTAAACGTGTCAATCATGACGAAAAGGAATTCGAAGCCCCCGTGTGCTGTTGGGAAAGGTCCCAGAATGTCTATTCCCTAGGTTGCAAAAGGCCAAGAAAGAAGAATTATTTGCAAAGATTATGCTAGTTGATGTACTTGTCGGCTATAAAACTGACATTGTACGCACTTCATCATGAGCTCTTTTGCATCATGAAAGACAGTTGGCCAGTAGTATCCTTGCTTGAAGGCTTTACCAACCAGTGTTCTGTAGGAATGATGTGCTCCACAGAATCCTACATGAATTTTGGTTAGCAGCTTACTGCCATCCAATTGAGATATGCATCTCATCAACACTCCGTGAGATCCTTGCTTATACAAGGTACGTTCAATTAGAGTGTATGATTTGGCTTTTTGAGCTATACGATTAGCCTCTACATCATCTTCTAGAATTATATCATGCTGAATATAATTGTAGATCGATGTCATCCAATCTCTACCCTGATCGTCACCGATCTGTGGAACATCTATGTTATCAGAATCGATTTGTACGACCTGATTGGAAGCATTTATGCCCTCGGAATCCTCGACCACCGAGGGTGAATCGAGTTGCTCGAGAAAAACTCCAGGCGGGACGGTGGACCTGGTGGAGGCCATCCGTGCCAACTGGTCTACCAGAAAGTTTTTCTTTCTAGAAATATGTTGGATCTGGAAACCGAAAAAGTGCTTTTCGAGTTTCTGTACTTCCGCCAAATAAGATGGCATCTTGGTACTTGAGCATTGATACTCTTTCTCCACTTGATTTGCTACTAGTTGAGAATCGTCTTTCACTAGTAATTTGCGAATCTTGAGCGAACGAGCTACTCGAAATCCTGCCAGTAAACCTTCATATTCTACTACATTGTTCGAGCAGAAAAGTTAAACTAGATAGCGTACTTGATGTGTTCGCTAGTAGGGGATATCAAGATGACTCTAGCCCCCGATCCTTTGAGCATCAAGGAACCGTTAAAGTACATTGTCCACTCACCGTGGTGTTCATACTCGGGTTCTTGCTTGGGTTCAGGGTTTGTCGATTCGTCAACGAATTCTGCTATTGCTTGAGATTTTATTACTATTCGTGAGATGAAATGGAGGTCGAACGTCCCTAGTTCAACTGCCCATTTTGCTATTTGTCCCGACGATTCCCTATTTCCAAGGACTTCACCAAGGGGATATCCGGTAGGTACAACCACTTTGTAGGCCTGAAAGTAATGCCTTAGTTTCCTTGAAGCCATAAGGAGACCATAGAGCAGCTTTTGCACCTGTGGGTATCTTTCCTTTAGTCTATGTAAGACTTGCTTACGTAATATACTAGTCGTTGGATGTTTTAAGGTTCTACGACCAGTACACCGCTGACAGCTTGTGGCATTGCAGCCACATAAATCAGTAATGGTTCTTTCGGTCTTGGAGAGACTATGACCGGGGTACTCGTAAGGTACTCTTTAAGTTTTTCAAAGGCATCGTTTGCTTCCTTAGTCCATTCGAAACTTCCATGCTTTCAAAGAATTTTAAAGAAATGTAGTCCTTTTTCATCTAGCCTTGCTATGAAACGACTTAGAGCTGCCATACAACCGATTAGTTTTTGGACTTCTTTCTTTGTGGTCGGAGAGCGCATCTGGTCGATGGCCGATATTTTCGCTGGATTTGCTTCGATACCTCTAGCCGAAACTAGGAAACCGAAAAGTTTTCCAGTGGAAACTCCGAACACATATTTTTTCGAATTTAACTTGAGGTTATGTCTTCTCAAGTTATTGAAAGTCTCTTGTAAGTCGAGAATGTGATCGCCAACGTTGATGCTCTTCACAACCAAATCATCAACATAGGCTTCTAGATTTCGACCAATCTGTGGACTAAAGGTTTTCTGCATCAATCTTTGAAAAGTCGCACCAGCATTTTTGAGACCAAAAGGTATCTTAACATAGCAGTAAGTGCCATATAGAGTGATGAAGTAAGTTTTCTCCTCATCTTCTTTACTCATACTAGTGTAGTGGTACCCTGAATACATATCTAAAAAACTTAATAACTTACACCCGGAGGTAGAGTCTACAAGTTGGTCAATGCGAGGAAGGGGAAAATCATCTTTCGGACAAGCTTTATTATGATCTGTGAAATCAATACACATTCGCCACTTCCTATTACTCTTTCTAACCATTACTGGGTAAGCGAGCCACTGAGGGTGGTTGACTTTACGAATAAACCCAGCCTTAAGGAGCATGTCAATCTCCGACTGGATTCCTTCCTTTCGGTCGGGTGCAAAATGACTTAGTTTCTGCTTGACTGGTTTTTTGTCAGGTTGGAGAGCTAGCATGTGCTCGATCGCCTCTTTGGGGACTCCGGGCATGTCGGACGCCTGCTAGGCGAATACGTCTTGGTTTGCTTAGAGGAAGGAAAGGAGCGACTCTTCCTATTTGAGGTTGAGCCCTTCTCCGACCAGCACCTTTGGTATAAACACGTTAGTGTTTCCTGATCCATGTGGTGACTTGGCGTTTTCCAGAGAAATACCTTTGTCGAGTGGTACCTCCTTTGTCTGGTTGGATAGTTTTGGTGTCATTTTTGGTTTAGAGTGCTTGACCTGCATTGTAGATCAGTCAGTTTTTTTGGTTGGGAGTTCATCGACCAGTTCAAAGGACTTTCGATCACATGCATAAGCCATTTTTGATCTCCTCGAATCATGATGACTCCTTTTGGCCCTGGCATTTTTAGACTATGATAACCGTAATGCGTGGCTATCAGAAACTTTCCTAGGGCTGGACGACCAAGGTTTCCATTATATGCGATTTCGAAATAGACCACGTCAAATGAAACCTTCTCTGTTCGGAAGTTGTCAGGCCTTCTGAACGTAACCGATAAGGACACCTGCCCTATCGGTTTTGCGGTAGAGCTAGGGACTATGCTGTGGAAAGCATACTTCACTGGTTTTACCTTAGATCTGGGAATTTGCATTTCCTCTAATGCCCCCGCAAATAAAATATTTAAAGAACTACCTCCATCTATTAAGACTCGATTAACTTTGCAATTGTTAATAGTAGTTTCAACTATAATAGGGAACCTATCTGGTCGAGCCGACAGGATGGGGCAGTCTTCTTTGCTGAAGGAGATTACTGTTTTTGAGCACCTTGACAGCTTGATGGCGATCGGGGACTCTGCAAGGTTGACTTCTCGCTCCACGGCCTTCAAGTGACGTTGTGAATCATACGAGGAGGATCCTCTAAAAATAATGTCGGTCGTATGTTGAGGCTCCTGGTATTCCATCTCGTCGTCGCCATCCTTATCCTTATTGGAACTTGCTTCCCCGAGTTCTTGTATCGAGGGGAGTGAGCCTTTACCTGCATAGTAATCCTCTAATTTTTTTGCCAGACTCGACAGGTGCGCAAGTCATGCCCTGCCTGCTAGTGAAGTGGACACCACTTCTTATTCTTTTTATATCCATCAGTCGGAACTTTTGCTCTTCCTCGACCGGTGTAATCTTTCTTACCCTTGGTAAACTTATCAGGATCCGCAAGAACTTCTTTATCATTGGGCTTGCGGTGTTTCTTATTCTTGAGAGCCTTCTTGTGTTTCTTTTCTGACTTTTTCAAGCCAGATCGAGGGGTTTTATGCTTCCGATCAATGGCCTTGCTCCACTCAACCGCTTCGCTAGCGACTGCATATCTGTCGGCCATGTCGAAAAGCTCGACAGTCGTCTATGGAGGATTCATAGTGATGTCCTCCGTAAACCATCGATTCCTTAGAACTGCCTTGAAAGCTTGAATAATAGAAGATTCCGCGACCTCTGGTATCGAATTATGAATCTGGCTAAACCTTTTGATGTATTGACGAAGAGTTTCATTAGGTTCTTGCCGGATTCAATGAAGGTCATCCTCCTTTCCAGGGCGGTCGTACGTACCCTGAAAATTTACAATAAGGAGGTCGCAAAGTTGCTCCCAAGTATAGATTGACCCAACCGTTGGTTGAGCAAGCATGATTGGGCAGACCCTTCAAGTACCATAGGTAGATAGTTTGCCATCACATTTTCGTCACCACCAGTAGCTCTAATGGCGGTGGTATAGATTTGGAGAAATTCTAACGGGTTCTGGGTCCCATTGAACTTATCCATGTTGGCTGGTCGGAACCTGTGAAGCCAACGCACAGCTTGGAGCCATGCAGAGAAAGCTCGACAGTTTGTGATTGATTCATGGTGCCTTCTTTGGAAGGGTGCCGGATTATAATCGGTCAGAGACTAATTTCTCAAATTGGAATACCGGGGCTCCGGTGTTCTGATTTGGTCGTGGACGTTAGGATGACGCCTCCGACCACCTGCTTGGCCTATACGATGTCGGAGATCATCATGGCCAAGTGATTGATCCTCTCGACGAGGAGGAGTGGTTGTTTGAAATAGCCTTCTTCCCTCGTGATTCCTTGGTCTGAATCGTCGATGAGGTCTTGGTATCGATTGATCCCCAACTCGACCATGTTGCCCTCTACTGAGGGAGGAACGTTGGGATGAAGTCATAGCTTGACTTCGTGAGCTCCTTTGTTCCCGGTATGCTTCCGTATGTTGCATGGTTTGCTGGAGGATTTCTGATACCTGACCTACAAGTTGGACAAAACCTGGAGCATCTGCTAGAGCAGGGTCAGTGTTATTTAAAATACTTTGAACACGTTGCAGGTTTTTTACCGTTACTGAAGGTCTTGGAGGATTCATAGTAGTTGTAGGTGTTCGTAGATCTAAACGTTCCCCCGATCTCGTGTTTGGTCCTGTCCGACCAATTACTCTAGGTAGGGCAGAACCAGGTGAATTAACTGATGGATGTCTATCAGTTCTGTTACCTTTGGTATTTGGTACTGGATGGCCCGTACCATTTCTATCAATATGTGGTGGTGAGGTAGTGTATGCAGAATCAAATCAGATGGTTCTATTTCTCAACCTTTCTGACTTGCTCCTACGGAACCAAAGTCAAAAGGATTGAAAAAGTCAGTCATTCACAACCACTGATGAAGGATTCCTTGAAAAGTTAAGGATTAGTAGTTCTTTTTCGAAACAGATTTCAAAAAAGAATGGATTGGGTCTTATACATACGCGAGGAAGGTAATCAAAAAAGAAAGAAGACGAGTTCTTCTTTCTTTTATCACTTAGGAGTCATGCGAGATGAAAGTCTCATGCACGGTTTTGCATGAGAGAAAGAAGCTAGGAATCCTCTTTTCGACTCTGACTCCCCCACTCCAGTCATTGCTTTTCTTTCTATTACTCCGAAAGTAGCTGCTCCTGCTTCAGCCACGCGAATTCTCGATATTTCTTTTTATTTCTCATCAAACGAATGACATCTTCTTATGGAAATCCTAGCTATTCTTAGCATGATATTGAGGAATCTCCTTGCTATTACTCGAACAAGCATGAAACATATGCTTGATCGTACATGGCATTTTAATCCGTATTTTTGATCGCATTGACGTCGTGCTTCCAACAGCGATCTTTCGAAGAGCTTCCACTGTAACCAGTGGAGAGCCCTCTAGTGCCTCTACCAAAAGTTTCCACGATGGAGACCAACCGGAAATTAGCACCTCCTGAGGCCTTTGGAGTGAACTCAACTTGATCCGGCGAATCGCCGACATATGCTGAGTTTTATCATCCTCACTTGGCCTATAGCCAGTGGGGGTTTCATCGACACCGTTACCAGATGTCGATTGGCTCCTGGAATTTCCAGAAGCTGTTGGTGAATACATGTCAGCCATGATCGTATCGAGAGTATACTGATTCTTGGATTGCGAGGCTGAAGTTTTGTCATCTTTTTTTGCCGATCGAAAGGACCAGGCTTGGAGAGATCTTTGGACATCCCGAACCAGTCGGAATGACATATCCCTCTGGAAGCACCACTTGTTGTGGTGGTGCATCTTCATCCATCCGTTCGATTTCGCTGATGTCTGCGACATGCGAATCTGCGGAGGAGGATGATGACGACATCCCGTTCTCACCCTTAGCGTGGATGCATCCCTCCATGTCGAGGTTGGAGTAGTCGTCCAAGTCAAACTAGTTCTCCTCGTCCCAACTCCCTGCCATAGTCGCATGAGCGATTATGAGGAACGGGTGAGGATTTGATGAGGGGAGAATTTCTTCAGGAATTTTGCAACTTCTTCCCCACGGACGGCATCAGCTGTCGATGATCAAATGAAAATATAGAAATAGAGGAAAACGATGCGTATCTCCTGGACGAGAATAGGGTCGCTCTTTATTACTATGAACTGGTTGTTTACAAGGAATGCCTACATCAGGCAAAGGACTAATCCTAGTTACACTGAGTATGATGTTTGCTATGCTACTGAAATAGATCAAAAGTATGAATCTAATGCCAATAGCCTCTTGTCTTTTTCTTTCTCGCTTTCTCCTTTTGCCTCCTCCCTTGATCCTTCTATACTCCATCTTTAAATAGCTTCCGAAGAGGTAGCAGTTGTTTTTGGAGAAGATGTCTGTGCGGCGCTAAATGCTGTCTGAAGAGGTGGCGCTTGATTAAGGTATCAATCACAGCGGTTAAATATCGGTGAGACATTCAACCATTAGTCAGTGTCTTAGGATTTTGTAACGTCACGTGGTATGGAGTATACAACACGTGTTCCATTCATCACATGGTAAATGATATACTTGGATTTGGATCCAGATATCAATTCATAGCTTTACGAGCAGTTAACTGGTCTAGGACTAGATACGGGACCTTTTTTTGACTAGGGCATTTATTATGTAACTTCTGAAATCCTTACGTCTAGTGAGGTCGTTAGCCTTAGGGGTTACGACCACGAAGACGTATGATCTCCCTTTATGTATTAAAGTAATACATAGGAGTTTTAATCCTCGCCAATATCCAAATGTGAAATGTGTATCCTTATATCTTAGCAGAAGACACATCATCAACAAATGAGCCTTTAAACCCCTTCGGTGTAACCAAACCTTTTCCTGAAAAGTTACCAGAACAGCAAGTTGGAGTTGGGCCCTATGATATCTTTAACAACATCAGTCAAGAACACTAGTGGCTAAGCATGACAATGACCACGAACATTGGTGAATTTGTCGTCTATTGCCGAAGGAGAGGCAAGAGCAAAACCCAAAAAAGGGGGAAAATCAAACGAACATATCTGCAGACCAGGATTGAGATGTCCACGGATAGATCTGACCGTGATCTAGTGGAGAGAGAGAGAGAGAGAGAGAGAGGGAGAGAGGAGATTTCTTTACTTTACCTCATGGGAACATGCAGTAGCGATGGAGGAAAGACGACCAATTATGCAGTAGCAGCGGGGTCAAGATGATCGGCCCAATGAAGGAGCGACACTGAGTAGAGATGGGGTCATGAGAGATAGCTTGCCAGCACTAGAGCCGCGTGCTCAGAGTTGGAGACAGCCGATTAAAACCACCCAAAACCCAAAAGGGGGAATCAAACGCAGCTCGTGGGAGAAGAGAGAGAGGAGGATTACCAGCCAGGAAGGATGATCAGCGATGGAGCCGCATGCTCGGAGTTGAAGACGGTCGATTAAAACCCTACAAAACCGAATAAAAGGGAGGAAATCAAATGTTGCTCGTGTTGAGAGAGGGGGGATTACCAGTAGGGAAATATGCAACAGCTCTCTCGCCGCGTGCTCGGAGTTGAAAATGATTGTCGCTGCCGTGCATTGCTGCTCAGGCAGCGCATGCAGCGTTCGCCAAGGGGGGAGTCGGGAGATCTGCTTGATTGAGGACTGCTCGTAGGTTTCCTTCGCCTGTTCGCCATATTCCATCTATGGGCTACAAGGGAGGGTTGGGCCCTTACACAACCCAAAATTACTGGCTCAATCCGATTTAAAGCCAGCACAATCCTGTCCTTGCCCTTTTTATTTTGACATGTTTGGTATAACCCGAAGTCAACCCATTTACCAGCCCAACCCTCTCGTCTCGATAAACCATGCCCATTACCAGGCCTAAGCACATTCTAAAGAACTTGCATCTTCTCCCCCAGTAGGGTGTAGTTTCATCAGCATGGTGACAATGAGACTAGCAAGTTAGAGTTAGGTTTTTGGGGTGGTAGGTGAGGAGCGGAGGATGTGCGGCAGCGAGCGGTGAAGGCACGATAGGTGACGCCGGAATGAGCCGAGCTGGCGACGCGAAGCTAGTCGCTCTAGTGTGATAGGGCAATAGTAGTGTCCTTCCTCATAATATCTGAATTGAAAAGCTGGATGTCCGAATGTTGTTCTTACATATCTCGTTTAAATGCTGGGTGTCCGGATCCTGTGTTACAGGGACAGGGATCGGATGCAGTTGGTGCTGTGACTGCAAGTATGGGATCAAGGATGTTGGAACAGTGGGCGAGGATTGCACTTTGGAAGAACTGGAACTTTTATGTGTGCTAACCTTTCGATCAATCAGAATGGCAAAATCACAGAAGAACACACGCGAGGATATATTTTTCGCCGCATCTACTACTTGCGACTTTTCCGTTTTTCTCCTCCTTTTATTTACTACTAAAGAGTTACAATTAGACTTTGATCAAGTTTGTTCAGTTCAGAACTTTCAGACAAAACTGAGTTCCTACTGAAAATGACATGACTGCTACAGCTAATTGAAAACATAACAGAGTTCTAACTCTAAAACTTTACGCAAACTGATTTGGTTTTGCCTAACACATTGACAATCCATTACAACTCAAAACAGAAAAGTAAAGTAAACTTGGACAATAAGATTAAAACCAACAAATCACCCCCTAAACTTGTTGTTCTGACTTCACCTGCTTGATGCCCAACTTCTGTCTCATCTTAGTGAATTTGATGCGACCAGGAGCTCTAGTCAGTATATCAGCTAGTTGATCTTCGTTGTTGATAT
Source organism: Hsuehochloa calcarea (assembly GCA_036346395.1). Classification (NCBI taxonomy): domain Eukaryota; kingdom Viridiplantae; phylum Streptophyta; class Magnoliopsida; order Poales; family Poaceae; genus Hsuehochloa; species Hsuehochloa calcarea. The sequence continues at coordinate 12,496,962 of CM070603.1, forward strand.
AATCCACATCAATCATGCCACTCTCAACACATTCATGAATAATATGATACCTTGTGTCAATGTGTTTACTTTGATCATAGTGGACTGGATTCTTGCTAAGTGCAATAACTGATTTGTTGTCTACCATCAACCTGATCTTCTCTAGTTCTTGATTCATAAAATCTCCAAGCAAATAGTTGCTGCAATGTACTCTACTTCACAAGAAGAAAGAGCGACAATTTTCTACTTCTGTGACACCCAAGTTATCAAGCTCGTACCAAAGAAGATAATTGTTCTAGTTGTACTTTTACGATCAACGACATCGCCTACCAAATCACTATCACAATATCCCACAAACTTTGGCTCCAGACCGTCACATTTTTCATAGGAGCAGCCATAGCCTTTTGTGCCACTTACATACCTTAAGATATGCTTAATTTTTGCCATATGCTCAGTAGTTGGTGCTTCCATGTATCGACTTACAAATACCTACTGAGTATGCAATGTCTGGTCTTGTATTCACTAAGTATAGTAAGCTCCTGATGTTGCATCGATACCCAGTCTCATTTACCGGGGAGCCGCCACTCTGCTTGCTCAACTTCAAATGGTTTTCCATAGGAGTCTGACATGAATTGTAGTCTGTCATTCTGGACAAAGCCAATAACTTGGCAGCATACCCTGCTTGGCACAAGGTGATCCTTCCAGCTTTTTGGTCCACTTCAATACCCAGATAATAACTCAAGAGTCCAAGATCACTCATACTGAACATCTTCTTCATTTGACTTTTGAATTCAGTTATATCATTGATGTTTGATCTAGAGATGATCAAATCATCAACATATACACTAACCAGAAGAACCGTGTCACCTTTACTCATTTTGTACACAACACGTTCAACTTTACTCCTCTCAAAACCAAGCAACACCAAAGATTAGTCCAGTTTGCAATTTCATGCATGAGGTGCCCGTTGAAGCCCATACAATGCTTTCTTGAGCTCAACACCTTCTGTTCTCTACCTTTCTTGATGTATCTAGGAGGTTTTTGCACAAATACTTCCTCGTCGAGTTCCCCATTGAGAAACGCCGACTTGGCATCCATGTGATGAACTTCTGAGCCACTATGAGATGCTATTACAATGAGCAATCTCACGGTTTCTAACCTGGCCACATGTGAAAAACCTATTTGAAGTCAATCCCTTGGCGTTGAGCATAACCTACACCACTAAACGAGCTTTGTGTTTGACAATATTTGCTTTGCTGTCTTTCTTGACTTTGAATACCCACTTCAATCCAATGGGCTTCCGATTAGCATGCAAATTCCCAAGTTTCATTGTCATAGATGGACTTGATTTCCTCCTCCATTGCAAGTTTCCAGCATCTCTCCTTTGCTGCTGCTTTGTAACTTGTGGGTTCCTCCAGAGCTAGTAAACATAGTCCTAAATATTGCATCTCGACCGGATCGGTGGCGTCATATATGTCTTTCAGGTCTCTAGAGGTAATGGTCCTTCTGATGAAGAGGCAATATCCGGCACTACCAACGGTGAGAACTCCAGTGCTGCATATACCTGCCACTGAGGAGTGCATGGGATATCGGCTTGCGGACTTGGTGGCTCTAGAGCATCTCCTGATGATACAACTACTCTTCGGTCTGAAACTTCACCTATTTCAGCTTCAAAGAATATAGTGAAGGTATTTCCATTACTCACTGGTGCATTCTGTTGTACTGGGTTGGCCCATGCTTTTCTTCTTCAAAAATTACATCCCTGCTGACATGTAACTTCCTTGTATTTGGATCATAACATCTGTATGCCTTGAACCCTAGTTCATAGCCAATGAGAAGCATAGTTGTGCTACGATCATCTAGTTTCTTTATGTGAGGATGTACCGTCTTGACATGAACAACGCAATAGAACGTGCGAAGGTGGTGTACACTTGGCTTCTTATTGTACCATGCTTCATAAGGATTCTTGCCGACTAGACTCTTTGTAGGCGATCGGTTCAGCAAATACACTGTCGTCATGACCGCTTCTCCCTAGCATGTTGCTAGGACATTCATGCTTTTGAGTAAACTGCGAGCCATCGACACAACGGTTTGATTTCAACTCTCCACCACGCCGTTCTCATGTGGTGAATACGGTGCGGTAAGAAACCTTTTCAAACCCTGCCCATCGCAGTATTCCTCAAATTCTTTCAATGTGAATTCTCCTCCTCGATCAGAATGGAAGGCCTTTGGTCCGGTTTGGCACAGCTTCTGCTTTGGCTTTTGAGTCAGAAAAGCCAGAAGCCGAAACAAACGGGTGGTTTTTTTACTAGCTTTCGTTAGGAGCTCAAAGCCGTCAATACACATGGAAGCCGAAAGCCAAAAGCCAGTGCTGAGGTGCTTCCCACCCTCAGCTTTTCGAAAATACCCTCAAACTTCGCAAAAATTACCCTCCCCCACCCCACTCCTCCTCACTCCCCGGCCATTTCGCTTCCACTCCGTCAGGCTCCCCACGCCAGGATCGACTGCTCCCTCGCGCGCGAGTGCCTCGGCGTCAAGGGCGACATCTCGGAGCTGACCGAGTCCCTCACCCGCCGCTTCAAGGGCGGCATCTCGATGCTCTCGAACGCCAACGCCGTGGCGGAGATATCCAAGATCGCGTCGTCGTTCCTGCTGTTCGGACCCGGGGAGGACAAGGAGGACGGCGAGGCGGTGGGTGTGACCGAGCGGGCGGTGGTCTTCGTGAGGCACATCTCGACGCATCCCGAGACGTGGCTCGATTTCCCCTTGTTCGTCAACGACCGGCACGCGGATGGTGAGAGCCAGTGGCATCAGACTGGAGTGCTCGAGTGCTTTGGTTTGTATATATCGAACTAATTGTTTTGGTGTAGTTTGCACTCGTTTGGTTGCAACAGTAGTTTGGCTCTAGTCATCGTTCATTACAATATGTCGAAATCGAGTATATTTGTTCACGTCTATGAAGGTATGCTAAGGAAGTGTAGCTATGTTAGTACTCCATCTGGTTTGCATTTGCAAATTTAGTTAAGAGTGGGTACCTGAAATGGGCTACTCAGTCCATTTTAATTGAGTCAGTAGGGCTTAGTTCGAGCTTATCATTTTGATTGCATTAATTCGAGGATATAATTAGTAGGAAAGAGCTTGTAATTGAGGAAGTTTTTGAAGTTCCTATCACTAACTCTAATGATGGGAAAGAAGAGATAGTCATGCTGGTCGGTGTGTTCCAGTTCCAAGTCTGTACCTTCTCATAAATGTCTACGATGAATTTTTTTTCTCTCTTGGCATGTATTGAACTATATGAAGCCACAGTTTCTGCAGAAACATCAGGATTGAGTATATCATTTACTAGACCTCTACCCAGATGCAAAAATTAGAAAATAGCAAACCAAACGGGGGTGTGCCACAAACTTTGGTCAAATAACTCCCTTTTTTACATGAACGTAACATAGGAATTGCTAATCTTCCTTTTTTATGGCATAATCGTAATTTTCCCTACCCACTGAAAAAATTATGGATCATGGCACTTTCATTACGGTAGTTCAACTACGCTCGGGCCTAGATGGTTGTATCTTTGCTACCTATCTTAATGGAATGACATGCAATTCTCCTGCGTGTTCTCGAATTTTTTTGGGTACTTTCATTGGTTACCATACCTTTTTGGCTCTAACTTGCCATAGTACTGGCTCTAATTTAAACCTTGTTTTCACATGCTTTCTGAAGGATTTTATTGTTAAATACCATTAAATGTTCTTAAATATCGTTTAATGTTGTTAATTCAGTTAAACGACATCAAACAAGCTATTATTGTCCTCATGGGCATTTCAGATATTTCACACCTCGTAAGTCGCAAACACCTACCTAAAAACAGATGACCAAACACCAAATCGTAAAAGACAAACCATTCAAATTTCAGAATTTAAAAGCCTACAAGACAAATTAAGCCGCCAGAAAGTCACAGCTGTGCCAAACAGGGCCTTTAGCTTGTGATTGGCTTCTACTCCAGCTTTAGCTTTGATTTTCTTGAAAGTACTCAGGGCTTGATCCTTTTTCTAAAGAAGCAGCACCCACATGTATCTTGAACAATCAACTACTAGCAAGAAGTAGAAGTTTCCCGCCAATGTCGCTAGTGTGATTGGCCCACACAAATCTCCATGTACTAGCTCAAGAGGCTCCTCTGCTCGGTGCATTGAACTTGGCTGGAAAGGTTTTATATGTTGCTTTCCAATCAAACACCCATCACATAGCTGCTCTATGTGTTCTATATGTGGCATTCCCTCTACCATTTTCCATTGAGATAAATTCTGTAGTGCACAAAAGTTTAGATGACCATATCTTAAGTGCTAACGCCAAGCAGTGCTTGTTCCCTTCATTAGCAAATAGATTGGATCTGTTGGATGTAAGTTCAGGACATACAAGCAATTTCTAGAACATCACACTTTTGCCAACAACTTTCGTTCACGATCGAAGATGGTTAAGTTCCCAACTTCGATGATGACTTTACACCCATTCTCGTCGAGTTGCCTGAGACTTAAGATATTGTTTCAGAGTTGAGGTATGTAATACACTTTTGTGAATGCCTTATACTCCTGGTTCTTACATTTCAAAATCATGGTCCTACGACCACATATATCCACCACCGAGCCATCACCGAATTTTATAGTGCCTCCTACCGTCTTGTCGAGTTCAGCAAATGCCTCCTTAGTGCCTGTCATGTGATTGCTAGCTCCCGTGTTGAGATACCAGCCACAATCAATTCTTTCTTTGTCAGGCTCAAGATTAGGCCATACCTGCCCTTCGTTCAACATCACCATCTTCGTCAAATCACCTGTGGTCTCCACAATTTTGCATGTCTCAGCCATTAGTAGCATTGGTTCCTCGTCAGCTTGCTTCCGAGCAAAGTTCATGCGTTCTCTCTTTGGCAGTCGATATTTCAAAGTGTAATGGCCGTATTGATCACAATTAAAACACTTGAAGACACTTTGGCGTTTAGTTAGTTTTCTTATGCGGTTTCTTATTTGTGTCATCGCCTCGTCCACCTCCTTGTCCACAGCCATGGACACAACCACCATCGCGCCAGCCGTATTTCTTTGCTCCCCTGTTAGAGCCCTCACTAACCCTCTTTTCTTTGATGGCCAGTGACTCCCACTGGACACAAGTGAACATAAGCTGCTCTTTTTTTTTCCTTCGCCCTTCTCTACACGTCTCCCCTTCATGCTCTCCTCGTATACCCTTAGGCACCCTATCGCTTCTGGCAGGGACATCATTGACATGTCTCCCCATTATTCAATTGTGCTGACAATTTAGAGGAACCTATTGGGTACTGCACTAAATAACTTCTCAATGAAGACACTTTCCTTTACCTCTACGCCGAGGGAACAAATTTCACCCACCATAGTAGTGAGTTTCTGTGAGAACTTGCCAATGCTCTTGGAGTCTTCCATGATCAATCGATCAAAGCTCCTCTTCAGTATTTGCACTCCTGATTTTTTTTACACGATCCTCACCAACACGCATCTCTCTGATGGCTTCCCAAGCTTCCTAGGCCGTTTGCTTCTCCATGATGGCCATCATGACGACATCCAGCACAGCTTGGGAGATTGCAGCCAGGGCACCCTGGTCGTCTTCGTCTTCAACCAGTGCATCACCCTCAATCGCTGCTCATACTCTGAGTGATAGCAAGATGATTATCATCTTTACTGCCCACAGACAGTAGTTGGTGTCGCTCAACATCGGATACTGAATTGGCACACCGCCTCTCGCCAGCGTTCTTCCCAGCGATGACGTCTCGACGCTGGTTGTCACCGCCTGCGGTTGTAGCTCCTTCGGTGACTTTTCACCTGACATCGCCTCCTATGATCAATGATCCGATACCAAATGTTGGGACAGAGGCCTAGGATCGCACTTCTGAAGAACTGAAACTTTTCTGTGTGCTAACCTTTCGATAAATCAGAATGGCAAAATCACAGAAGAACACACACGACGAGGATATATTTTTCACCACATCTATTGCCTGTGACTTTTCAGTTTTCCTCCTCCTTTTATTTATGACTAAAGAGTTACAATTAGACTTTGATCATCTTTGTTCAGTTCAGAACTTTGAGACAAAATTGAGTTCCTACCAAAAATGACATGAACTGCTACAGCTAACTGAAAACATAGCAGACTTCTAACTCTAAACTTTACACAAACTGATTTGGTTTTGCTTGACACATTGATGAGGCCCTAAGTGCATCTACTACGGTAGTCAATATCCCTAAGCTGCAAGTGTGTATTAAGCTTCAAGTTGAGCCTATTATGCATCAATGGAGAAAAAACAAGAACCAGGTTCGGCAAAGAGCAAGGATAGGGAGGAATGCCGACCGGGGAGCTTTAGCGGACATGGGAAGACACAAGAACAAAGGACTTTGCATGTTGCAAAGTATACAAGAGAATTCAGCCAAGAAAAGACAGAAGAACCAAATTCAAACTCTATTCCGAAATCAATATATTTTCAGCCTAAGAATCCAAAATGGATTTGGATTGGTGCAATTCCAATTCGGATCATTCTTTAAAAGAAGTTAATTATAAATTACTTGTAATATGATAGTTTAATCTATTTTCAGCAATTAGAGTAGTTTAAATTTCGAATTAAAGGAGTTCGCAATAAAAGTACCTTTCGGGTACTGTTTATGAACAGTAACCGAGTTGGGACTGTTCGTTGCTACAGTATCGACTCGGATTACTGTTCATGCTACAGTACCTGAGGCGGTTTATAGTTCATTGACTATATATATTTAGGGGTAGAGCTCCATTGTAAGCAAGTTGGAGTTGAAGAAAATACAGAAAAGTCATAGGTTTATGTGGCGCAAAATGAATACATGTGTTTCGGAAATTCCCATCTAGGGTTTTGTGATTGCGTGAATATTGGAGGGAGGTTGTTCTTCCAAGATCCGTGATTCCTTATGGATCATCTCATCAATTCGTAGCATCCTCAATTGCTCACGGTTTGGTGTTGTTCTTCCGGTTTGATTTTATTTCTCTCTTCGGATTGATTCAACATTAATCAAGTGTTACTTGCTTTGGAGATATACTTGCTCTTCTATTTTGCCAAATCAAGAGAGAGGAAAGCGGGAGTTTCACTTCATTCAGAATTGAAATACAAGTACCGTGAAAGATTGGACCACATTACGTATCAACACACGTTGATCCGTATCACACATTGGCAATCCATTACAACTCAAAACAAAAAAGAAAACTAAACTTGAATGACAGGATTGAAACCAACAAAGGAGATCTTACCCTTCGAAAATGCATCCAACATCCACGAGTCAGTCCACCTCCTTGTCTTCCTTTTACTGACTTCCCCCATTCACTTCTCTTATTCTTATCCATGGCAACCAGAGACATAGGTCACCTGCGAGCTACGGCTAAACCCCGACGAGTGAACCTGGTCTACAATTGATCTGAATGGGCATAAGTCTGAATTTCCAGTGACCGAGTCTTCTGATGGGGAATTGAGGTGTAAAATGTCAATTGTCTACTACCATGAATTCGTCACTGCAATGGCCACCGACAAGAGAAAAGTAATATGTTGCCGTGAGCCACGGTTTGAAGCGAGCTTCAACCTATGATTCAAGAAGTACCGTGCTTTATTTATACACCATGACATGAGACCACGATGATCGACACATACCCCCCAGCTGGACTCTGCATTCTATCGCGTGGTACGTATTGAACTGTCCACACTTCTTATTTACTTGTTATGTTTTTTTATTTCTAAATTGTTAAACTGGGAGGTGTATATGTTGGTGAGCTACGTGTGTAGCCCGATTGGGGAGCGCATCACCATGATGGGGCACGACCTTAGGCAAGCCATGGACCGGATCATGGAGAAAGCGAGGTAGTGCATCGAGTTTACGTCGTGACGGAGGCCGAGGGACGTGCTAGACCCACTAGTGCATGGAAGGAAAGTGATCCATAGTGCGTCACGCCCCACAACTTCTCACCTGGACTTGCCTGGCGGGTCCTCATGGCACCGTGCTAGGAGTACCCCATCATAGTTTGCTTGTACACCTCTAACACTCATGTCTACTTGTTTATTTCAAACTCCACTATTTACTAACGCCAATTTCTTCTGACAGGTCCTCAGTTGCACGCGTACACGGGGCAGGACTACGTGGAGCCGTCCAACCCGATGCAGTGACCTGGTCAGATAATCCTCCCGCGTCATGTGTACTTTCAGCATTTCCATCTTGTTTACATGTATAATATATTGTTCGATAGGTTGTACAACTGTTTAGGACGAGGAGCTGGTGTCGTATGAGGGAGCGCCGACCTCGGACAACAACTTCGATGAGTGGGGGCTATGGTGAGAGGGAGTCTTGTGTTTACGGTATTATTTATTCTTGTTGTCTGTACTAGTAACCATGTGTGGGAGTCAGCATCGCAACACCCCACACCACCCTCATTCTAGCCTTTTCGTACGCAAAATGACCACACATACCAGATTTTCGTAGTGAGTAGATGACATTCACCATCCATCCCACATTTTTAGATAGAACTGACTACATCCTGCCACTACACACTTTCAGACTGAAATGACCACACCCTGCCACTGCACCTTTTCAGACAAAAATGATGACTCTTCTCCCTCCCTTTGCAATTATTAGACACCACTCACCAGCAATCCCACCTTGTCATTCGTCATAATTTCCACCCCGAGCACTACACCCTAGCCACTTATAAAAGGAGGGAGAAGAGAGCTGGAGGAGAACAGTACACCAACACATCCAACACTTCACTCAACTTGTTTCACACAATGGAGAGGAAGGATATATCGATCTATTATACGAAGATGCTACGGAAGCACAAGTGACTTGCCGAGAAGGCTAAAACCTATCCGAATTGTTCTATGAAGGATGCGCTGGTACCACCGGAGTTTCCACCTCTGCAGCGTGTGTGCGAAGAACGAGCTTGGATCATTCAGTCATACAACCAGCGACCGCTGCCCGAGCGTACTACACGTGCGGGGATATCCACGTAAGAGAATCTTACACATACATAGATTTATCACATCTTACACCGCATTCCACATATCTCTAACTTCATATGTATCGCTAACTTCAACCGTGCATAATGGCAACCAAAGATGCATTGTAGTTTCTTCCAATGGACCGACAGCCCGAACATGTACGATATGGAGTTCGTTGAGCAGAAGTACATGTTCAACTACGCAAAGCGACCCGAGGTCTTCCAATGCTAGAAATCTCATGTACCCGACCCTATTTAAAGGACACTAGAGGAGCCTAGGAAAGTAGGGTGGTGGTGGAGGACCCCCGAATAGATATCTGAGTATGACCGGGCCAAGCGCGTGGCGGACAATAGGAAGACTCCTGCTAGTGTGATCAGCGACTGTCCTAGCGCTCCCCGTCGCCCGGGCGCACTCTGGATTCAAGAGGTAAGTTATGTTCAATTTGCATCCTGATTATTGATTTGGACTTACGTTCTGCTAACATCATTCAATCTTCCAGCCTGTCTCGCAGAACAAGACTGCCTTAGAGGCTAGCCACCACCGCAGGCAGTCAGGAGACAAGGGGAAGGGACTGATGGGCCACCAATTCTAATTAACTTCGTTCCAATCCACCATTTTTTATTCAAAAAAGGCACACATATATCCTAAGTGTTTTTCATGTTTGTTGATTCATGCATGTTGTCATTTCTAATGATGTAACCAAACCCTGTGCGCTATGTAATTCACAACTACATTATGAAGTCTTTCAAATTTTATTCGCAAATATTTCGTCGATTTCAAATTTCATACTCTTTTTTTAAAGGAATTGGTTCTGCCAACAATACAATCGTGACAACTGTTGGGGAACGCGGCAAGGCTACGATAACACAAACAAAAATTTTACCGCACAACCAAGGAACCACCGCTAGTAAAAGATCACGAGATTACCGCTAGACGCGCTGACTCGTAGCGGAAGTAGAGTCGTCGTAGTGAGTTGATGCAGTCGTAGTCATACTCATGACGCGTCTCCTCCTTCGTGTGGTCGTACTCGCCGCACGTCTGCTCCTCCGAATGGTCGTACTCGCCGCGCGACTTCTCCTCCGACTCCGGTGAACGTTACAAGTTACGGATTGTCCTAGTGCTGATGCTTCGCAACAACACCTCCGAGGCATCCACACGTACGGGGCACGATCACCACGCGCTGGAGTGCTAGCACCGGTAGCGTGGTTGAGAAGGCGTGTTTATTAGGGTTTCGGGAGTTCTTCCAAAGATCATCCTCTCCCTACCCCATACCACCGCCCGTCTTTATATAGGCATCCAAGATGGGTCTCGACCTTGAGGCCCATTAGGAACTCGTGGTCTATATGAATTCGGATCACCATCCAAAATAGATCCTAGCCCTTTAAGTGTGTGACCCTACAGGTTCTTGTGTAATCGGTTATGACTCGAAAACTCTTTTCCGACCACCAGTCGTTAGCGGTACCTAGTAGCACATAACGATTCCCAAATGCACATAGAATATATCAGACGAACCTTGATGTAATATGATCTATGATCAGGTCCTCATCATTTACGATCAGTTCGTATCTCCATACGACCAGATCGTATTAGGTCCCGACCAGTTCGTGACTCCTTACGACCAGGTTGTGAGGACCCCGGATTATTGGGCTTGTAATGCTTAGTCACCAATTGACCCTAGCATCACAAACAGAATAACCCGTGTCTTCGAGACATGTATACATCCCAGAAATGCAGTATATACACCCTTTTACAAAATTCATGCATCAATTCCATTCGTTCACATAGAACCGAAGCACAGCAACAAACCAGAAGTTAGAATAAATAAAGGATAGTTATTACAAAAGAGAGGCCAACCGGCCAATTACATATAAATACAAGAATTGAACAGCGGAAGCAAAAGTGACATAAGATGGCCATAAACAAAAGAGCCAATCAGTGTGCCTTTACCCCACAAGGCAACCGACCGGACCGCCAAGCTAATCGTCGAACCCGCAACACATTTCACAAAAGTGAGGCCCTTGAGGCTCACCTTCCTCCTCTGCAACAAATAGTTAAGCAAAGCAAATGAGTACAAAAATTGTACTCCGCAAGACTTACGTGTAGGATAACAGACCTATACATATGCTACATGCAAGCTTATTTAAGTGGAGACTGTATGTTTCATTTTCATCACAAAACAATCTTTATTTGCAATAATGTAGTACATTTAAAAGCAAGTTGACAAATCTGTTTTTAATGTTCAAATAACCGTAAATGACAACAATATAATAGTAGAAAGATGACAACAACAATCCTGGAAGTGACTAAACCCATAGTCACCACAACAATAGCATGAATTACCCATTCATAACAACCATGTCAAATTTTAATTTAAAAGGTTGTAGTCTAACTCTTGCAAAACCTAACCAAGCGTGTCCATAACCTAGGACGAGGCTATTCAAATAGTTTTATCCCTGCAGGGGTGTACCAATGTACCCACACGCCAGACCGCCTTTTTGCCAAGCTATTAAGCACACTTCCTTAGGTATACCGGCACGGCTAAGTTCTACGAGACATTTCCAATATTGTGTATTAACTACGAGCCGCCTGTACGGATAGAAACCCATACGTTGTGTCGGAGTCATCGTAAAGCCTCGGTCAACTACCCCTCAAGGGTAAAGCCTTGGACAACTACGACGCCCCTCGAGGTGGAGAGCCTACCCGAAATCTCCACCACCGCACACCCAACACAAGAACACATATCCTTTTTCACACAACACACACAACCTCCTCCTGCGACTCGGAGATAACACACGCCAAAGTACTTAGTCAAGAGAGGTCCCATATCTCTCTCGCGTGGTTAGCACGCAAAAATGCTTGGAGAGTGTGACACAAGATGTTCGGTCCTTGTTGACTTAGGCAAGACATCCACAAACCCAATAACCCACCATCCAACCACTTGCCCAAGTCCAAATCAATTTTTCATTTTCAGATTTTTGTTCTTACAAAATAATCAAAGCACAAGTGCTGGACATAATGGAATAATAATTGCATGTGTGATCAAGATCATCGACTAAAATCGATGATCGCCTATTACTACCGAACTAAGCATTTCTAAGCAATTTCAATTCGCAATCTACTAAGTGACAAGAGCTCATCCATCGAACTCAAATCACAGCAAATAACCTAGGCTCATGGTAGTAGAGGATAATCAATTCCTACCGATTATGCAACTATAGGATACTAACCATAATTTAACAACAACATAGCAATGCATACATACAAGTTGAAATCAATATATTAGACTTGAAAAATACTGGGATTAACATGATCAAACTACTTGCCTGATTGCTGTGGGTCAAGATGTTGCGGAGGATCACTTAAGTTATCAACGTGCTCTTCGGAACCTAACGAGAAAGCGAAAAAGAACCGATAAGAACGAAGAAAACACAAATACTCAACAGTAAACTTTCTCCAAATGCTCTGAAAATTTTACAGTAGCAAGAGCATGATTTATAAGGAATTTAGCAACAATAACCAATTGATTTGGATTCTTAATGCAAAAGATATGAGCAAAACAATTTTGCTCAGCCTTATAATTCATAAATACTACTATTCATTACACTACATTTTAGCAAAATTTTCTGGAGATAAACTGAGCTTAGAATCATTTTTAGATTAAATTTTAGTTAAAAACATAACTAACAAAATTTGAATCAACCGAAAAGGAATTAAAATGAAATAGTTATGCATTTTACAAGTTAACTACATTTTTCAGTTGACAATTAATCCTTTCGAGAAAATCAGAAATTAAATGACGTGGACGAACTTGGATCGTTGATCTTGGATCCAACGATCCAAGTTCACGGGATAATGCGCGCACGCGCGACTCACAAACCCTAAACGCTCACCGTTGGATTTCGATCCAGCGGTTCACGTGGATCAGGACGTTCGGGCGGTCCGAACGTTCACACGCACATGAGCCGTTGATCTTGGATCCAACGGCCCCCGCGGACTCGAAGCGGGACCATTGATCTTGGATCCAACGGTGCACTGATCAAGGCGGGTGATTAATTCAAACGTTCGCGCGATCCTGGGCCGTAGATCTAAGGATCGACGGTCCACATCGAATCACGTTCAAAAGACTCGTCCCTGTTTTCATCCGACAAAACGACGGTGAAAAGAGGCTCGTCGCCGGCGACTCTGGCCGCGGCGGTGCGAGCAAACGCCCAAAATGGGTTCCTAACAAGCTGGCGCACCCCATGGTACCAATAGTTTTGGCTGCGGCGGTCTAGAACGCCGGCAAGCCGGAGATGACAGAGATGACCGAAAGTGGCCGAAAACGAAAAATGCAAATGAGCTCTGCTGCGGTCCAAGGAAGCGGGTGCCAAGCAACTAGGGACTAATAAGCAGTTACCTGAGCCCAGAAAATGCACAGAGAAGTGTTGATTCTGTTTTGGTGAAGAAAAATGGGGATTTCGGCCGAAAATAGGAAAATCCAAATTCAGTCAAGCCCTGAGCGAAAAGAACCAAATTGAGTGAGGGTTAAGCTTCAGAGAGTAAAGATGGAGCAGAGGGAGCAAAAATTGGAAGGAGAAAGCCCCTGCTGTACCGCCTTCACCGAAGCTCGAAGCTCAACAATGGCGGCCGAATGGATTTCGAGTGACTGCAGCTCAAACAAGCTCGAGGGTGCTACTAGAGTTGCAGAAGTGCTAAAGGAAGCCAAGAGCGAAGCAATGGAGCTTAAATAGAGGAATGACAGAGAGCAACGGCGATATTTTCCCTTCGGGTCAACACTGCCATTGGAGAACTTGAGAGCGACGGGAGCAGTTGAAGCATGGACTTCTGAGGGAGGAGCACGACGGGCATTTAATGCGCGCAGAGATAGCCGTTTAAAGGCGACCACGGAGGTGACTCAACGCTGCGCGTTTTCTCCTCTGCTCACGCCATTGCTGGACTCAACGCTGCACTCTGACCCGAGGAAGGAGATGACTTTTCCACCGTTGGATTGAAATCGAACGGTTCAAAAAGAACGGGCGATTATAACGATTCGATCGTTCGCTTAAACCTGGGCCGTTGATTTGGATCCTACGGTTCACGCTGCGCGAAGCGTTCGGACGGTCCGAACGTTCACGCGATTGTGGCCTTTGATTTAGAATCCAACAGTTCACTTGGATCAGCACGCTTGGATGGTTCACGCGATCGTGGGCCTTTGATTTAGAATCCAACGGCTCACGTGGATCAGCGCGCGATTAATCCGAACGTTCACGCGATCGTGAACTGCTCGATGCGATCCAACGACTAACAACGCTCGCGCTCGAACGACCGAGGCGGTGCAGTTAGTTGATCGAACCCAGTCAAGTGGCTCGAGCCCGAGTCTGACTCGAACCCAATGAACAGTGAAAACCAGTTAAGGTTTGAATTTAAATAGTTGATTTCTGAGGAATTTGTTTAACGTAGCAAACCAGCTCCAAAAATTATGAAATTTTAACTGGATGCTGCTGACTGCAGGACGAACCTCACATAAAATTTTCAGATATTTTCAGGCACTGCATTTTTCTCCAGAAATTCCAGAAGGTGTGAAATAGGGTTTGACCAAGCTTTGACTTGCCTCCCAAAATTATCAAATAATTTCTAAAAATTATGAAATAATTCAGAGGCGTCACATGTCATTCCTAGAGCTCAGTAAAAATGTTTATATGGATTTGGCACAAGATCTTTGGCAAGGAGGTTTTTGATTGGAGTCAATTGAGGATTTTGATTTTGATTTCCATAATTCCTTTACAAGAATTACAGAAATGTCCAAAGACTTCAAGATGCAAGAAAAGTTTTAATTTCTTCTCATTTTCTTATATTTGAAACACAAATCCACATTTGGGATGTTACACAGGTCCTTACCATTTTGTGATTACGTTTGACTAGTCTACGACCAGCACGTATCTCCATACGACTAGTCCGTAACTGAACAAACTAAGTGACCTACTCATCCATTCTCCCTTTGCCTCATGATGTCTGGTTGAACTCCAGGTGAGATCATGTGTCATCCATGGACTGTTCAAAACATTCTCGATCGAGTGTCGGATAACTTCATGTGGTCTACACTTCGCCCACTAGTGGCACGACCATGCACTTTCTTTATCCGATCACCACGAGGGGCCCAGAGACATCTTTCCTGTTATGTAAGGAGGGGCAAATCCCATCTCGACCAGTCACATCCCTCCGCATGTTTCATAGCAAACCCGAAAGTTACCTTTATAACTACCCAGTTACGAGTAGCGTTTGGCAACCCCTAAGAGTGCTATTACACATGTAGGGAACCATGCTGATCTCAGGTCTAAAGATTATACATTATCATTACTTGAGACCAACTAATGACACAAAGATTCATAACAATCTCAATAGTGTCTCAATGATGGGTCTATCTAGCCCTATGTTCTCTAACATGAGCTCACATTATTGATTCGATATCCCTATATCCATGACCGGTGAAACAAGGTCATCAATCAATACATGTGCTAGTCATAGAGTCACTGGTGTTCCGACCAGAGACCTCCGACCAGGGATACATTTAGAATGACATCATATAAGTTAAAGAGTTCCACCAACAAGTCACATACTTATTGATCTATAACAAATGATTCATTCAAGGAACATGATAACCTATTATCAAAATCATGAACATAATGAAATATCATCATCTCTATTATTGCATCTAGGGCATATTTCCAACCACAACAGCATGTGTGTCAACCCAAAACCCAAATATTTTTGTCATTTCGCTCCAAAGGGCTATTTTTGCTATTGCGCTGCCGAACTTGCATTTCAAATAGGGCGCATGAAATCATGCGCTTTCCTTGTATACCTGACTTTCTATGTATTACCACATGTACCAAAAATGTATTATCACATCTACAAAAAATGCATTGTCACATTAAATCTGTTGATGATTTGTGCATGCTGTCGTTATGTTTGGTCAGACCGAAACTCCTAAATTGTTATCTACTTCATATTTTGTTATCTTTTCAAAAATAATTTGTTGCGCAGACACTTAAAGATATTAAAAAAAACTTAGTGAAACCACTAAAATTTGAAGCTGAATTCCTAGCTCCTATCGCCATTTGAATTTGCGACATGCTCCTGTCACCGATTCAAATGGGGAATTAAGTCTCTGTCGCTAGTTGGAATGGCGGCAGCACTGTTTCCATGGAGATAGAGATCTTGTCGCCATTCCAAATGGTATAGGTCAATTTCGTCATTTGGGATGGCGACAGAAGCTCATTTTTGTAAAAAGATCGAATATGTATTTCTATTATTCTATTTAAAAAATGTATTATTAAAAAAATACCTTTAATCAGGTGGGGAAGAAGTCATCCAAGATAAGCTCAAGGAGTTAGATCAGAAGTGGGTTGTCAGATTCCTCACTGTTGGATGTGTTTTGAATGGTTATCTCCCATACTGCTAAAGTTACAGTTGTACCAGTACCAGTATTCTAATGACTTCGCCCAATCCTAGTCCGTGTTACAGGGTGGATCAACTCTTTTTTACCGTTGGAATAGGAACCGAAGAGGTGGAGTACTGGAGTGGGCCAGTGGCGGACCTACGATTTCTAGAATGGGTGTTCGGATATCGGAGCTAGATTCTTTGTCTGTGCCGATATTGCGACACACTATTTTTTCTAAAACAACGATATGATTATACATGTATATATATAATTAAAAATACAAAAATTAATGATTTCTGACGAGGAAATGGGCGACATAAGGCAAGCGTAATGCATGAATTAAACAACAAATTATAGATCAATGACAATTGCATACATTGCGGATCTTGCCCTTTTTTACTCTTTTCGCGTCAGCAAGACCGCCCACCCCATCCGAGAGGAAGCTATATGTTTCTTCCATAGAGCAAAAATTAGCATGTAAACATATGTAACAAGGGTCCAACTAACTGCCTATTGCCCAAGGCAAATATTGTATTATTGTACAACATTCATTAGAAAGAACGAAGAAAGCAGAGGCTAGACTACATAAAGAACAAAAGTCGAAGCAGAGAAGATCTAGGGACGATGACAATGAGCTGGAGGCACTGCTCCCTTCTCGTCGCCGTGTTGCTCCCTTCTAGCCGCCTGCTCCTAGTACGTCGGGTCGCCTCTCTCCTCACCCATGCAGATGCGCTGCCGCACACTCTCCCTGCGCCCCACGTCGCCTCATGCCTTCTTGTCGTCGCATCGCGGCATTACACCTACCGACCATTGCTTGTTTCCTCAGCCCGCGCCTCCGCTTGTTCACCACTCAAAGGCCGGAGCCACCCCCATAGAGATAGTCATAGGATGTGTGAGAGAGAAAACAGAGCTTAGGGTTTGGTGGGCTAAGGTGGCAAGGAAAATAGACTAATGTGTTACATGGGTTACGCGTGAGGTGTGAAGAGTGCAGACTAAATTCATTTGCAGACATAAATATATAGTTTTGACCCAACTAACGATATATACACTTAATATGCCTATTATATTATACCATGCATTTTGCAAAAACCGAGTGTTCAGTTGAACACCCACGACCCATTGTGGGTCGCCCTTGGAGTGGACGAGTGCATTTGAGAAAAAAAATAATCTCGGTCTCTTGCCTGCCACGTGTAATCACAAATCTCAAAGCATCCCTCTCCACAAACCGCCTCCTCTCCCAATTGCCCCGAAAAAACAGAGGAAACACGACGCTCGAAGGCCGTAGCCCTAGTTTGCGAGCTGCTCCGCCGCGCCGCCCTTCCTCGCGCCGCGCCGCGCCCCGCATGTGCCGTTCAAAGACGCCACACACCATATCCGCAAGCTTTACGCATGGGTCGGGCTCTCCGGCGACCCGGACACCCTCGACCACCTCTCCTATGACGACGAAGCGAATGACGAGCAGCTCCAGGCCAGGAAGCTCCGCAAGGAGAAGCTGTTCTGCAAGGACCAGACCGAGAAGCACATCGGCGTCATCCTCGTCTACATGGATTGCAAGAGCAAGTTTTACCTTATGCGGTGCCTTTGCCTCTCCCTCGATGACAAGAATGGAGACCAGTGTTGTTTGTTATGAACTCTGTATTGGTTTTAATTGATTTTTTGCAGCTGTGTAGAAGTTTCTTTGTAACTATTCAAATTTGGTGGCAAGATTATATGCAAGACGGCAAGAATGCATGTATGAATCAATTGGTTGGTTCTTCTCATGTTTCTTTGCAAGGAGTAGGTGTAAAATATGCTCCAGATGTCACTATCTGAAACTTTGATGTCTGAATTCGTTTTGTTTCATTTTCACAGCCGGTTGAAATGAAGGGACCACTGAAACTCAAAGAACAACTATACCATGCATGTTTTGCTTCCAGTAAGATATGAATACCGCCTTTTGGATATCATTGGAGTTCAACCATGAAGTGAGAATAAAATGAGTACTATCAAATATGCATTGATCGTCTGCAGTACAAGACAAAGATAACAGTACAAACGAAAGATAGTTATGTTCCTTGGTTCCATCCAAATGTAGAAGAAATGTCTACTTCTTGAATGTTGCAGGTTTCACTACTTAATCAAAATCTAATCTTCGAGGGGTGGAACAGCTCAGCATCTTCACTAGCTCCAAATAAAAGACCTGTAAATTCTCCTTGGGTCATTGGAGCAGACATGGTCGAAGAATCTCTGCTGCACATATTATTTGCGAAGCTTGGTATTGTGATATTAGCACGTGTGCTTGCATCAAATGATTCCTGTGACAAAATATATAGGAAATTGTTTAGAACAAAATAGCTTCAAGTAATTGAATTACTGGAAGACAATAATAAACTTGGGTCATATGTCTTACAATCAATTGTTAAGGATCTTCTCATACTGGACTACTGTTTGTTACTTTCTTTGGATCTTCTCCTACTGATCGGACACATAAAAGAGGCAAAATATAACTGAATATACAAGAACTAGAGGGGGAAGACAAGAACGAATGGTGCTAGCACTACCCTTTTTTCCCCCCAGTGGTTGTCTTCTTTCCTATCTTTTTTTGAATTACATTTCTCGATCTTTTAGACAAGACGAAGAAAGACAAGATCAGGAATACAAAACATTGCATTTCATGCTTTCTTTTGATCTATAATCAGCATACTCAATATAGCCTGAACTCTTCGAGATGGCGATCGATATGCGACTGCTTCAGAAGCAGTCGAGTGGAACAAAACCATCGATCAAGACGGTTAGAATCCTCAAGAAGCAAGCGGATGTAGCAAGAAGGACAAAAAGGCTAAGAAATTCAAGAACAAAGTGAAGGGCTAAAAACCTCAAGCCAACAGTTTTAAGGAGGTCTTGGCCGTAAGTGACAAGGAACAACAAAGTTACAAGCAATATCCTGATCGAGGTGAAGGTAAGGGTCCCGAGCGGAAGAACGACAAGTCTAGGTGGTGCCCTTTCCATAAAAAGGAAGGACATGACCTTCGCAACTGCCGGGTTTTCCAACGAAAACTCGAAGACTACTATAACGGCAAAGGACCACTTCCTAACCTCGAAGAGGTAGGGGAAATGAGTGGTCATACGCAGTCGGACGACAACGAAGAGATGTCATTCCATGATCCTTAGCATACCATCGAGCATATCTATGGGGGTCATCAACATATGAGTCAATATGACAGCTTAAAGCTGTCGAACGCGAGGTAAACTCCATTGACTCTCCTCTTGTCAATAAGTTGCTGAAGTGGTTGAAAGTCACCATCTCATTCGAGAAGAGTGACTGTCCGATCCCTTCCACTCGAGCAGGTCGTTTTCAGATCGTGGTCGAGCCTACCATCAACAATTGTCGAGTAAATCGAGTGTGAGTTGATGGTGGAAGCTCGTTAAACATCTTATTTACAAGTACCCTGTACGAGATGCAAGTACCCAGGACCAAGTTAAGACCGGTGTGATACTCTTTTTATGGTATTGTACCGGAGTCTTCGGCCAAACCTATTGTCCAAATTTTTCTTCCTTTAACATTTGGTTCACCAAGTAATTTCAGCACAGAGAAGATCTCCTTTGATGTGGTCGATTTCGATACGGCATATAACACCATACTCGGACGACCAACTTTGGTAAGATTCTTAATGGCTACTCATTATGGGTATCAATGTCTTAAGATGTCAAGTCCCAAAGGAGTAATCGCAATTCACTGTGATAAGAAGATGGCGCATACGTGCGATCGTTGGTCTCTCGAGATGGTTGGCCAGATACCAACTTGGGAAGAAAACAAGGAGCAGTCTTCGACCAAGTGATCAAAGTTGAAAGCTGCACCGAAGCTAAACGACCAGGTCAAAGAGGTTCATCTGGATCCAAAGGAGCCCTCAAAGACTGTTCGCATCGGGGATACTTTCGACCCCAAATAGGAAGACGCTCTCATCACTTTCCTCTGAGCAAATGCAGATGTCTTTGCGTGGCAAGCATCCGACATGCCCGGAGTCCACAGGGAAGTGATCTAGCACAGGCTTGCTTTACAGCCTGACAAAGTACCCATAAAACAAAAATTACAGAGATTTACCCATGATTGATGAGATGCTATCAAATCAGAATTGAACAAGCTACTTAAAGTAGACTTTGTAAGAGAAGTCAACCAGCTAGAGTGGTTGGCCAACCCTATAATTGTTAGGAAGTCTAACGGAAAGTGGTAGATGTGTATAGACTTCACTAATCTTAATAAAGCTTGTCGAAAAGATGATTTTCATTTACCTCGTATCGATCAGTTGGTTGATTCAACTGCCGGTTGCGAAACATTAAGTTTTCTATATTCAAATTCTGGATACCATCAGATTAATATTCGTCTAGAAGATGAAGAAGAGAGCGCATTTATTACTCTATTTGGGATATTTCGCTATGTCAAAATGCCATTTGGTCTAAAAAATACTAGCTCTTATTTTCAACACTTGATGGAATCGACTTTTTCACCTCAACTGTGCTAAAATTTGGAAGCCTATGTTGACGATCCAGTCGTAAAAAGCATCAAGCGGCTTAATTACGTTTGACTTACCAGAAACATTCGATAACCTCAGAAAACACCGCCTGAAACTCAATCCTAATAAGTGTGTATTTGGAGTCTCTTTAGAAAAGTTGTTTGAATTCCTTATCTCTGTACGAGGAATCGAAACAAATCCCAAAAAGATAAAGTCCATCGGGCAAATGTGTCCTCTGATCACAAAGAAATAAGTCTAGAAACTCACAGGATGCATGGCGGCTTTAAGTCGTTTCATCGCACGATTGGGAGAAAAAGGACTACCTTTCTTCAAACTTCTAAGGAAGCATGAGGGTTTCGAGTGGTCAGTAGAGGCAAACGCTGCCTTTGAGAACGTCAATATGTATCTTACGGTGCTCCTATTTTGGTTTCTCCGAAGCCAGAATAGACGCTCATAATTTATCTAGCTGTCACACCACAGGTAGTGAGCGCAGTATTTGTCGTAGACCGTGAAAACACCCAACGACCAGTTTACTACGTAAGTGAAGTTTCACATGGGCCTAAGGAGCGCTACCCTCAGGTCCAAAAACTTATTTATGCCCTCCTCATGTCTTTGAGAAAACTGTGACATTATTTCCAGGGGCACAAGATAATTATGTCGTCTGAGTTTTCCTTAGGAGTGGTCCTCCAGAACAGGGAAGCAGCGGGACACATGAAAAAAATGGTCAGTAGAACTTGGGGAGTTTGACCTCCATTTCGTGTCTCGAATGGCCATTAAATCCCAGATCTTGCCAGACTTTGTCGCCGAATGGACAAATCCTGAACATATTAAGGATCCCTAATACGATACCCACGACTAGTGGACGATGTACTTTGGTGGGTCACTTACTTTAAGTGGCTCGGGGGCTGGGGTGGTCCGGGAATCTCCTACCAGAGAGACCTTAAAGTATGCCATTCAATTAAACTTTCAGGCCACTAACAACGTGGCAGAGAACGAAGGTTTACTAGCTGGCATACAAGCTGTGAAAGCACTCGCGATTCGACACCTACTCGTGAGAGGAGACTCTCAAGTAGTCGTGAATTAGGTCGAAAAGAGTACTGGTGCTCTAATGTATACTTTGCTCAAAGGAGTACTCTACAAATGAGGCACTGAAGGTGATGCGGACATCCTTAGCTATGTTGTTTCATATAATATTTTCAATTCATTAAATACCTCAGAACAACATGGGCTTACTAAGAGAGTTGAAAAACAAGAGAAGCTTATCCAACAGGTGAATCTGTTCACTGAATTTCCTTTTAAATTAGTTGAGAATTTCATACTATCTAAAACTAGTGTTTTGCTTGTGCTCAGATTGGAAGATTCAATAATGTACGGAGATGAAGGATATGAGGCTGTTCTTGAAGAAAGGCCGTCACAATGGAGGAGAAGCTCGTGGGAGACAAGCAAGGGGAGAGAAGCCCAAGAATCCAAGTCAAATTCAAAACTTCCACAAGCCCAACCAAATTCAAATTCGGAATCAACTCAGAATTCAATTCGGATTCGGAATCAGCAGGACAGTTCGGAGTAAAAAGGTCATAACTTTCTCATACGAAGTCAGATTTGAGTGTTTTTGGGCTTGTTAGAAAGCTAACTTCAAGACCGATCCAACGGATCCTCCCTCACTCCGAAATTCATCCTGTATCCAAAGATATGACCGAAACAATATGACAGTTGTAAAATCAGAGTTTCCTTTTTTATTTTGGAATGTGTCGCAATTGGAGTAG
Organism: Hsuehochloa calcarea; assembly: GCA_036346395.1. Lineage (NCBI taxonomy): Eukaryota > Viridiplantae > Streptophyta > Magnoliopsida > Poales > Poaceae > Hsuehochloa > Hsuehochloa calcarea. Next base: position 12,519,621 of record CM070603.1, read on the forward strand.
GACTCCAAATCCGAATTAGAATAGGAGTAGGGCCTCTTGGCCAGCCATGAGGAGGATAAGGGGTACTATATATTGAGGTTTAGACCCCCATTGTAACCTCAGACCACGTTTAATATATTTTCAAAGCTTTTGCTTGATTCTCCTGTTGTGCTTATAGCCAAAACAGAGGGAATTGCGCGTTGAGAACAAGGGGTTGTTCTTGCTTTTCCGCTGGGAATTGAGGGTTCGACGATCTTCGCTTGTGGTCAGCGAGGATCCAATCAAGTGTGTGTTTGGGCGAATTTTCCATAGAGTTGCAAGTCTGTGCATTGGCTCGGGGGATCAGCTGGTGGTTCGTCAGGGTACACAAGTTATCAAGAGGTTCTACGTCGAGAAGATCGGGCACCCCGCATCACAAGGGATACTCATGCATGCATATCGCAGAGGGAAGCACTAAACCTCATTCACGACATACACGGGGGCATCTGTGGAACTCATGCATCCTCCAAAAAGCTGGTTGGCAAGGCTTTTTGACAAGGTTTGTACTGGCCAATAGCCCTCTACGATGCCAAAGAGTTGGTTAAGAAGTGTGTACAATGTCAGTTTCATAATAGTCGGATACACCAACTGACTCAGGCATTGCAAATAATTCCTCTATCTTGGCCTTTTGCGACCTGGGGTCTCGATATCCTAGGACCATTCCCAAAGACACCAGGAGGTTTCGAGTTCCTTCTTGTGGCTATTGATACGTTCACAAAATGGATCAAAGCCGAACCTGTGACTGGGATAACAACGAAAGTAGCAAAATGGTTCATGATGAGATGCATGATTACCCGGTTTGGGGTCCCAAGTCGAATAATCACAAATAATGGTAAGCAATTTTTGAGCACAAAATTTCAAGAATTTTGTGACGAGTTGAGTACCAAAGTGTGTTACGCCTCTGTTACCCATCCTCAAAGCAATGGGGCAGTCAAAAGAGCGAACGGCCAAATAATGCAGAGAATCAAAACTCGAGTCTACGACTAGCTTGTCAAGCGCTCGGGGGCTTGGGTACAAGAATTACCCTTAGTATTATGGGCAATTCGTACGACTGCTAGTCGGGCCACATGTGAAACACCTTTTTTTCCTAGTTTTTGATGCCGAAGCTATGCTTCCACTAGAACTAAAGATCAGGTCAACACGAGTCGAAACTTTCAATGACTCTACCTAAGAACAATTTCGAGCATATGACATCAACCTACTCGAAGAGAAGAGAAATCAAGCCTTAATCCGTTCAGCAGTCTACCAGCAAGCCCTGCACAAATATTATGATCGTAAGGTCCAATCTCGCAGCCTTACTGTAGGTGACATGGTATTGAAGAAAATTCAATCCCAGTCTAATCGGAACAAGCTCTTCTCCAAGTGGGAAGGTCCTTATACAGTAGTCGAAGTTACACGACCAGGTTCTGTACGACTATCAATGGAAGACACCCGGATTCTCTCGAACTGTTGGAACATCGACCAGTTACACAAATTTTATGTGTAACCAACCACCACGACGATAAAGTATCATGTTATTTCTATCTTTATTGTCTTACTTTGAGTAGCGCTTCGATAATTTTTTGACTATCCAATGGTCGTATGTTTTTCTACGACCAGTACCCAGCACTTCTTTACACTAGTCTAAAGTATAGAAACATCACCTAGTCGAAGCCTTTCTTTTCTGCATGTAGTCCTACCTACTAGAAGAAACTTCCTAGTGTCGACTCGTTCCTCACTTTTGCTGCGAACACAAAGAGCTCGGGTTCAACAAACATGGTCGAAATATTTTCAAGCCAACTCTTAGTACCTTAGTTTATTTCTTCCTTCATTTTGAAAAATACTCTTTGCAAAGTACACTTTGGTAATTTGTTCGACTACTCTTGGTAAACTTGGTTGGTTCTAACTGGTCTGAGAAAGACACAACACCTAGTCGAAGTATTTCCTGTCTGCACGTGGTCCTACCCACTAGAAGGAACTTTCTAGTGTTGTCATGTTTCTAACTCTTGCTACCAGGGCAAACCTATTGAGTGCACTCGAAAAGGTCGAACAAATTCTAAAGGAACTCCAAACGTTTGTCAAACTCAAGTTTCCGCTCTTGATTTGATTAAACTAGTCAGAGATGGTAATATCACCTAGTCGAAGCATTTCCTTTCTGCACGTGGTCCTGCCCTTTCTAGCATCGACTCATTACTACTCTTACGACCAGTGCATGATAATCGGTACCACAGACTACAAGTTAGCTAAACCTCTCTTTTTTTAGAAAACCCTTTTAACACTATTTACTTAGTTTATCTAAATAAACTAAGCAAATAGTCGGGGGCTAGTATAAAGTTAATAATATGTCTTCTATTTACATTCATTATCTTATGAGTTACTAACTACTTGACAATATAATTTTCCAGGAAGAAGAAAGGATAATATATATCAACAAACATGTCTTTACAGGTTCCTATTACAAACTACTCTGACGAAGCAAATCCTATCTGCATATCCTCCATGACTTCCTTGCTGATCAACTGCATATCATCCATCAATCACTCCGCTTCTGCTTCAGAGCAGTCGAAGTCGGCTTTGATTGGTTGCAGACTAAAGTTGAGGTCATGAGCTTTAAGTTTTGCCAGAACAAAACTTGTTCCGACTTCGACTGCCTCCTTTATCGAATCAGCTTGGTTGGTCTTCAGAGTAGTCACCAACTCTTGCAAAGTCCCAACTTATTTTTCAATGGTACTTATGTGAGCAATTATCGTGTTTTCACGAGGAGTGACCTCCTCGGCATGTAGCCCACTGAGTACATTGTTAAGAAAAGAAATGTTGTTTTGAAGGTTGATCCTCATCGACTTCACCTTCTCCTGATTACAAATTGAAGCCTCACGGAGTTGTTTTATTTCGACTGTTCGCTCTGAAAAGAATAAAGCTAGTCAGATAAAATGACCCCTAAATGAAAATAAAACTAGTCACAGAAAAAGACTTGTTTACCTGCCAGTTGAGAATCTAACTTCTTGACTTCATCGTCATGAGAGGCAGTGCTTTTTGCATAGCACTCCTCCCAAGATTTAACCTCCTGATCTTTTTTATGGCGATCCGGGAAATCTTATGAACAACCATGGCCTTGTCTTTGACCTCGGTTTTGAGATTTCCCATTTTGACCTCTTTTTCTGAAAAAGAATGAGGGTTAGAAAAAGAAACAAAGGTTATAAGCGGTCTTAAGTTCAGCACTTACAGTTTATTTGTCCCTACAACTTTTGAATTACAGAGTTTGCCTCCTGAAGCTTTTTCAGAAGGGCCACTTTCTCTTCCCTTAGCCTTTTCGTCTCGACCTTCTCGTAGTTGAGCGAATCGGCCAAGAACTTTTCGTCGCTCTTGAACCTACAGAGGAAAAGAGTAGACATGAGTATAGGACAAGCAGTTGTAAGTCTTTCTATGGCCATTACTAAGTCATAAGTTCTTCTACGACAATCCCCTGGTCGTAAGTTCTCCTACGACCATTATATAGTCGTAAGTTTTTCTACGACATTTTCCTAGTCGTAAGTTCTTCTACGACCAGCACGTAGTCGTAAGTTTTTCTATGACAATCCTCTAGTTGTAAGTTCTCCTACGACCAATATCTATTCGTAAGTTTTTCTACGATATTTCTCTGGCCGTAAGTTCTTCTACAACCAGCACATAGTTGTAAGTTCTCCTACGACAATCCCCATAAGCACTATGAAAGTGTTCAAAACATAAACGACTATGAGTAATAGTGACTTACCATCTCTCTGCTTGCTCGCAAAGTTCTGCCTTCTCCTGTTGCAGCTATACAAGTTGTATGTTGTACTCTGCAACAGTGACAGTTTGCTCTAGAGCTCTCTGCAAAAAGGACAGTGAGAGGCGAGAAAGGCCACATATATAAATGTTGAGTAATAAGCACTTACGTTGATGCTCGTTCGAGCAAATATGGAAAGTACGCATGTAGGGTTCTTCAGTTCATCAAGCTCTTGACCCGGTTCGACCACACCTTTTCGAGACGCTCATCATCGAAAACATTCCCCCTGTCAGGAATATCCTTGGGGTGTGGAACTTGAGTATGAGACTTGAAAGTAGAAGACCCCACAACGGAAGCCAGGCTGGAGAATTCAGAAAATAAGTTAGCATATTCTTCTTCTTTTGATTCGGTGGCGACAACTCCTTGGGGACCGGGAGGAACATCTTCGATGACTTCCTTCCCAGTGCGGTGGCCCAATAGTCTATCGCCTTTTGCCTGATGCCTCAGCTGCATCATGCGTCGTTTTTGCCTCAGCCTCTACGACCACTCCTGTGGTCGTAGTTGCTTCGGCAACAACAACATCTTCTGCCACTCGAACGGTGGATGACCGTTCTGTTCGAAATATGCCCTAGAGGCAATCATATAGATGATGATATTTCATTATGTTCATAATTTTGATAATATGTTATTGTGTTCCTTGAATGAATCATTTGTTATAGATCAATAAGTATGTGACTTGTTGGTGGAACTCTTTAACTTATATGATGTCATTCTAAATGTATCCCTGGTCGGAACACTAATGACTCTATGACTAGCACATGTATTGATTGAAGACCTTGTTTCACCGGTCATGGATATAGGGATATCGAATCAATAATGTGAGCTCATGATAGAGAACATAGGGCTAGATAAACCCATCATTGAGACATTATTGAGATTGTTATGAATCATTGTGTCATTAGTTGGTCTCAAGTAATGATGATGTATAATCCTTAGACCTGAGACCAGCATGGTTCCCAACATGTGTAATGGCACTCTTAGGGGTTGCCAAACGCTACTCGTAACTGGGTAGTTATAAAGGTGGCTTTCGGGTATGCTATGAAACATACGGAGGGATGTGAGTGGTTGAGATGGGATTTGCCCCTCCTAACATAACAGGAGAGATGTCTCTGGGCCCCTCATGGTGATCGAATAAAGAAAGTGCATGGACATACCACTAGTGGTCGAAGTGTTGACCACATGAAGTTATACGACACTCGATTGAGAAAGTATTGAACAGTCCATGGATGACTCGCCTCTCACCTGGAGTTCAACCACACATCATGAGGCAAAGGGAGAATGCATGAGTAGGTCACTTAGTTTGATCAGTTACAGACTGGTCGTATGGAGATACGATCTAGTCATAGATTGATCGAACGTAATCACATAATGGTAAGGACCTGGTCGTAAGGAGTTACGAACTGGTCGGGACCAAATACGATCTGGTCCTATGGAGATACGAACTGATCGTAAGTGATGAGGACCTGGTCATAGATCATATTACATCAAGGTTCATTTGCTTTTCTATGTGTGTTTGGGGATCGTTATGTGCTGCTAGGTACCGCTAACGACTGGTGTTTGGAAAAGAGTTTCTGAGTCATAACCAATTACACATGAACTTGTAGGGTCACACATTTAAAGGGCTGAGATCTGTTTTGGATGGTGATCCAAATTCCTATAGGCCACAAGTTCCTAATGGGCCTCAAGTTCGAGATCCATCATGGATGCCTATATAAAGAGGGGTGGTGGCATGGGGTGGGGTGCAAAATGATCTTTCGAAGAACTCCCGAAACCCTAAGAGCCACGCCTTCTCTACCACACTGCCGGTGCTAGCACTCCAACGTGTGGTGATCCTGCCCCGTACGTGTGGATACCTTAGAGGTGTTGTTGCAAAGCATCAGCACTAGGACGATCCGTGACTCGTGACGATCGCTGGAGTCGGAGGAGAAGTCGCGTGGTGAGTACGACCACTCGGAGGAGCAGACGCGCGGCGAGTACGACCACTCGGATGAGCAGACGTGTCGTGAGTACGACTACGACTGCATCAACTCGCTACGACGACTCTACTTCCGCTACGAGTCAGCGCGTCTAGCGGTAATCTCGTGATCTATTTCTAGCGTTGGTTCCTTGGTTGCGCGGTAAATTTTTGTTTGTGCTATCATTGCTTTGTCACGTAACTGAACACCTTCGACCACCGCCACTATCATTCCTCCAACTGCTGGAGAAATAGTAGTGGATTCCTCGACAGGAACGTCATTGAGGGCTGGAGGAGTCGCGCTAAGATCACAAAAAGGAAAACATGTCAAATGGTAAAAAAAATAAAAGGTAAATATTGTTCTTACACTTTTGTCTTTTTATATACCTTCGTGTGCTAGATTTGATCTTGAATCCGGAAGAAACCTCCCCTAAAGAAGATTTCTTCGACTTCTTCTCAACCACGACCACGTTTGGCCGTGGGTCTTGAGCGAGCACTACCGCTCCTTGAGCCTCCTGGCTCTCTGGATGACTGAGACCTGTCTAAACCATATCATGGGCAGCACTGCCCTCGACTACAGACGCTGCTGGTGTAGCGGTTTTCCTCATAAAAGACATAAAACTCTTCCAGTTCTCCTTTAATTGTTGCTTGATAAAGCCATGGGAGGCAGAAACTGCGAAAATCTTATTATCGTAGTAAAAGGGTACCTTGATCTTGGGGGCTTTGCGTTGGAGTGCTTCAGCCGCTTCGGTCGCCTTTTCCTTCTCTACAACATCCATTTCTGCGGCTAACCATGCAAAGGGTCCGGTCGGAGTAGCAGAGCTCGATCCTACACCTCCCTTGTCAGCGACTTTCATGAGCCGGCGCTTTTTGGCCGCAGGAGCCTCAACTTGATCCATCGCCACGCTAACGACCATCAATTCGACCTCTTCGTCATCTCGACGGTCTTTCATGCCTACTTTCTGCAGAAGTCAGAAAAAGAATTATTACTAAGTGGTCGTCAGTTCTTCTATGACTAGAACTTAGTCGTAAGTTTTCTACAACAAACCTCTAGTTGTGAGTTTTTCCACGTCCATTCTGCGGTCGTAAGTACTTCTACGACCAGAACCTAGTCGTAATTTTTTCTAAGACAACTCTCTAGTCGTGAGTTTTCCACGACCATTCTCCGGTCGTAAATACTTCTACAGCAAGTATCTAGTCATAAGTTTTTCTACGACTACGAGATCCTAAAGAAGAAATTAGTCCTTGATTACCTTTAAGCATTCCCTCTTATCCTCTATGGTCAAAACCACAAGGATTTGAGGAGCCACCACGTTTGATGGCGGGCATTTCTCACAAACGAGTTTGACCTGAGCGTCAATTTCCGCTTGTGTGAGATCTGCTGGAGCAAATAAACTTTCAATAACCAAGTTCGAAATCAAAAGAAAGAGAACTAAATTGAAGTTTTACTTACCCTACTCTTAATATCTGGTCGTGTCTTGCGATCCCGAGTACTTCCACATAGGATGTGCTCGTTTCTTTAGAGGGCTAATGCGACACATGATGAAATCATTCACCACGCGCCAACTGGTGATCTCCTCCATCAAATCCTTGATGGCTTGAATGTAAGGGGCGATCCAGCCAAGATCCTTGGGAGTCGAATCCCAGGAAGAAATCTTCTCGGCAACGTTTCTGACAAAAGAGATGCTGTCTTCACTGGTTGTCTCCCAGTAGAACCACCTCTTCTTCCATCCTGGCCACGACAATTGGGTGAACATCTGATTGTACTCCTTCGACTTCCCGTCTTGGAGCTTTAGACTACAGCTACCGGCGACTCCTGCTAGCTGGGTCATCATGTAAAAATACTAGAACAACTCCAAGTCAGCTGGAATCCCCAGGTAGGTATCACACAATTATACGAACACACCTAACATTGTGATGGAATTGGGAACGAGGTTCACCAATTCCACCCCAAAGTGTTCGAGTACGAGCGTGAGGAAAGGGTGGCAATCGAATGCCACAATCACAGTACACCTGGAAGACGGGGATCTTCCTAATCTCCCCTCGACGACCAATGTTGCCCAGAAGCCTCAATCACTTCACAAACTGCTTCTTTGGGATCTTCTCGGCGGCAACCGGAGCTTTCTTCTTGGTCGCGTCCATCTCCGATTTGGCCCACCGGGAAGTGGCTCCGGCCATCTTTCTCAAGGGGGGGTTTGGAGGCGTACGATTTGGTTGGCAGCGGAGAATGCAAAAGCTTGATAAACAGTTGGAGTGATTGAAAAAAAGTAAGAACGCTACAATAGCACCAACGGTAGTTTTTTATAACCACGCACTTGGGTTAAAGATGTGGCGACCTAACAATTGCCACCTCTTCGAGAACCGCTCTAACAGATAGATCTATGAGAGTCGATTCAGATTTGTATATTTGTCTATTCGAGAAAACCGAGTCCGTCTTTACACCTCAAGCGAAATTACCTTCTTGACCAAGTCTTTTTCTGGTCAAATGAAATACCAGTCAGGAAGGATGTACTTCCGATTACCATACTATGACCACTTTGTAGTCGTAAGATTTTCTACGACCACCTTATAGTCGTAAGGTTTTCTGCAAACTTCTTGACCAAGTCTGTTTCTGGTCAAATGAAATACCAGTCGAAGAGTCTTTCCTTCACCACAGTTCTACAACCATCTTCTGGTCGTAAGATCATATAACACTCCTTTCCCAAGTAGGTACTTTCACTTAAAGCTGGGGGGCTAAATGATGAGGATCTAGAAATCCTCATTTAATTTTTTTATCTGTAATCCTTATTATGGATAATAACGTTATTATATGGTTCTTAAGTATATACCTTAATGTTTATAAGGCAGAAGCTGGAGTTGTAAGATCTTCTACGACTACCTCATGATCGTAAGTTCTTCTACGATCACCTCATGGTCGTAAGTCCTTCTACGACTAGGTCAGCTACAACCACCCTATATCGTAAGTTCTTCTACGACCAGCACATGATCGTAAGTTCTTCTACGATCACCTCATGGTCGTAAGTCCTTCTACGACTAGGTCAGCTATAACCACCCTATAGTCGTAACTTCCTCTACGACTAGCACATGATCGTAAGTTCTTCTACGATCACCTCATGGTCGTAAGTCCTTCTACGATCAGGTTAGTTATGACCACCCAATAACCAATCGAGCTTACATACAAGTAGGTCCAATTGATTAGGGCATCTAAACAGTCAGTATACGCTATTATTCTCTAGAATAACTGCACGATTAATCTCTCTGTCTTGGCGATAACTGTCTAGTGACGTGGGAACGTTACTTCTCTAACAGTAATCTCCGGTAACTGCACCATCATCTGAAGCATTGATACAATGCAGCCGGAGGAGTAAGATATGGAGCCGGTGTGGTGATGCATGGCAGCTCCAATGGGTGGTGGCACGTGGAGAAGGACGAGGCGACTCCGGTGACGCGGGTGGGATGGCTTGAGGAGCGACGGCGGAGAACCGTTGCAGCACGGGCGGCATCAGTGCTTAAGAAGATGACATGAGCGGTGGTGCTTCACAGTGTTCCGAGTGGCGGCAGCTAGAGCACGAGACGCGGCTAAGCGAGGAGAAGCGAGGGCGCACAGGGCAGCTATTTATGTCCTTAGGAGTCGTGTGGGGCAAGGACACCGAGTGGCGGTGGTGGCGGAGTCCGAATGGCACACGACAAGCGACAACGGTGTTGCACTGGCAAGCGGGCCCGAGCGGAGGTGGTTGCGGCTGGTGGATTGGTGGCTGCGGCGTGGGCCGGCGGAGAAAGAAAGTGGGCCATGCGGGGGAGATTGGGCAGGGAGTTGGCAGGTAGAAGAAGCGGGCAGACGGGGCGCAAGCGGGGCGAAGCCGGGTGAGGGAGATGGGCTGATTTTTTAAATCATTTTAGAATTAAATAAAAGGTTGAAAATTTAAATGAGCTCATATAAATAGCAAATGAGCTCGGAAAAAATCCAATAAAATTCAGAAAAATTCCTTGGAACACAAGGAACCTAACTCAAGGAAAAATGATGAAATTTGTCGGAGACCTAAACTACACAAAAGATTTTTGAAAACTCAAATTTTGGGAGGTTACACCGTCCCATTCAATTCATGAAATAAATCTTCTATCACTGGAATTGGAAACTTATTCTTTACTATCTGTGAATTGAGTTTCCTAGTTGCCAACCAATGCATTAGCACGGGCTAGTTTATAAAATATTAGTTTGTAATATATATTTTTAAGATATGTCTATAATAATAAGTTTTCTACTAAAAAATTGATAACTTTTTTATTTATAGATAAGTAAGAAAAACAAAGTTAAAAACATAAAAGGCCAGTTACAAACCTATAGGATTTCAAAATACAAGAAAACATTGGAATGGTGTCTCCATGAAAAATAAGAGGAAATCCTAAACTAAAAAAAATGGAAGTGTTAAAGCATGAATACACTTTAAATGACTGCATTATCACATCTTTCTCTGACTTGCTTGTTTCATAAATAAAATCTTCTCTATCATGCTATGTCGCTGCATTACGTCTACATCAGTTTTTGGCTAAAATAGCATTGTTGCCATGTGAAATAACAAATCTAGCCCCCGCTAAGGCAAAAATGGCACCGTGGAGCAGCCCGGACACAACACATGGCGTCATCCAGCCCTAGGGGGCTATTTTTCCTCGTTTGGCCCCTACGAGCACAGATTCTCCTCGTCCAGCCCCCCGGGCACGGTAGACCACTCCCTTTTGTTTTTTTTTGTTTTTTAAAACTAAAATCTTGCTTTTGGTGTCCCCGAATTCTCGCTGCCCCCTACATGCGTGAAAAACCTAGCGGGTCGCATGCCCATAAAACCAAATGATTTAGTCCCGTTGCTTCGCCATTGGCCTTCGTGCAGCTATAAAACTCAGCGGTATGCTCTTATTTTCCCCCACACCGGAACCATTCCACTCTACGTAGAGAGAGGATCGAGTGAGCGAGAGGCTACGCGATCGTCTGAAATTAGTTCAGATTTTGTTGTCGATTTGAGGGTGTTTAGAAAAGTGTTTAGCGGTTGTTTTAGTAGAGTTAGTTTGACATCAATTGAAGATCTTCTAGATGAGGAAATGTCTATCGTATGCACTATTTTTTTGAACTGTGTAGTTAGTGTTAAAGTATTTAGTCGTAATTAAGTACCCATAGTTAATTAGTTGTAAATATTTAGTCACAATTGAAATAGTTATAATTAATTAGCCACATTTTACTTTCCAAATTAGTTAGTTGTAATTTATTAGTCGTAGTTAGTTAGTCCTAATTTTTCACTCCTAGGTAGTTAGTCGTAATTAATTACTCACAGTTTCTTAGTCGTAATTAAAATTTGAAACTAAAATAAACATCTTTAATTAATGTAATAATATAGTCATAATTAATTATGCTTCATTAAATAGTACTAATTAATTAGTTGGCTTAATTAGAAAGTCGTAGTTAGTTAATATTAACTAAAATAGTCATAATTAATAAACTATAATTAATTAGTCCTAATTAATTCGGATTAATTAAATACTACTAACTAATCAATCTTAATTATGTGGTGGCAGTTAGTTGGTCGAAATAAATTAGTTGCAATTTATTTGTCCTAAATTTTAAATTGTAATTAATTATAATTAATTCATTAGGCTACATTATGTACTATTAATCATTTAGTCGTAATTAATTTGGTTTAATTAAGAAGTGGTAGTTAGTTGTATTAATTAAAATAGTTGTAATTAACAAACCATAACTATTTTGTCGTAATTAATTACTAATTAACTACTACGAATTATAATGTGTACAAAAAATTAATTAATTAATCATAATTTATTAGTCGTCAGTAATTACTCACAATTTATTTAGCCTAATTAATTAATCATTATTAGTTAAACGTAATTAAAACAGACCTAATTAAATTACCGTAATGAAATAATTCGAATTATTTGGGCTTTATTAAATACTATTAATTAATTAGTTGTAGTTAATTAATTTTGGTTAGGTCGTGTTACGAAATATAGACTACGTAGTGCGACCTATTTTTTATAATGTGCACAACAAATTCGGTTGTTGTGGCTTTAGGTAATTTCGAATATGCAAGACTTACTAGTGTTTTATGCCAACGGTCCCGTCCAGGGGTGGACCCGATGAGTTGGACTTATTGATATGCCATTACAAGGTGGTCCGGGCGGAGGGGCTCGATGTGATGAATATTCACGAGCCTTGGAACTGCATTCCGAGGAAGATCTACATGAATGCAGCGACGAAGAAGCTTGTCATCGAGGGGATCACCTACACAGATAGGGACAGGGGCGTTTGGGAGCTACTCAAGGTGAATGGCAGCATTGCATGGGGCTAGTATATGTAAATTGCTTCCTAGCCCAAGGCGGTGATACACGGGAAGTCGATGGTGTACTTCAATTTTTTGCACAGGGCATCAGCAAACTTTGATGATGCCTCGGGAAGCTGGCAACCGCAAGCAGTGCATGAAGATGGTAGTACATAATGTGTTATTTTGGAGGAAGACTATGAGAGAAGATTTGTGCATAATTTTATGCAAAATGAGGGGGCGGGACAATGGTGGTCGGCCCACATTGACTATGACGAGTTTCTACTAGACCAGCCGGTTGGGTAGGAGTCCATCGAGGACCCTGAACCAAGCTCGGATGGTAGCGAGGACTCATACCAGGGTGGTTGTACCATATTCGAAATTGTGTCATAGGAGGTGCCTTACATGGCATCCAGACTTGATGATATCGCAGTGCAGTTGCTTGTATTGCCACAAGAAGAAGGGTCCCAGTGGGGGTTTGATGCTGACACCTTGTTAGTTAGGCAGTAATTCACTAACAAGGCAGCCATGCAACAAGCTATTGTTGTGTGTACACCTTATCCATCAGCTGTGTGTACCGGGTGCACCGGTCCAACCTAGGACATTACAAGGTAAAGTGCCTAGTGGAAGGTTGCCCTGATAAAGTTAACGCTCATAGGGTGAAGTTCTTTGGCCCGATCTTCATGGTCAAGGCGGTGCACGACCACACTTGCGAGCTGAGTGAGCTGTTGCGGCAACATCTGAATGTGAGTTCTGCATGTGTTGCAAGCCACATTAGTCACCTAATTGTGGAGGACGTGTGTGTATCCCCCAAGATGTTGTTGTCAAAAGTCGCCTATCTGGCTGGTTATATAGTCAGCTATAGCAAGGTCCGATGAGCGAAGTAGAAGATTATCAAGGCCATGCACGGGACATATGAGAGGCGTACAACCTTGTGCCAAGGATGCTGCACCAGATTGCCCAAACAAACCCTGTCACATACATAAACAAGATGGAAAGAGAAGATCCCGATGGAGACCCTAACTGCTTTATACTTGACCATGTGTTATGGGTTTTCTTCTAGGCCATAGAAGGCTGGAAGTTATGTCATTCGGTACTCACGATGGATGGAACTTTCCTCACTGGGAGGTACAAGGGTATCATTCTCACTGCGGTGGTGGCCGACACGAATAACTAGCTTCTTTCTGTTGCTTTTGCCATCGTAGAGAATGAGAACACATCTAGTTGGCTGTGGTTCCTAGCAACTATTAAGCAGACGGTTGTAGGAGATCGGCCCAACATATGCCTTGTCACAGATCGCAATGTTGGGTTGTTGTTCGCTCTAAACACCATGAAGAACGTGACAGAATGCCCGTACTAGTGGAACAACGTGAAAACCCGGTGACGCATGAGGCATAGGAGGGACAGTAGGCCGGGAGTAGGGAATACAGGGGCCCCATTAGTTTCACCCAGTGGATTAACCTCCCTGCTCCTGAGTTGGATAAATGGTCCCAGCTATATGATACCGACGGCACGATGTATGGCATTATGACGTCCAACATGTTCGAGGTATACAACAGCGTGCCGAAAGGTGTTTAGTGCCTCCCTAGCACCGCAATCGTCAAGGAAATTAGGACTCGCATGGTCAGTTACTTCGTCAATAAAGTCACCGTAGCGAGGCGACAGCTGGAAGAAGGGAAGCAGTGGTCCGAAAACATGTAGAGGTATATAGACCAGAACATGTAGAAAGCTCGTATGCACAACATCCGGGTGATCGATGGCTTGAGGAGAAAGTACGAGATCCGGCTGAGGCAAAAATATGTCAACAGCCACGCCATGGGGAAAAGAAAACATGCTTGCACCCTAGGTAATGTCACTACGTGCACCTGCAACAAGCCGAATCTCCTGCATAAGCCATGTCGTATGTGTACAAAGTGTGTGCATAAGTCAAGCATATATCTACGCCATACATCTCTGAGTACCACAACATGCACCATCTTTTCAGAACATGGAGTGCTGAGTTTCACTCGTATGAAGTGGACATGAACTATAGGGATCTTCGGCCGGGGATGGTGAAATGGGGCCTGAACATAGCCTTGAAGGCAACTGGGTAGGGACGACGACAGACGTTGCGCTTCCAAAATGACATGGATAACTGCCAGCGTAGGGGTCTGAGCCGCGCAACGAAGTGTCGGATATGCAAAACCCTTGGCCACTCCATGAAGGATTGCCCCAAAAAAACCAAACTCGTCTAGGTGTCATTCTGTGTCGTAATTAATTATATTTTTTACATGTTAAGGGACCCTTATTATTGTGTACACGGGTAGTATTATCATATTTGCGCCTTTGTGTACGCTATTTTTTCTCAACAGGTATGTATTTCGCTATACTATTTGTTTCGAACTGATTCACCCTTGTTTTGTGACCTACAACACAACATTAGGTTGGGCTTGGAGATGTCAGATTTCTATGCGAAGATGTTGCGGAAGAGCAAGTAGCTTGCTGAGAGGGCTAAACTATACCTGAATTGTTCTATGAAGGATGTGCCAACATCATCGAAGTTTCCACACCAACAATGTGTGTAAGAAGAACCGACGAAGATCATTCAGTTGACACACCCGGCTACCGCCGCCTGGGCGTACTACATACACGGGAATATCCTCGTAAGAGAATCTTACGCACACAATATTTTTTCACACCTTACGTTGCATTTCACATATCCCTAACTTCATACGCGTATAATGGAAGCCTGAGATGCGTTGCAACTTCCTTCTAATGGATCGACGGCCCGTACATGTACGATAGGGTAGTCATTGAGCAAAAGTACATGTTGAACTACGCGATATGAGCCAAGATCTTTCAACGTTGGAAGCCATACATACCCGACCCTATTGAATTGGTACCAGTCGACAAGGGTAAGGCTCTGGCTAATGAGACCAGCGGTGGTCCTTGTTGGACTAAAAAGGCGACTATAGGGGGGGTGAATATGAGCACGCTCAATTTTTCACAAAGAATAGATTCAACACAAATTTAACTCCAATAGCTATGGAAGCTATGAAGATCAATATACCAGTACAACGGAAGACTAGTATTGAATACAATCTAACCCCGAAGCAAAACAACCAAAATCAACCAAAACTCAATTTCAAAGTGTTGGGCAGTCTGACCTCTATGTTAACGGCGGTCTGACCGGTCCATGGGCGGTCAGACCTCTATTTCAATGGTGGTCTGACCTCCAGCCTGATGAACAATGAAATCAACCCGAAAAATGAAATTGCAAATAGGTCTAACTTTTGATACACAACTCCAAACTCGATGAAACTTGGAACACACCTTTTCTAGGATGTCAGGAACCTATTCCAATCGAAGATCGTGAAGATCCTTGGAAAAGTTACGATATTTTCCCGTTTGAGAGGAGAGTAGTTCAAAACCGAGTTAAAACAAAAACTAGATCCAAAATCTTGCTCATGGGTGATTGATGATCAAGATGATCCTAGATGTATTCCCACTTGTCACAGCAAGCTAGATCACGTGAAGGAATCAAGTAAAAACTCACGGATCAAAGAAAGACTCAAAATCACTAAATAGAGAGAAGGAAAGCAAAGAGACACATCTTTGAGCAAACTTTCCTTGGATTGATTTGATATGGTTTGGGTTTACAGCCACTCCATCAATGGAGTACAAAGCTCAATCCAAGAGCACAAAATCAAATCAAAACTCTCTAGAACCCTAAACTCCACTAATCCTCTCCCTAAGCAAACTAGGGTTTCAAACACAATGAAAGGGTTAAGGGGGTGCAGCCACCTCCCTCCTCTATTTATAGTGGAGGCTCAGACCTTCTAGAAGATTGACTCAAATGGGCTCCCGTTAAGGCCCAAAACAAACGGGCCACACACGCACGTATTTTAAAGCGCCGTCTTCATCGCCTCTTGACCTAAAACGCTTCTCCTTGCGACGTCTTGCGCCGCGGTTTAGCCAAAAGCAAACAATGTGGTATTTTAGTGATATTACCAAAATACTCCTTCTCGATCCTTCTCCGAAGACCGAGTCAAATCTTCGCGAAAACAATTCCATACTCCGTCACGTGTAGGTTGATCAACGGCTCTCATCATGTCGGAAAGTCTCTCCCATCCGGCTCCCACCGAAACCACCATGCCACTTACACCGACCCCCGCGCCGCTTGATCAAACCAGTTGCACCGAGTTGTCCGTTCGGCCATCCTTGTCCATTCTGCACCACACTTGAGTTCATTGACCTCACCCGACATCGTCGATCATTCTGGACCTCAGCTCTTCAAGCCTAGTCCTGATCATCCTCGCCGTTGACCCTCGTTGACCACCAAGCAACCTGCACAACAATAGACAAGCAAATCGAATTCGGGAACAAGTTCTTCACAACTTGACCCATGTTAGTCAAAACATGCATCATGCAACACATATGCACTGAAACTCATGACTTTGACCTAACAACCAAACATCGCCGCCACGAAAGACGACGAAACAAGTGAAAACTGGTCATACCGCCACCATGGTCGGCCCGACCACCACTGCTGGCTACCGACCGCCACCACCGACTTAGCCAAATTTCTCCCCGAAACCAAACCTACTTGAATTTTCAAACCAATAGAACTTTTGCCTGGAGACTCCAAAAAATATGAGACCAAGTGTAGTAGAATCTCCTCTCTTGTCTACACCTTCTATTTTTGGCCCAGCTCAAAACTCATCTTTTTGCATTTGGCCGGTCCGACCGCCGCCATGGCCGGTTGGATCGCCATCGCTCGTCCGACCACTGGGGTGGTCGGCCGATCGACGCCGCCGGCCTCGACCGCCGCTTTGGGCCGATCGCCAAAGGCCCGACAAAGATCAACTTTGTCAAAACGCTGATTCGACAAACCTTTAACACCATTGCCAATTGTAATATCTTCCTAAGATCATGAACATATCCCCATGATATTCACAGTCCTAGAGCTCCCCACCGCGCTAGCACACATTGGATCAAAGAGGTAAGTGCCATTCTTTTTGCATCATGATTATTGATTTCGCCTTGTATTCTGCTAACATCATTCAATCTTCCAGCCCATCTCGTAGAATAGGGCTTCCTTCAAGACTGACGGTCGCCGCGGGCAGTCAGAAGACAAAGGGAAGGGACCGATGCGCCGCCAAGACTAATTTCCATCCTCATTTTTTTCGATTCCAGAAAAGCCGCACGTGTGTCGTATGTGTCTTCTGGTTCGTTGATTCGTACATGTTGCCATTTCTAATGAACGTAACCAACCACTTCATTTCCACAAATTTTTACATATGAAACCATTGCGCAACACAGCCAGGGAAGGAGTTATTATCACATGTACCCCAATCAAATAGGACATTCTTTGTTAATTTATCAGTTTAATGTGGATGACATTCTTGTGCCCGCATAGACTAGATAAGCTTGTCCATGAACCAACCGAGGAAAATAATTGGCATACAAATCATATAATATCGTACCATAGGCTTCGAAATGCACACGAGTCGAAAGCTATGGTACGGTATTATATGATTTGCATGCCAAGCATTTTCCTCAGTTGGGTCATAGACAAGCTTATCTAGCTTGTGCGGGGCACAAGAATGTCATCCACATTAAGCTGACAAATTCAGATAGAATGTCCTATTGAACGGGGTACATGTGATAAAACCCCCCTCCTCCGACTGTGTTGCGCCACGATTTCATGTGTAAAAATTTTTGGAAATTTTTTGGTACATGTGATTATATTTTTTTTGGGATGAAGGTAAAAACCATATCGAAATGTTGCAGTGAAGTTGGAGTTGGATTTTTGGTTTCGTCTGATCTGATCACTCGATTTTTTGTTTTTCGCGCATGAGGGGGTAGCCAGAATTTGGGGACGCCGAAAGTAATATTTTAGTTAAAAAAATCAAAGGGAGGTGGGCTACCGTGACCATGGGGGCTGGCCGAGTGGCTACCGTGCTCCTAGGGCTGGACGAGGCCAATACCACGCCCCAAAGGGGCTGGATGAGGGCTATACCGTGCCTCCGGGGGTGGATGAAGGGAATACGTGCCCTGGGGGTCGGATGAAGCCATGTGTCACGCCTGTGTGGCTCCGTGGTGCCATATTTACCTTTGATGGCCGCACGGGGGGACTCCTTACCTCAGGGATTTGTGGAATTTCCGTTTTTGAATTGAGGGAGTCTTCTCGATTTTGTTGCTTCTGCTCTACATATCTCTATTTAAAATTAGCGTGAACTCATCAACGTCGACGTCTTGTTCCTCTACTCCTCGTGGATGTTGTCCTCATATAACAGCTTAGCTCTTTGCCTCCCCATCATCCGCCATCGACATTATGCTTCTTTGTTCATGCTGCCATAGTTAGACACTGTACATGCCTTCTATTCTAATTTCACTTGTCTCTAATCTTAATGCCATCTCTACACTAGCTATTTCAACCCCCAACACTGAACCTGCTCTCCTAGATTTCAACCTTCAAGATAAAAATCCAACAGTACTATGCTAACATGACGACAATTTCATACCTGCTTTTGATTTATTGGTTTCTTTACTAGTGAACATTTAATGAAGCTTAGTTAGAGAAACATTGGAAAAATAAAAGGCAGCCATTTGAAAAGAACGATCCATGGCTCGGTTAGCTCAAGATCAAACTGTTGATGAATGATGACGCAAGAGAATCGGGAGAAAGTTTCCTTTCCAACCCTGCAAGCACAGTGCATGTTTGAATGGTGGCTTCCTCCTCGTTCACAGTTTGAGAACAAAACACGCTTAATCTATATGATCTTTTTTTAAAAAATACCTAGTGTATATAAACTCATGTCATCTAATCAAGTAATTAAACTTTTCTTGATATTAAAATGTAAGGATGTATCATACCTAACTGTAAATAAATTTATAAGCATGCATGTCAAGAAGAGAGATTATGAACATGAGAGTTAAGAAGAAAAATGGGGGAGGCGCACCGATTCTAGCTGACACCCCCGATTCCATCGACTTTTTATATAAGAAAAATATCGTCACTACTGCAGACGGGCTCTTTGCCGAGTGCTTAGGGCACTTGGCAAAGCCCCTATTACACTCGGTAAAGGCTTTGCCGAGTGCCGCACTCGGCAAAGAGCAGTCGGCAAAGAACCCGTCGGCAAGAAGCTTTGCCGAGTGCCACATATCGCACTCGGAAAGCCTTTGCCGAGTATCACGCCAAGACTCGGCAAAAAAAAATCCGACGCTCAACTCTAACGGCCTCTTTGCCGAGTGCCACCTCGGCACTCTCGCAAAGAATTTTTCTCTTTTTTTTTTGAAATTCTTTGCCGAGTGCCATACTTTGCACTCGCAAAGAAATTTTTAAAATTTTGCCGAAAATGCCATGGCTATGGCACTCGCAAAGCCGAAATTGGTTTCGCTTCACTTTGCCGAGTGTCATGGTCACGATTCAGCAAAGCCCTCTTTGCCGAGTGTGGCAATCGGCAAAGAGGGGAAAATGCTTTTTTTTGGTTTTTGCTTTCCATCAAGACAAACAAAGAAATCACATATATATCAACACACAAAGACAGATATATCACATACACATCTATATTCCATCACATACACATCCATAACCCATCACATACACATCCACCATCCATAATACATCACATACAAATCCATTGTCCATAATCCATCACATACATTCAGATCATCCATGACAATATCCATCACAATATATATATGTCTCTAGTAGTAGTTCAACATAAGGCTAAGTCTAACACAAGTCCATGCAACATGAAAAGAAACAAATAAACGGTACCTCTTCGCCAAATTCTCCCACCCGAGTGTGAACCGCCACCTTGAGGAGGGCTAGTTGGCCACCCGCTGTGGAGAAGGGCCACCTTGAGGAGTCGGGTTCAACTCGCCGACCGTGGTCGCACAAAGGAGAAGCGAATTCATGAGTATCTACAGAGGGCCGCACAAGCTAAAGGAATAAACAACCATATATACTCACCGAGTCCCTACAGGAGGAGGAGGAGCTACAATCGAGCGAGCAACGATCGGGCACGACCACACTCGCAAGGCCCAAGGCTCGCCATGAAGTCAACATGTCCTGCGCAGCTGCGCCTCGGCCCCTCTGGGCTTGTATGCCTCCATCTCCAGCGGATGGGCCTCCCCGGCGCTCGCTTTGGCCTCCAACCTCCGCAAGTCGGCTCGCAACATTCCACCCGCAATGTTTAAACAATGCAAAGGCAAGGTAGATGTGTAAAAGCAATGAACATTTAATAAAACAAGATTAACTCGAGTTCCGCCATCTCGCTGCCGTGAGCTCACGCCGAGAGCGTATGGGGAGGGAGGAGCTCGTGCTCCTTGCTCGAATCTCATGAGGATGGGAACAGAGGCGAAGTCGATCGCTGACGAGGATCTAATAATCCTCATTTTATCTTTTATCTATAATTTTATTATGGGTAAATGTGATGTCACATAGTCCCTGTATACCCCTTATCTATAAGGGAGAAGCCCAACAAGTGATTGTAAGTTCTTCACAATCATCCCCATAGTCGTAAGTCTTGCTACGACTATATCATGGTCGTAAGTCCTTCTATTTACCACTACATAGTCGTAAGTCCTTCTACGATCAAGTACCGGTCGTAAGTCCTTTACGATCGCTACCGGTCGTAAGTTCTTCTACGACCGTGCAAACTTCACCACCTTATAATCAAACCTACAAAGCGAGTGGGTCCAATTGATTAAGGAATCCGAACGGTCTACACGCACTATTATTCCGCTTATTAATGGTGTGTAATTACCCCATTATCTCCGGAAGATAATAGCAGACGGCGTGAAGAAGCCGAGGCGCCGATCATCGCCATCATGCGCCTGCATCGGATTAATTAGGCGCATCTCCCGCAGACAAAACGGCTACTTCTTCACGACTATATAAGGGCATCAATCGAGGGATAGAGAGACAATAACAAGAGCTAGTCAAGTAGAAACACAAGTGCTATTCTCTCGTAATAGTCTTAGTCTTTACTTGATCATCAAGAATACCATACACACAGGATTAGGGTTATTATTCTCTCCGAGAAGGCCCGAACTCGCCTAAATATCCCGTGTCAACTACTCAAGGTGATTTCATCTCTAGGAGACCCCGAATCAAATAATCTTTACGTAAGATCGGTTCTAATACACCGACAACCGTGTTGTTCCGCCATCCAAGACGGCCGTGCCGCTTCCCTCCTCCTGCACTCATCGAGGTCTCAGGTCTGTGGGTCGGGTGGTCGGATCGAAGTCCTCCCATGGCGCCGCGGCCGCCGAGGTGTACTCGCTAAGCTTGCCGTGGACGCCGCGTTGGTGTACGCCGCCCGCCCGCCGGGTTGTAGGTGACTTCCGGCCGCCGCTTGCCCTTGTGTGCCGTATGCGTACGCTATGAACTCGTTGCATTCTGGCCTTGTGCGCTGGGATCGCGAGGAAAACACAAAGATGATTACAAGTAATGGGAATTGAGCGTTAGAATAAATAAATAAAGATAAAAACACAAAGAAGATTACCCATGTCCAGGCGCACGCTACGAGGCTCCGCTGCCTTGGTGGTGTGGCGCCCACCCATCTCGCAGCGGCGATCCGGTGGATGTTGTGCTTCTCCGCCCACTCCTCCGAGAGCCACTGGCCCACAATGGCCTCCCAAACAGAGCGGTGCTCGGCGCACCAATCGTGACATTGCCGCATGCCATCAAGTTATTGATATGTCAAGATGAAATGAAGCCTACCTATTCTTCATGGAAGGAGTCAGATAATGTTTCAGACTTACCGAGAGGTACCGCTCCTGGTGAGCGCCCCGTCCTCGCCATCGGCCTTCCTCACCACCGACCAAGGACGCTGGCACAGTAGTTGATGATGCACCGGAGCCGCGTCTCGTGGTACAGTCCGAGAGTCGGACCTACTGCACCTTGTCCCGCACTCGCGCCGCCCGCCTCAAACCCTTCGTCGCACTCAAGAAGTCTCGCATACGACATCATGTATCGCTTCATTATTTCAAGAACGACCAATGAATGCGTAGTATTGACCAATTTTGTGCGATGAAGACTCACCCGTAACTCGCCTTGATCCGCGCCGCAACGGTGCCGAACTCATTGCCCTCGGCGGCGAGAAGTGGTCCCACGCCCAGGCGCGCGGTCACCGAGGCGTAGGTGACCATGCCGGTAGTGCCGCCAATCGAAGGCCCAGGTGGCATTGATGTGCCGCCCATTCTGGACACAACTTCCCAGCTTGTCGCAAGAGTCATTAAGAAGAATTGTTAGTCTCCGCTCGATTTTCAACATGTCATATGAAATAGTAGTGAAATAATACTTACTTGTCGCCATTGGTCGAATCACCGGGCGCCGTGAAGTGGATCGGCCGCGCCGTGAGCCGCGAGGGCCCGCGCAAGTAGACTCCGACGAGGTAGAGCCAGAGGCAAAGTGGAACCATCGCTGCCGATATCGCCGCCTCCCGTGGTCCGACGAGTCGAGGAAGTGCCACCCTCCTATGTGCAGCCCACCGCCGGTCGCCCTCGCCCACCGACGGGTGGCACCACCGCACTGCCCTCTGACGGCCGCAGGGCGGCCGCCTCGCCCTCCTCGCCGGCGCTCCGCAAGGGGTCGCCTCGCGTGCGGTGGTGAGCGCCTCATGTAGAGGAGTTGACCCCGACAGCCCCGCCTCCGCCTGCATTTTGTCGAGTGCCCGCAATTTCAAAGAGTAAACCAATTAGCACAGCTTAAATTACAAGTACTTATAAAGAGATGCAAAATGAACGAAACATAATTGCAATAATAATAATAATAATATAGTATTACATGAATTAGAAATATTCTTCACGATCGGCAATGGTGGATCATAGGTGTCGCCATCACTATCAATATTGTCGAGTAAATCGGCTCATCTCCATCGTTGTCATCATTGTCATCGCTTAATCAGTAATCGCCAAGCATTTGTAAGTCCTTAGCATTTTGCACCTCTTCTCCGTCATCCTCATCTCCATCGCCCCGATCAATGTCATTGTCTACTTCCATGCCCATCAAAAAAACATGTCTATGTCAAACCTCCTTCTAGCCCCTCCGTTGATAGAACTCCTGTGTTTGGGTCAAAGTTGTAATCCTCATCATTTGGGATGTAAAGTTTATCGTCTTGGCGATACCAACTGCACAAGGTACCAACCGATAAGATTGGGGTCTTTTGGCACGCCCATGGGAGATAATAAACTTATGCGTGGCCTGTTGAGCCACAATATAGACATCCTCTCCTTGATAGATGTAATCTGTCAATTTCGACTTGTCCAATCTCGTGGGTCGTTCTCGTGACATTAGGATCGAACCAATGGCATTTGAATACGACTAGATTAGGAGCTTTGCGACACTCAAAATTGAGCTCGATATTTCTTCTACTATGTCAGTAGTAGTCGCGCTCATCGGTGCCGCGCATTTAACTCCGATTCGTGGTTTTCCGATTGGGCCGACTCGCTGTAGTTTCTTGTGTGAGCGATAGCCATTCACATCATAAACGGTGAATGACTTGACCTTGTAGGCGGCCTTTGGCGAGCCCTTTCAACTCAAAGATCCATTTCCGCATCCTTGCGGGCCCGCAAGGTGAGGCCGATAGATCGTTACATTACTCGTCAGAGGAGCAAAGTGGGATGTCAAAGATTGAACGAGGTAAATTGACGGCACTTTCAGACGAACTGTGATATGAAATCGGGCACACCATCTTTGAGAAGACTATCTTCTTCTTGAGGAAGGAGCCTATTCCTCTCCCGTATTTATTCGTAAATTCCTGAAAAACAAGAGATAAGGGGTTGGATAGATGGAGGATAGTGACAAGGGCGTATGTAACAAGCTCATTGAGAACTTATCGCACATAAGGCTTCACTTCACAAGGTTCAACAACACATACAAGATGATAGTGCGCCACTCATCATGCCGCAAGGTCTTGGTGCCCGATGTGCTTGCCTTCCGAGTTGCCCTTTGAAAAGGCCGAGGTTCGATGAACTCTCGTCCGCGCTGTAACGAGGGGGACGACAGTACGCCGGAAGGCCATCCTTATAGTATGTCGTTGTGAAGTTTGACACCTCCTCCGTAATGAATGCCTCGCCACGTAAGCCTCAATTTTGGCTTTATTTCTACACTTTTTCAAGAATCTTTAGACATCTCTCAATTGTATAGCACCAACAGTTCGCACGGGCCCCCATTCGTGCCTCGTGACGGTAGGTGCAAAATCGATGTCGACGCCAGAATAAGCCGGTGGGAAGATCTTCTCCAACTTGCGAGCAACACAGTGCCACTTTCTCCAAGTCATCAATCATGTCCCGAGATAACTCCTTGGCACAAAGTCAGCGAAGAAATAGCTCAACTCTACCAAAGACGCGCCACACATGCTCGTGGACGATCCCCGGTCATCGCAGAAGGAGCCGCCAATCCATATGTGGTAGTCATGACTCTTCATCCCTAAGACTCGCATAGTGGACAAGTTCACTCCCTACTCAAATTCGCCGCATGCCCATCGTGGAACATTAACGTCTGATCCACAGCAGATTTCCTTCCTTTGGTCCTTTTTCAAGACGAAATCGACCGAGTCCTTCTCCATTTCTTGCCGGCGCGGAGGCTTCATCACTTGCTTTGGCCTATCGCACATCGTTGTCGTCCAATCTAGCCTTAACGTTGTCCTTTGAATTATCGTGAATGTCCATGAGTGTTGCAAAAAGCGCCTCGGCGATATTCTTTTCTCGTGTGCATTACATCAATGTTGTGTGGAAGAAGAAGGTCATTGAAATAGGGAGCCTAGTCAAGCCCGATTTATGAGTCCACCGTGTTCCTCACCATATCCAATAAAACCACCTTTCTCTTTATCATCTTTGAGAGCCTCTATCTCAAAGACGGACCTCGGACCGGCCATCATCCGAGGTGCGGGTCGGTGACTTGAACCCTTTCTCAAGTTCTTGACGCCTCGTCTCGAATGGATGGTCAAGAGGAGGAATTGACGATGTTGGTCAAACGAAGAAAACTTGCCACCCTCTTCACCAAGTGAACCTCACAATGCCTTGCATATTGGGCATGGGAACTTCCCGTGAACACACCACGCATGAGAATATGCCATACGCCAGAAGTCATGCAGGAGTAGTGGTACCACACATGCATTGTGAAGTTCTTCTTTGTAGCTCTGGCCGTATGTCAAGCACTCTTTTCCCAAGCAAGGATCAATTCATCAATGAGAGGCTCCATGAACAAACCCATCTTGTTCCCCGTGTCCAGAATTATCGGTGACAAGAATACGCTCTTGGGTTGAAACATGACGGGGGAGATGGAGGGGATCACGAACACGGGCCAACAAGTGTACGGGCCAAAGAATCCATAGGGTTGAACCCATCTGTTGCCGGCGCTTACACGCACATTCCGAGCCTCCTCGCCTTTACCATGATGTATGCCATCGAATGGGTCCATGCATCGCCATCCGATGGGTGTACCATCTTGTCAAGATTGTATCTTTTTCCATGTTTGTGCCATGTCATCTGCTTCGCGACTCCTCTGTCATGTACAAACCGCTGATCCTCAGATGACAGAAGGTACCATAGGACCTTCGCGGATACCAAGTCGCTCCTTCTTGCCATCACTAGTGTCGACCTCCGATACCTAGAGGATTTGCACTTTGGACAAGGCGTTGCTTTCTCGTGATCTTTCCTAAATAGGACGCAACCATTCGGACAAGCATGGATGTGCTCATACGGCATCGTAAGGGCACGAAGAAGTTTCGTGACTCGCATGTTCTTCTGAATGTGACCCTCCGGCGAGGATCCAACAACCGCCAACATACCATCGGTTGTCTCGACTCATGCTACATCGCGATTTGAACGCCATTAGGCGCCCAATGGCATCCAGCCATAAACCATTGTCTTTTCGTGAAGGGGCTTCGTGTCAAGACAACATATCGTAGTACGCCTTTGCGGATTCCTCCGCTCGCCCTCTAATCCTTCACCGAACCGCGCCTCCCGAAAGTCATCCATCCACCGCTACCCCGGCATCTCCATCAAAAGCCTCGAGGCGTGGTCTCACCACCTCCTCTCTAATACGATCGGCTTCACCATGGTGGATCTAGCAGTATAGTTTGGCGTGAATCCATACTTGCAAAGACCTTCCCCACGCTCTTCCTATTCTTTCTTACACGGTTGTCACATTTGTCGCAGGACACGGCATCCGACTCGACCCTCTAGCACCTCGCCAAATGAATGCTCCAAGAAAGCATTAGTCTTAGTCATCCATTCTGGGTCATACTTATGCGGCGTGTACATCCAATCACTGCTTTCTATCCTCCGCATATACATATGTAAGCGAGTAATATAACCAAAGAATTGCATCCGCACGCGTGCTCCTACCATCTAATAGGTGAGGATAGGTTCTATCTTCACATGGATGCGTAGATGAGGTCGGGCCAATGTTCGCTTTATTCGAGAGAATTTGGCAAAGACTTCCCGCTTTCTCCCGATACACGCCCCGCAAGGGAGAGTGTGTATCCGAGAACAACAGGAGATGATGCCGAAAGTCCGCTCTCGACCGAGTGAACCATGGAAACTAACCTCATCTACGCATCCGCGGGCTGTCCAAAATACGTGGACAATCCGAAAGAGATACGGTCGCAGATATGCAAAGATCTGCATACCTCCGACCGTATCTCTTTCGAACGGGAGACGCCTAACTGGGCTACGTGACCATATAAAACATGCATGCAAAGGAGGAGGGGGTTATACCTAGGGTGGCGGTGGAGTCAGGCTAGCGGGGCAGTGGCGTGTCGGTGCAGTGGCGAGGCGATGCGGTGCAGGCAGACCAGCAGCACCGACGAAGACGATCGGGATCGCCGAGTCCCTCCCACGGGTCCTTCTCCTACATAAAAAGGCAATAGGTTAGAATCCATTGAAAATTTCGGCAGCACCTCCCCTGCACGGGGAGGTTTCCAAAACCTACAAGAAACGTAGGCGCGATGGCCAACAACCACATATATACCAAACATAGGCACGAAGGCCAACAAACATATATATACCAAGACGAGCCATGTACTTTAGTTCTCTTTCCATGCAGATGAAAGTATCGAAGTAGTACAACAAGTACTACTACCACTACAACTACTACTAAAACTAACACTACTACTACTAACACTACTACTATCACTACTTACTACTAACAATACTACTAACACTACTAACTACTAACTACTACTACTTACTAACTACTACTAACACTACTAAGTACTACTACTAACTACTACAGGTGTAGGGCATACCTTCGCGACGAGAATGGCAACAACGAGGGTCGGCGACGACGGCGGGGACGACCGCAGCGGCGTGAGGGTCGACGGGCCTAGGCTGGGACCTTCCTTCTCCTCTCCTTCTCATTCTCCTCCTCTCTTCTCCCCTTCTCCTCTCTTCTCCCCTGCCTCCTCCTCTCTCTCGCAGCGGCCCGACGGGGAGGTGGCCGCCGGGGGCGCGCAGCGGGGACACTACTACGTAACATGCTATACTAGACACCCCATCACGCATTTTTCAAAAGGAACCGCTCGTGATAATTATCATCACGGTTCTTCGTTAACCGCTCAGGATATATAAGTATCACGCACGGTTATTTACACGAACCGCTCAGGATATTGCGCACGATTCGCTTAACGAACCGCTCGTGATATTTATCATGCACGGTTGCTTAACGAACCGCTCAGTGATAATATTTATCACGCACGCTCGTTATACGAACCGCTCGTGATACATATCACGCACGGTTCTTTAAAAGAACCGCTCGTGATAGTTCCATATCACGATGGTTCTTTTAAAGAACCGCCTGTGATATATCAGATTATAAGTAGCGCCGCCGACGGTCCCCATTTCTAAGAAATCCATTTGAACCGCCGCCACCCTCCCGGCTGCTGCGTCCCACGCCGATGCACCCCATTTCTATTAAATCCATTTGAACCGCCACCTCCTCTGCAAGGCCCTCCCCATTTTGAGTGTTACCCTACCTCCTCCTCTCCCATTTTGAGTCACACCTGCCGCCTCCTCCCCGCCCATTGCGGCACTGACCGCCTCCTCCCACATTGCGCCACTTTGGAGAGAAGGGTAACGATCGATCTCAGAACCCTTTATATTTGCTATAGAGTACTCACTAATGTGTTTGGTCATTATAAAGGGTACTTGCGGTTTATTAATATAGAGTACTCACTAATGTGTAGATGGACAAACCGATGTACATTGAGAACCGTGTGAGTGAAGAGTATATTAATGGCGTGTTTGCTTTTAGAAGAGCCGCCGAAAGGTGATATGTTGAAGAAGGGGATAAAATATATGTACTCATCCATGCATTGATTGCGGTAATATGAAAATGTTTAACAACCCAAATAGCAGATCAAGCTCACTTAATACGAAGAGGTTTCAAAAAGGATATACATGTTGGAGCAATCACGGTGAAGAGCAGATTATACCTAAGTCGAGATGACGACATCGCCGAGGAAGTCAACGATATGCGTGGTATGGAATGTGCTTTTGATGAGGATAGATCGCATGATGACAATCTGGATCGAGATGCTACACGATGCGTAAGGAACTACGGTGAGAGAGAGTTTTGTAAATTCGAGGGCTTAATGGAGGACTCGGAAACCTTTGTTCCTCGGCCGCAAGCCGGAATACACAAGGTTGTCAACCGTGCTTGAACTCGCTGAAATTGAAGGCAAGCAATGGTTGGTCCGACAAGAGTTTTACGGCGTTGTTAGGTCTCTTAGTCGACATCCTTCCGAGGGAAACGTGTTGCCCAAAGACGACCTACCAAGCTAAGAAGGTTCTTTGTCCGCTGGGAATGGAAGTAGAAAGAATACATGCATGTCCGAACGATTGTATCCTCTACAGTAAAGAGTATGCAGACATGCATGCATGTCCTGTGCGAGCATCCCGATACAAGCGGAAGAATATCGCTAAGGCGAAGCAAGGACCTCCGCTAAGATGTTGTGGTATCCGCTGTGATCCCACGCTTGAAGCGCTTATTTGCGAACCGAAGGAGGCAAGATTGATGCGTTGGCACTCTGAGGAGCGTAAGAAAGATGGGAAGCTCGGACACCCTACCGATTCTCGCCAAAGGAGAAACTTCGATCGGAGCTTCAAGAGTTCAAAGGAACCGAGGAACATAAGGTTAGGGTTGAGTACGGACGAATGAATCCTTTCTAAGAACATGAGCAAACCGACATAGCACTGCCCGTGAATCTATGTATGTACAACCTTCCTCCTTGGCTGTGTATGAAGCGGAAATACATTTTGATGACACTACTTATCCAAGGGCCGAAGCAACCTGGGAATGATATTGATGTGTACCTAGCACCATTGCTGGAAGATCTTGTGACACTGTGGAACGAAGGGTGCATGTATGAGATGCGTATAAACGAGAGAACTTCACTTTACGCGCCATGTTGTTCTCGCACCATCAATGATTTTCCCGCCTTGGTAACCTATCGGGCCAAGACAAAAGGAGCTAAAGCTCATCTCGCACCGCTTAGATGCTACGGAGAGTGTATGGTCGAACAACTCGCAAGAAAATCGTGTATATGCGCCACCGTAGGTTCCTTCCGAGGAGTCACCCATACCGCAAGATGAAGAAACAATTCGACGGAAATAAGGAAGACGGTTCACTTCAAGGGCTTTTAGTGGAAAGAGGTCTATGATATGGTTAAGGATATCGATGTTGTGCTTGGGAAGGGACGTAAATTAAGAACCCGTGAGAAGAACATCCGAAGAAGCGGTCAATTTTTGGGACTTGCCTTATTGGGAGTACTTAGAAGTTCGCCAAAGGCATCGACGTTATGCACGAGAGAAGAATGTATGTGATAGCTTGATTGGTCTCTTGTCAACATTAGTGGCAAAACAAAGGATGGTGTTAACGCATCGCGTGACTTGGTCGATATGAACATAAGGACCGAGTTAGCACCAAAGAGACCGATACAGACGAACGTACCTTCCCCGACTTGCTACACTGGCCCAAGGCCGAGAGAATTGAACGTGCTGAGCTTGCACGGTGAAAGTCCCGTCTGTTACTCCGCTAATATTAAGAAACTTGTTTCTATGCAAGATTTAAAATTAATTGGTATGAAGTCGCATGATTGTCGTGGTGTCGATGACACAAATGCTTCTTGTTGCAATTAGAGTATCTTGCCGAACAAGGTCCGAGTGGCAATCTTGAGGTCGTGTTATTTCTTCAACTCAATTGCTCGTAAGGTCATCGATCCCCAAGGACTAGATGCTCTGCAGCCGAGGTAGTGACGACTCGTGTCATCTTGAGATGTATTTCCTCCGTCATTTTTTGATATCATGGTCCATCTCATTGTTCACCTTGTGAAAGAGATAAAGATATGCGCCCGTGTTTCTACGCCATATGTACCCGCTCGAGAGGTACATGGGAATTCTCAAGTCCTACGACGGAATCGATCTCGACCGAGGGCGATCATCGAAGGTTATGCAACTAAGAGGTCATTGAGTTCTGCGTCGACTACATGGCTCGTGGATCCGATTGGTGTGCCTCTATCTCGCCATGAGGGGAGATCGATGGTATCGGACCATCGGAAGGAAATCAATCACTCCCGATCTGATACGCACGCCAAGCCCATTTCACGGCCTTGCATCGTGACGTGACAAATGTTTCGAAACTTTTTCAAATTTTTTCAAATTTTTTCCACGGTATACGCATACGATACGGCGATAACTCGACAAGTTTCATGATTTTCGGAATTCGTTCGCATGTTATACAATTAAAAAACCACTCCCACGCAAGTTGGCGGCGTTGCCCGTGAGCACGCTTGATCGAAATTTCGAGACAGCCTCGGATTTAGCCTAAATTTACACTAAGAAACAAGGATAACATTTTTTGAACGAATGTAATCCATTATTCGATGCACCTGCAGTTCAAACTTACATTTTTTGGAAAAATTCAACAAAACAAAATAAACTATAGAAATATGCCAAAAGGCAATGAAGATGTCCCAAATTTAAACATGTTGTTTGTGGTAGTGTACTAAAGCTTCAAAAAAAATTAGTGGTAAAAAATCAAAAAAAAATTAGTTTGCCGAGTGCCAAAACTTGGCACTCGGCAAAATAAATTCTTTGCCGAGTGCCAAACGGGGGGCACTCGGCAAAGAGGACACCGCTGGATGCCGTTAGGCCCCTACCAATCTTTGCCGAGTGCCTACCTTTGCCGAGTGCCTCGCACTTGGCAAAGACAGTCTTTGCCGAGTGCAGGTATTTGCCGAGCGCCATATTTTGCCGAGTGCGGCGCTCGGCAAAGCAGGTCTTTGCCGAGTGCCCGAAATTTGGCACTCGGCAAAGATTTTTGCACTCGGTAAATCACGTGTTTCCCGTAGTGCGTAAGAAAATTATTTTTATGTGATAAAATCAAATAGATACAAGAAACATATATTAAAACTTAGCCGTTATAGCTTGGACCGACCGTACAGATGGCTATATCTTACATAATTGAATATATTTTTATATATTATTTTTTTTCTTGAAATTTTTATTCTGATTTAATTTGCATATTTTTTAAATTTAAATTGTGAATTTATATGTATATAGAACATTCAAAGACAAATAAAATTATTATATTTCTTGATTTTTCATTCTTAAAATGCATATTTTTGATATTTTAGTTTGGAATTCATATACAAATGAAAGTGCTAATTTTATTTTATTTTTTTTTAAAATTGTAATTGACATGACGTGAAATTTGTATGCAAGTCGAAATGCTACTTTTAAAAAGTAAATATATTTTGAATTTGTATATTTCTATAGTGTATTTGACATTGAGTGGAATTCATATACAAATCACATCGTGATTTTTCTAATATTTTTATTTTGATTTTTCATATTTTTAATCAGATTTGATGATAGTAGAATTAGTATATATACATCAATTCAAATTGATACTTTCCTGTTTATTCAGAATTTGCATAGTTTTGGATTGTACTTTATAGGAGTGGACTTTGTATACAAATTAAATTGTTATTTTATGATAATTTTTAATCCGAATTTGGATATTTTTGGATTGTCCTTGACATGGAGTGGAATTTGTATACACATCAAATTGCTATTTTTCTTATAATTTTTATCATGAATTTGTATATTTTTTGGACTATACTTGGCATGGAGTATGCAAACTAAATTCATAAATTTCTTTTGTTTTTAATTCCTAATTGCATATTTTTGTGACGTGGAGTTGAATTCCTATACAATTAAATGTCTAATTTATTTTATTTTATTCCATTTTTTTGTTATTTTTATTGTACTTGACATGTACTCTTTCTCTTAATCTAAATTGTCACAACTAGTGTCTACAAGATGGACGGCTTGATCTTTTTCTTTTATCCCGATTAACGTCAGAATTTCCTCAGAGTGCCTAATTAGTATAGCTATAGATCCATGTGAGTTGGATTAGGTCACTGTTTAGCCATGCTTAGTCATACCTTAGTATCAAATATTCGAAAACCCCTGATTAACCCTGATGAATGATTATGGAATTATTTCTGAATTTCAGTGGCAGAGAGTGGCACTGTTGGTTACAATGTCACCGTGGAGTGTGACTGTTGTTTTATTAATGAATTTGTTTCTGACTCAATGGGTGGTATGATTAGTAGTGCGCTGTGCGCGTGGAAAACATTACCGGTAAGAATTTTAACACTAAAACTTTTTCAGATGTAAAGATGGAATTTATCTAAATTTTGAATTTAAATTGAATTTGAATGAAAATTAAATAAATTCAAAAAAAAATTGCCCGCTATAAAAATTTATTAGACCCTACCGGTAACCGGTGGTTTCCGGCCAAATTAGAATTTTCACTGGCTGTAACCTGTGAGTGCACAAGATATTTGTTATTTGTAGCCTTGCCCTTGTTAATTAAGGAGTAACACTTTGTATGCGATTGAGTTGAGCCTTATTGTACAATCAGGCGCAGTTTGTTGAGTAATTACCGAGTTCCAGAACTAATATTAGGTCGTAGATGCTAGGAGATTAATTTATGGTTTGTGCAGTCATGAGAGATGTCTGTAGCTAGGGGGATTGCATGAGAAGTGCATCTACTCCCACGACGGTAAGTTCTTACTATTGAAGTGAGTTTAAAGTTGTACAATCTCGTGATAATATAAAACTATTTAAATAGTTATGTCTCTCCTTACGGATAATGCTCGAGGATTGCACAAAAATGTTACATTTTACAAAATAAATCTTGGATTCATGGCAAATCCCTAAACACACCAGAAGCTAGTAACACGGTGGATTCCAATACAATATTGTTTTATTTTTTTTTATGAATTGTCACAACTTTGTTATGTTTCCTCAACTTGCAAATATCCGTACTTCTTCGATTATTTCAAAATCGGGCACAAAATTACCAAAATCTGCTTGGATTTGAACCCTATGCACGGTAGCTCGAGTGCTTCTGACAACTATGAGTTTCAATATTGACCTTAGTAGTACTCCCTCCATACACAGATATGAGCCGTTTTAACTTTTCATTTTTATTATTACATAAGGCATCTTGGTGCCTAGGCACCCACATCATGAGCCATCCAATACATATGTATGATCAACATGAAATTTGGAGTTTGGATGTGGAATGTGTTGTACACATGATATATTTATGGTTTTTGAGTTTTGAACTTGGTTGAAACCAATATGATCTATTTTTATAATTAATATGATTACAATGATTATATATCATCAAACTAGATCAAGCTATTTTAAATCAGGATGAATTTATTATTTCTTGAGTTTGATATCTCAAATAGACTTTTAATGGGTATGAGAATATGCTCATGTTAAACGTGATGAATTTAAATGTAAATCAATTAATATTCACTACTACAAAACATGTTATACTAGATACTTTATCACTGCACGGTTCCAAAGGAACCGCTCAGAAGATACTATCACGCATAGCTTCATGAATACAACCGTCAGTTATACTATCATCACATTTGTTCATGAATACAACTGTCAGGATAATTCACGGACGGTTCTTCTTAAAAACCGTTCGTGACTTATCACATACGGTTCTATTCACGAACCGGCTGTAATTATAATCATATCATAGACGGTTTTGTAGAAAAAAAAATCGCCTATGATACTTTTGTTTTGTTGGGCGGAAAAACGAAAATTTAGACCTAATGGCAGGCTGCCAAAACTCGCTTTATATTAACAGAGTCTCCTCACACCTCTATCTCCTCCTCTGCCATCTCTCCTCTAAACGAGTGCCGCTGTCTCGCCCTGACCTTGTACTCTGGCCTCCCCCGAGCTCGTCGGCTGCGGCCTTCTCCACCTCACCCCGGCCTCGTTGTCGCCGGCCTCCCACGACCTCGTCACCCCTGGCCTCCTCCACTTCGTCGCCCCATCCTCCCCCGAGCTCATCGCCCACAGCCTCCTCCACCTCACCCCGGCCTCGTCGTCGCTGGCCTCCCACGACCTCACTCTCTCTACTCCCCTCTTTGCTCTGTGATGTGGATTACTAAAATCTAGTGTTAGTACTATGTAAATGGATTGAGTTGATGTTACTGTTGGACCGAAAAGGCGACTAGAGGGGGGGTGAATAGCAGCACGCTCACTTTTTCCCAAATAATGAATTCAACACAATTTCACTCCAATAGCTATGATGAAGCTATGAAGATCAATATACCAGTACAGCGGAAGACTAGTATTGAATCCAATTAAACCCCTAAGCAATGCGACAAAAATCAGCAAGAATCAAAACTAACAGAGATCGGCCGGTCGATCATTGTTATATCAAGGTCCGATCGTACTAAATCGGTCCGACCTCGTGTGGGGCGGTCGGACCGGCACCAAATCGGTCCGACTCCGTGTGGGGCGGTCCGACCGGCAAAGCTACTGTAACGAAGAAATGTACCGATGACGGTTGCAATTAGGTCTAACTTTTAATTCTCAACTCCAAACTTCACTAAACTTTGCACACACCTTCTCTATGCTATTGAGGACCTATTCCAATCGAATATTATGATAATTCTTGAACGATCTTGAGCAATTGTCAATTGATTAATGTAAGGTCTAAAACCGCAAGAACGAAAACTTGATCCTAATGCTTGTTCGTGAGAGATTGATGATCAAGATGATGCTAGATAGATTCACACATATCACAGCAAGCTAATCCACGTGAAAGAATCAATCACAAACTCGCGGATCAAAGGAAGCCCTAAAATCACCAAATTGAAAGCAAGAACGAAAAGAGACTTATCTCAAGCAAACCTTGCATAGAGTGATAACGAGATCGTTGCTGGATTACACCCACGCCATCATGGATCAGTGGTCAATCCAAGATCACGAAATTCTCCTCAAACCATGAAAAGCCCTAGCCTCCACCTCAACTCCCCCTAAACCAATTAGGGTTTTGCAAGCAACAAAAGAGGTGAAAAACACGAGGGAAGGGGGTGCAGCCACCACCTCCTCCTATTTATAGTGGAGGCCTAGAACTCTCTAGGGTTTGACTCAATTGGTGTAACACCCCGTTTTCGGTTAATGAATAGTGTTTACTATTTAACCCCTATTTTCAAGTCGTAATTTCAATTTGTGATATTTTCGAAGGATTTCAAACTTCTTGTTAAGCTCGGATTTGTGTTTCAAATCTTTCCGTGTTTTCAAAATTTCAAATTCAAACTTGTAGCTCCCTTTTTCGGTTTTGGGGCCTTAACCCATTTTAGCCATTCCCCCTTTTCCCCTTGGGGTCAGCCCGTCCCTCCCTCAGCCGGCCCGCCACCCCTCCCTCTGGCTTCGGCCCAACCTTTCTTCTTCCCTGTGGTTGGCCCAAAGACACCTCTCCCCTCCCGCTTTCTCCTCCTCTTCCCTGGCTAGTCGCCGCCTGCCTACCGCTTCCTCTCCTCACTGCTTGCCTCAGCCTCCAGAGCCCCACCCCTGCCCGCCGCTTCCACTCCCTGCGCCCTGCCCGCCTCTTCTCCCTCTCTTTCAAGCAAGCGCCCCACCTGCTCCTCTCTCTCCCGTGCAAAGAACTGGCTCCCATCACCTCCATCGGATCGCCCAGCCACCACCGGCTCAAGCGGCACCGCCATCCTCGCCACCACCATCCCGCGCCCATGCCGCTGCCCACCTACCTCCTGTCTTCTCTTCTCCAAGGCCACGCCCATGCCGCTTTTCTGGACACGGCGCCACCTGCCCCTCCTGCACTGCTTCCCTTCCACCGCCTATAAAGCCCTAGAGGAGCCCTTCACCCCCGCCCACCCCTTTGCTCCTGTGTAAGTGCCATTGCCCTTGGCCAAGCTCCTGGTTCGGCCGAATCCGCCTCCGCCCGATCTCCACCTCCGGCGATCTCCGGCCGCCACCCTCACCACCGCGGCGCCACCACCTCCCAGAGTCCTCCTCCAACCCCGTCGCCTCCGAACCACCGCAGCCCTGGATCGAGCTCGTCTCCCTCGCTCCCGGCCGCCTCCCTCTCCACCGCCGATTGTAATACCCCGGCCTGCTCATAGCATGGCCCATGTGGCCCATGAGGAGTTGTGTGGTGGGATTAGTCCCACATTGCTTGTCTCAAGTGAGTTGTACTAGTATATAATGCCTGTTGGATCCAAATGTAGCACCTCCGGGTTAACCCTTTTACACGAAGCGAGGACGAAAGTGTAAGTGAGGTGCTATGTGTGTGCGGGTCCGCCCCACAGTGGGCTGGGCATTGAGCCGAATTTGGGTCAGGGTGTTACAGATGGTATCAGAGCATCAACTCACAGACGCAGGCGCAAAGGGATGTGGGCGCGGCATATGACGATGGCACATGTGGGCCCGGAGTGGACACACTGCATGGCATATGTGCTGCAGACCGGACGCACGGACGTGTACCGAGGGGTGGTTCTGGGCATTTGTCACAGATGCGGTATGCCGCCGAGGGCGCCACCCTTGAGGGGGTGAGTGTAATACCTCTACTGCTCATAGCATGGCCCATGTGGCCCATGAGGAGTTGTGTGGTGGGATTAGTCCCACATTGCTTGTCTCAAGTGAGTTGTACTAGTATATAATGCCTGTTGGATCCAAACGTAGCACCTCCGGTTAACCTTTTACACGGCGAGGACGAAAGTGTAAGTGAGGTGCTATGTGTGTGTGGTCCGCCCCACGCATGGTCGGGCATTGAGCCAATTTGGGTTAGGGTGTTACACCGATCTCCCTCACCCGACCAGCTCCCGCCGCCATTGTTGGCCAGGTGAGCTTCAGAGGACCTCGCCGACGCCGTGCTCCCCCACTTCTCCGAAGTGCCGCGCCCAGTCGCCTTCTCCACCTCCGGCCGAGCTCCCGCCGCCGCCTCCTATGGTCGCGCCGCCGCCCGGCCCAACTCCGGCGCCGCCATCATGTCACCGGGACCGCCTCGAGGGGAACCTATTTTGCAACCCGGCGCCGCCATCCTCTCCGCCGGCGACGAGCCGCGCCCTCGGCTTCCTCCGGCCCTCCGTTGTTTGACGAAAACCGATGGTACTATCGTGCTACTTAAGGGTTAAACCTCGCTTAATTAGCGCTTAATCGCATAGTCCCGCCGACGTAGGGCCCATCTCGACGGTTAAGCACTCGCTTTAACCGAATTTTCAAAGTCTCGAGACGACGTGGGGGCCCTAGTCATCGTGGTTAAGACCGTGCGCCAGGGACCGGCTGGCGCAGTTGGCCTTCGCCCACGCCAAGGCGCTGGGACCGCGCCTCGCAGCGCCGACACGTGTCGCCTCCATTAAACCGCTTTCTCTTTTCTTTTCTATTGTAAATCCTGCTTAAAACTTCAAAATCCATAACTCCTCATTATAGCTCCAAAAATTATGAATCTTTTTCCTAAAATTTTCTAAAATCAAGATCTTGCTAATGGCACTAGTCTTGTTTAATTTGGAGTTTATTTGCTTGGTGATTTGTATTTATTTGCTCTCTTTTGTTGTTGTATCTTTTCCGGTACGTCCGTCCGAGTAGGGTTCGAAGACGCGGGAGACCTCCACTTCGGACAAGCTCAAGAATACCTAGACCCTTCTACCCTTATCCCAGGCGAGTCAACACTTTGATCATATTGATCCTACATTTTATGCAATTTATATTCGTTTAAAATATCAAATTGCATGCTCTAATTTCTATGCAAATATATGTCAAACACCCTAAGATAGTTAAATGCCTACTTGTTGATTAATAATTTAGTACCTCATATCCTTGAAAATTGAACTCCCAATATCCTTATTACCCTAGTAAATATCTGGTAACCTACTAGTTATAGGTCGTACTTAAACGCCATGCTAGACTTGTTTAAGTACCGGGGTATTTCTACCCCAAATCATCATCCTTTAATCATGACAAATGTTTTGGGCAACCATTGAGGAGAATGACCGGACTGTTGATAATTTGTTTTATACTTCTCCAAAACCCTAAAACTTGCTAATACTACATCTGGGCGGATGGAGAGAATGGTGGGTGCCGTTGGGCACGAGAGCGATTGGTATGTGGTATGAACCGTCTGGGTGGATTAAGGACTTAATCTTGTCATGACCTCCCGTGTAAAACAAGTACAACCACAAGTCTGCAAAATGCAACTTGGCTTAGTAAATTTATCGAACCTCAAAGTCATCTCACCGTGGAGGAGAGGCAAGGTGCATGAGCCGAAGGGACACCGAGGGTGAGGTCGCCACTACGCTGTCAGAGTGGTGAACATCCCGCACAACTTATGGGCGCAACCCCATATGGGTGAGATGATGGAAAGGGCGAAGTAGATTGAAAGGTTATCGTGATTTATCACTCAACTACATGACTACTAATCATGTGGGTAACGAGTATGATTGTCTCTTGGGTAAAGTGTATAACCTCTGCAGAGTCAAAATCGTTTAAACAATTAGCTCCTACGGTCAAAGGCGGACATGGGAACTTAACTTGAGTTAGTTCTATTTCAAAAACCTTTGTGGGTGGTATAAAAACCGTGTCGGGCCCGAGATTTGACTTTTCCCGGATCGTCAGATCCAAAGTTGT
Source organism: Hsuehochloa calcarea (assembly GCA_036346395.1). Classification (NCBI taxonomy): domain Eukaryota; kingdom Viridiplantae; phylum Streptophyta; class Magnoliopsida; order Poales; family Poaceae; genus Hsuehochloa; species Hsuehochloa calcarea. Next base: position 12,558,667 of record CM070603.1, read on the forward strand.
TAATGTATGGAGGTAGCTCCAATCAAATGAAGCATGAGACGAGTTTCCGATGGAGGAACCTCTCATTGTTATTACTTATTGCACAATTAATCTCTTTAAAAATGCAATTTGGTTAAAATGCTATGGTAGGATTTCCTAATATCTCAGATTTACAAATCGCTTACATAAATAAAAGAACCCGAGCCAACCTTGTTACACCTTGCATGTATATTATTGCATCTGCTGTGTGGGCTCGTGAGCACGGTAGTTGTGCTCATCCTCGCTCTTTCCCAACTCCTCGTAAGTAGGAAGACTCAAGACTACGACTACTACGAGGATCCGTAAGTCCAAGACCTGTGAATCGCTGAAGCGTAGTTTAGTCCTTAGTTGTTCTAGTCTCACCTCAGCCTAGCCGACTGCTTGCCTCTTGTGTACCTCCTATATTGTCCGGATTTTGATAATATCGTGTACACGTTCCCAATACTTGCTCGCGGTAGGATGTGCCCTCACCCCTTTGCTTCCGCTTGTCGCCCGCTATCTTTTGTAATGTACTCATTTGGCCTGCTCGCCCTTATTGTAAAAACTCGACCAGAGCGGTCTATGTAAACTCGATGTGTAAATTAATGAATGCAATGATTTTACGCCATGTATGGTTTGATTCAAGAATGTGCTTGTGAAGTGCTATCTACTCGATCCAGTGAATAGCACAAAGATATCACGAGGATTTGGATTTACAAAATCCGGTCCGACAATTGGGCTCCGTTAAGGCCCACTAACAAACGGGTCACACACGCACGCTTCGCAAAGCGCCGTCTTTAACCTTTTGACCTAAACCGCTTCACCATGCGCCATGGATTTGCCAATAGGTCACCCTTGTCCATCTTGTGTCACGCTTGAGTCGTTGACTCACCCGCATTGTTAATCGCTCGACCTCAACTCTCCAAGTCTAGTCCCGATCCTCCTCGCCGCTGACCGTCGTTGACGACCAAGCAACCTCGCACAACCACGCATAAGCAAACACGAATTCGGAATAAGTTCTTCACAACTTGACCCATGTTAGTCAAAACATGCATCATGCAAACCATATGCCACGATACCAATGACTTTGACCTAACAAATCAACATCGCCACGGTTGGCCGACGTTCAAGTCATTCACGGGCCCGACCGCTCCAGTGAGCGGTCGGACCGCCTTGGCCGGCCGGACCGCTCTCGTGAGCGGCCGGACCGCCTTGGGACTTAGCCGAATTTCAACCCCAAAATCCAAACCTATCGGAAACTTTAAACCAATAGAACTTTTTACTAGAGACTCCAAAAATCATGAGACCAAGTGCATTGGGATCCCCACTTGCCTACAACACCTATTTTTGGCCCACTGCTTTTGACCACTTTGGTCACGCCCGTCCGACCGCCCCACATGGCCGGGTCCGACCGATTTGGGACCGGTCGGACCACTGTGCAAGGACCGATCGGACCGCCTCGCCCAAGAAGCTCAGAACTTTGTCGAAAACACGTGAAACGACAAACCGTAAACGCCATTGCCAATTGTCACATCATCCTAAGATCCGGAACATATCCCCATAAAATCCACAATCTCCCCTTGATGAACACATTGGCAATTATCCGTAAAATATAAGTAAGAGGTTTGAAAACGAAGTTTACTCAGCAGCAGCACAAAGGCACAACTTGGTCCATAAGCAAGAAAAAGCAATGAAAATGACCAAGCTCGGCATCGTAATAGTATAGGCATGTGAGACAAGGCAAAAGAAGGCATAAAACTTTGATTTCGGAAAAGGGTCAAAATTCTCACATGATGTCCATATGAAAGAACAATTGTTCAATTGACCTATGATCATTGTGAGTATAAAAGAATGCAATTCAAGTTCGAATATTCAATAAGACAATAAGAATGCAACTCAAGAACTCCCCTCACTATGATCCTCAATTTTCAAATTTTCGCCTCCCCTTTGTATAAACTTCTCCCCAATAAAGAAATATCTTCTTATTAACACATCTTCTCTTCTCATTTAACACATCTTCTCCCCTTTGACAATGGATTCATCAAGGAATCACGCCTTCCTCTCATCCAAAGATAATAAATATAGAATAAAGGAAGAAGCGTAAACAAAAGAAGCATAAAGAGGAATATGCATGAAGTGCAATGGAGTGGCTTCAATTTTTGTATTTTTCAATTTTGATTACAAGAAGCTTTGGAGATTACCCAAAAGAACAAGCTAGTATCTCTAATATTGCACAAACAAAGATATCAAGCCCGACAAATATAGCAAGATCATGGTAAGACATATATATCAAAGCTAAGCACAAAGGCTCAAAAGTAAAGCAAGAGATTTGATCAATTTAAGCAACGCTTCAAATTCAAAGAAGTTCATCAACAGGATCCTAAAGTGAAATTGGCCATGTCAAAATGTCAAAGTGAGATCAAAAACTAACAAAGACCACATTAAGAGTCAATCAAGTCCCGTATTGAATCATTTTGCTCAATATTTTGTAAACGCCCATTTGTCAACATTTTTCTCATTTGCATTGAATATTGAAGTTGACTAATGATCTAACTTAGTGACAAGATCCTGGACTAGGAGCCATCCACAAACTCATCCTAAGCTTCACCAAAAGTTGATTAAAGGTATATCTTAGTAAAGAAGATCCCGGACTAGGAGCCATCCACAAACTCTTTCTAAACTTCTACCGGGCGACAAATCTTGAGGTTCATGTCATTTCGACAAGCGGTCCCCATGAGATCGTCTGTTCATCAAACTATCTCCAAGTTCATGTCATTTGACAAGCGCCTCGTAAAAATAGTTTGGCACAATTTAAGCATAAGACAATCTTGATTTTCATTTTTCACATGAGCAGCTTTAGAATCTCAAGAACACAAAAGCTCAAGTAATGGTCAATTTTAGATCAAAGAGCTAACAAAGCAATTCGACAGGCCAATGTCACAAGAGGAGCACTAATTGCGCAACTCGCTAAAACATCCACAAATTGCAATTTCTTAGTTTGAGTTGTTTAAAAGGTTCTAGCTCATATAGCAAAGACTTAGCTACACATGTAAAAGCATGATAATTCTAGCAAATCAAAGAACTAGACATGACATTAAGCAAGAATTGAAATACAAAAGCTCTAAAGGGTAATAGGCAAAGCTTCATCAATTTTAAAAATAAGCGTAAAATCTTATATTACAATGCATCTTTTTGGATTTTTCATACCATTTGTTGTAACCACTTGTTGGAGTTTTCATATGAATGCAATATGACACAATGAGATGCAATTAAAAGCCTAAAACCTAAAAAGTTCGAAAAGATCACTAAGTTCGTAAAAGAACAATAAAAGATCAAAAGAACAAGGAAAGATAAGAAAAGATCAAACTCCCCTCAAACCAACCCATAAGGATAAATTACCCTAACTCGCTTCTTAAGGAGGAAAATCTGTTTGATCTAAAGGCTTGGTAAGAATATCTACCAATTGAGCTTGGACTCTCTGAAGTGCATCACAATATCACCTTTTTCAACATGATCTTTAAGGAAGTGAAAGCGAATGTCTATGTGCTTAGTCCTAGAATGTTGCAATCGGGTTTTTAGCAATATTAATAGCGTAAGTGTTATCACGTAAAAGAGGAACACTAGCAAAGTTTAACCCATAATCTTTCAAAGTGGACGTCATCCACAAAATCAGCAAGAACTAGCAAAGACTACATACTCCGCTCAAAGAAGGATTGTGCAATGTAAGACCGCTTCTAGAGGACCAAAATACAAGAGAAGTGCCTAGGAAGTGACAGTGCACGAGGTACTCTTCCTATCTAACCGACGACCGCAAAATCGAATCAAAACCTCTAATGGACAAAGTCAAGAGCAGAATACCAAATGCCATATAAGAGGGTAGAGTGTAAATACACGAATATGCGCTTAACGGCTTGGCGATGGGAAGCTCTCGAGACGCTCAAATCTTGCACAAAGGCATACCGTGAAGTGAATGTCCGGTCTCGAGTCCGTCAAATACGAAGGGAGCCGATCATGTCTGCAGTACTCGCGTTGATCCACGACTTCTCCTTCCTCATCCGGATCCAAAATAATGAGGTTGCCATGGGAGTGGAAATTGGCTTGCAATCACCCATGTTGAAGCGCTTTAGTATATCTTTAGTGTACTTCGTCGATGGATGAAAGTTCCTTCCTTGCATTGCTTGATTTGAAGTCCCAAAAGTAATTAAGCTCTCCCATCATACTCATCTCAAATTCCTGGACATAGTGTCGTAAAAGTGGAAACAAGAGCATTAGAGGAACCACCAAAGATAATATCATCCACATAAATTTGAGCAAGCGAGAAGTCATTGTCACGCCTAAGAATGAATAGCGTTTTATCCACTTTACCCATTTCAAAATTATTTTTAAGCAAGAAGGTCTTAAGTCTATCATACCAGGTGCTCTAGGGGCTTGTTTAAGACCATACAATGCTTTAGATAGCTTGAAAACACGATTTGGATATTTAGGATCCTCAAAACCGGGGGTTGCTTAACATACACTTCCTCATCTATGAAACCATTTAAAAGGCACTTTTAACATCCATCGATATAATTTAAAACCTTTTGATGCAAAGAAATGCAAGCGAGAATGCGAATAGCTTCTAGTCTAGCAACAGAGCAAAAGTCTCATCAAAATCTAACCTCTCAACTTGGTCAAACCACGAGCTACCAATCGGCCTTGTTTCTAACCACGTAACCATCCTCACCTTGTTTATTCTTAAACACCCAACGGGTTCCTATAACATTATGACCACTAGGGGTTCTACTAGGTTCCAAACTTTGTTTCTTTCAAAATTTTCTAACTCCTCATGCATGGCATTTACCCAACTAGAATCAGATAAAGTATGTGATATATCGCGGGGTTCAAAAGAAGCAACAAAAGCCGAATGAGAGTAGAGATTTGGATTATTATACCTGGAGCGAGTGACTCGCTCATGTAGATTACCTATTATCTGTTCCGGAGGATGCTGTCTCTGAAAGCGAAGTGGGCGCCGGGTGAGATCTGCTTTCTTCGACCTCCGCAGTATGCTGATGATGAAGATGCAGCAGAGCCTCAATCAAGGTGAAGTAGACGTAGCGAGTTCTTGTATCGATATGGGCGCTTGAAAGAGCAGCGGATGAAGGAATGATATTAGCCGTCCTCATCTTCCTCCACAAAATGCTCTCACACCAAATCATCTCAGAGCAATAGATCTAGCTCGGGGCTAGTCTCATCAAAAGTGACATTACAAGTCTCATGAATAATGTTAGTCTCAGTATTAAAAACCCGAAAACCCCTCGAATGAGCAGGATAACCCAGAAATAACCCATCAAAAGTTCTTGATTCAAATTTATCTAAGTTGCATGTCTTAAGAATAAAACATTTTGATCCAAAAACTTGAAAATGCGAAACAGAGGGTTTTCTACCAAAACGAAGCTCATAAGGAGTCTTGCCTAAAGAAGGTCTCAAAAAGACACGATTTGCAATATGGCAAGCAGTAGCAATAGCTTCGGCCCAAAATCTCCTCGGTGTGTTATACTCGTCTAGCATCATCCTACCCATTTCGACCAAGGTCCTATTCTTCCTTTCCACCACGCCATTTTGTTGAGGGACGTGTGGAGAGGAGAAGCGATGCTCAATACCACGCCAAAGACAAAAGAAGCAAAAGAAGCATTTTTGAACTCCGTACCATTATCACTGCGAATCGCTCTCAAAGCACCAGGAAGCTAAGAAACCAAACGAAGAACAAGGTCATGAAAATAACCAAAAGCTTCATCTTTTGAAGTAAGAAAGAACACCCAAGTATATCTAGAAAGATCATCGACTATGACAAGAATATACCATTTTCCACCGATCGATCGGACTCTAGCAGACCAACAAGATCCATATGAAGCAACCGTCCCGGTCCATCACATAACCATAGTCACGAGTAGGGTGTGAGCGGCAACTTGTTTGCCATGCCTACAGGCGCACATACTGACATCCTTGATGACTTTGAGTTTGGGCAAACCTCTCATGAGATCAAGGTTGCTAACTCGTGTCGATGATCAAAACCAATGTGCCCCAAACGTCGGTGCCAAAGCCGTCAATCAAGAAGATGTAAGTAAACATTTAAGAGATCCAGCAAGAGATTCTGAAAAATCAGCTCCAAAAATTCTACCAACTCTAGAGATTCCAAACACAAGCTCACTAGTAGAATCAAGCACACGACAAGTATTTTTCTTAAAAACAGTCTCATAACCATCATCAAGAAGTCGAGAAAGCAGAAGGAGATTATACCTAAGCTTGTCCACAAGAGCGACATCCTTTAGAATGAATTTGTTGTTCACCCTAATTGATCATGTTCCTTCAATTCGCCCTTGTGTATCATCTCCAAAGGTGATGAAGTCATCACCTGTTGCCCGCGTGAAAGAGGTGAACCATTTTGAGTTTCCGGTCATGTGGCGTGAACACCCGAGTCGACGAACCACGTGTTCTTCCCTTTCCACGGTAGTCCCGAAAATCAAGGAACAAAGAACGATGTGTCTCAATCTCAAGTTAGATAAACAAGATTTAGGAATCCAAAGATGAGACACACGCGTCGCAAGGAGTATACAAACCGAAGTTCTATCCTTGATTTCATCTAACATTCGGTTATGAGCAATGTTTAAATTAACATGAGACTTAAACTGTCCATGGGCGGTCTGACCGGCGTTGTGCTCATGATCGGCGACCAAAACGGTCGATCCGGTGACCACCAATGGTCGGACGCTTGATCGATAAACATTAGAATTAGGATATCTAGAAACATAATGATTTGCATGAGAGAAAAATCCTAATCCAGGTTTATTCTTTTCAGTGTTACCATGTCTCATAGAAGCTCTAGGTTGCATGCATGAAATTCTATCAAAATTTTTCCTATCATTTTTCAACATACGCCAACAGAATTCAATCAAATGCCCACCTTTCTTGCAATAAGTGCAATGGTACTTGGTACCAGTAGAAGAAGCACCATTTGAATTAATACAAGGTTGGGCAAAACCTGCAGATTTAAAAGATGTTTTTGCAGGTTAGGTTTTGAATTCAATTAAATCTTTTTCCAAGACTTGAATGACTTTTGGGTTTGAATTGTCTTGAAAAGAATTGAATCCTAAACCTTGCTTCTTATAAGGAGTTTTAGACTTGTCAAGAATCATGTTTAATTGTTTCTTACCTTTAGAAAATTTCTCTAATGTATCATGAAGGTAAGCATTTTCTTTTCTCAAGTTAACACAAGCATCACAAGTATTATTCATAGATTTCTCCTTATACAAAGCAATTTCAAGCTTAAGAGTGGAACATGAAGCACAAGTAGTATTTTCAATATCGTTCTTAAGCTTAGCATATTTGACTCTAGCAGCTTCTAGGATATCTTTGATTTCACGTTCTTTTTCTAAACATGAAGTGTAAGGGCTAGAATCAAATACATCAAAAGCAATCAATTTACTAGATTCTAAACATTTTTCACAAGGAGCACTTTTAATTTCATTTAGTTCAGATCTAGCATTCTCAAGTTGTTGTACAGAAATATTATGAGCAGATTGTAACTTGGTAATTTCTGAATGCATAGCATGACAAGATAAACATTCATCAGGTTCAAGAGTCTTAGCATTTTTAAGCTCTACTTTCAGTTTGCTAATTTTTGAATCTAATTTCTTATTTTTTGTCATGACAAATTCTAGTGCTTCATCTTGACTAAGCAATTGCTCAACTATAGAATCATATTTAGCAGAAAGCTCATCATGAGAAAAAGATACCTCATTATCATCAATGTCGTCCGTGTCAGCCATGAAGCACATGCCAGTGAAGTCTTTGGCCTTCCCTTTCTTTTTGCCTTGAGGGATCTCCTCCTCCTTGTCCTCCTCACTCCCGGTATCCACATCGCTCAAGGATTGATCCTCAAAAGCGGCAAGGACCCGGTGAGCAGCCTTCACAAGCTTATTAGCCTCATACCTTGATTTGTTGAAAGGAGGCTTCTTCCAAGCTGGCTTTCCTTCCTTATGATTGCTCTTACCTTTCAGCTTATGGCAATTTGCCCGGATATGATTGAGCTCACCACATTCATTGCATGTTACCGGACCACCTCTCTTTTTGTTTCTCACATTATTGTAGGCCCGTGTGAATTTTTTAGCTAGAAGAGCTAACTCATTTCAGAATACTTTCAAGCTCCTCTTCATGAATAGCAGATAAACAAGCAAATAAAAATCCGAAGAAGATTCAAAAGAGTCATCAAAAGCCTTTTGAGAGGATCGCTACCAAAGCTAAATTATCTTTCTTGAGATGATCAACTCTTTTAATTTCATGAGTCTTGAGTTTACTATAAAGCAATTCTAAAGTAAGACTTGAAAGATCAACATTTTCCTCTCTAGCAGTAGCCTTCATCTCCCACTCCTTGGTGTTGATTGCAGCATAGAGATGGGTGGCATTTTCAGATTGAGAATATTCAATATCAACAGCTTTCATTTGATTAATTACTTTATTAAAGCGACTGAAAATGTCATCGATGCTCTCTCCAGACGCATCTCGAATTTATTGTATTCACGCTTGTAAACTGCTTGGCGCACCTTTTGATTTGGGACGAACCCTCATGATATGTTTCGAGAGTGTTCCAAATTTCATCTTGCATTGAAAGATTACAAATTCTATCATATTCTTGTCTACCAAGTGCACCATATAAAAGATTCTTAGCCTTATTATTGTTAGCCAAAAGAATTGCAGAAGCAGGTGTAGCAATTTCAGGAATAACCAGCGGGGCTCTAACAACATCCCAAATAGCTTGTCCCTCGCTCTCAAGAAAGACGCGCATACGATTCTTCCAATAGGCATAGTCGTGCCCATCGAAGATATGCGGTTTAGTAGAAAACTTATCCATCGCCAAAGTTCAGTGACCGGTTAAGATCAAGATTGAACTAACCGGGCTCTGATACCACTTGTTGGACCGAAAAGGCGACTAGAGGGGGGGTGAATAGGAGCACGCTCACTTTTTCCCAAATAATGAATTCAACACAATTTCACTCCAATAGCTATGATGAAGCTATGAAGATCAATATACCAGTACAGCGGAAGACTAGTATTGAATCCAATTAAACCCCTAAGCAATGCGACAAAAATCAGCAAGAATCAAAACTAACAGAGATCGCCGGTCGACCATTATTATCTTGGCGGTCGGACCGATACTAAATCGGTCGACCTCGGTGTGGGGCGGTCGGACCGGCACCAAATCGGTCGACCTGCGGTGTGGGGCGGTCGACCGTGAGCTCTGAGCAGAAGAAAAATGGCCGATGACGAAGTTGCAATTAGGTCTAACTTTTAATTCTCAACTCCAAACTTCACGAAACTTTGCACACACCTTCTCTATGCTATTGAGGACCTATTCCAATCGAATATTATGATAATTCTTGGAACGATCTTGAGCAATTGTCAATTGATTAACAGAAGGTCTAAAACCGGGCAAGAACGAAAACTTGATCCTAATGCTTGTTCGTGAGAGATTGATGATCAAGATGATGCTAGATAGATTCACACATATCACAGCAAGCTAATCCACGTGAAAGAATCAATCACAAACTCGCGGATCAAAGGAAGCCCTAAAATCACCAAATTGAAAGCAAGAACGAAAAGAGACTTATCTCAAGCAAACCTTGCATAGATTGATAACGAGATCGTTGCTGGATTACACCCACGCCATCATGGATCAGTGGTCAATCCAAGATCACGAAATTCTCCTCAAACCATGAAAAGCCCTAGCCTCCACCTCAACTCCCCCTAAACCAATTAGGGTTTTGCAAGCAACAAAAGAGGTGAAAAACAGCGAGGGAAGGGGGTGCAGCCACCACCTCCTCCTATTTATAGTGGAGGCCTAGAACTCTCTAGGGTTTGACTCAATTGGGCTCCCGTTAAGGCCCACTAACAAACGGATCACACACGCACGCTTCGCAAAGCGTCGTCTTTAACCTTTTGACCTAAACCGCTTCACCATGCATCATGGATTTGCCAATAGGTCACCCTTGTCCATCTTGTGTCACGCTTGAGTCGTTGACCTCACCCGGCATCGTCAATCGTTCTGGACCTCAACTCTCCAAGTCTAGTCCCGATCCTCCTCGCCGTTGACCGTCGTTGACCACCAAGCAACCTGCACAACCACAGACAAGCAAACACGAATTCGGGAACAAGTTCTTCACAACTTGACCCATGTTAGTCAAAACATGCATCATGCAAAACCATATGCCACGATACCAATGACTTTGACCTAACAAATCAACATCGCCACGAAGTTGGCCGACGTTCAAGTCATTACGGTCGACCGCTCCAGTGAGCGGTCGGACCGCTTCTTGGCGGTCGGACCGCTCCTCGTGAGCGGTCGGACCGCCTTGGGACTTAGCCGAATTTCAACCCCGAAAATCCAAACCTCACGGAAACTTTAAACCAATAGAACTTTTCTCGGAGACTCCAAAATCATGAGACCAAGTGCATTGGGATCCCTCACTTGCCTACAACACCTATTTTTGGCCCACTCGTTTTGACCACTTTGGTCACCGCCGGTCCGACCGCCCCACATGGCCGGTCCGACCGATTTGGGACCGGTCGGACCGCCGTGCAAGGACCAGTCGGACCGCCCCTGTCCAGTAAGCTTGTAACTTTGTCGAAAATACGTGAAACGACAAACCGTAAACGCCATTGCCAATTGTCACATCATCCTAAGATCTGGAACATATCCCCATGAAATCCACAGTTACTGTGATGTGGGTGATGCTATGGCTATTGTGGGAAGATCTCTATGCATGTGTAGTTCATGCTGAGTTATTTGATTTCGGCAAAAATATATATGGCAGATCACACACTGTCCAGTAAACCGCAATAACTTTTGCATACGAACTCGGATTGTGACGTTTTTTGGCTCGTTGGAAAGCTAACAAAAAGTTCAATCCGAAAATCCATAAAGACCATATTAGATTCATTCGCGAGGCTCGGGAGGCACCAGACGAAGTGAAAACCCCTAAAAAAAGGTTGTTTAGGGCATCAAAATAGCCTCCAAAGTTTTAGCACCCGTTTTCGTTTTTTTTGTAATAGAAAAAGCTATCACGGAGGGTTCTAAACAAAAATCATCTATGAAAAAAGCTTTCACAGACGGTTCTGAATAAGAACCGTATGTGATAGCTTTTTTCACAGACGGTAACCGTCTGTGATAGCTTTTCCACAACGATTCAAAAACCGTCTGTGATGACCTCATATCATCACAGACATATAAACTCAAACGGTTCAAAAACCGTCTGTGATAACCCTTTATGTAGTAGTGATTGATTTGGGTGCTTAGGCTCCATGGTGTATGAAACAATCACCCTAATACACTAGCAAAATAATAAAAATTGTATACGGTGAAATTATTTTGCAAGACAATATATAGTCAAACTATATACTTTTACATATATTAAATATCAAAGTTTCAAAAGTTGACTGCACAGATTCCACGCCGACCTATAGTTAGAGACGGAAGGAATACTTGTGAGAACTAGGGAGCTCCCTTAAGCCATAACTTAATTACTATATGCTTGAATAGTTGGTTCTTCTAGTTGTAGTTTGTACACATGTTAAACACTTTCATGCAATGCCAATCATTTATATTGTAGTTTGTAAGCTGATTAATTCGTTTAGACATTAGTTGCCGTTCCTTTTGGAGAGCACTAAAGCTTTATTCATTGGTTTGTGCCACTATTATGTAGTTAGATGTATGCGAGTAGGGCTGGAAAAATAGCTCGAGGCTCGCGAGCCGACTCGGCTCGGGCTCGGTCACTTTTCGAGCCGAGCCGAGCCCAGCTTTTGGCTCGGTCAAATTTCGAGCTGAGCTCGAGCCGGCTCGCGAGCTGCTCGTTCCCGTAGTCGTCATCATCAGCCTACTCATTATCCGGTGATCCCCCTTTCGGTCTCTGCCTCTCATGCTTCCTCCCCCACAAACTCCTGCCGCCTCCCCCTCCCTCGCCCTCACCCCGCCCCACCCCCACCAGGCAACCGCCTCGCCTCCTACACCTCCAGCCCCGCTCGCTCTCCCCCCCGCTAGCTGTCTCCCCCTCGCCCCTACGCGGTTACTCCAACTCCACCTCTGTTCCCTCGCCCGCGCCACCTCCCCTCGCCCTCGTCGCCCGGCTCCATGCCTCCTCCTCGCCCCGCCTGACTTGCCTCTTCCCCCCAACCTCCGCTTGACTTGCCTCTTCCCCTCGCCCAGCTCCACACCTCCTCTTCGCCCCGCTCGCCCAGCTCCACACCTCCTCGCCCCGTCTGCCGCTTCGAGCACAGCCTCAGCCTCCCGAGCTCCCCTTCCCCTCCATCTCCCTCGTCTCCGACCGCCTCCCCGCCAACCTCCCAACAGTCGGCGACATCGAGCCTACCTCTCCACCAGATCTCCACCCGCAGCCTCGCTTCCTCCACCTCCGGCCACGCTCGCTGTCTCCCGCCGCCTCCCCCTCGCCCTCGCCCCGCCCGCCTCACCTCCTCCACCCCTCGCCCCGCTCCACCCGCCGCCTCCCCCTCGCCCTGTCCACCGCGCCGCTCCCCTCGTGCTTCCCCTGTGCCTTCGCGTCGCCGCCCCGTACTCCTCCACGCGACTTCCATTGGCGATGTCGGCGGCGGCGACATGGACATAGTCTCGGTGAAATTGCTGGTGACAAGCGGCGGAGAGGAGGAGGAGCTACAGCGCCACCTCGCTGAGGACGCCGACTAGCCCTGTGCCTTCGACGGTCGCTCGACTCCCTCCTGATGCTTTCTTGGTGTGCTTGATAGATGTGTGGTTGACAGATTATTGTGTGTCAATTTTGGTAGAGGATTCGTTCTGCCGATGGCTTGAACGAGCTCGCGAGCCGAGCCGAGCCGCCTGCCAGACCGAGCTTGAACGAGCTCGGCTCGTTTCCAGCCCTATATGCGAGTAATCTAGTTATTTCTGTCACAAGCCTTTTAGCTTTACATGTTGTGCTGATTTATATATGGTTGAAGCATAACCGAAGTTCTTATGAACATTACCTCTCAATTGTCATCGCCTGGCCTCTCTTGCTACCACGGTAGTGAACAGCCATTTGATCCCATCAAAGTCCGCGTTGATGGCTATTCATGCTCATCTCCCTCTAAACATTCGCACACAATTCGTGGTGTCGAATCAGCACTCCACGAGGAAAGTGCTCGATGGTACGGAACCAGTTTGATTTGCTCAAATTTTCTCGATGTGATTTAGAGGAGACCGGCTGATCCCTACGGGAAAAAGATAGCCGGTGTGTCCTCGTGTGGTTCAGTATTGATCTCATTTGTATCGTGCTATTTACATTCTTAGGGATCAAATGTATTATTTACTTGTCATTTTAGGATTGGTCACCTCAATCTAGACATTGCTTGTCAGTGCACTTAGTTAAAACTAAGAATATTTAGGTTTTTATCGTACAAAACCAATTCATTTACAATTTCATATAATACTTAGTTTTGACAAAAATAAATAAATAAAAATGATCTATCCACCTCCACTTATCAGCGTACAATTTAACTTTGAAAACCGTCTGTAGGACTCGCTGAGATGCGTTTCTAGAAACAACGAATGACAACTGCTACATCCTATTTATTACTCGCACATCGAGAACCAGAACATGTGTAGCGGCTGAGTCACTGTAGCGTAGTTCCTTTGTCTTGAGATTTGCGTTCCCTGCACTTATTTTATGGTAAGTTTGAAAGATCGGTCACCAATCGTCGACAAATACAAAGTCAAAATGTGAAAGACAAGCATACGCCCGAACATCTTGTCCACCAAGACAGAGAAAACAATGTCAATAGCCACCCACCACCAGAGCTGCGAGTACTCCTCATACAGCATCCGCATGATCCATACCAACTCATTCATTACTCACACAAAGCGCCAGCATCGGCCGCGTGCATCGTCGTTGCTCTGACCCCGTCCCCTCCAGGCGCAGCACGTGCCCTCCCTCCCCCTTCGCGACCACATCACCGACGCGGCCCCATCGCGGACGCCAGAACAAAAAAAAAAAAAAAAAAAAAAATTGTGACGAGAGCCCCGGTTTTGCCCGCACGCGAAGATCTCCTTGGTCCTTATCGATCCCACCCATCCGACGCCGGCCGCACTTAAAACCTCCCTCTGCGGCGCCTCTCCTCGACCATCTCGTGTTTTAGTCCCTTCCTCTTTCGGTTTCCCACCCCGACCGCCCCTTCCGAAACTGCGTGCCGGCGCCCGCTCTTTATAAACCCCCGGCCTCGGTCGGGAGATGGAGAGGGCGTCGACAGCCGACGACGAGGACGAGATGCAGCACGTCTCGAGGGAGCACCGGGAGCAGCACGCGCAGGAGGCGCCACCGGGCTTCGTGCCGCCGATGAGCCCCGCCGACGTCGTCGCCGTGGAGGCGCTCCTGGGCTACGAGTTCGGGGACAAGGGCCTGGTGGAGCAGGCGCTCACGCACGGCTCCTTCTACTACCCCTACCGCCCCGGCGAGACCTACGAGCGGCTCGAGTACCTGGGCGACGGCGTGCTCACCTGCGTCATGTCGCGGGAGGTCTTCCTCAAGTACCGGCAGCTCCAGCCCGGCCCTCTCACCCGCCTCCGCGCAGCCAACGTCGATACGGAGAAGCTCGCGCGCGTCGCCGTCGAACACGACCTCCACCGCTTCGTCCGCCACAAGGCGCCCCACCTCGATGGACAGGTACGCATGGCTGGAGATCTGCTTAGTCGTTTCTACTATTTGCTTTACCTTTTCGTGTGATGACGTTTGCTAAGTGATGTTTATACAAGATAACAACAGATTAAAAACAAACCGGCCTTTTATTGAATGGGCCCTGGGGTATGCTCCTTTCTGGTGAAAGGGGAGAATCTATTTTGTTCGCCTGCTTGTTTGTTGATTCTTGTCTAGTCTTATAAATGATTGACCAAAGTTGATCCCAATATATAGGTGAGACTATGGTCCTGTTTGGTACAGTTTTCACTCTCAGCTTCTCAATCGATTCTCGTGAAACCGTATCAAACACCTTGATTATCAAAACCACTAGATTCTACTTCTCGCGAGGAGCTGTCTCGAAAATGAACTAGCAACGAGAAGCAATCTCCCAGCAGATTCTCGTGAGAATCCAACCTTCAGAAATGAAAATACCATTTAAATTTGAAGGTTTTTACCCGCAAATGACACTGAGTTACACAAATACAATTGAAGTATTACACCCAGGGGTGACATTGTCTATTTGATTCTAATCCTCCCTCATATGGTTTTTGGAGCCAACCTACTAGCCAAACGGTTTCAACAGACAGCTCTAGATTCTTAGAGAAGTGGATTCTTAGAGAATCAGGAGCAGAATTTGGAAAATGGGAATCTGAAGCTGTACCAAACAGGGCCTATGTGAGGTAGTAGCGCATATGGTCGTGGAGTGGCCACGAGTGTGCCACCTTTTTATGGATTCGTACTTTCCCCTGTGCAACTCAAATGGCATTTGCAATTGGAAAAAGTCCAATCGATACTTCCAAACTCTTCTAAAAGTTCAGAAAACAAATATGAACTTGAATATAAGGTCGTGCTGACGAGGCGGAGGGAATATAACACGCGAATGTGTCTCCCTCCTCACCATCACCACCATGTGCTCGACGTCGCGTCTGTTCTCCATGGTCGCCATCTCCCACGCCACGACTCCACCCTGGTCTGCGCTCTTGACATCCCCCAAGGATCCTTTGACAATGCTTCCTTCACCTCCACCGACTCCAACACCTCGTCGCACGATGGCGGGTGCATGACCTACCCCTCCGCCAACGTCCCCTACAAAGCCATCGCCGCCGGCACTAACTTCGTATGCGGCCTCATGGCCCCCACTGGGGGGCCACACTGTCATGCGTTGGTGGTCCTTCTCTGAGGAGGTTGCCGCCAACCGCTCTCGCCCCGTCGGCTACCGCCTCTACTGGGACCCCTCCCTCCAAGCGATGGCCGCCAATGGCCCCACGTCTGCGGCCTCTCCGATGCCCACGACCCTATTAGGTAATCTTTGTTTAGAAAGTTTTTTCTTTCTGTTTTGGTTTCCTACTCTGTGTCCGAGTAGGTTTCCTACTTGGAAACCGAATAGGATCGAGGAATCCAAGTGCTAAGCCTATATAAGGGCACCTATGATCTTGTAACTTGTACACCAAGAGCAATAGAACTTGAGAAGAAAAGAAGAAAACAGTGCTAGTTGTACCGCACTGAAAATTTTTCTTTGTTCGTATTCGAGAGTTTTTGCCGTGGGTTTGTTTGTCTTCGGTTTGGGGCCAACAATTGGTATCAGAGCTCTAAATTCGAAACCCTAGCTGCTGCCCCGGGAGGGGTGATCTCGACTCCCGGGGTGGCATATACGGTGTGGCGGCCGACTGTGCCATGCTGGATGCGTAGCGTTCAGCGGCGGAGCGCACGGTGGGGCGCGACGGCTCGATGCGGCGAGACCGATGCACTGTACGGTGCATGCGGCTCCATGACGAGGAAGAGCCTGAGTTTTTTTATTTGTGCCAAATATCATGTTGCGTTCTCTAGGGAGTGATGTCATCGGTGACGAGGCAACGTCGACACTCTTCCTACTGGCCGAAAAGGAGACGGCCAAAGCTACGTGGAAGACATTGAAGACGATGCATCTTGGTGCCAATCATCGAAAAGTGAAGGCGAGGGATGTTGAGAAGATGTATTCGCCGTTCTGAGTCGAGTCCGTGTGTTACTCAAGTTGAAGTTGTGACCAACTTGAAGTCCGAGTACGAGTTGTCGTATATGAGACCGACTGCCTCAATGAGTAAGCGTCCAAGACGTGTTTGAGTTGTGCCACCGTCTTCGACCGAGTGTGTGGGAGCCATGTTGAAGTTGAGTCCAACAGGCAGCACACGAAATATAATAAGTACAACAAAGATTAGAGAGTGATTATTAGGTAATCTTTGTTTAGAAAGTTTTTTCTTTCCGTTTTGGTTTCCTATTTTGTGTCCAAGTAGGTTTCCTACTTGGAAACCGAGTTGGATCAAAGAATCCAAGTGCTAAGCTTATATAAGAGCACTTATGATCTTGTAACTTGTACAACAAGAGCAATAGAACATGAGAAGAAAAGAAGAAAAATGTGTTAGTTGTGCTGCATTGTAAATTTTTCTTTGTTCGTATTCAAGAGTTTTTGCCGTGAGTTTGTTTGTCTTCGATTTGGGGCCAACAGACCCCACACACTAGGAGTGGCTGCAGCTCTCCTGCGCCCTTGTCACCCCCAAGGATCCTCCAAAGATGTCTCCTCCGAGAGCGGTAGCTCCAAGCTCCACTGCACCTTGCTACCCAATGGCGAGCGCATGTCCTACCCCTCCACCGACGTCCCCTACAATGCCATCACCTCCGACATCGACTTCCTCTGCAGCCTCATGGCCCTCGCTGGGGGCCATGCTGCCATGTGCTGGTGGTCCTCCTCTGAGGTGGCACCGCCAACCGCTCCCGCTCTGTCGGCCGTGGCCTCTACTAGGCCCCCTCCCTCGGTGAGATGGTCGTTGTCGGCCCCCA